>CM060835.1:30427500-31627500 GCA_030762175.1 Metallyticus violacea
GGCAGTTAGAGTAAAAATATCGTGCAAATCGGTGGACGAATGCACGCACATCTCATCGTTCGCCGAACAAAAAGCTGAAATAGTCTTAACCTCTGTAGCCTTGACATAGATCAGCTAACTACCTCTACCCACAACTTAACCCGCTTTTTGTCAGAGCGAAAAGAACCACAAACCAAGTAAACTCAAATGAAATATTACAGACGTAGCAAGTGAAGCTAGTAGTACAGTGTTTATTTGCTGGGGATAACCACACAATAATGTAAAATAAGTATATATAATACATTAAATAAAATGTCTTGGAAACCTGACGAGGATGAAAGAATGCAAGCACACACACAAGCTAGAAGTTTTATTTTTGTTTAACTAACTTGTTTTAGTAGATGACCAGTTTATTATCTAACAGTTTCTAACTTAAGAATGGCATTTAGATGGAAATAATTGTCTTTTACTATGTGGTTGCTTGTATGCTCTACTTTCTTTTAGCCTGTTGCATGGTTTTTTTATATTCTCTCAGAGGTTTTTCTGTTTTTATCCCTTTGACTAGGAGTGTATATATAAACGTTCTATATATAATCCTGTTCACAGCTGATTGCCGTTTACCTGAGCCGGTCATCCAAAGCCATCGATCTTCAGTATCTTCATTCCTTAAGCTCCTCTTATTAATACTTCTGGTATTTCTTCAACTCACTTTCTTTATGGTCAGTGTTTCGGAGGTTTCTGATATATATCAGCATAAACAGATAAAACATTTAAATATAACACATATATCGCAATATTTTGAACCGTTTATGTTCTACTTCAAAGACAGAAGACAAGTAGGGGTGGTAAAAGTAAATGTGGAATATCGAAGGTAACATAATGCATAGAAACATATAAAAGAAATAAAATAGCCAACATGGGGAATTGGACGGGCGAGGAAAAATAAATAAAAACTTATTAATAAGTGAAACAGATAAATTTAAAAAATTAACAAAATAGATTTAAACCCGGTCGTGTATGCGCTTTAAGCAAACATACAGCTGCTATTTCTCTAGCTCTGCGGTAACTTTCAAATACATAATTCGGTTACGCATCAATAAGTGTTGAAAGAATCTCGAAATCTTTACGGTAGGACAGGGCAAACTGGGAAACCGGCAAGCGAGACTTGGTTTTAACAGAACGTCTATGAGTGTTCATACGGAGCGAAGTTAAACCAATATAAAATGTCTTGCAAAGCTTACAAAATAATATATATATCGACATTCTAAAGGTGGGTTCACATCGGAAAAACTTTTTGAATAGAACTGTATAATGCATTTTGTATCATAGAGATTTGTTTCATACAAAACAATTGAATTGTGTTTACATTTGGAACATTCTGTTATATTTCACGCCGCTTCTTTTTAAGTTCTATTGTAGTTTTAATTGTATTTAAGTGTCTTTTGTAATAACTATACGGTTTCAAAGAAACGGCGCGAAACTGAAGTGGTACAATATTTCTTTCCTGTCATTTTTTGCCACGTGCATATTTAAGCAAACAAACAAAATCAATAAAATTAACATTCGATTTAAACTAACAAATAGCATTCTCATGGAATTGTCTTTCTGGCACTCTCGTGGGATAACAGTTGAATTTCATCGGTAGCCAATCAGTTATGTATACCACGTGCAGTTTTAATCTATTGGCTTTTTTATTTTGCATGGATGTCCACTGGCTCGTTAGCATCTAAATCAGTGAGCATAATTAACGGCTTATGAGCTTTGGTAAGCCTAGCGGAGTAATCGAAAATTGCGAGGAACCCAACTGAAGTTTCTAATAGCCACTGTACAAGCTTACATTTTACCATTTTCTCTAAAAATGTTAATCTATTAATAAAAATGTGGCAGCTCCCATATTTTCTAAGAAATGGTGTAGAGGAATCTAATGCTATATCCCTGCAAATGTTAAGTTTGCCAATTCATTACAGAAATTATTAAAGATAATTGGCTAATTTTTGTATGAGGTACATATGAACATTTTCTCTATGTTGGATGGGAAAAAATTGTATTGAATATTAACAGGATTACAATTTTTCAATATTATGATGCGCTTATTATTTTAAAATTTTAGCTTTTTTTTTTTTTTGTTTGTTTTTTTTGTTTCTTTAATAGCTTTGCATAATCTTTTAAATTTTTAGATGTTTTTAATAACTGTGCATATTCTTTTCAAACTATTTCATTAAATTAGCTGTTGCTCTGCTTAAAATTATTGATAAAAATGTCAGCTTTTTACATTTAAATTTCTGATATAAGTGTGGAATTAGTGTGGGAGAGTGCATTTTTCAGAATGTGCAATTAAACAATAAAATTAAAAAAAAACTTACATTTGTAGATGTTATAGTAAATTTTAAGTCTATTTCTTTTTGGTAATTGTAATAAATTTATCACCACCAGAGCCCGGGAGTTAGGCAAAATGCCTTTCCTATCTGGGTGGATATATTTAAGAGTCAAATAGAAATGAATATGTTTTCGTACATTTGGGGTTGATAGGGCCAGATTTTATTTTGCAATTTCTGCCCTTTTTGACTTCTGTTGCCTATTTTAAAGTTTATTGCTGACATTAATTCTTGTTTCTGAACAAGAGTACATAGCTAAACTATTAACAAAGATCTTTTTTTTTAATTGATTTATTTATGGACACTCTTTAACAGCTCAGGTCATCAGCGTCCCATTCAATTCAGGGCGTGAAACGGTCGACAAATTTTGCTCAGATGCCTCTCTTTCAGACTTGAGGTTCTTTTTCCGTAAATGCCGTAAATGTACGACACAGGACCCGCGGCTTTTCTTCCCTCCCGAAAGAAGCCATACTTAGGATTTTTACGCCCAATAAAATCCATGGATCTGGCCGGGATTGAACCCGCGATCTTGGGTTTAGGAGGCAAGTATGGTTACCACTACACCACCATGACCGACAACAATCTAAAATACATGAGAAACTTGAGTGTAAGTAAATTATTTTACGTCAGATAAAAATTGAATACCCGTACATAAAATTACTTTTGACTATATTTTCGAGAAAAGGGATTTTATTTGTTTGTTTATAGCCTGGGAGTATATTTTTGCATTTCAATGTAACAAATTTATCTTCGTGGAATCTATGCAATGTTATTTTTATAAGTTGTGGCCCACCAACTAAAATGTGCACGAGCCGCCACTGCCACTACTACCCTTATCGTTAAATAAGCAGTAAAATACAGGTCGCAAAAATTGAACTGAATACTCAGGTGTCCTGGCGTGTCAGTAATTGACATGTGGCGATAACGCAGTCACTGATAATACCTAAATAACCAGTTAAAGCAGACTGTTCGGTGCAAACACCGTAGCAAAATGTGGCGTGATTTTGCAAGTTCCTATTCCTACAGATTGGCACTCTCCTCTAAATGTAAATAAACTTTCTCCTTGTTCTAAATCAAACCATAGTTTTTGACACCCCTCAATTCTCAATCCCGCACCGCCACGGGTGCCCGAGGTCGTTAAGGCGCGGACTCGTTGGGAGGCTTTTGAATCCTCCTTGACTGAAGTTGTTTCCAGGTTTTCCTCAGTCCTCATAAATGGCAAATGCCGGGGAGGTACCCTAAACTTAGGCCGAGAACGATTCCTTCTCCAAAAATAAATCTTTTCCCAATGTATCATTTCATTTCATGAATCATCAGTGTCCATCGCCTGTGATGCCTCTGTAGCAAAATCGGGCGTTAAACACTATTCATTCATTGGTACGTTCATTCATTCATTCATTCATTCAATTCTCCATCCCAGAAGGGTCTGCAAGTTGTGGCAGGATTAACCATGTTTCCTCTTCGGTCTTCTTTACTGCTGCAATGAAATGGCCTATGAAACAAAAGCGTATCGCTGTAACTGCATTGCCTCCGTGCAACAAGTTTCCCATTCCTCGCTCCTTCTAACTCCCGTGGTTGTGAACAAATTTCCATGGTGAATAAGGAAAAATGCTTTCAGAAGACAAAAGATCATGACACAGCAACTTCAAATATTAAAATCGACCGTTTTCAAAGTATTACATTAAAACCTTAAGCTTAGAGATTAAGGCCCTCCGCTTCAGCTAACGCTGAACTACATGTCACTTGTTCATCCCTCGCCTCCAAAATATCAGACTGGAGAAGGTATCCACCGCAGTGCACAAAGAAAGTAAGGTGCGTTACAAAATGGCCATCTGAATATAATTTTCACTTCAAGCAATTTTTATTTCAAAATAATTACGACAAATGATATAACTTTATCGTATAAGCTACAAAAGAATTCATTTAATTCACTCCTTAATTAAAAACCGTCCTTGATTGAATCACGAAGGATTTATTAAAGGGAAATTTGGAGGATAAAATCGGGATGGGTAATATGGATTTAATATTAAGAATCTTCTATAAACTAATGTTGGGTGTTCCCAATAATACAGGAGCTTTGATAGAGCTAGGAGAGGGTTAATGACGGAGAACGTTCTGAAATACTTATTTCGGATTCAAGAGCTATTGGATACTAACATTGTGAAAATATGTCTGAGATATCAAGAAGAAAATCGAGGTATTATAATAAACTCGTGGCTGAAGAAAATCAGGGAACGGCTATTTAGAAATGGATTAGGAGATTTTTGGCCTAAAACTGGATATTTTAGAAGAGTTTACTGGAGGAAAGGCATGGATTGACAAATTTTTGCCCAGATTAGGGATAAAAGTTCACTGGTATACTGTAAGGAACTAAAAGCTGGCCCAGAAATGGAAAAGTATATTTTAATTTGAAAGAAAAATGAAAGAGAAGGGATAGCTTTCGATTAGATGTTTGGAAATTATGGGGAATGAGGGGATATGTTACCCTGGGATTGTGCCCCATCTGTGGGGAGAAGGAAGATGAAATTCATATAATCTTCCAATGAAAAGCCACAAATGAATGTAAGGAAAGGTTGATAAGCAAGAAATGGTTACGGGGAAATAAACATATTGTATTGAAAAATGCTTTTAATATCGTGAGCAAATATATAAATTAGGGGAATTCTTGTGGAAAGTAAGGATGAAATGGAAATGGTTTGTGAAAGACATCTAACTTAGATAAAGGTAACTTTTGTTAACATTGGTTTATTGTTTTCGGAATTGAAATAAGAATAACTGTGTTTGATTTAAAACTAAGTTAAAAGTTATTGTAATACACCTTGTATCCAGGGAGTTACACCTAAGAATGGCCAGGGCCAAAAAGGAGAAGACTCTTGTATTTATTTTGACTGAAAATTTCGATAAATATTCATTCATTCAATTAAAAACCAAAACCTGTTGCAAAAGATAACGACACAAGCTAAACACCTGAAACACATGCTCTCTCCAAGCTTCTGTAACATAGAAAAGTTCAATGTTATCCCATAGAGGTCTTTCATTTCTGCCTAAGTCTCAATAAGACTAAATACGAAATATAGGCTGGCCATTCCAATACATTAATTCTTTTGGGACGAAATTCCTTGTCAATTTGGCAATGTGGATGGTTGCATTATCATGTTAAAATACACCATTCTCTGTTCCAGACAAAAGATGCTCTTTCTTTCAATCTGTCGGATAGAAAGACGGCTCTTCCTCTATACTCAAACTCCACCCCAGATCACCAGTCTTTCCAATTGCTGCCTCTTAAAACGCATTTGGATAGAACTGGAATGTTAGAATCGGAGGAGGATATTTCGGTACTTCAGCCTTGCTCAACGGCTGGTCGTTTGTGTGTGCGCCCCAGTGGGTGCAACTCTGGGAGGAAGGCATGAGTGGCCACAATGCACAGTTTCGGACTACACGGGGTACCTAACACTGTGTCCAGACAGAACACCCCGACCCCGATGGTGCCCCACCCTCCCTTTTCCAAGGAGTCCAAGCCCTCCAAAAGGGCCGCTTCCATACCAGAGGCGGGCAGAAACTTTATCAGAGCACAAGCTACAGCCACACAGTATCAGCCCATCTTGCTCGGCACCCTTGGCCGTGTAACAAAACCAAAGGAATGAAATGATTTGAAAGTGTGACAGCGGAAAATTGGCGGGAAAGAAATACACATCCCAGCGACCAGAGGAAACCATGAAAAACCCCAAAGTCTACATGGCCGGCCCCAAGGGATTTTAAAACCTGAGTCACCCCGCTCGTTTAGAAAGCATTCTCTCTCTCTCTCTCTCTCTCTCTCTCTCTCTCTCTCTCTCTCTCTGTCTGTCTGTCTGTCTGTCTGTCTCCCTAAGATAGCCATTAGGGCGTTTCTACGCTCAGTGTATTCTCATTGATGAATATCCCATACTCCGTGTGATGTGTTGCTTAGCCCATCAACACGTCTCTATTTATGCTGGACGTCAGGTAAATTTGCATTTTTCTTATTTGTATTTAAACTTGTTACTTGGAGAACATCGACTGGTAAACATCGATCAATTGACGAGTTATCCCAGCATTGAAATTTCTGACCACTTACCTCTTTTGTTTAACAAATGAGCATCGAGCAAAACTTCTCTCCAGGGCCCTGTTTCAAAGTGCGGTCAATACATGAACTTTAACTTGTAGCTATTAATAAATTCTGTTCCACAAAAATAGTTTACAACTCCATACTTACAAGTGTACAAGCGATTTTTTTGTTGTTCTCCTCCACAAAAGTATTAGTATTAGTCGGGCAGTGGTAATTTTTATAAATTTCTCTATAAGTGTACGAATATTGGTAACTTCAAATACTAGCACAAAAAGTATTGTCTTTTTAATGATTTTGGGAGTCAATTGACCAATTATACTAAGTATTAGCGAAAGTGGTGATGATGAATAGGAATATCTATAAATAAAAAATGAATATATGTGTACAATGATAAAGTTAGGTTAAGTGTAATTAAAGTACGGCTTATGACTTATATTGGCGTTTCCTGTTCCAAATGCATATTTCATACCAGCATCTTAGTTATTGTATATGTAAGATTCTTGCTACATGACACGAAAAGAATTTATTTCCATTCTTCATTCTCTTTTAACACAATTTTACCAGTTTTCCCCCTATTAATGAAAACGTGATTGTCAAGCAATATAAATAAATAAATAAATGTTAAAGACCAAATGAACTAATAAAATAAATTACCGAGAGCAATCAGGAAACTCGATTCGACTGCAATCTCTCATTGATGCTCCTAAATGTAGCCTTATGGGATCCGTCATCTGAAAGCGGATTATTACGCTTGAATATCCAATAAATTATTTAAATTATCATTACGTCTGAGAAAAATCCAGACCCGATTAGCAGGAATGACAATAATTCGCCCTGTACATTAAAAATCTCTAAGGACTGGACATAACCTAATTCAAAGTATGGCGACGTATGACAAACAGCTGTGTCTCCCTCTTGTTCATATATATCACTTGTAACTTTTTACTAATACTTAACAAGTGCTGCACTTCTTTCGTAGAACAGAAAGTTACAAGACCATTCTTTACCAGGACTTGTACTAATACACTTGTGTCGGTCCTACTAGTTTAGAGGTAACTATATTTGCTTCGTAGACCCAAGATCGCTGATTCATTCCCAGCCAGGGGCGATGGATTTTTTCGGGCGTAAAAATTCTAAGTATGACTTCCTTCGGAAGGGAAATATAGCCGTGGTTTCTATGTCATAGATTTACGGCACGTAAAAAACCTCAAGCCTAAAAGAAGAGGTCTCTGAGCAAAATTTGTCGGCCGTTTCACGCCCTGAATTGAATGGAACGCTGATGACCTGAGGTGTTAAAGAGAGTTCATAAATAAAACAAATCAACAATAATACATGTGCAAGTATTAGATCGTACTTTTGTGGAATAGGGCCCTGCTCACTAGATAGAGTAAACATAAGACCGGATTAAGAACAGTGTGCCAAAATTCATCAGCTGTCATCAGATCTCTATACCTGGGCTAAAGTGTAGGACATTTTGGGGACTAACAACTGCCCTTATAGACACACTGAAAGGATCCCAAGTGAACAGTGGTGAATTTTAGATACAGGCACCAGGTGCGCGACTCCAAGTGAAATAGCACAGAAAATTAGAACTGGCCTTCATTTTTTATATTTTAATATATTTTATATTCCTTCAACATTATTAACACAAGTTATTTGTGAAATACGGCATTCCTAAATCTAACAGTTTTAGTGTGAAAGTTTGCAAATGTAACAATTTTACTAAAATTGTCATATTCAAAATATAGAACTGCTTAAAATGGAAATCTAAACAATAGTTCATTTTAAAGATGAACGTAATGACTTTTAAATACAGTAAATATTAAAAAATAAAAAGAAAATCTGTCAAATGCATATTTGAAAATTTTTCACAGCGGCAATGAGAAACAAAAATAAGTTAAAATTATAAATGATTAAAACAAAATAAAGTTATACCTAGAAGTTGGTTCTTAAATTGGTCTTGCACGTCGATGGAGTTATCATATGGCCAGCACTCTCAAGTCAAAGTAGTACAGTTGATTTCTGGCTTTATCCCGCAGGACCATACGTGGATGCAACTAGAAAGACCTGCGTTTTCCAAATATAATATTATTAAATGCTTTTTATGAGTTGATCGAATATCAAAATATAATTCACAACTTTTTTGTCAGAGTGAGGGAAATCAGTTGACATAATTTGTGTTTTGGCTCTTTTCTACGGAGGAGTTAGTAAAATATGAATTATTTGGTTAATGTCCATGTAGAAATTTTATATTAATCCTGCACAAACACATTTGTAGAATATAAGCTATCAGCTATAATACGAATTTTTGTTGAAGTGCCAGCATTAATTTTTTTGAAATGATGTCCTTCAAAATTGTCAATTTTCACAAATATACTACAAATATATCACATTAAAAGTACAAAACTAATGGACTTATAGAAAAACCGAATTTCCATAGTTGCACATCTCTTAACACTCTTTATTTACATAATTATTTCCGCTATGCAATGGGAAACTGATTTGACCAATTGTAAGTTAACTGCATAACGGCTCGCCACCTGCCGAAAGAAAACATTTCGCGGGATTGGAACCTGTAGTGCGCATTTTATATTTCTTTCGTTGTCTATTAGTAGAAAATATTCATTAATATTATACTCACCATTAAAGTAGGTGCTCCAAGTGGCCGTCAAACCTACCTGAATACTTTTGATAGGACTCACCGCAATTCAGTTTCCCGAATATTGTACTGCCTCCCAGATATTTTGTTTCTGCATCTACAAATTCAGGTACAGTATAATTTTATATGAATAAAGACACTTTTATTTATTTGGTTTATTAACCGGCGCTCTTTAACATCTCAAAACATCAGCGCCCCGTTCAATACAGGCCTGAAAGGGCTGATACATTTTGCTCACAGGCCTCTTCTTTCACGCTTGAGGGTTTTACATGCCATAAATTTAAGATACGGGACTCACGACTTTAATTCGCTTCCGAAGGAAATTGAGATACATCAGCTGAGTAGCTTTATACGCACTACCAACAAATACACTATCTTGAGGCTCTAATCTTGTTAAAGACTTTCGAGGAAAGTTTCTAATCGATAGCCTATTTTATCAAGATTCTCTTCTGTTAAAAACCCGGTTTTTGCGTCTCGGTCTCTAGTCAGCGAAAAGGTCTTGGGTTCGAGTTTTGCACCAATTTGTAAAATGCACTTCTCGATGGAGATGTTAATCGTGCAAATTTATCATGAATTTCTCTTTTTTTTCCTTTCGCACATAACAATCGTAAATACATAAATATTCTTTGTTCTAGCATATATCTTACATCTGCTGCTGTATATATAATGCCTATAAATACAATAGGAAGTCTAACACCATTTCCTACATAAATGCAACTGAAACGATTGCGCGATAAACACAACCGGGCAAGTTCAATTGTCTGCCTCAGCGGAATTTTAAAACAGTTTTACCGGGAATCGCACCTCCCCTAGTGTATGCAGACTCCACTTGTATAGTGGAATGAGGGTTTTGTACAACTATTTCAAAGCAATACTAATTTATAAAAAGTTATATTTTATAGAACTGGCCCATACGTGCAGCTAAAGCTCCTGGACCCCCCCCCCCCCTTGCTGTTACATACTCTTCAAAGTAGTAACAGAATTTATGATTTGCTCTACATATTATAATAATAGTAAACGAAAATAACCGCTCTTTTAAATACCAAATTCGTTTATCTTTAACCTGTGTACTGTCTTACTAAACTTTTATTTAAGAATAAACAACTGACATTCATTGCTTAATATAGTATTCACAAAATATTTAAATCAAATATTTGTATACAAAGCTACAAGTAGTCGTTATTGTTCGTCCAAATCTTTGATAAATGCTACAAGACTATCTTCGTGTCAAGTGGTAGCGTTTGCGATTAATCCGAAGGTCCTCGGTTCAATTTCCGACCAGATTAAGCTATCTATCTGAGGAGGGTTTTTTGAGTTTTTCCCTGAGAAGGTGAACTTCAGATAGCTTTAAGTCACCAAGGTCATCCAACTCATTTGTCTCATTAATTTCATTCCTTCATAAATGTTCCAACAAGATCAACGCAAAGCAAAGTGACATTAAATAAAACACAACATTATGACGCTAGTTGTATAAAGCTACCTTAGTAACAAATGAGCCATTAAATGTGATAACTGAATGTTACTGTTGTATTAATAAAACAATTTATAAACCACTGAAAATAGAATCAGTCACTCACCTTCACTGCACAATACGACCGCCACGGATGGTCGTGGTTATATGGACTTGTGAGCGAGAGGTCTTGGGTTCGATTACCGCCAGAACTGAAGTTTTTTCCAAGTTTTCTTTAGTCCTCATAAATGGCGAATGCAGGGGAAGTACCCTAAACTTAGACCTAGAACGCTTCTTCTCAATTTAATTCCTTTTCGAGTTTATCGTTTCGTGCCATCCATGTACGAGATCATCAGTGTCCACTGTTTGTGATTACTCAGTAGTAAAAACACTGGCGTTAAACACTATTGTAAAAAGTTGCATAATACATAATTACAGCAACAAATATATGTCAATACTAAAGTTTCCGAAATGTTATTAATATTTTTACTATTCATGCAATTAATAAATTTGTCGTATTTCTTCTGATAGGCATCATAAGATGTTCTCGATATCAGTGAATTTAGCCTTTCCAGCTAGGGCCAAAATTTCTTGCGGTAAATCCATCTTCACAAGCGATCTAAATAATTCCCATTGATACAATGACCTCATAAATAGAATAAAAGAAGACACTACTTCCAAGTAATTCATTATAAAATCGATTTTAATATAATTTCATTTTATTAATACTATTTTATAGTATTACAATACAGAAAATAGTTTATAACACTCGTGTATGTTAGGGCTGTTAAATAAAGAATAGTCATAGTTTTATTGGCATAATTTCTTTCGCTAAAATTTAAATATTTTGTTAGTTTATGCGTAAAATAAACATATGCATGTGTGTGTGTGTGTGTGTGTGTGTGTGTGTGTGTGTGTACATGACACTGGTTTCATTGTCACTTCCGGTTCTCGTCTAAAAGAGGAGCGCATATAAAAATCGTTTATGCCAGGGCTGTTAAATAAAGAATGACCTTAATTGTTTACAGGCATAATTTCTCGCTCTAAAATTTAACTTTACAATGATTTGTTAGCTTAATGCGTAATGTATATACACGTGATACAGTTTCGTTTTCACTTACGGTTCCCGCCTGTGAGGTATGTGCAATTTTAGATATGTTCAGTTCCATCTACAGCAAAATGAATGTGACATAAGATATGCTGCTCTGAAATTCTGCTTTCATCTCAACAAATATTTAGTTGAGGCACATTTGATGTTACAGGAGGGCTATTAAGAGTTTATTCTTCCTACAGAACAGCTCGAAGGTGGTTTAAAATGTTTAAAGAGGGAAGGCAGTCGATTTCGAAGGAAAGTACACCCAGCATTTCAGTTTGTGCTCTAACGAGAGAGAGAGAGAGAGAGAGAGAGAGAAGTAACGCCATTGATGTCATGGTAAGAAAAGATCATCGAATAACATTAAGAACTTTCAGAAATTCTGAAAATACCACTGGGTGCTACCCACATGTGGTAAATGAAAAGTTGCACGAGACGTGTTTGTGCACGGTGAGTTCCAAGACTGCTGATTCCCGAACAAAAAGTAATTTGCGTGCAGAGCAAACAGCAAAATGGCTGCTTCTGCTGGGAAAGTTATGATCATAAGAAATGGTTTACCGGCATCTCATACACACTACTGTAACTGGAAATATTGTATTGAAAAATCTGCAATGTATATCATATAGTCCAGATTTAGTCTCGTGAGAAGTTTTGCTTTTTAGCAAATCGAATGAACACATTCATGGGAGGCAAGCCCCATCTTATAAGCTGTGGTGAAGGCGATTCTGAAGGACATGTAAAAAAGTAGTTTCCAGCATGTCTTTGAAGACTGGGACAGCTGCAATGCATCCAATGGGGATTAATTTGCAAAAATATGATAATATAAGATATATTATTAAAACAATATGATCATTCTTTTTTGAACAGTCTCATAATATATTGGTAGTGGGAGTCGAGAGAAATGGCATTTTCTGATTCTTCTCATTTAACCCAATACAGAACAACAACAGTATAGAGGAGAATTATGTATTTAAAAGTGTCTATTCCGGTTAATTTGTATCTACAGAGGTCACTTATTAACTTATTAGGATGCTGTATTACATATCTAGTATTAAAACATGTTTACTTTTTAACAGCTCTTTCCACGAATGCTATAAGAGAACCTAATTTATTACATTGATTTGCACTCTCTCGTCCAAAATCAAAGCTAAAAACAAACATAGATGGACAAAAATGTCACCTCTGTCTTTTCTTGTGTTCTTTACTGGTGACGCCGCATACTCTCTGTGGTCACAGTAAATACCAGCTTACCTGAACCGCTGCCAATATCGAATTTCGCTTCCACAGCGCAGTCCACTAGAGTTTTCCAGGCCGTTGCTCTTCTGGCATCGCTGGATTGACGACAAAACAATCCAGCAGGGCGTGAGATTCTCGGAGGGTTACATTTTTATAAACGACTATGTTCGTTTATTGATCGTTAGGATTCCGTTGTTGTCCTCGAAGTCCGCAGCAAGTTGCAACCAGAGTAGTTGACACACTACTTCGGCAACATAATCACTCAACTATCTCATCACCCATTTAGTTCTTGCAAATAAATAAATAAATAAAAAAAAAAAAAAACATTGATCTGCACTGTGAAATGCGATAAGGTACTAAGTTATGTGCTATTCGTCTTTTCACGAAGAGTAAAGAAATCTTGCTCGGATAACTTGTACCGACGGGGAAGAAACTGGGGCATGCTAAGAGTTCCGTCCCGCAGTCAACTTTCAAGTGGTGTTTCGCGATGTTATGGGTCATGGCTGAATTCTGTCACAGTATACAAAGTCTAACAGAAGAGAAACTCTGAGCTGCCAGTCCTATAAGGGCTTACAGAAACAATGCAACGTCAGCGACCCCATGTGCTGACAAACATATACTAGTATACTTGAATGTTCACGTTATTTTGATACGTATAAAGTTATTCTAAATTCAGTTCCCAGTTTCAAATGGTCATAACTTAGGCCTATTTTTAGATTCCGCAAAATTTATTCGTAAGAAATTGAATTTTATTATAACAATAACATTACAAAAGAATAAACGAGAAACAGTCGTTCTATACTATAAACGGCATTAGTAAATGCATTCCTAGGAAGGTTTCAATCGATATCGATTGTTTCAGTTACTCTCGAGTACGTATGTTTACTAATTTTTTTTTCTTTTCTTTTAGGAACCCCATAACCAGTACTCAGCCGGATTCATATCTGGTGACCAAGGAAGTCAACTGTTTGGAAAATGCCTACTAATGACAAGATTACCAAATGTGTGTTTAATAGTATTATGTGAGATGGAGCGCTGTCTTGCATAAAAACGATGTTTTCGATGTCATTATTCTGTAATGTTGTTATTACAGTCGAAAATATTGCTGCTCGTTTACAGTTGCCGTTTTTGTTCGTACATTTTTCAAGTCTTCGTAGAAATAGGCTTATTTATAAACCATATGTAAAACCTTTCCATATAATCATTGCTGAACAATCCTGTTCGAATTATTTTCCGCCCATATGCAATTGTGAGTTAGTACTTCAGTAAATTTGAAATGTAGCTCACCTTTCCACAAGATTTTGTTTAGCCATTCAAAGTTATTCTGAATTTTTGCTAACATTTGCAAAGCAAATGTTACGCGAATCCGCTTATCTTGTACTTTAGAGTTCAAATCGCATTTTCATTTTATAGGAATAGAGAAGCCTTTATATAATTCGCCAGACTGCTGAAAAACTCATCTCCAATTGCTTTGTAACTTTATTAGCACTTAGGATTACCGTATTACTCCTGTTTACCAAGTAAGCCCCCGTTCAGTTGTTTCTAAAACACAAAACTAGCTGATTTTCGACTTCGGCCAAATAATAATTAATATAATCTGTCCATTGTAGCTTATTTTTCCCGCTTTGTTGCTATTGGCTCTAGAATTTACCGCCACACAGAAACGCCTATAAACTTGGCCGTTATTTTTACGATATCGCAGTCTGTTATTTTGGTATTCTTTCATAAAAACATTAGTTCTAGACAGAAATGCAAACCAAAATAATTTGTACATAATGAAATTATTCCTTCACGCTATAAAGAACAAAATAAATAGAAGGACGAACGAATAATCTAGTAAATTCATTTAATATGCGGAACTACTTCGCGGACTAATTTGGGAATAAAGAGATTGGCCAACCAATAAAAATTATTTCCGCTACAAGCTTACATTGATATTCTAAATATACTTGCGATGGTGAGACCGTTACCTGGTT
This sequence comes from Metallyticus violacea, assembly GCA_030762175.1. Lineage (NCBI taxonomy): Eukaryota > Metazoa > Arthropoda > Insecta > Mantodea > Metallyticidae > Metallyticus > Metallyticus violacea. The sequence goes on from CM060835.1 coordinate 30,442,353, forward strand.
ATATGTTTTATTTCATTTTCATCCCTAGCATTTCGCTGTTCTAGTGGTAAGTAGCGTAGGTTGCTGCTAGTAGTTCTGTATAACATGTTAACGTGTTCACAACACTATGAGAACATTGTGTGATAAAAGGAGTTACGTAAAAAAGAGTTCGAGGTACTGAAAACTATGTGAAATAAGTGTGTAATAATAAGAACCGCTTAATCTGAATTCCCCCACTTTTTCAGTCTTACAATTGGTAACCCTAATCATAACGTAATTATTATATTAAATATTCAGTGGTTTCTGTGCTTTTATGTTACTAAAATTCAAACAATTCAGATTGCCAGGCATTGATAGAAAAACAAGATGTGATAACAGGAGTTCTCTTTAATATCTTATGTATCATAAGGTAAGGGTGCCATTTTAAATTTTAAAGTTGGTATGGAAGATTGCTTTTTGTTTAAATTAAATTTATTTTTGTTAGTTATTTATACTGGCAAGTTTTGAATCTAAAGCTTTGTATTTCCATATACACTCCAATATGATACTTTTCAGTATTGTCTTCAATACTAGAAGTTTTCTGTTCATCTCTTTATTTTACGTACACCATACAATTCAGCAAAAGGCATAGCTTTGGTTATTCCAGTATTCTGTGCCTTCCAGAAGAATGACAAAAAAATAAACGTGACGGAGGTTATACTGAAGGAATGCAACCGTAAAGTAATAAATGGTTCTTTGAGATGTATTGTCACTACTTTTTTCAATCCCGTGCAGTACGTTTTAAAATACCGAGGTCTCTAAATTTATTAAACTAAAGTTATTTCTTTTTCCTTCTTGCAACTTATCCATTTCACTTAAAAGTCGGTTTATCTCTGTAGGTAGCAAATTAAATACGTTGTTGCACTGGGAGAAGCCAGTCGTTAAGACTGTATATTAATAGTTATTTTGAAGTAGGTTTTGTGAGCAAGTGGTTGTGCGTGTGTAAGTAGGTGCTTTCAATGTAAAGAGAGTGAAAATTATTATTCTTATTTAGTTATGCACTACATAAATATAGTCTGGAAGTACGAGATTTTACATACTATACATTGAGAAAAGTGGAAAGTCGATTTGCATAAAAAATAAAAAAAAAAACATATTGGCAATCGTATTTCAGTTAGAAAAATGTTCGCCAACTTGTTAAAGAAAGACGAATTCTCAATGACCAGAAGCGTGTCCCAAACCGCCGTGTTCTTATGTAAGAATAGTTGCACGAATTTCCTATGCAAATGACGGCAATGTATTGCCGCTGAAGGCCGTCGTTTTCAACATATAACACATTATCAGTTCTTAATACAGTATCAATTTGTGCTTTCAGTAAAAATATAAATACTAACCGCGCAAGCCAACAACTTCCTCTTTTTCCGGTTACGTGGCTGTACTCAGGCTCAGGCAACGAGTTAACTCACCGCCACGGATGGCCGAGGTCATTAAGGGGGACTCGTGAGCGGAGGGTCTGGGGTTGGAATCCCGTCCGAACCGTCCTTTCTGACAGGTTTTTCCATACTTCCTTCAGTCCTCATAAATAGCGAATGCCTGTGAGATATGCAAAACGTAGGCCTGGAACGTTTTCTTTCTTTAAAAAAAAAATCCATTCTTAATTTATCATTTCTTTTCACGTAACACCAGTGTCTCAGACATAAAAACGGGAGTTAAACATTATTCAAATAAAAAAAAAAACTTACTTCAAATAACCTCATTATTTAGCTATAAAATACGTTTAGAGCTGGGTTTATTTATTTATTTTTTTTTTCGTAGTAAAGGTGTGCTAAAATTTATCTACAAAACGTGCAAATTAAAATGATCTGTAGAACTCTGTCTTGCGACTTTATTGCAAAACATTTGTGAAGAACTGAAAATTACCAGCACTCTAAAAACCAATCCAACTTGTTCAAATTCAAATCGTTCATGGTAGGACCAATTTTTTGGCGAACATGATTAAATTTCTGCTGGTGGGGAAAACATTTCTTTCTGCCGTTAAACAGATACTTCGAGTTATTCATTCATCCGTGAAATACAGATTTTTACACACCCTCATATTCACATATTCAAAAGACACTTCCATTTAAGTCTGCAGCCACGGGCACATGAAAATGTTTTTTCGCTCAAAAATATGCTATAATTTTATTTATAGTAAATTTACTAACATTCTGAACGGAAGCACATAACTACACCCTCATCAGAGAAATAGCAGCAGTAGTCCCCCACAAATCCTTGCTGACGATATTCTTAATAATGTTGCTGCATACTTTCATAACAATACTAGTCTTACAGTGGCACAAATACAAAAGCAGTACGTCATTTGTAAAGAATTGCCGGTTTTCAAGATGCGTTATTTTCATTAGTTTGCCTGTACCCGAAATATTTTCCGAACGTTAACTACGAGGGTTATTCAATAAAAAATGTTCATAATTTTTTTTACTGGCATTTCTTGCTGTCATCGTGAGATATTATCGAATAACATCAAGAATATTCCGAAATTATGAAAATTTCACTGGGTGGTAACTGAAAAGTTACACATGAGATGTGTTTATTTATTTTTTTTTTTTATTGATTTATTTATGGACGCTCTTTAACAGCTCAGGTCATCAGCGTCCCATTCAACTCAGGGCGTGAAACGGCCGACAAATTTTGCTCAGAGGCCTGTCTTTCAGGCTTGAGGTTCTTTATCGTGCCGTAAATGTACGACACGGGACCCACGGCTATACTTCCCTTCCGAAGGAACTTACGATTTTTACGCCCGAAAAAATCCATCGGTCCTGGCCGGGTTCGAACCCGCGATCTTGGGTGTAGGAGGCAAGTATGGTAACCACTACACCACCAGGACTGAAGAGATGTGTTTATGCATGGTGGGTTCAAAGATGGGACGTTAGCGTGCAAAGCAAACAACAAAGCTGTGTGGAAATCTCCATTATCAACACTTAAAAAAAAAAACAACAACAAAGCAAAGCAAATGTGGTTGCTACTGCTGAGAATTATGATCATATCATTTTTTGACATTTAAGGAATGTTTTAACCGTCATACCTTCACGTACAACTGAGCAACACTATTAAGATGTCCTGAAAACTCTGCAAGGCTATGCCACACACTTGCAAAAGGCTACATTTCTTGCAACAAGGTGGATGCTGCATCACGATAATGTACGGCAAATGTTGCTGAATATCTCACAAAAGCAATGTGACGTGAATCGCTTCCTCCCTTTGGTCCAGATTTAGCTCCATGGAACTTTTTCCCTCTTTCCAAATTGAAGAAACAGCCACATGGGCATGGGGGAGCATTTTGCATTATCAGAAGTAGTGCAAGTTGTGGAGGCGAATGTGAAGAACCTGTCAAACATGGTTTAACAGCATGTCTTTGAAGACTGGCAGAAACAGCTGCATTGCATCTAACGGGAACCCTTTGAGAAAGTTCAACCAAATTCTGAGTAAATGTATATTGTCAAATATATAAATAATTTTTGTTTAGCAATCCTCATATTTACGCAAACACACATGTGCGGGCACTGTGTGGGGAAACACAAACGTTTGTTCCTTCTTAGCCAGCTACTGCATTTAGGAAACTGCAAATTTTAGCATAAGCGTGCAAATTGAGCCAGTAAACATTTGTACCGCTTTTCATATTTTGCTTCCCTTTGTTAAAATTATTCTGAAAAGACACCATTTAACTTCGAGTAAATGAACAGTTCCCCTAACTTAGATTGAATATATTTCCAAGCATCGAGTTCATTTGTTCCTATATAATACGTGAAACTGACAATACTGCCCTTCTCTGCAAAAAAATGTAAGCTCTGGCTTGTCAGTGGGTGCGGTGCATCAATTTCCGGCCGACACATTCGCTGTTGCACTGTTCATGCTATCTAACGCATGTTTCAGGATTGTAAACACTGCATTTCCTTTCCTGCCACGACATTCAATTGCTTGGAGAAGCTCATAAAAGTGGGAGAGAGCGTGATGTTCCAAACTGAACACATAGGATTGATTTTAACTAAAGGTATTTTACCCCTTGACGATATAGGAAAGCTTGTGAAGTCAGAGTTATTTCGTTTGGGCAGAGAGAACCTTGAATATGATCCACATAAATGTAGTGATACAAGAAAACCTCTCTCTTGCAGATGAAGTTCTAATTGACATGTGTCTAAAATAGCTACTTGGGGCGTTATAAAAGTTCTCTGCCTGATCAAAAAAACGCAAAATTTAAGAGAAAAGTTTATTTTTCAACATAGTCACTTTGAAAACCAATACATTTAGTCCAACTACCTTCCAATAACCTCAGTAAAATATTTGTCCAACTGTGAAAAATAAGCCTCTGTTCTCAGCTTGAACCTCATCATTTGATTTGAATCTTCGTCCATCCAGTCGTTTCTTCATGTTTGGAAACAAAAAGTAATATTTGGGAGCCAAACCCGGCGAATATGCCACATGTGTAAGCACATGGAAGCGAACGTCATGCAGTTTTGCAGTAACATCCCAGGCGCGTGTGAAGGTCTGAAACAGGACTTCTCTTTTTCGTAAGGTGTGGACGTTTAGCCTGAATAGCATCCTTCAGTTGGTCCAGTAGTGAAGCATGCTTCCCGATGTTGGTTCTGCCCTTCTGGACGCAGTCTATTACCACTATATCATGAAAATTTCAGAAAACCGTAACCATGACTTTTCCTGCTGATGGAACCGTTTCCCCCCCCCCCCTTCTTTTCTTTGGTGCACTTTCACCTGTTGCCACCCACTGTTTGAACTGCTCCTTCCTCTCTGGCATGTTTCATTTACTGTTATGAAACGTCGAAGCTCACTGGAATTGCGTTTAAATAAACCTAAATGCTTTGCGAAATGTTCATTCGAATTTGTTTTGGTTCATTGTTAATAAAGGCATTGAGCGGAAAGCTTTCTCATACCCAAAACTTCGTGTAAAATACTATTTTTCTGAAGTTTAACCATTCGCCTTCCTTTTGGCATTGCTTTGTAGAAGTCGTCGCTTAGATTTCGTCAAAAAAGTGAGTCTGTTGCCATTAAATATTTTATTTCTGAATATGTTAATACTCTATAGCTGTAGTTTGCTCAGCAATTAATTAGAAATGTTCTTTAACAAACATGAGAACTCGAGCAAGGCTGGCATAGAATAAACAGAATCGATTATTTTGTTACTGCAGTATGTTCCTTAAAATTGCCATTTTCAAATTCCGAAAAATTTGAATTCCCAAAAGTAAAGAAATTAGTCAGCTTTAATTAGTTTAACAGGTATTAACATGCTGTGGAAATTCTTTTTGGTATAATTAAGTCTCTGGAACACATTTTGTTATGCAACAAATCAAAAAAATTCTGAGGGTTTCACGTCGTAAATTTGCTACACATAAAAAGCTTCAAAGAGGAGGCCTCTGAGAAAATTTGTCGGCCGTTTTACGCCCTGAATTGAATGCGACACTGACCTGAGACGTTAAAGAGCCAAATTTTAAATTTGTAAGTAAAAGAATTCCTGAATAATGGGGTCACTGCTGATGAGCTATCTCCATATTGCAAGATTATACATGAATACTACATATTGCTTTCTATTCCAAAAATTATATCTGTATAACTTTAAATAATAGGGTTGGTACATGCTTATCTTGTGAAGACAAATCACCCTAGAATGACATGGGTATATTTGTGTGTCTTTTAATAATGAAATGGAAAATAACTGCAAAATGGAATGGAATTTATTTACTGCTAATTAATACTTGCACATTATTTCTTTTATTGTAATAATTACTATGCTTCTAATATTCAATTAACATACCGTGAGAGTGTTTGTAAATGTATTCCTGAGCATTCATAAGGGCATATTTTGTAAATCTCTAGTTGCATGAAGTTTTATCGGTTTTAAAATCACAAGATATTTCTGTTTCTACTACCTTAGGTTTATCAGTCTACTTGTTTAGTATGTTAAAATTGCAATTTACATAAATTTATTACTTAATAATTACTATATATCGAATTAGAACTGTTCCTTGTACAAGAAATGCTTTTTATTTAGAAAGAGAACTTGCTGCTTTGCCAGTAGTGAAATTGGCCTCCTAAGGAAAAAGAATACTACATAATATAACTTAACCATTACAGTTCACAAAACTATAAAGTGTTCCTGATGAAGAAACCAACCATTACAGTCCCTCAGATATATTTCTGTTCATATCACCAATTTCCAAAATATCACTCACTACAGAATGTAATTTTATATCTGATCAGACCTCACTTTAACTTAATGCCTATTTATCTGCTCTGTACCTACTTTATTCATCATTTTGTACAGATGACAAACTTTATAACTTTGATTATTGGGCAGAACATTTGGTATTCGGGACACATTCAGATTAGTTTAGCATTACAAATTAACTTTAATGGAAGGTGAGCAATATTCTTGAAACCTAAAGTTACATTATTGTAAATTACTCTAACAACTGCCAATTCCGTCCCTCTCCTCAGTTGTGCAGATAGTATAGTGGGTTGAGTTACCACATCTATGTGCATGTTTTGCTCGTCTTAACTGTCTATTAACACAATGAGAAATTTCTGTGTATAAACTTTTAACAACAAACAACAAACCCTGCTCCACTACATTTTTTCTGGTAATAAGCTCAATCAAGTTTCCGCAATGTCACATTGTACATGCTGCTTCTGCAGTTTCATGCCTACCAGCTTCAATGACTCCAAATAACTAGTGTTACCTCCTACCAATCCTATCTTTTATCATCATTGATTTATATTAATGAACAGTAAGATCCTTTATTTAATCAAAAATACTGAGTGACTAAAAAAATTTATTCCCTCTCATTTAAAGGTATGTAATAATTCCTAGTACAAAACATAAGTTTTGGTTTTTATTTAAAAATACCTAGCAAAATTTATACCCTGTTTAAGGATTTTGTCAACAATTAGTGCTATGTACTGTAATTTTAGGACCAACTTGACAGTGCATTTCAAAGACGAATGCTAAAAGCCCTGGTTTACTGCATACAATGAAAACCGTTTGAAATCTAGAACAAGCTGCATGATTAACTGAGCTTCAGAATCACAGTGCGGAATCAGATAATGCAGATCAGTGGAAGAGAAAATTATTTCATATTTAAATAATTTTACATATACTATAAGATAGTAACTGTAATATATAATTTATTTAGTGTCAATAATAATGTTTCCTGATCATACAGCAGTATTCTACACTAAGATAAAATCCCTAAATAACTCCATAAAATTTATACTATATGTTGAAATAGAAACTGCATTTAGTTCTAAGAATATTCGAAGAGTTACAGACCTCTAAACTTAAGCACCTTCCCCCCACTTGATATTGAATTGTATAGGTATTAGGTAACAGTTTGTTTATCTTTTATTTTCCTCTTTCCCAATACTAGGTGGACTATTCTTTCAAATAAGAAACTGCATCCCAGAGTTTCAAGTGGGCAAGATATTCATGTTTCATATTTGATTCATTTTGAAATATCTCAAAAAGCATTAAATGGATTTTCTTCAAACTTTTACCATATGTACAATGATATGTATCAGCAATCATTATTAAGATTTTTTCACATAAAATAAATTTTATGACAGTATTATGTTAAAAATAATTCCGTTTATTTACCGTTTTCTAGAGACATTGTAAGTATATCATTAATGTTTGTGCTTTTTAAGATCATTATTACCTAAGATTTATTATGTAGGAGGAAAAAGTTTTAGAATTAAAATGAATCAAGAGTTAAATTTTTGCATAAAATATTTTTTGACAATAAGCTTATACATCAGGTGACAAATATCTAATGTCCAGTAATTACTGCACATAATTTTTTTTAAGAAAATCCATCAAAAAATTGTAGTGTCTCAAAACATATTTGAAATACATCATAAGTACTTTATCCTTGGGTGACCAGCATGTTCCAGTTTTTCAGCATCCCGAAAAATTACTTCTGGATGCAGCACTGTCCCAATTTTTTGTCATATCGTAAAAGAGATATTTTATAGTTTAAGTTGCATTCACTGCTAGCATAAGGCAATTTCTAGTTGCTAAAACAGCAGTATTTCTAACTATATAATATTTTCATTATCCATTTATTTTATGTTTGCCGATTTAGGTGGTAGCACTGTGAAATGATAACATCTGCTCCTATTGATGCCTTTTTCACTACCCTGACTCGTAGCAGAACATAACTTTACTATAGTCATGTAGAGATAACAGTAACAACTTTTGACAGGGTGCATTATTAATGTGCATAAACAAGTTATGGCTAGGTTAAGCGCATAGAATCCTCTCTTGTTGCTAGCTAGAGGTTAACCAGCTTGGTACTGCTCACATTCATGTGTTCCCAGCAGCTCTGTGTTCTAAATAACAATTCCTTCTTTGGCAAATATAAAATAAACAGGTAATAAGCACTTTTGTGCAATTGCATCTATTAATAGAAACGTTCAGCAGAAAATCCTACATGAACATTTAACAGACGAAAAAGAGGGAGGGAAAAAAAAAGAAAATAAAAAAGGAAAAAAGAGCTGGAAGTGGGATCATTGGATATATTAGAAGTGCTGTATAACTTTCTCTTGTGCAGGGTTTTATTATTTTGTGTCCAAACTTACAGAACTCATAGAAATGTGGGGGGGAAACAAAAAAAAACAAAACCCAAAAAAAAAAAAAACAGATCCTGTTTTGCAAATACGTTGTTTCCCTAACATAAGGATATATCTTATGTAATTAATTATGCACTATCATAAATAATTATACAGTGAGGTTACTTGAGTTATATGCTGACAGAGTGTAGCTGCATACTAGGAGAAGCCAGTCATCAATACTATATAATGCATACATAGATAGCAACTGGAAGTTAGAGGGAGACTTTCAGCAAATGGTTGTATGCTCGCATGTTATTTGCTGCTTTCATTGTGTGTAAATTGTTCTTCATTGGTTATGCCACTACATATGTAGTCTTATATGAGAGTTTATGCACAATACATATATGGAAGCAGATTCTTGCAAAGTATTAAACCAATTCACAAGAAAATGTCCTGAAAATCATATTTCATGTAGAGAAACTGTCTGCCAACTTGTTAAAATTTACAAGAGCCAGGATATCTCAATGACAAAATCATGTTCTTATGGAAGAAAAGTGACATGAAATACAGGAATTGTTGACATTGTGCTTCCACTTAAGGATTCATTTTCAACATATTTTATAGCATAGGTTAGTGCTTAATATTATCAATTTTATATACAATATTTTTTCTGTTATCAGCAAAAATATAAAAACTAAAAACACTAACTTTATGCTTGGTGACTCTATCTCCTTTTATACGATTATGGTGTGTCAGGCAGCCTGTAACTCAAACCATCTCACTGTAATTCTGGTCGCAATGAATTACGTATGCCTTTGTCATAATTATGAACTGTCCCAATTTTTTAATTTGTAAATCTGGCCACCCTACCTTTTACCCCTCATTCTTTTCTGAATTCTACTATTATCATTTTACCTGCAGTTTCTATTTCATGCTTTTTCTGCATACTGAAACTGAAGCCTCTAAATAAGAAAAAAAAATAAATAAACTGTGACAATGGATATTACTCAAATAATTTGAACAAAATAAATATCTTTAAAATAATAACAAAACAATGTCAAACATTCAGAAACATCTGAATATAATTCAATACCTAACATGCCCATCATAATTCATCCAACTGTGTTTCTTATCCAATTCTCTGAAATTCTTGTACTAGTTACATAGTTCTAAACTTGTTTCATGACATCAAAAGGATGGTTTACAAAGGATTTTCTCCAACACTTAGTACAAAATCAACATCTTACTTTATTTGACCATCTCTATTTTCAAGATTCAACAATGAATGACTAACAAGGCCTGTATTTGAAAACAAATGAAACTTTGTGAATTTATTGGCATGTTGTCTACAAGATCTTCAGCTCCTATACAGAAACATACATATTGTGGTTAAAAATTAATGAGTATCCAAAGCCGAGTTCTTGCAGTTTATAAAATAATAAGGGAAGCAAATAAAAATTTGTAAACATAATAATTATAGTTTTAATATATATAATATATGTGTACAAATTATATAGCAATGAACTTTTTCAAACTTGTTTGCATTATCAAGACGTATGACTAGAAACAAATATGACAGATGTCTGAGGGTAACAATCTAACAGTGAGTGGTGTTGAAACCTTGAGGAAGCTCTGTGTACCAGGCTGTAGTACACAGAAAGAAAAATACGACAATATCATGGCAGTTTTTATCATCCCGTGCTGAGCCAAGATTAAATATCTACGGAAGTTTTAACACATATGAACATTCACTCCTTCTACCTGGCTTTTTCTTCAAACACTTGTATATTTTTCTGAGAGCAATTGTTACAAAGTTTCGAGGTTTGTGACAGATGAATAAAACAACAATAAAACTCAAAAATGATGGCAACAATAGTTCTTAATTATGATTTGTCACTGATAAAAATATTGAAAAAAAAAGTGTATCCATCACAATGATTCTTAAATGAAAAAAAAAATTCTTTTTCCAATACCCCTAAAAATGTTGATAATGTTGCCTTAGGAAATAGGGCTTTAAGCACAGGTACCTTGCATGCTGCATCCTTCGAGTAACACATCTCGACAAGTTCTAAGAAGTAGGTTACTAGAATAAGTTAGGATTTCACTTTTTCTTTTTTTACATTTTCTCTGTCAAAACATTCTAATTAAAGCCATAAAAATATTCTATTATATGTAAAATAATATTTAGCATAGCAGTGTTGTTTTGGCAACATTTACATACAAAGTCCTAAAACTGTATTAAGTACAGTACATGCAAGTAATCAATAATTTGTTATTATTATGCAATAAGGTATGTACAATCAAATCTACTGCTATAGTTACATGTGGAAGTGTTGAACACTTTGTCAGAGATTAATCATATACCATGGGACTGAAAGAACTCGGTTGTTTTCTTCCTTCATATTCCCAAAGTATTCAGTTAGAAGAGGGGAAAGTCCTAGGTTTAGTTCCAACATTTGCTTTTTCTTTCACTTGCTCTTTAAACTAAGGCTGAGGGAAGGACAGGAAAATACTTAAAACACACTAACCGTCTCAGATTTTCTCCAACATCAAAAATAATTAAACAAACAACGTTCCCAATAAGGAAAAAACAACTCAGAAGTCATTGTATAACATACTACAATGTATTCAGATCATAACAGTAGGGTTGTTATAGAAACAATAAAATTACAAAAAAAGGAAAAAAATACTGCAACAGGAGAAACAAAACTTGTCCAGCTGTATTCTACAGGTTGTACAAAGCACTATCTACACTGGAGTACTAAAGTCACCCGTTTAGTAATGGCTTCTTATATTGCTGCAGGGTGCAAAATGTACACATTCACAACAAAACATGGCATCTACCACAGAACTCAATATAATGTCCCAATAAAAAAGTTCTGCACAACTGGGTTACCATTAATATCCTGGTATCGCCATAAACATTTTATATATATATATTTTATATATATTATTTATGTAATAAAAAATGGCACTAAAGCAGAATGATTGCTTGTTTCAAAATTGTATATACCAATATCTACAATGCCAAAATAAGACAGCAACAAAGTAACGACAGAGTGGTGGGGGTTTCTTGGTATTTACAGACTCTGTGGAGAGGGTGCTTGGGATGGTGTGGTGGTGGTGGTACCACTGCTCATCACACATCATTCAAAAACACTTGTAACTGTGTGAAAACACATTCACCTACATTTTTGTAGAACATTTTTTCACACAGTTTTAACAAATTTTGTTACAAAAATATATCCACATACTAAACATGAGGCTGCTGTCTACTAAAATGAAATTCCACTAATTTAGTCTGGAATGGGCTAACTGATGATATCCTGGTAAGACAAGAGCTTTTGCCAAGACTGAAACTAACATCTGTCAAATTTTGTGACTGTGAAAGATGCCAAAGTCCATGTGATATCCAATATCGCAGATGTTACCCAATGAGATTAAACAGAGCTAAAGCTTTTAATTAAGATCTATCAAGCAATTGCAGATAATCTGATAAGATTTTTTTCAGGTCTTAAAACTTTTCTTATATGCTAATATTTTGATTTCCAGAAGTCAGAAGTGGCTAGTGAAAATTTAACAAACCTGGCCCAAGTTGTACCCATTTTGTTACGAGATGATTCCGCATGTGCTGCAACGTTTCAGAATCCTCAGAAAGAAGAAGAGTTTAAGACTTTTCTGGCAACAATTCTTCCATAGATAGTACCAGCATCCTTGTCAAGAAAAGAGCAGACCACAAATAACTGTCACTTTGTGGTAAACTAAAATGTTGATGCCCTCCTCAAAGTGTACCTGAGGGGGCCACACAAACTGACACACACATATAACACATTGTACCACCCCAAGTTCTCTATCCACTGCAACACACACTCGCGAGGATTCAGTAATCTCGCACCCTGGGATTGGGAGGCAAGTTTCATGAAACCTGCCTCAATATGTACAATCTGCTTCCACATTTCACTTCATGTAGAATCCCTTTATAAAATTCATCAACCGGAAATTCATGGCCGACAACCCCAATGATATGCTGCCATGCAAATTTCCTGGCACAGCCTATGATGTGATTCACAGAATACACTAGCACCTTCCGAGACTTGGGAATGAATCTGGAAAGGCTTTTCCACCCATGCACGCAGGGCAAAATAACATTTCCCATTTTTGCTATCAATTAATTTAGAACATGCGAAGGTTAACTACACGTGGGAGTGAAAACAGACTTGTACTTTATGACATTAATTCTCAATAACGGGATTCATAAAGCGAATGATGATAATAACAGTTCAAAACTCGGCAAATTCCTTGGCACACTTCTCGGTGGACGAGATTCGCAGGGCTTCCTCCTCATAGTCATCAAAATTGCTGGTATCACCTGGTCCCTTACAGCGGGGGATGAATGGAGCTTCAATCTTCTTCTGGAAAACAGCTATCCAATCAGTTGAAGCAAACCACTTGTGGCCCTTGATGTCATTGACACCATTCTTGAGGTTCCCATAACGCTTTGTCAGGTCCACTTGCAGGAGATTCCTTAGGAGATCCTTGAGATCAGACCCAAAGTGTGATGGAAAGCGAACCTTGCCTGATACTATCTTCTCGTAGATTTGTATGGGCTGATCTGCAAAAAACGGTGGATAACCAGCTGCCATTTCATACACCAGCACACCCAGAGCCCACCAGTCGACTGCTTTGTTGTAACCCTTGCTGAGGATGATTTCGGGTGCCAGATACTCAGGTGTGCCGCAGAGGGTCCATGTTCGACCCTTTACTCGCTTGGCAAACCCAAAGTCTGTGACCTTCAAGTAACCTTGGGAATCAATGAGAAGATTTTCTGGTTTGAGGTCACGATAAATCAGATCCAAATAATGCAGGTACTCGAACGCCAGTACGATCTGCGCTGCATAGAACCGGGAGTGTGGCTCACTAAATCGACCCACCTTCCGAAGATGTGAGAACATTTCACCTCCGGGTACATACTCCAAAACCATGTAAAGGTTAGAATTGTCCTTAAAATGATACTTAAGGCTTACCAGGAAGGGAAAACTGATTGCCTGAAGAATTCTCTTTTCGTTTAACGTATGTTCCACCTGTTTCAGTTTTACCACCTTTTGTTTATCTAGGATTTTCATTGCAAAATATTCTTTTGTTGGTTTATGTTGAACTATCATTACTCGACCGAAAGAGCCAGTACCTAAAGTCTTTATGCGTTCGAAGTCGTCCAGACTAGCTGTGTTTGTGGGATTTTTTTTCCATTTCTCTTCAAACTCCTCCTTCGCCTGGTCCAAAAATTCCTTGACGCTTTCGGCGGAGTCCCCCTTCTTGTTGGCCGTAGCGGCATTGCCCATGGTTTTAACTTTTAAACCTTCCAGGGCTCCCGATGACTTCAACCGACCCCTCTCAGTGCACCAATACTTCAGAACCTAGGGTTCTGTTTTTTATTCACAGAATTTTACACCGCTGGAGGCGGAGATCACAACTTAACAGCTCCTAGCCCACCTACCTCGTCAACACAACCATTGGAGTAGCACCAACATCTTCCTGGTGGTCAAGATTTGTTTAACGCTCTTATCTTTATCACAGATACAAATTTCACGCAAAAATAAAAACTAAATTACTTGAAGGACACAGCTCTCCAAGATACTAAAATGGCTACCCGTGGCCCGGATTTCCCATCACAAACGAGACGAGTTGGGGGAACAGGTCAATTTACAGTACCACACATCGTTTAAAGAGGGCAGCACCATTCAAACTGCAATATCGATTTGATGGTTACTACTGCAGTGTAGTGGCGTACTTCAGAAGCATTTGCGTTAAACAACCACTTCAATACGTTAGTCATCTGAAGACTAATAATGCAATAATAATTAAGAGCCTCATACTCCGAAAACAAAAACATTAATTAATTGCTACATAAAGACCTATTAATAAATCTGTATTTAAAATATATTATACACAAAATAATACATTTGATGTCAGCATTTAATTACAGCGAGTCAAAGAATGGCAACAGCGGAAGTTGAAATTAATAGCGCTGTATATCAAAATAGCTTGCACTCGACTTTTTCCCCTCTTTTTTCTTTCTTTCTTACTTCATATAATTATCTCACGCAAGTATATGGCTGGCGCGAGAAATGAGACATATCCATAACACTTTACATGGTGAAGCAGATCTTAAGATGCAAAAATATCTGTGCTTTTATTACTATTTACTACAACTAGAAAAAAAAATAGAAATTTCTGTATAACAGCATTATAAACAGTCATGGATATTTATGGATAGACAAAATCATTAATTATAACCAGACAGCCGACTTTTAATCATTAAAAACAGTGGTTTTGGGTGCCTATTATAAGATCTAAAAACGAAGAAATGTGCACTGCAAAATATTAATGAATACGTTGAAAAAAGAGCACTATGTATCAATAAATATACATTTCCAACATTGCTTCGCTATTAGGGAGAAAGAAATAGTTTTCATCAAAGTTCATAGACTTTCTTAGTTTTGTCTTAGACATATCTTAAAACTTAATAATATTTTATCAAAAATATAAGTGCATTATTACTTTTGATGTGATTTTGTTTAAAAATCCAGCCCGATAGAGTAAATCTGAAAACATATTTTAATTCAGGGAATTCATATTACATATATCCAGGTGAAAAAAATAAAGAACAAGAATTTTTTAGACCGGTGTAATAGTACTTTCTTCGTAGACTCAAAGCCACGGGTTCAAATCCGGCCGGGGTCGATGGTGTTTAGGGCGTAAAAATCCGAAGTATGGTTATCTTTGAAAGGGAAGCAAAGTCACTGGTCCCATGCCGTAGATGTGCTCACGTATAAGAACTCTAAGCCTGAAAAAATTGGCCTGTGAGCAAAATTTATCAGACGTTACACGCATTGTTTTGAATGGGACAAAAGTGATCAGAGATGTTAAATAGTATCATTAAATTAACCAAATAAAAATTATTGAATAAAAAAAGTCTTTTACTTTTAGGATTAGGCCCAAACGCTCTTCCTGTTCCTTTTCCAGAAATATTGCGACTGTTCTTTCATTGTTTTCGTGGTTGTCCTAGACTTCTTCCAATAGATTGGCAATTAACATTTTCAAAATCAGAAAATATGAACAGTTTTCATTCAGCAAAAAAAAAAAGTTTTGAAAAGGATTATATTTTATTATGATTGTTTTTAATTCTATTGTCTGACAATAAAGATGTAAAAATAATAATAGAGTATATTTTTATAATGTGGCACAGGAATTTTGAACAGTTTTTGCTTTAATACCTAAACGGAAGAACAGTTTCTGTACTGTTTGGTTTTTCAGATA
This sequence comes from Metallyticus violacea, assembly GCA_030762175.1. Taxonomy (NCBI): domain Eukaryota; kingdom Metazoa; phylum Arthropoda; class Insecta; order Mantodea; family Metallyticidae; genus Metallyticus; species Metallyticus violacea. The sequence goes on from CM060835.1 coordinate 30,458,244, forward strand.
GAGTAACACATATTATCCACTTCTACTGCATATATTAATGACGTAGAAGAATGAATGTATGTAATTGTAAGCCAGAAACCCGAAGCCGGTAAAGCTACCTGACTATGCATATTTTTATAGCACTGTTCGAACTATGTCCTCCCATTTTCAGACAAAGCATTGCATTTATCTACGTACAAATCTCGTACAAGCATCTAGCATGAAGAAGAACCGTTCTCATTAGCTTGAGCAACAGTGCCATGTCTGTATGCAACATAAGTTGGCAACGCTGCGCAGATGGCGCTCATATCATAGCCTTCCTCCTTCCCTCTCCTAGCCAAGGGAACGTAACCGTTTCCGTCAATTATCTACTTATGATATCCTATTTTTGTTAGCCGCAGAACTAAGACCGCAAAAAAAGAAAGCGGTCTACAAACCAGGGTTTTCAATTGATGGGGCGCGCACCCAGTCTGTACCGTCATAGCTTCTGGTGCTTGCTAGTTTGTATTGGGAATCTTCTAGTTTCATGCTACTTCAGTCATATATGACCTGAAGATTATATCTAGAGAGACTGAATATATTGTTTGATAGATATCTGTAATTATTCATTTCAACCTCAACGAAACAAAAAAATGCTTTAACCCCCCCCCCTCCCCCAATGTATCATACATACAAAAAAACTTTAGGTTAACTATAGGCAAACATCCGGGTTGGAAAATGCAGAAACAGAATTTTTTCAACAAAGCTGAATAATGCATACTTTGTATTATCGGTTCTAAAAACTCGTAGGCCCCATTCATTATGAAAATTTAACGTAAACTTATAAAATAAGACGTAACAAGTAAATTTTGTAGTATGTAGGCATTCACAATGAAAGACGCAACTAAGTAGTAGCCAACCGAAAAATAAAACACAAAAACAAACAAACGAAACAAGCGAAGATCAACTAACAACGGATTTAAAATAGCTGCTTCTGAGAAAACAGCAATTGCGTTTACATACCTCCACAGTTTAATGCAATTGAGATTGAAGACTACATATTTACTTTAAAAACTTCATCTTATACGATCTTTTTTTCTTGTCATAACAAGCAAGAATGGGTTTGATTTGAGGCAACCAATCTCGTCCATTGACGCCATTCTGTCAACAATGGCAGTAATGCGTCTGGTTGGCTGGTTTCTTACGTTTTCGTTAAGACGTAGATGCAAAACCTAAACCTTGCAATCTTCTAAGTTTACACTAATGCCCTTTCTTTACTACTACAGAGTCTAGATAAGATAAAATATTACATACATCTACATGTTAAATGACACTATTTGTGTGTATTTTTCTTAATTCTGATTAGATGCTGGGTTTTGTTGTTGTTTTCCGTGAGGAGGTGAATAATTTCTTATATAGCACATTGGTTCAAGGATTTTCCTGGAACCAAGATTACAGCTATGTGACTGCTTATTTACCTTACGTTGATACGATACTAGTAAGGAATGCTGTGCATCAGAGTTTGCTCAGGAAAACAACGTTGCCACGTCTCTGCAATCTCTTTCAGTACATGTTTAGTACTAACAGAGATCTGATATGGAAGTGAAAGAAAATACTTTTTGTTTATTTATTAATTAACACACCCTCAGATGTTATTAATAATATGAGAAAGAAGGAATATTCGTAGTTTCTACTCAATTTTCGATATAAATAATAGTGGCAACGCTGGAGAATTACCGTATGTCATGGCAGTTGTTACTGGTTGGATGAAACCGATAACACTAGACACTCGGAGCTCGGTGGGATGGAGCGAGGTCATTAAGGTTTGTTCCACTCTTTAAGAGCATGGTAAGAACTATTAAAAACTGTGCTCTCTGAAGTAAGGTCTGCAATGAGTTTAGTTGGTAAAATGCATCGTTATTCCAGAGATTTTTTTTTCTTTGTAACGGAAATGCAATCCAGTTCTTTTGAAGAACCTTATGTAGGCATACAGTGTTAGGATGTTTTAACCTATGCTTAATCATTTTTAGTACGTACATTGCAATTTATCGGTATATTGCATTAAAAGACATAGTTACATTACTTTTATTAGTTTACATTATTGGAGATTTGTGTTATATATCACTTATGGTCTACAATGCATAGTACTAAATAAAGCATACTTTTATGCAAATTATTCATAGTAGGCTTTTTGGTGAGACCGAAATTTGTGTAGAAATGGTACGACGAATAAATGAAATTAAAGAAAAATATCGGCTCCTTTCATACTCTTCCCCCCCCCCCCCCTCCCCCAGACATTCAGCTTTCATATACGTCAAATCGCTCTACACCCATATTGGGATGTCACTATGATAAATAACAAATTGCTTCTGAAAGTTTGAACCAGAAAGTTTAGTTAACTTGCAAAATAAACTTTAGAAGATTTGCGGATCAGAAAGCTCTTCATTCTAAAGCAACTAAAGAATACAGTTCAAACAAAACCTTTATAGGGAAACATATAATATAAAAAATTTGTAATAGAGTGAAAAATTATTTAATAAATGAACAGCTTTAAATATCTGATTTATAAAATATCAGAAAATAATGGATAAAGAAAAATAGCGTCATTTCCAATTGAATATGTGGAGCCATAAGAAACCTGGAAATAAAGCGTCAAAAAATATGAAGTTCCATAAATCAATGGCATTAGCTGAGTACAGAAGAAATTAGGGGATAAGAAACGAACTTCAGACATAAGAAATAATGTAACATATAAAGGACTAACGAAACAGTTGGATGGATCATATAGAGAGAATGGAAGAAAATCTCTTACCAACAATTGCATTTCAATGTGTTTTACAAGAAAGAAGAAATGTTTATTGTCTGAGCCTGTAATTTTGGAACGAGTCATAAGCTCACACTGTGCTGTTGATGTTGCATAGCAGAACCCGTAATAAATACTCAATTTTTCCTATCAGAACATTAAAACAGATCTTCAGCACACTAAATTACACTCTTGCATTTTTATTATCTTTACTGGTCTCTTTTATCTTCTAGATAGTGTCAGTTGTTACCAGATGTAAACCAAGGGTGTTGGTAAGAACTCGTTTTGTGGCACTTTATCATCTAATAAGGGGTGCCTTAAAGGTAAACATTGGTGTATAAACATAAACAACAGTTATACCTTTAGTTCAGATTGGCTGAACACTCAAATTTTGATTTTCACGTATCTAAAGGATTAAATTAGGAAAAAAGTTTTTGTTCAATTTTAAGATATCCTATACTTTCTAACTAAACGGTTCTAAAAAGTACCTTTAAAGATTTCATTTAAATTCGCCAAATAGTTTAGGAATGTACAGAACACATGTACGAGGGGCGTTCGAATAGTTCTCGGCCTGACCAAGAAAACACAAGATTTAAGAAAAATGTGTTTTAATACCCTCAGTAAAATAAGAATTTTCCAACTATGAAAAATAAAGGTCTATCTCAGCTTCAACCTCATCCTTTGATGTGAATCTTCGTTCGCTCAACGAACCCGGCCAGGATCGATGGATTGTTTCGGGCGTAAAAATTCTAAGTATGGCTTCCTTTGGAAAGGAAGTAAAGCCGTGGGTTCCTTGCCGTACATTTACGGCACAATAAAGACCCTCAAGCCTGAAAGAGAGGCTTCTGAGCAAAATTTGTCGGCCGTTTCACGCCCTGGGTTGAATGAGACGCTGATGACCTGAGATGTTAAAGAGCGTCCTTAAATAAATGAATCAATCGTTCGCTCAGTCATTTCTTCAGGTTTGGGAATAAAAAGTAATCGCTTGAAGCCAAGCCTGACGAATATGGCGCTATTGAAGCACTTGGAAGCGAAGGTCATGCAATTTTGCAGCAACAGTCCGAAAGCGGATTATCGTGATGAAAGAGAACTTTCTTTTTCATAAGGTGTGGATGTTTAGTCTGAATAGTATCCTTCAGTTGGTCCAGTAGTGAAGGCCAGAACCATCACCACGAGACTCCCAAAACCGTAGCCATGACTTATTCTGTAGGTGGAACCGTTTTTGCTTTCTTTGGTGCACTTTCACCTGTTACCACCCACTGTTTGGACTGCTCCTTTGTCTCTGGCGTATAGCGATGAAGTCATGTTTCATCTACTGTTATGAAAGGTCGGAGAAACTCACTGGAATTGCGTTTAAACAAGTCTAAGCACACTTGCAGATGTTCATTCGAATGCGATGTTGGTCCATTGTTACAAATGTGACACCCATCGAGCGGAAAGCTTTCTCATACCAAAAATTTGGTGTGAAATAGTAGACATGGCCTATCGAGATCTTTGCAATGTCAGTCAACTCCAGTATTTTCAATCGGCGATCATTGAGTACTTTTGTTGATTTGGTTCATTTACGGACGCTCTTTAACATCTCAGGTATCAGCATCCCATTCAATTCAGGGCGTGAAACGGCCGACAAAGATTGCTCAGAGGCCTCTTATTTCAGGCTTGAGATTCTTTTTTCGTGCCGTAAGTTTACGACACGAAACCCACGGCTTTATTTTCCTTCCAAAGGAAGCCATATTTAAGAATTTTACGCCCGAAAAATCCATCGATCCTGGCCGGGATTGAACCCGTGGGTTTAGGAGGCAAGTATGGTAATCACTACACCACCAGAACCGACATCTTTGAGTACGACTTTGTGAATTTTTATCCCAATCTCTCGGTCGTAGCAGTTTTGGGACGCCATGAGCGCTCATCATCTTGAATGGATGTATGACCACGTTTAAATTCACCATCTCACTTTTTAACCGCAGAGAAGGAAAGGGATCCTTTAATATGACATCTAATTCATAAGCAGTACTACAGAAATTGTATATTTTTCCTTAGAGTGAGTCAATGAAAACAGTTTATTAATTGAAGCCAATAAAGATGTTTACATTTTAAAGTTTATATTCCTTTGTTCAATTTTCTGCCGTCCAGACTCTAATAAATTTGTTAACGCACTAATAACCAGGAAGTGCCCATAATATACTAAATAATAAATTAAGATACCTTCAAATTACATGCTATAACATTTCACGGTTGCAAAAGCTACGATTACTGTTTAAACTATTGAAATATTTAAGCAATCTATTCATTTAATGTGTTCTCGTTCGTTGTGTGTAACCAGAACCTCAGTTGGAAATGAAAATGGACAATGGCGTCACGAGATACCAGCCAAGTAATCTCCTTTTCAAACTCCAAACTTTTGATCATGTTTATTCTGTTGCCCTTCTCAGAGTAATGAACTATCAGTCAAGTCCATGGAATATTTATTCTAAATATAATGACTAGCTGTTGGTTCAGCCAATTACGTGTCAAGAAGTACATTAAAATAATCATATCTACTATATTCTGAGCATATTAATTTGGATTCTTCTATATTTTATTTTAATACATTTCTAAAGTTCCTATTTACTAGTTGCACTCCAACACAATGCAACATTTGTAACGTTCAAAAATTATTGGAGACATTCTTAGGAAAATAAAAGGGACAACCAAATGAGGACAGCTGTGGTCCCATCTTGCAATAGAAGAGGGGACTTGGTCGCCATGCCAACTCCCTAAGTCCATTGCCTTCTATTCCAAGTATCGACAATTCTTTATGTTTGTTTAAGAATTGTCGATACTTCGAATAGAAGACAATGACTTAGGAAGTTGGCATGGCGACCACATTATCCCTTGCTTTATTGCAAACTAGCTCAAGTGCATATAACACACTTGCACAGGGTTCAGGCGTACTTAATCACTGCAAGCGTGAAATCTTCCTAGAACCAGACAAATGTTTTGAGAGTGTTGAAATTCGGTTTATGGTTGCATATCAAGAAGGAACAGCTTTAAAGATATACATATCAGTATTAATTTATATTTTTTAAACATTTTATTTTTGAAAATTGGAGTATCATTCCTGTTGAATACTGATTTTTATTACAGACGGTCAAATTAAAATATTAAGTAAAAAATTGGGTGTTTTGTACCACATTTCTTATTTCGTCTATTCAGTTGACTAAGGAGTGAAATGTTCATTTTTCACTAGACTTTTCAAATTAGCGGCTATAGAGAATATGCAGAAGTATTGAGCAAACCAGACAATATTTAATATAATATTATTTTTGTATTTCATAAACACAATTTATATGATTATTTTATAGCCATTAGCGAGTAAAAGTAGTTATGCCGCACAGTGGATATCAGCGGAACATTGAGCGCCCTGATCGTGAAGAAAACAAATTAGAAAATTAGAAACAAGAGTGAGGCAAGCCACCAGTTTGCAGAGAGGACAAAATGTAAAATGTCATAGTATACAAAGCATACAGGTGAATCACGTAAAACTTGCACCGCGACTATTTCTGAAATGAAAAACGCTGTTGATGCGCTGTTTTCGCCGAATTGAAGTTGGTAGAAGGCTCATCTATGTAGCACATACAAATATTCCAGCAGTCATTGGAAAGTGTTATTTCTGACACACACATCTACCTTTTTAAAATGAAGGAATGGCTATTGACTTCAAGAAAATGAAAGTAGATGACATTGTAGGCCAAATAGTTTACAAGATATCGTCTTACGCAGGGTTCGGACTTTCAGACCGTTTTTAGAGAATCCATTATCAATAAGTAAAAAGCAATACATTCCCCTGCTTGTTCGGTAAACAGAGCATATGTCTGTTTGCATTTTTGTCTACAATTTAGGGAAATCATCAACAGTGTGTTGCAGTTTATCCTGGATCGGTCTAAAATTGCGAGTCCTATTTATATGACATGTTTAAAGTATCTGCTTATGTACTACACTATACCTCACATTTCTACCTACTGTGATCGTCAGGGTTTTTCTTTTTGAGAATTCGCTGTATTTATATGCGATATGGAATTTCGTAAAGTAAAAAGTCATACGGACATTGTTTTCATGCTAAGTAAATTAATTCAAGAAAATTAGAGAATTTGATAAAAAAAAAGACACATTTTATTTATAGGTTTTATGAAGGCCTTGGACAATATAGTCACAGTTAAAATATGAACTATTTTTAAACAAAAGAGGAATATTACATTTTATGCAGATAATTAAAAGTTATATAAGAAACGAATATTAAAATAAAATCGGTAGATAAAATAAATGCAAATTTCATAATATAGTCTTTGCTCCTGCTTTTAATTTTTACAACGAAATTCTACGAAAATAGAAAGTTGGTAATTTTACTGACTATATTATGTATTACATTTATTGCGGACGATCAGGTTATAATCTCAGAAACGGAAAGAAGATTATAAAAATGATTTCACGAATTGCGGGAAAATTATAAAATCATATAATTTAACAATATCCTCTCAAAAGACAAAGGTTATGACCTTATAAGTACTTATATAAAAAGAAGTAAAAATAAACTAAACTTTCTTCACTGCGAAATATCCTATAATTCTAATAATGCTATAAACACAAATATTTATGAAAGTATTCAAATCAATAGAAATTTTAAAAAATAAAGTTAGAAAAAAAAATTATATGAAATGATTGTGCTTCCTATGTGTTTATATGGAGCAGAGGTTTGAACTCTTAAAGTAGAAGATGAAAGAAGAATCCAACAGCAGACATGAAATTTGTGAGAAAGGTGGAAGAAATATGAAGAAATGAACAAGTTAGAGATTAAGACATAAAAAGAAATTTAAAGGTTGAGAACATAAATGATATAATAGTGAAAAGAAGAATTGAATGATTGGCTAATTAAGAGCGAATTGATAATACTAAAATAACAAAAAAAAAAAAAAAAAAAAAAAAAAAAACTAAACATAAACCAACCAGAAAGAGAAATTTAAGTAGGCTGAAGAATGACCTATATACGTGTAGTAGGTGATGCTGATGGTGATGATGATGATGATGATGATGATGCATTGAAGTCATAAAGTAATATTTATGTTGAATGGCAATGCACCAGAGAAAATAGTACTTTAGATTCACCCCCTAGCCGCATGCTGAAATTGAAAAAAGATGCCAACATTTCAAGTGTGGCCCTATACTGTGGGTTTTGTGCTAAAGAAATTTTGCGCTCATTCTTTTATTTAAAGAACATGACGATGAGCGAGAGTTATGACCCAAATGTCATCCAGGATCTACGTAGGTAGGTCCATAAGTTTCCGGCCTCGTCGATAAGGATTATCGCTTTCACAAAACCCTTATCTGGTATACCTTATCAGTTAAGTTGCAGCTGTAACTTACTTACACTCCGCTGTGTTCAGTTAATCAAATATAGTTGCATAAAGAAGGCTATGTGTGTACAAGATTGTGACATGTTCAAAATGGAGCATCGACCTGTTATTAAGTTCTTCACAAAAGAACTTACTTCAAATGAAATTAAACAGCGATTGGATGGTGTATATGGGGAAGCATCCCCCCTCATATTCTACCGTAAAAGAATGGGCATAACTTTTTCGAATGGGTCGAGAAAGCATTGAAGACGAAGAGCGTGCAGGTCGGCCCTTGGAGGTGCTCACTCCTGAAAACGTCGCTCTTGTGGAAAGAGAAATTACGGAAGACCGGCGGCTCAAAGTTACAGAAACAGCAGCCAGATTGGGCATTTCTAAAATAACGGTCCTTCGAATTATTCATGAAACTTTACACACGAATAAGGTTAGTGAAGATGAGTGCCTAGACTTCTTTCCTCAGTCTAAAAGCAGCAACGAGTCATCTGTTGTCAAGCATTTTTGGAGCTCTACCATGGCAACGAGAGAGGAGTTCTGCAAACCATTGTTACAGGAGATTAAACTATGGTCCTCTACTATGATCCCTGATCCAAAAGAGAATCAATGGAGTGGCGTAAACCTAGCGAAGCATCGCCTCTAAAGGCCAAGGCCACTCAGTCAACTAAGAAGATCATGACCACAATCTTTCCGGACTGTGAAGGAATATTCTTCATTGAATTCAAGGAAACACCTCAGTGAATGGAGAGTACTATGCTGGCCTACTGTACAGACTACGTGCTTCCATCAAAGAGTAAAGGCCAGTAAAGCTGAGTGGTGGTGTGCGCCTTCTTCACGACAAAGTAACTGTGCACACAGCTCTTGTTACAGAGGAAGCTGTGTAGAAATGTGTCTTCAAGGAGGTCGACCATCCACCCTACAGTCCAGATATAGCTCCCAGTGACTATTTCTTCTTCTCAAAACTAAAGAAGAAATTTAAGTGTAGCGAAGAAGTGTTGAAGGGTGTTTATGCTCATTTTGGGGACAAGACTTCTGACCATTTGGGGGGGGGGGAGGTTGAAATGTTAATTCAAAGATGTGAGAAGTATATTGCAATAAAGGGTAACTATATTGAAAAGTGAAGTTCCAGCATGACAAATTACCACTACATCATCGTTTGCTCAGCAGGGACAAACTGAATTCTCTTCTTCAACCCAGGAAGGATGAAGAACTAAAACTGCTGAAAACAAAAGATTGCATCTTCCTTTCATGATATACATTATTCTGTGAATTCTAGTCAAGTATATTTAAATAAAATGAGGGGGGGGAGTATTTTGAATCAGTGTTTAATTATTTTCTGCAGGAATATTTGTTGGAGGCACATAAAGACATTTTATAAATCATTCTTTTTTTCCATAAGATAGTTTAATTTTGTTTTCTTCTTCTTCTATTGTCCCCTTATTTCTGCATCACTGTACAAGTTATTCAACAAATTCTTCACTAAAAAGTTCGTAAAAGCTTCTTCAGCTCCTATTTCCTTGCCAAAAAATGTGCACACAGAAGCAAATTAGATATTGCGGGATAACTTATTGACAAAGTAACACCATATTAAGTTTTATATTTTTGTGAAGAGTCGGATAAAACATTGTGACATCGAGCTATCAACGTCTCTCTCACACACAACGGTAACGACAGATATACAAGCGTGGCCTTGAGTTCACAAACGAGCGTGCTGTGTGGGCAGACTGTCGGTACAACATGTTCGTGGGAAAATGCCTGTAGAAAATGTGTCCAATGCAGGCATTTCCTCTTGCCGCGTATTGCTAGCGTTAACTAGCTTGGTTAAGATACCACTTTTGGTAGTCTTCAGCTCCTTATTTCTATAAACATATTCTCGGGCGTTATCCTTGTGCCGTATACCTTTTAGAACGTAGCTTCAGATGAGAATATCTGGGATTTGCCTCTGCAGTTGTCCTTCTCATGCGACCTGGGATCGTTTGTTATATGGATTTATTAATTATGAATTTATTTGCCTGGTATTTCGCTTAGCTCGTCTCTATTTTAGCGAATTCTGAATATTGCGGTCATACCCGTGAAAAGATTTTTGAAATTTGTCTTCAAATCTTCATCGATCTTATCTACTAGGTGCCAAAAATGACAATGAAAAAATTATACATATAGTTTGTGTGCGCGCGCGTTAACGCTCTAGCGGTCAGAATTTTTGTTTTTTTCTTCTCAATGACACTCGGCTTATAACCATCAATTAACAAACTATTTGTCCAGTTCTTTAAACAGCAAAATTGGACGATTGGGGATAGGAGTTAACCGAAAGCGAAAATTTACAAAATAATAATAATAATAATAATAATAATAATAATAATAATAATAATAATAATAATAATAATATCGCTCTAGCGGCCGCAATTTTCGTTTTTTCTTGAAACTCGATATATTTCTTTACAGTTAACTGATAAAAGTGTTTTCCGAAAATCAGGGCAACAGGGCAATTAGGAGTGGCAGGCACTACACCTGAAAACAGAGTGGGAGTTAAAGCGAAATTTAAAAATTGCTCTAGCGGTCGCAATTTTAAAATTTTTGAAGGAAACTCGGCATATGTCATTGAAATTAAATAATATAGTTTCTGAAAATCCCGAAATTTAAAAATTGCTTTAGTGGCATTAATATTATCTTTTTCGCAACGAAACTCTACATATACCATTTAAATAAAATAAAACAATATTTTACCAAACATTAGGACTTTATTAGAAATGAGGAATTACCTAAAACCCAAAATTCCAAAATCGCTCTAACAGTACCAATAATTTTTTCCAAATTAATTACGGCATATACCATTTAAATCAAAATATAAGAAAAATATTATATGAAAATCGGTGAAATCATATGATTAGGAGTAAGGGTTTACCTGAAACCCAACATTTTAAAATTATTCCGATAGAATTAATGTTTATTTTTTCCCAATGAAACTCCTTATATTCCATTTAAATAAGATAATAAAAATATCTTTTGAAAATCAGGGAAATAGAGCCATTACTTGAAACTCAGAATTTAAAAATCGCGTTAGCGGTTCCAATATTTGTTTCTTCACAACAAAATCCGGTACATATCATTTAAATAAAATAAAAACAGCTTCTGAAAATTAGGGAAATTGGACCATTACGAGTAGAGGTATATTTGAAAACTGAAATTTAAAAAACGCTCTGGCGCTTAATTTTCTCTACATCATTTTAAAATAAAAGGACAAATTAATTCAGCATAAAAATTGTATTTATAATATGCATATGTTTTATATTTAACAAAAGCATCGCCGTGGAGATAACAAATGTGAAATATTAATATAATGTGTGTTTGAGAATTCATTTGTATGTAGAGCGCTCTGTAATAACCTTCAGAAAACGTTTTCCTTACATGTTTTTACTAAAATAACATTTAAATTAAATTTCAAAGCCAATGAAAATCTATTAAACCTTAGATTGTATATTGTTAATTGTGTATATTTGCTTAGTGCGTTGTAATTTTTAAATAGTAACTTTTTTTTTTTTTTTTTTTTTTGTTGAAACATTTGAACATCTTAAATACGCGATGTAACTCGAAACTTTCGGTTATTTCTCTCTATTTTAGTGAATGTAAGGATAATATCAAGGACTCAGTCTATACACATGGTATTTTTAAAAATGTTTAAAAATACCCACAAATTATAGTTTTGTGTGTCAGTGGTCATATATTTAATACATAGTACACTATTAATTTTCGTACTGCAATATCAATAATTACAATAATAAATATAATTAAAATAATTACAAAAATGTGGTTTCTCCTCCACCAGAAAATTTACCCAATTCTTCAATTCTAAAGAAACAACAGTCCATGGATAAGAATTCTTGGAATATTATCCTATACTGGATTCTATTTTTGTGACATTTGTTCCCCTAATACCACACCGTAATGTCATAACGTATTTCATTTCATTAATTAATAAGACCATAATTTTATATTCTTTATTAAAATTACTACTAGGTGTGCAATTCGTTTAGTTTACGTAGCTCCTGTGTGGGATGGCTCCTTTTTCTTTTGTGCCGATTGTGGTAAAGAACATGTCTATGAAATGACGGTATGCAAAAATAACAAATTGGGGGGATAAAAAAAAGACATTATTGCAAGCGTTAACTTTATAATCTTAAGCAACATTACCAACATTAAAAAAGATTGCCTAAGCCGCAAAAGTTAATAGAATCAGTTTAGCACTAAAAGCTTTGCATTGACATTTTGCAATTTTAATTCATGTTGTGCAAAACTAAATTTTAAGTTAGCAAACAGAACACAAATCTTCGAAGATGAAAAGCAGGTAATTACAAAATAAATTAAGTAAGCAGTTAATGCTCGGCAGACTTGGTTAGCAGTGCCATTAACACTAGAGGTGGTCATGACCTATAACAGCAAATGTGGATAACTCAGCTGCAATACTATTAATACTAGAGGTGACCATGACTTAGAACAGCGAATGCGGACAAGGTAGCTGTTACGTGGCCTATTTTTATCACCAGTACTATTAATACTAGAAGTAGGAATAATATAACAACGAATGTAGATAAATCAGTTGACACACAATGGAACTTTGTTACCAGTACTATTAATGGTTTGGAAAAGTGAATATGGACCAATCAGCTGATGTATTACCAACCTTTATTACAAGGGATATTCAAAAAGTGTTGCAAGTGCTACCTTAAAGTACAAGCTAAGAACTGAATTCGAAAACTTATCCTCACAATCTTTCAAAATACTCTCCCTCTCCCTCCACACATACGCAACCACTTGGCAAAAGCACTGCCGCACTAGGATTAAGATATTGTCAACGAGTTAAATTTATAGCTTGAGCAAAGTCTTGCACTGTTTAAAAGGATTCCTAGCAATGTAAGATTTCACTCCAGGAAACTACCAGAAGTCGCCCGGTGCAAGATCAAGGCTGTAAGATGGATGGTCAAGCAACTGGACTTTGATGACTTCAGATTTCATCAAATTTACAGTTGTTTTGTGAGAATGCATTATCGTGCAAAAGCAACAGCATTGAAGTTCCTGTCTTTGGACTCCACCACCTCAGTTCTTCAAAAAAAAAAAATATCCAAAATATAAGTGCCATAGTATTCACCATTCATTGTCATTCCTTCCGGCTGCCAGTCAACCACTAATGGTCCTTCATAGTTGAAGAAAACAGTAAACATTCGCTTTCCAGAACGAAAATCTTATCGAAGAACTTGCCCTTGGTCATTCTCATTTTCCACACGCAGTTCTGAGCTTTATTTGGATCGGTATAGTAATAAAACCAACTTATATCACCAGTGCATACATCTGTCAACGTTTAGGATCATTTGATGGAAACATGCTAAGCAGTTCCTTGCATTTTTCTTTCTCCTCATCTTCTCTTCATTGGTTAGGGATTGTGAAACCCAGTTTGACAGATTTTTCGCAGCTTTAAAAAGTCATGAAGTATACTATTAATGTTGCCAACACTGATACTCACTTCCATACTTAGCATTTCAACGTTATATGCCGATTTTCCTCACCAAGTTGCTCCCTCTTTGAATTGTTCTCTCGTTCACAGTTTCCCGAGGCCGACCAGAGCGAGGGTTGTCTTTCAAAGTCTCTTGCCCTTCTTCAAATGATCGAATCTATCTTGCAATGCTATCAAGTGAACACAATTAATAACCATGCACAACTACCAAGTCATTGTGGATTTTTCCGCTCTTTCACGTAGCTTATAGCAAGTGAAAATGTAGAATCTAAAGCTTTCTTTAGAAATATTCATGATTTTCCAGCAGCTATTGACAAAGGACCGAACTCAACAGTGTACGACAGTGACAATGTTGCCAACTGATTACTTTTATGTAGACATTACTGAACAACAACGGATAGGTTGGTTACAAACTTTTTGACTGCCCCTCGTAGCAATATAAATAATTACTACAGGGGACCGGAGCAATGAATGTGGATAACCAGATGATTTACGATCGACCATTATTAGCAGAGGTTGTTATACCCTGGAACAACGAATTTGATAAACTACCTGATACAGTATTATCAGCACTATTGACTGCATGACCGATCATTATTGAACATTGACCGAGGCGGAGCAGGACACTTTAGCGTCTCAGTCTCACTCACGGCAGGCCGTTCCTGCCTACCCCCGATGAGGCAATCCAGGGAGAAATGGACGAATGTAGGGAGATCAGGGTCCACGGGTGGAGACAGCGCGGACGCAGATGGGGTCCTTAATTGTTTCCAGATAGAGCACCCCGGCGCCGATGGAGCCCTTCCGAGTTGTGCCAGCCTCTCGGAAGTTGCAAACAGCTTTCCAAAGTGCAAGCCACCATCATACTGCGCCCGCTCACATCTTCGCCCTGGAACCTTCTACCCTGTAACAGTGCCAATGGAATGAATTGGGATGGCTGGCACAGGGAAATTGTACCGGTACCTCCCGAATGCAAGTCTCAATCATTACCGACTGAGCCACCATGTTCGATGACGACCTTTATTAGCAGTACTATTAATACGGTCGTGACCAGAGCCTGGAGGTTCAGGCATTTGTTTTGGTTAAAATAGGTACGCACAAAGGCACTTAAATACTGAAAATACGTAATAATGTAATTAAAATATGCATGTATTAAAAGTTAAAACAGAGAGTAATATCACTCATTATTAATGAAATATATATTTAATATATTTTATAATTTCTTTATTACATAATTAAGGTACTTAAGCTTACTTTTTTGGTTACAAGCAACAAGAGGTTTTTTCAAGGTAGCATTTGTCATAGTCAGCCGCTCATGAACGTTCTATTTCCATTGAAGTGGGACATATTTAAAACAAGCTATTTCCGAGGGACTCATACAGAACATTCACCTTTCAGGACATCATGAAAATGTTTATCAAGACAAGTAAAGCAGCTTTGAGTAGTCCTGGCGAATGAGCAATAGATGCGCAGTTGTTTCTGGTCGAGTTCATTTTCTGTTTATGCGTTTATAGGTGAATCAGGTCAGTACCTCTCTTACTTCCGTACTGAACACATTGTAAGTATGGTTTATTGCACAGCTGTACGCTCTCATTTTCCTCGCTTGCAATTGTTTGTTACATTTATGTAGATGAGAACTTACCCCCACCACAAATTTCCTAGAATTGTTTCGCGCATATCGATACAAGATATTTCCCCAGAACTATTCACAACTATATTTTCTGGTATCCCTATGTCCGAGGTAATCTTGCGTTCCTTTCTCTAATGAAGGTTCCGATATTTGAAGAGCTTAAGGGAATGAAATGAGGAGAAAGTTTTTGACTGGTTAGTAAACAATGTATAATGGAGTTCTCAATAGATATTTTGTGAGGTGAACATGCCTTTTAATTTTTACGTTTTCATTTCGATATATTGAAATTCGTTATGTACTTTTTAAAACGCGTAAAAAATTACAAAAAAATATTTTCTGAGGTGAATATGCCATTTAATTTTCACACCATTTTTCACATCGATATATTGAAATTCTTTATGTGCTTTTTAAAATGCGTAAATAATCGCAGGAAACAATCCATAACCATCTAAAACAGGCAAAAAAAAGTTTTTTAATCTTAAAATAGGCAAGAAGCCAAAATGGACAAAGACAAAATAAAAACAGATCCTACTGACCCCAAATGTACGGACACATTTTCATTTCTATCTGACTCTTAAATATATCCACCTAGGTAGAAAAGGTATTTTGCCTAACTTACGGGCTCTAGTCATGACTTACAACATCGAATGTAGATTAACCAGCTGATACAGAAGTGGTTTTTATTATCAGTACGCATTAGAGGTGATTATGACTTAGAACGATAAATGATGACAACTTAGTTATAAACGGCCGATATGTATTATCAATAGTATTAATACTGGAGGTGGATATGGCTTGGAATAACAAATGTAAATAAATCAGCCAACTTTCTTACAGCACTATTAATACCTGTAGTATTAATAGTGCTGTAGCATATACGGCATTTATTAATTTATATTACACGCTTAAAGCTATTGTTATTTATATATATCTTCTTTATTTTTCTGTATTGATATATTTGTTATTATTGTTCAACTTTGTCCTACTAATACGAGAAGTATCTATACATAACAACGAATGTGGATAAATCAGCTGACACACGGGCAACCTTAGCAGTACTGTTGATCTAACGATGGTTACAAAATGACGAATGAAAAAGTTCTATGCACAATTAGCACGAGAATTCTCTCTTTCTCAAAAACCGTAGAAAACGACCAGAATAACAACCCGAATTATTACTAAGGGTTTCCTTCGAGGCAAGTTCACGGTTTTTAGTCCTTTAAGTATCTTAATTGGCTTCTGAGGTTTGTTACTCCCTTAAATCACTGCAACTTGAGTTTGGTTTCTAGGGTTTCGGCAGAAGCTGTTCGGTTCTCTGCATTTTTCTGATCTAAAATGACATTAAAAAAGATAGCAGAAGTTAAATGCAGCTAACAAGCTAAGTTGATATTTCTGAAAGCCACAACTTCCTAGAGTAATCGATAATAGCAACACAAGACAGGAGTCGATTAATTCGATAAAGTAAAATGTATCGCTGAGAGTTGTTCCAAGCCAAGGAACAACAACCGCCTTCTACAACTTTTACTTTTACTGCATGACCCAGTTGCGTTACTCTCTCCACAAAACGCCCTCAATTCAGTGTTTGTTACATTCCATTTGGTTCTTTTGCGTGTCCTTCACGCTTTTTCCCTTACACTATTCATTCTTTTAAACAACTTGCCTTAACAAATCTCAAATAATTTGAACATTTTCTATTTCCTTTAACTACATGTATATATGTGTACACATATATATATACATATACATATATACATATGTGTACACATATTCAATATTTCTACAAAAAGAATCTGTGTCTGAGGTTCTTGTTATTTTTTTTTTTTTTTTAATATTTTTAAATATATACTGCTGACCATTAGCATTGCAACACATTGTGCGTGTTCATAATAGTCATGCGGAAATAAGCTCTGTCTTCTCATTCGGTTGCATGACGGGATCGTTGGGATCCTTCACGTCTGTGCGTTCGTTTTGTATCGTTTTGCTGTAGATTCGTTTCGTCCAATAGGAGCACCAATTTCTCGGAATGACATTCGGCACGATATGCTAGCCCGAATTGTCACAGGATGAGTCGTGGGTTCACTTTTACCAACTCGAGATAAAATGTGCATCGCTTAAGTGACATCATCCTCAGGGAAAGCGATGCTCACAGACTTCTGGTTTCTTGGACGCTTACTCCTACTGAAATATCCGCAAGTAACTTCGTAAAGTCATTTAACGGAAGCAACCAGGACACCTCACCAAAGGGGTGTTGCTTTTGCATGATAACGCGCGTCCTCATACTACTAACAAGACGAATGAGATGTTGCGAAATTCCAAGTGGGAAGTCCTCGAACATCACCGATATAACCCCAACCTTGCTCCAATCACTTCGATTTATTCGGTCCTCTTACATACCGTCTTTCGGATGAACATTTTCCCAACGATGAAGCTGTAGAACGGAAAGTCACCGCCTGGCTCCGACATCAGCCCAAACAATTTCATGCTGCTGGATTTCAGAGGTTTGCGAAACGTCTTTAACTCTAGCTATATTATATAGTGTTTAGCTATTAATCTAATCATTTTATTTGCAACTCCATTCAATTTCAAAATAATCTGAAACTTTATTTCTGCAAACCTTATAAATTCTTGTGTATAATCTACAAAGATATTAAAGTGAATAATATTAAATCGATTAAATGTTTCGAAAAATGTTCAGACAGTAAAGATGTTGTTCACTGTTGAACGACTTGGCTTAAAACCTAACTAACAGTTCCTTTTCAACAGTTATGTTTATGCCTGTAAACATCACATTTATCATCTGTGATAGATTTATTGCAGTGCTGTTTATTTTTTCTAATATTCTTTTTAGTTTTGTAAGATGTTAATAAAAGTTTACCTAAACAAGAAAAAAAATATCCATATAAACCTATGTCTAGAAATTATTAATGTTATGGGCTATTAATGAAATTTGCCAAAACATGAAAATAAAATATAACATTTTTCCGGAAATCCTTAGTTTTTGAGTCATTCAAGAAAGTTTACGTCATAGTTAAAATGACTATTTCTATCACATCTTTAATAGAGTTATTACCAAATCACATAAATGGCTAATTTTCAACAGTGCTATTGCTGCATTTTGCGAATAATATTTTATCTATAAGTTGGCAATGCTGATACGCCAAACTTGTATCAATTACTACCAAAATTAATTTTATTTTAGGTAACGAACTTACGTTGTTAGATTGCACCTTGAAATGCGTTGAAGTAAAGTTTCATTAATAACTCAAAAACTAAGGATTTCGGTATATGTATTTATACGGACTTTTATTTTCTTGTTTGGTAAACCTTCATTAACCTCAAAAACTAAGGATTTCCGGTTACATGTTTATATGCTTTTTTTTTTCCCTCCCCCTTCCTGTGATGAACCCGCCACCAAAGTTTGTAAAAATATTTCCTATATAAAAAACCTTGATCTGTTTTAGCTACTTTCTTTCTCTCTCCCTCTCTCTCTTCCTTTGTTCATTTGCGGGATTTTTTAATGTTGATTTTCTTCTGTCTTTGTAAATTATTTTGCTACCGCATTTCTTTCTTTTTAATTAATTTTCTTTTTGTATATACTTTCCCTTCGTTGTTCCTTTCTTCTGGCTGGATTGTTTTCTTTTTTGTTTCCTTACTTTAATTCTTCACTCTCAATTTATTATTATTCTCATGATTCTGTTTCTGATAAGTTTTGCCCTTAACTTCCACATGTTCGTTTCTCTTTCTCTGGACAGTACTGGCATACTAACTGTAAATGACAAAACGGTATCTTTCCAGATTAATCCTAATGTCATTGACACACACGCGCGCGCGCGGAGGGAACGCCACCTGCCTGCCGCGTGTCCTACTCTAGCGGTCAATGTGAACTTATTTTCGGTAGACAAATAAAAAAAGTCAAATGCCGCATGAGAATGAAAGAAACCTGGATTACATCCAAAAGCTTTCCGACGTCATCCCAGTTATCGTAATGTCACACTTGATGAGTTTACCGCCTCGCATTTATATTCTGTCCTCGAGTACCAACGTTTATTAGTCAATGGAATGACCCCGAACTTATTGACAAGTTATTTTCAACAACTCGCGTGAGTCAAAGCTTTTTTAAAAATAAAAAAATAAATCTGTCGAGGGGAGAAAAAATAAAACTTTTCGTGGTATTAAAAAAATTACATTATGCAAGTTATAGCTCCATAATCTCAATTTTTATTAATCAATTTAACAGCTTTGAAACATAATCAACATAACTTATTTAAGTACCAATGTACAAATTTCATTCAGTATTTTAAAACATCCTTTAACAGTATTCTAAATTTTGGATAATTTGTTTTGATTAAAAAATACGAACATTGGAAGTAACGTTGTATGAAAAAATGATAAGAACGGAATAAGGTTTCTCTTGAATGTGCTAATTAATTATTACTTTATATGCGAAAACAAATTAGTTCAGCATTCGTGATGCTGTGTTTTTGTGGGATGTAGAATTACTTGTATACGCTTACATTTCCTGTGCTCCGAATGTGTGTTGCGTGCAAATGTTATACTGATAATCGGGGAAAAGGCGTCCACCCTTTGAAAATAGAAGAAATGCACCCAATAAAAGACCAAGAAGGGAAAAAATTGCCAAACGAATTTTTCATGGTTTTGTCGTCCGTTCCACGGCAGCTGGCGGGCCAGCAGTCAGAGCAGTAACTCCAGGCGAAATGGATGTAACATTTGCGCAACTGATTCAAGTTCTGACAATTAGAATTAAAATAAACATGTACCTTATGACAGAAGGGGTTAGAAATTTGTTCTGATACATCCATACATTTCTGGTAGCTTTTTAGAAAATTGTCTTCTGATATTGAATAAATTTAACCTTGAAAGCACACAAGGTTATTTACGAACTGCAGACATATGATTCCGGTATTAGGTAACTTTTATTTGGATATTTCTGAACTTTAATGATATTGAATTGATATACGATTCATATTTTTTATGATGAAGTTTAATTCCATACACTGATTTTCTGGTCATACATGGGGATTTCGTGTATGAAATCGAAGTTTTCTGTACTCCAATACTTATGGACTACGTGTGAAATTATGCTCCATCAATAAAAATATTGAGCGTGTATCAATCACTGTACAAAAGGTTCCGAAACATCCATTTAAAAAATTACCTGATCATCTGCCTGCACTGTGACCTTGTATGCTTTCAAGTTTAAATTGACTGAATATTGGAAAACAATTTTGTAAAAAGATGCCAGAAATGTGCGGCTTTAACCACACAGTATGTCCATCATCTTCTGCAATAAGTTACCTGTTTATTTCATTGTAATTGTGGTTTTAATTGCGAGAAGTTAATTAGATGCGCAGATATTACATCCGCTTCCCTGGGAATTACCGCGGTGACTTCGATCCGCCAGTTGCCGTGAAACGGGCGACAAAACCATTAAATATATCGCGACCAAATGAGTGAACAGAGAAATAAAATGATTTCAGTGATGTTTGGCCTCCGACAATCAACTCAAAGCATCAGAATTTCACCAAATTCACAAGATACATCGCGACTTTTCATCAATAGAAACACAACAGTTGCATTACAGACTAATAGGTTTATGTGCATAAAGGTTATTAATTAGTCTCTCTCTACATATATGCACCAAGTGGAGGACATTTTAAATAATCCTTATTAGAGAAATATTGCTCCACAAAGCACATTTTGTTCAAACTTTTTAAGGAAACACAAAGTAATAAAACACACTAAAACGTTCAATGTGTCGAGCCGAAGTCCTTTTTTACATGCATGCACACAAATTAGGGAAACAAATGTAGCTAATAGAATACTTATTCTAAATTCTTATCAATATCTTAATTTGTACAATAATTAAATATAGGATACACAAATTAATTTTTGGAATTTCAAATAGCTTGAATCTAATATTTTGTTTATATATTAAAGGCGATCATATATTTAACCCTCAATGTTTAAAAATATGAATTAATTGAACATTAATTAGATATTATGGAATTTGGAAAATGTCAAATTTCATGTCTTTTTGTATTCACAAGTATATAAACCTATATCTTTACTTTACTTTACTTTAGAATATTGTAAAATAAGTTTAAATAAGTGTGAAAGCATATGATATTACTTTGCAATGAAGCATATATGTTTATTAACAATGAAAAAAACTCACACATTTAGCATGATTTCGATGCAATTAATAGAACGGCTCGTAATCATTTGTACTTGTAATATTAAATTCTATAGAAATAGATTTATAAAATTAGAAATATTAGCTTCAAAATTACAAGTCAAATGTTATAGAAGAGAACAAAGGCATGTAGTATTGCGAACTTCAGTGTAATAGAATATTCTGAGAAACAAATAAATCAATAAAATGCACACTCACACACCTTTGCGCCTTTTACGTGCTTGATCTCTTCCATTCCTTTACAGTTATGACTTGCAAATATAAGCCTAGCTTTAAACTTGACAAAAAAAGTATCACAAAGTACAAATTCCAAACGTGAGACGAGAGAGTGAAAATGAGTCATTTTTTCTTAAAGCTTTCAACATTCGGCTCATTTACCTTAGCTACTATGTGTCGATTCTTGGAGAGCCTCCCTGACAGATTTTTTTCTAGATTTTCCTCAATTCTCATAAATGGTAAATGCCGGGGAGGTACCTGATGCCTCAGTAGTAAAAACGGGGCTGAACACTAAAAAAAAAAGCTCAGGAGAAAGTTGGTACTCTTCTCACATTCACTCATTCGAAACCGGTTTCTAACAGGTAAACAACCCGCCGCTGCTAAGGGTTGGAGTGTGCGCTTGCCTAAGTGAACGGAAATAACCTTACGCTCGGCGGTCAGTGCTGCAACCAAATTTGCTTCCATAGTGAAACCTCGGTTACACAAGGAACGCTGATCGCTTCTTTGGGTAGGGCGAAGACATTCCTCGTATTCAGGTGATTCAACGCGGACCACGGATTTTTTCTTCTATTTTGGGGATTAGAAAAAATTTGCATGTGGCCGGATCTGGTTTGTAAGGAAGATGGGGAAGATTCGTGTGTGGGTCGTCATGGTGCAGAGGATTCCACACAGGTCAGTCTTAGGACGCTTCATCTCAGTACAATGAGATTTGGGGGGGGGGGGCCTTTCCTGGGAAGAGAATTGCTGATTGTCGCTTAGTTTCTGGATCGTACTGTTAATGTTTTGTTTGTTTATTTACGGGCGCTCTTTAACATCTCACATCATCAGCGTCCCATTTAATTCAGGGCGTGAAACAGTCCATAAATTTTGCTCAGAGGTTCTTTTTCGTGCCGTAAATCTACGACATGGGACCCACGGCTTTAATTCCCTTCCGAAGGAAACCATACTTAGGATTTTTACGCCCGAAAAAATCCATCGGTCCTGGCCGGGATCGAACCCGCGATCTTGGGTTTAGGAGGGAAGTATGGTTACCGCTACACCACCAGGACCGACATCTTACTGGTATATATAATTTTATGATATTAAATATATTTTTTGATATGTTCCTCCATCAAATGTTTTCAACATTTTCCACATTCCTGCTCATTTACCAGATGGTGGATCCAATGACATCAGGGCTTCCTTCCATGAAGTTTTTCTTCAAGAATTGTTTTCACTGCTACGAATTCAATACTCAGTGCTTCTTGAATGTGATTGTACACCGATGCTCTTACCGCAACATACGCTCTGCTTTCATCACATTTCCAACTGTTATTGCTGTAGCGGACCGCCCTGCGCTTCAGCTAAACCATTGATAGGCTTTGTTGACAAATACACACTTTCTGCAGCTTTGTGTTTTCTTTTTTGTAGTATAACTAGTTATTTCCCCATTGCCATTTTAATCAGAAATAATCAGTTTAAAGTTGGGACAACAACGACTACTACAATCGAAAGACTGCAGCTAAGGTCAGCGTGATCAGTATCTAAAAGAAGCATTATGAGGGACGCTCTAAAAGTTCTCGAACTGACCAAGAAAACACAAATTTAAGAGAAAACCATTTGTTTCTTTTTTTTCAGTAGTCATCTTAGTCAATACATTTATTCCAACGATTTTCCAACTTTTTAATACCCTCAGTAAAATAAAATTTGTCCAACTGTTAAAAATAAGCTCCTGTCTCAGCTTCAACTTCATCATTTGATGTGAATCTTCATCCACCTAAGAATTTCTTTAGGTTTAGGAACAAAACGTAGTCACTGGGAGCCACATCCTGTGAATTAGTCGGATGTGGAAATACTTGCACGTGAAAGTCATGCAGTTTTGCAGCAATGATCCCAGACGTGTGTGCAGGCGCATTATCGTGATGAAAGAGAACTTTCTTTTTTGCAAGGTGTGGACGTTTAACCTGAATAGCACCCTTCAGGTTGGCCCAGTAATGAAGTGTAATATTCCCTGTGATGAATCTGTTCTTCTAGAGGTAGTCTACGAGCACCACACCATGAGAATCCCAGAAAACTGCCATAACTTTTTCTGCACATGGAAAACCCTTTTGCTTTCTTTGGTGCACTTTCACTTGTTGCCACCCACTGTTTGAACTGCTTCTTCCTCTCTGGAATGTATTGATGAATCCATGTTTTATCTACTGTCATGAAAAGTCGAAGAAACTCACTGGAATTGTATTTAAACAAGTCTAAACACACTGGTGAAATGTTCATTCGAATGCAATTTTAGTCCATTGTTAACAAACACGGCAGGAATATATCAGTCAACTCGCGTGCCTTCATCAGTGGTCATTAAGTACGACACTGTGAATTTTTGTCACAGTCTCTCAGTCGTAGAGTTTTGGAACGCCCTGAGCGCTCTTCCTTTTGAATGTACTACCAGCTGAAGTTCAACAGCCCACTTTTTATCCGTCGAAAACGAAGGGGAATTATTTTTTATGTGGAATCTAAATCATTTTGTATTTATGTTGGAGTTAAACACTTCAAAACGAAGTGCTTTATCACAGCTCGTATTTCAGTTTTATCCATTTTGTAGAAAATGTTAACACTAGTTTGTTTATACGGTCGTCATAAACAAGCGATTGCACATTTGAAAACTTTACAGAGTGCCATTTAGATGGCACTTATCAACTATCATAGCAATTTGGCCATCTTCACGACATCTCTTAAGTCAGGCCGAGAACTTTTAGAGCATCCTTAGTACCTCGAATGTCTTTTGTCGGAAACACCAATTTAATATTACTAGTTTTCGTAGAGTACAGCGTGAGTATTCTAAAATCGCAACTACACTCCATGTTAGAAAGCTCCACCGCTGTTATGGAAATAATCCATCTATACATCTGTGTTAGTTTCTGATTGATTACTCATAGTTGATCATTCAAAATATTTTTCACCTGCCATATCCAGAGAGATTTTCAATAGTATACGCCCTAAGCTAAAGCTTGTCCAGGAATCAGCAGGAAGGTGACGCTCTGAATCTCAAAAAGAAATGAGCAGGTAGCAGCTTTCATTTTCAAAACTTTCACAGTAACTTTGTAATAAAATCTATTGGCATTTTTATAATTAATTTCCTCAGAACTTGTGTAGTTTTGAAGGTAAAATGAGATGCCAAGTCGAACAAGACACCACGCCCCACTTTGCATACCACCAGAAAGAAAACACTGGTTTTGTACACTCTTCTTCTTAAAGGTTCTACGTTATTATCGTTTAAAGATGCTCTGGAATGTTTCATCCACATATACGTTTTAACCTAGTGTAGGTTAATAGAAATTGTAATTTGTCAAAAAAAAAAGTTTAAATTATGCAAATTTAAGTATTATTAATTAAACATTTGTCAACTTTGACAATTTTAAAATATGATTATTTCAGCATTTGTAAATAAATGCGATATTTCTGACAATTTACCTAAACTTCTACTTTTCTTTAAAGAAACATAATCAAACTCTTTCATCAACTGTTTGAACATTTGAAAGTCGTTTACTTCTTTCTCTCCTCAATAATGTGACTACTGTTGGCAACGGCTATGTACCAAAACAGTTGAAGATCAGGCCCAGACTTCCAGAATGTCGCATTGGCGTTATATGAATCAGATATGCCTTATACTATCTGACGTTTATCCTTTGGATTAATGAAAAGCTTAACATGACAGCTTGACCCATTCGGGATCCAGCTTTATTCCTGTCAAGAACCGATCGATGCTCTATCTACTTCCTACCGGCTTTTACAGACATGTTACAACGTGCAGTTTTTAACCTAGGGATGCATAAGGATTTCCACACTATCTACCGGTCCTTAACAGGTCTTAAGAAGTAAAACCTTCTGAACCTCAGTTTGAGTCCGTAACGCATGGTGTGACGTCACGGTTTGAGAGTTCACTTCGGGGTCGCTGCCCTGCGGAGTTAAGTCAGGTCATTTACATCTGCCGTGTTCTTGGTACACGCTACCCAGCATTGGGCACTAAAACTTTATCAGGGGTAGTAATGGCTTTATTTGCATATTCTATATTTGAAATATATTCGCCTAAAATAACATTCTGGCCAATGGCCCATCTCCGTTTCTCTTCAAAAGGAAATAAAAGAAATGTTTTCGATTTTTTTCTTCGAGAATTTAGTCTAATGAATGGCAAGGGGAAAAAATAATATCTTACAGAAGATAAAATTATATATTCATAGTTTTAACTGCATATATTTATAACTAAATGTTTTTTTCTCACATTGTTTTATGAATCCCATCAGGTCCAATAAATTTTCTTTATTATACTTGAAACAAACGAATTTTTATACTACAGAAGAAGGCATTTCGAAAATTTGTGACGCTAACAATAGAATTTTATGTAAGAGCTTATTTCAAAAAAATATTTGGACTTCTTTATGAATATATACTTTCCGTTATATTTTTGTTAAAAATGAAATATTATTTTTGAAAAATGGGCAAATATATAATATAAATACTAGACAAAATCTTCATAGATTAACTGCTAATGAATATTGCTATCAAAAAAGAGAGTCCTTTATGAATGCATTAGAATATTTAATGCTCTCCAAAACTACTTCAGATTATTATTATTATTATTATTATTATTATTATTATTATTATTATTATTATTATTATTATTATTATTATTATTATTCTGGTGAATAAAAATACAAAATTGCTCTTGCAGAATACATATATAACAAGACCTATAATTCTGAAAAGAATTTATAAATGAACAATAACTTTTCATGTTACAGTAAAGTCATACTTCTGTGAACTCGCGAATCAATGCAATTTTTTATCTCCTGAATGCCCCAATGATTCTACTCTTTTTACATACCAAACGCATTTCAATATCACTTTCTTATATTGGCTTAAATATGTGCCTTTTGTACATGGGGCAATGATAAGTAAAATTTATTTTTACAGTTTGAAACGTCGGTCTTTTATTTGGCAGCACTTAAAATATAAGTCGTCTTTTAACTGGTTTTTTTTTTTTTTTTTTTTTTTTTGTCATTTATTGTTCAACGCGCTGCTATTACATTTTTTTTTTTTTTAAATAAAGAGGCATAATATGCGCGGAAATGTTTGAAGAGACGAAAAGCGTACTGGGAGAACATACTTCATCACATGACAGGAATATATAAGGCGGCTGCGTTCAAACGTGGCCAAAAGAGCACGCAAGATTAAAAAGGACTCTGGACACCCAAGAAGCCTCACTTCAGAAGAAATTATCACTAAAATCGATGATATAGTGCTGGAAGACAGAGGACTCAAATTGAGCGAAATAGCCTCTATAGTAAACATATCAAAGGAATGGGTACACAATATTTTAACCGGAGAACATACATGATAAACTTACGCCCGATCAAAAACATTTTCGTGTTCAAGTTTCTCAATAGTGTCTAAATCGTTAAGTATGGCAAACATGGTTGAATATTACATCCACGTTCTGAAACAGCTACACCAGAATATCAAGGTTTAGCGCTGAGAAGACCACTTTTCACCAGGATAATCCACGCCTGCACGCTGGAGGCACTACAACGGCTAAGATCAATGATTTATATTTATTCAACCTCGATTGGGCTTACACCCTGTAACAGTGTAATTACAGGATTTACAGTTTGCATTAACAATTATACATGTCAGCATAATTAAATACATTTCATCCAGTCTAATTATATGTGTGTCTGCCAACCTAATAAATACATAAAATTCATGCCAAACTAAATAAATACAAGTCAAATTAATTCAATACCGATCGACCTAATTAATTACTTGTTAACATAATTTAATACATTTTAACATAATTTAATACGTTTTAAACTAATTAAACACATGTCAACATAATTTAAGGTACGACTGGTTTTCTGCACCCACCTTATTCACCAGATTTGGCTCCTTCTAACTTCCATTTCTTTCCTAAGCTGAAAATTTTATTGGGAGGATGACGATTTTCAACTGAGAAGTACCGCCGCGAGTGGCCGAGGTCGTTAAGGCGCGGACTCGTGAACGGGAGGTCTGGGGTTCATCAGAACCGTCCTCCCTTACTGAAGTTTTTCCCAGGTTTTCTTCACTGCTCATAAATGGCAAATGCCTGGGAAGTACCCTAAACTTAGGCAGGGAACGTTTCCTTCCTTAAAATAATTCTTTCCCAATTTATCACTTCATCTCATGTAACATCAGTGTTCAGTGCCTGCGTGTCTCAGTAATAAAAACGGGCGTTAAACACCACTCATTCAACTGAGAAGTCAAAGCGGCCGTGGATAATTATTTTGCAGATTTGCACACCTCGTGGCGTTGGTAAATCGTTGGTAAATGCACTGTCGGGAGACTAAGTTGAAAAATAAAAGCCATTATGAAAACATAAAGCCAGTTTTTCATTCTTAGGCTAGCCAAATATCACCCCGTCTCTCGTACGTAAATCTTCATCAAATTTAAAATATTTTCTTTTTTCTGCAGTCATGCTCAAAATCACTGGTCGAGTGCTGCACTGTATTTGTATTTCCCTTTCACTTCTACTTAACACACGACTGCAGCTAAAGGGTGGGAAGTATAAGGTTGAATGCGTGCTACTTTTGGAATGGAATAGAATGGAATGACATATCTGAAGATCTCTAATAGAATTCGGATTTGTAGGTAAGCTTCTTTGGCGCCTTTGATTTATGATTATTTTCAATAACTGACGTAGAGGAATAGATGGTAAGCTCTCCACCTGTCCTTGAATGGTTTGGGAAGGAGCGGTAAGAAATCGTTCTCAGCAGCTCGCTTCAATTGTTTCCCCTTCTTACGTTGCTTTAAAAACTTCCACAATGATCTGCTGTTATCGCTCTATAGATTGACTTTCTTCCGCACACCCAATATCCTTTGGTTGGATCAGCACTTCTCGAATTTAAGTTGTACAGAACAACCTCTGTTGAGCAAAATGAATTCACTATTTTCATTTGTGTTGTTTCCTTCTAAAAATAACTTGTTATGCGTGAAAACCATTTTATGAGCTTAAAAATTGTAAATTTTGTTTAAATAATAACTTAAAGATGTTATCATTTATAAACAAGAAATACAAAGTATGTGACTATTTGTTGATATCTATGATTGTTGGAAACAATCACAAAAAGTCTGTGAATTTATCTTAGGATGGTTACATTGTTAAAAACTGAATATTCCTGAATGAATTTTCTTTTATACCAGTTAACCTTGGTCTGTTACAAAGCAAGGTGATATAACATATTTCTGTAAGAAATATTTAACAGCCTTCTAAACAACGATCTATGGTAGCAACAATATACAGGATTTCCAGAATATGCCCTTACCGTTCATACGGGATTTTGCATCTCAGTAGCTGGATGTGCCATGTCCATGACCATTTCGATTAACTTTTAGTCATTGATGAGAGAAACCATTCACAATAATGCACACATAATGGACACGTGTACAATTGTAAGGTTTGAATTTTAACAATTTTATTGCTATATGTGAGAAAACACTGACACACCAACTTGTTGTGCTCATTTCGGTAGTGGTTTTGTTGGCGAACGCTCCAGTTTTGCACCATTTTTGTCTAACTGTTAAAACTGTATGTCTTCACGTGTTTTTTGTTTCGCAGTGAACCAGTAGTGTATCAAATTTAAGCATACCATCGTGAATTGCAGTTCTGGGAGGTACTACTGAATAAATTCCTCACGAACAAGACGAGCTGATTCGTATTTATAATAACATTTACATACTAAAATAAGTGGCTCTAAAGTTAGCTATCTTGCCATCTTCGCAAACGAATGTAAACTGACGACTGAGGCTCAAGGACAGGTGGTCGTGAGTGTAGAGGAGAGCGGGCCTTGGCCGAGATGAAAAACCCCGTGCGAGCGGTAAGGATATGTTCTGGAAGCCCGGTAATTGACCCATCTCTTCAGCTACTATTCAAAAACGCGGTAAAGGCAATTTTCTACAAAATCGCTTACACTTTTCTGATAATCTTCTTTATGAAAAACACTAACCCCAAGGTGATTTCTTCAATTATATGAATAGAAAATGGCCCGAGCTGCGTGTTAGGAAAGTACGATCATAACATGAGCCACACGTGGTGGAGCGCTATCGTGGTGAAGAATCCATCCTTTTTATGCACAGAGCTATTTATGAATACTTGTACAAGCATAGTAGAATGTCTGTAACGGTTTTGTGAAGTGGTACATGTTGATAAATCGTTTCTAACCAACAAAGGATGAGATTATTTAGCATTATCTTAACAACAACGGAAGGAACTTTTAGGCTTTCAATGTGCGAGTGTTTAGTGACTTTTATATTGCTGTGGCCTGAATTGAGATTCACACATATATCTGGTTACTGTGGGTTCAAAATCATCACGTTTGTATCAGCTGTTTCTCATGGATGTACGACTGAGAACATATTACAGCTATACTCTTGTCAGCTAATAGCTTATTACCAGAGTCCGGAAGTTAGACACACGCCTTTTCTATCTGTATGGATATATTTAAGAGTGAGATAGAAAAGAACATGTTACCGTAGTTCGGTAGGGCCAATTTTATTTGCCTTCTCTCTCTCTCTCTCTCTCTCTCTCTCTCTCTGCCAATTTGATTTGCCTTCTCTCTCTGTCTCTGCCTATTTTAAGGTTTAAAACTTTTTTCTGGCTGTTTTGGATCGTTGTGATTTTTTTCTGAAATTATTTACAAAGTTTAAAAAGCACATAAACAAATTCAATATATCTAAGTGAAAAAAGCGTATAAAATTAAATGGCATGTTTATCTCACAAAAGTATATATTAAAAATATTGTATATATTTATTTCTTTTCAACCAGTCAAACACTTTCTCTTCAACCCATTCACTTAAGCTCTTCAAATATCAAAATCTTTATTAGTTGTAGAAACCTAGGGCATACGAATATCAGAAAATAGTGAGGATGGGGGAAGTATTGTGTAATTTTAAATAGTCCTGACGAATTAACTTGTATCGATTTGCGCGATACAATCTGTGGTGGGGTAACTTCTCAGCTACATAAATGTAACAAACACTTGCAAGCGAGAAAAATGAGAGCGGTACAGCTGTGTAATAAACTGTCCCTGCAATGGGTTCAGTACGGAAGTAAGAAAGATTAACCTGATTATCCTATAAACGCGTAAACAGAAAATGAGCTCGACCAGAAAGCACTGCGCATATTTTGCCCATTCGCCAGGACTGTTCAAAACTACTCTACTCTCTCCTGATAAATGTTTCAATGATGTTCTGAAAGGGGAATGCTTTGTTGCAACTGGTATGAATTCTTCCGAAATAGTTTGTTTTAAACATACTCCAAATACTTCAGTGGAAGTAGAACGTTCTTTTTCCATGATGCAAAATGTTCTCTCTGACAAGCGGCTATGAGAATGGATAAGTTGAAAAAGCATCTTGTTATTGCTTGTAACCCAGAAAAGTAAACTTAAGTACTTTAATTATATGATAAATAAATTATTAGGTATCTTAAATACCTATTTTCATTAATAATGGGTGATATACTCTCTGTTTTCACTTTTAAAAGATGCCTATTTTAATTATATTATTGCTATTTTCAGTATTTTGCTTGCCTATTTTAACCAAAATAAATACCTGAACTTAAGGGCTCTGTTTATCGCCTATTTCCGCCCATAGCCGCACACACTGAAGAAAGGACGGCCTTTTCACCGGTTAAGCATATTAATCAATAATATGTATATAATTTATTTTAACAGTAAAAATCACAAGATATTGAAGATAGCTGTATGCGCAGTGGCAAAGTGTGGATCTTGTACAGGATAAGCTGGTAGTCGAAATTACTGGAAACTCTAATTTATGTTTAACATACCACGAAAATGGTTGCGTAAAGTTATCATATTTTTTTCATGTTCAAAATTATGGCATGCCACTATAGTAAAAGAAGTGATAATTCCATTAATAATAATTGATCATTAAATTAAATTCATTTTTTTAGAAAGTTTATGTTCCATGACTTACTCTCAAATCTGTTTATATAAATAAGTTCAATCCTCCGGTTCTTTATCGCGCGCGCGCGTGTGTGTGTGTCTTAATTACTCTTTAAATGAAATTCTGACATGTCACTGAACCTTTTACCTCCTTCTGAAAATCCAGTAACATACCGAAACCGTTCCGCTAAGTTGACAATTACGCAGAAATAGAGCAAAAACAGCTATACATGAAGAGTTACCAACCTAGCATATGGTTCGCAGATCCGCTTAAACGAAAACACAATTAAGGAAGTTTAAGAATGAGTTGTAAAAATAATAATTTAAATCAAATGCCAAAAGTAGCAAAATACTGTATTTAAATTTTATTTTTGCATTCTGATTCTTCTGTTGTCCTTCAGGTTTTACAAAATTCAGAAGAGGGTACACTTAATCAACTGTGATGTGGCCGAGGCTAGACTACACGGTGACGAAAACATATAAACGACCCGCTTCACCTCTCCCAGGTATTGACTTGATAAATATCACTACCACGATTGAGTAAGGTAGGCTGAGTTTACAACCATATTATTGGTGATCGCCTGTCTACTTCATACATTCCCTAGATCAAATAAGGAATTGCTTAAAAATTATCACATATTGGGCAACACGCTAATTTTGGATAGGCTCAGCCTTACAATCATAATGGACCCTTCGGCCCTGTTTATAACTGCTTTTGCGTGAACAAGTATTGCAGATTAAGTGTACTACATACAACTGTGAAATAAAATGTTAATGTTACTACGAACATGCAAATATCAGAAAAGTCAATAATTACAATGAGAGAGTACCAAAAACAAATGCTTATACCAGTTTACACTCCTTTTATTTCAATGTATATCATTTATAAAAATGTACTAGAATGTAATATCTGCGTCCAAACGGCAGTGATATCAAGAATTGTGAACTAGAACAAAAACATCATAACATTATCTCAGCAGTTTTCTCTGTCAGAAAATGTAAAATGTGGTTTCGGAATGGACCAATATACCTGTAAAGCATTATGGAGAAATACAAAAAGCACCTTGATAATGCGAATGGTAACTTTCGTAAATTTATTGCATAAAAAATTAAGCTAGGTGTCTATTTAGTGTTTCACTTCTGTTGATGATCCTGCATAAACATTCAATGTATTCAGGTATTCAACATAAAGTCTATCTGCCTATTTAATATTTTTACTTCGATAGGGTACATATTGATCTATTGTCAATTTATTTTTTCCTATAAACTGCCACACCAATACCATATGAGATTATTTTCTTTGTCAGCTAAGAGCTGATCCATTGTCACTGAAAATATTTGTGCATTCTTGTTTTTGTGTTATTATAATCTTGGAAGGAACAGAGGAACGTGATTCTGCATGCTAAGCAAAAAGTAGGACGTGTACTTTATCAAACTAACGTTAGTGCCTGCTGTTTATGTTGCATATGCAGCAACGATGCACAACAAGTTGCCTAGCCTTACGGCGATTTCATTGTTCTCTATTAAAGAGAACATGTGCATTCTTTGGCTTCTTATTTTGTTCCGCTTTTCTTTCTTTCTCTCTTTCCTTATTTTCGTCCGTTGTTTATTTTCTTTTTCGAAACTTACTTTCTCGCTCTCTTGTTCCATTTTATTTTCTCTTTCCTTCTCTTTATTCTTTCCTCCTCTTTATCATTCCCCCTTTTAACCTTCTTCCACAATGAGGATTCTCACACCCGTTTTCAAAATGAGTAGCAAATAAAATAGCATTTCACTTTTTTATTTTATCTTAGCTTTTCTGTTTTTCTTTCTGAGCCTGTTATATATACAACAAAAGTGTTACATTTTTGACTTTACCAGTCATGAGATATAGCCTAGTTCAGATTCATTCCTTTATCAAGCTCCCATTAATTCACCGCCACGGTGGCTGAGGTCTTTAAGGAACGGACTCGTGAGCAGGAGGTCTGGGGTTCGATTCCCTCCAGACCTTCCTCTCTGACTGAGGTTTTTTCTAAGTTTTTCTCAATCCTCATAAATGACGAATGCCGGGGAGGTACCCTAAAACTTAAAACTGAAAAGTTACCTTCCTTTAAAAAAACATCCTTTCCCAATTTATCATTTCATCTCATATATCATCAGTGTCCACCGCCTGTGGTGCCGCAGTAGTAAAAACAAGTGTTAAATACTATTAATAACAGCATTCCCATTCGGAATTAAAATGGATTTAAATACAGTTATCTTACCGATGGAAACACAGACTCATTTCGTCATGAATCTCAAATTCTAACCTGCTAAACTTTGAAATATAATCGAACTTGATAAAACTTTCTTTGCCTGTAAATACCTACCTGCTTTTTTAAAACCTGATTGCTCTTACTCAAATTTGTTTAAAGTAATGGAGAGTGTGTCAAATGTTTTCGATGTCCTGGACCTGTTTCACAAAAGTATGTCTAATACATTACAAGTGCGTGAACTGGTAACTTGTAGTTATTAGTAAAATTCTGTTCCACAAATATTTCTTCTATACTGTATACTTTACTACCCCATACTTACAAGTGTACAAGTGAATTTTCGTAGTTCTGTTCCACGAAATTATTAATAATAGTCGGGCACTGGTAGTTTGTATAAATTTCTCTACAGGCGTAGGGACATTGGTAACTTCAAATACTATCACAACATGTATTATCTTTTTAATGATTTTGGGAATCTGCTCCCAAAAGTATTGGCGAAAGTGATGATAATGATGTGTCGGAATATGTATAAAGAAAGGTATTTGTGCAAAATTATAAATTAGGAAGTGCAAATAAAATACGACTGATGAGTGATATTGACGTTTCCTGTTCCAAATGCATATTTCAGGCCGGCATCATACATAAGGTATTTTAAAGGTTCTTGCTACTTGCCAAAAAGATAATTTCTTTTCGTTCTTCATTGGTATTTTTAAGGTTATTGCTACTTGCCGCGGAAATAATTTCTTTTCATTCTCTTTTAAAATAATTTCTTTTGGCACAGTTTTCCCAGTATTTTTGCATATGAGAAAGTGAATATCCAGCAATATAAACAAATAAATAAATATAAATGATCAAACGAACTAATAAAGTGACCCAAGAGCAATCGGGAAGTGTGATTTTTCTGCCATCTCTCGATGGCTGAAATTGATGCTGCTAAATGTAGCCTTATGGGATCGTCGTCTCAAAGTGGATTATTATGTTTGAATATCGATAAATACATTATAAAGTATTTAAATAATCATGAGAAAAAAACAAGACTCATTTTGCAGAAATGACAATGATCCACTTCGTGCAATAAAAATCCTTAAAGAGTGGACATGACCTAATTCAAGGTATGGCGACGTATGACAAACAGCTGTTCCTCTATCTCATTTTTATATAATGTCCATATGCCATCACTTGTAACATTTTACTAATACTTTCCAGTGTAGCATTTCTTTCGTGGAACAGAAAGTTACAAGACTATACTTTTGTGAAACAGGGCCCAGGTCCTGGTTGGCCAGCACAATGGGTCAAACGAGAGCAAGCCAATAAGCACTACCATTTCCTTTCTTGATATTCAAGTTGAACAATGTACCCCTACACCTTTGAATTATTTTATTCTCGTCTTACAATTTCAAAGCAAACTCAATACGTTTTAAAACACTGAAACTTGGACGTACTAAACATGGAAAGTGCATTCAAATGTATTAAATGTTCCATGGAAAGTTGCAATGCACATTGTCCATATTTAGCGCTAAGGTGCTCCCAGAAAAATGAAACTAGACTGTCAGGGTACTATTCCTCAAAAGTATGATCTAGTACACACAAGTGTATTTGTATAAGTCCTTGTAAAGTATGGCCTTGTAACTTTCTGTTCCACGAAAGAAGTACAACACTTGAAAAGTACGAGTATTGATAAAAGGTTACAAATCACGTCGTATAAGAGCAAAATGAAGGAACAGCTGTTTGCCATATGTAGCCTTATCTTGAATTAGGTTAATTCTCAAGAGCCTTACATATATATTAACTAAGATATTGGTATGAAATATACATTTGGAACAGGAAACGCATAAGCCGTACTTTAATTGCACTTAACGTAACTTTATCATTGTACTCAAATATTTATTCTTTTTTTTATACATATTCCTACTCATCATTATCATCACTTTCGCTAATACTTAGTACTGACTCCCAAATTCATTAAAAAGATAATACAGTTTTGCTAGTACTTGAAGTTACCAATATTCCAATCTTGTAGAGAATTTTATACAAATTACCATGGCCCGAATAACACTAACACTTCTGTGCAACAGATCAATGAAAAATCACTTGTACACTTGTAAGTATGGAGTTGTACAGTAAATGTAGCAGAACCTTTGTGGAATAGAATTCTACTAATAACTACAAGTTACAAGTTCATATACTTGTAATATATTAGACCATACTTTTGGGGAACAGGCCCCAGGTGGGAAAAAATGTTTAATACTTTGTCACGTTTTATTGTATTTCTGCTCTGTAGTCCAAGTAGAAACTAAAACCCAGGTATCTTGTTCTTTTGCACCACAAGCTGCAAGTCGTATGTTGACCCCACATTGTCCTTGTACGCACCCGGCGGCAAGTTCAAGTTCGTGCACCGCTCTGCACAGTGGCGCCGCCACGCAGACGTGGACCAGTGGCGGCGTTGTTGCCAGATCGGTGCCATGTGGCTTTCGCAAGACATCACCGAGCGTGGAGTCTTTTTCTTCGCGGAAGGAAGGAAAGCCAGAAATAGCATCGTGACCGTTGGAAGTTGGCGAGACGGAGTTTCTTGCTTGTTGTATATATTTACAGACCGCGCAATTTTCTTTCGTAACGGCGTGCATGGTGTGGTTTCTCTGTACATGGAGTGTGCTAGAATATAATCCCACACTCCTCTAGTGCTAATAGCCAAAAGGCGGATGTTGGTTCGTTCATCTATAAAATGTGTTTTTACTGTTGTTCAAAGGTAATGGCCTCGAACGCAAAAAACAGTAGGGTTAGTTTGTCTTAGGCCCAGTTGTATAAAAGCTGCTAACTGTGGATTACTTTTAACTGTAATTTAAAAGTTACTAGAGGTTAGTCATCATTTCTGAGGAATAAAAATAACCTCAGACTACTTAACCGCGAGTTTGCAATAACCGTCAAACATATGGCAACATCGCGAAATAATAGGGACATTCGTGTTTAGAGCGAGTTGATGTTCAACTGTTCAACCTAGAATAATTATTCAGTTTTCGTACCTCCTACACTTTTCACCCTCTCCTCTTAGCAAATGTGAGAAGGATATTATTATTGATCTGGTGCTAAAATACAAGGGAATAACTGGGGGAAAAAATTGATTCAATCTCAAATAAAGATACACGAAGGGAAATTGCCCAAGAGTATAATAATTTTATTCTGAAGATTTCTGCACTATAACTCTCAAGCTATGTAATGGGTATATGTGTGTGCAATTTATAGCACCTAAAACTCCAGCGGAGTTACGAAGTTATAGAAACCTAGTATCAGCTTCTTTACATCACCCTTTTTGGTTGACATTTTAATGAACTGAGGTCTCGGATCTGGTGTTGCTTCAGTATTTTATGGAAGGTTCTACTGTCCGTTTCTTTCTCCACTTTGAATATAACTCTAATAACTATTTGTAACTTACCTGTCGCGTAGAACCTTAAAGTTAATAGTATCATGAACACCAAATTCAAAGCATGATTTCGCTTAGTTTGTGATTGTAACCAGAGACGTAACATCTAATTCATTTCTTGGACAATTTTTGCTAGGCGAAATCGCATTTTGAATTTTTGTCATTCAGTTCTTGGAGTACACGAGGAGCACGGTGAAATTCATCTTCGGATGAGATGCCGGAAATCAGAAACCTGGACTATATGCCGCTTGTAAGATTAGCCTAATATAACCTACAATTGAACGCAAATTTGATGTTATTACACGAATATGAAAAGTAAAACAATGAAGAAATTATATCTACATGAAATTAAAATAAACGTAACTAACCAAAGTTATACTTCTGTACTCTGAGAAATGTTTTATTTAACAAATACCAAACTCTAATTAGTGCTTTAACTTGTAAAATTTCGCGAGTTAGATTTAACTTGGGGTTAAGACGAAATAATCATACTTTATTGTTAAAACAACCAAAATTTCAAAGTTAAGCATAACTGGCGATTAATTGTATGCCCTAAACTCAAGTTAATTCTTTACACATTTGGCCCTTAGAGGAGGAGGATGATGATGATTATTGCTTAAGGGCGCAAAACTTCTATGGTCATTAGCGCCCAAATTAGAGGAGGAATACCGGTTTATGATCCTGATCTGATTTCCCAGTATCGTCTACTATATCAAGGACAGCTAGCTATGCGCGGAGTGTGAAACCAATTAATGGCAATAGGGAGAATTCAAACGTTATGATATATCGCGATGTAACAGTTTAAAATACACCCCATTTCGATTGATCTGAGTTTAGACGAGGAGCTTTAAATGGGGCTTTCTTATTGAAGCAGATCAGCGATTCTCAACCCTTTTAAGTCCGGGACCCACCAAGAAAAACTCATGTTAACAATAGGAAGAAACCCTACAGCCGAATGTAAATCCGCCCCCCCCTTCCTTTTTAGAAGAACTGTCGTTGCAGGGTTAATAAAGGATTATTAAATCAGTATGGGGCTTTAACCTCGACAGATCGTTGTACTGTTAGTCTTTATACTAGTCTATGCTAACAAAATGTTTTAATCTTTCAAAAAATAGCGAACGGCACATGTGACAGGGGAAGTTAAACCAACCAATGGTAAACGTATGATTGAACTTTTAAAGATAGGTGCGAAACTTGGGCGTGTCTTTGTGACCCTCTTTGGCGTCGTTAAGTCAACGATTGCTTGATTTGAATTTAATATATAAGGAGGCGTTTGCTATGCGAGGGTTCAGTTTTCAGACGCATTACTAAGAACGACATGCTACAAGGTACCCGCAGTTAGCAGTACTCATTTTATAAGTTCGACGTGACTGAGGCACGCAGTTTACAGAATCAGCTCAGACGCAGATAAGTTCTACTTTGGACGTGGGCACACAGTTCTGATAAATCAGTTAGACAGTTTTTAAGTTAATACTCAGCTGAGAAGCAGTTATCAGTTCCGATATGAGTTAAGTAGTTTTCAGTTTCATACGCCGCGGCACTAGTCTGCAAGTTTCACACGTGGTAGCTAAGTTTGTGTTCGACGTAGCTAAGCAAAACATTAGAGGACACGAAAGATTTTGAACATACCAGGGGCACTTAATCAGAACCTACTAAAGTACTTGAGTTCTAAACATTTATAATGCATTGTTACGTGTCTTTGCAACAATGGGGGTGTGCATGCGACAGTTACCTCGCCGCCGAAATAAATACCTTAAATAATCTCTAACAACGAATTCAAGTATTGTGCAACAATCTTGTGGTATAGTGTCTTCGTTGCTTTAATAAGTGTATATTAAATAATGTTTGAGATACCTAAAGGCAAATCTTAAAAGAGTAATCCGATTCGGCAAAGGACTGCGG
This sequence comes from Metallyticus violacea, assembly GCA_030762175.1. Lineage (NCBI taxonomy): Eukaryota > Metazoa > Arthropoda > Insecta > Mantodea > Metallyticidae > Metallyticus > Metallyticus violacea. Next base: position 30,497,466 of record CM060835.1, read on the forward strand.
AAGACTCCAATTTTACTGCTGATGGATGTATCATTTTTATGAAGCCCACCAAAAACAAAAGACAGACACTAATTATTACAGCTGTAACTGTGCCAAAATGTGATTTCAAACTTTCCGCGTTTACGTAAGCTGTAGTGCTAGTTGAATGTTTACAAAAATACTGAAAAAAAATATATATAGTTTAAACATCCCAATAGATTGTGCTAGAGGTCGCTGTATGAAAATAAATTGCCAACCAAAGCCTATTAATTGTTAGGATAATAGTCTGTCGTCGAGTGAATTAATTAACACTAATTCATTTTCTGTATTTACAAGAGTCTTGGTTGTATATGTTTTTCCGTTAAGAACATATATAAAACATTAAAATAATTTGTTTAAAACCTAATTTCGCTCTTCCATAATAATAATAATAATAATAATATCGTTTATAAAATTATAATAATAGTTCAAAATCATGTTCAGATTTCATCCACCCTGCTATCTAGTATTATTTCTTGTTATTTTGGAGATGTCTTTCCTTCTGCTCTTCCCTACAGCAGGTGTAGTGCAAATGAAAATGCAGGAAAAATCGAACAACCAGAATTTGATTTTCACTCGCTTACGCTTAAAGTTGAAGTCCTAACTAGGAAACTTCGGTACAGTGGTTTAAAAACAAAATAGCGAAAACTAAAATAAAATAATTAAATATTCTGCAGAAAAAAATCTTGATATGCCCAGCTGCCTTGAAAATTGTCATTGCAACGACTTACGGTATTGTCAGTTCATAGAAAATTCTATCTCATTGAACAACGACCTATTTTAAAATATTTTACAATTTTAGATAGCTCATACTTTAAGTAATTCTTTTGACACAAGGCACTCGAACGAGAAATTACTCAGTACATTTTCATAACATTCTAGTGTTACCAACTTTAATTAATATGGAATATGATTATCAATCTATTAAGCGTAAATGAATGACATATTTTATAATATATTACACAATTTTTAAATGTTTTTAATATCTCAGGTGGCTTCAAAATAAAGCTATGGTGAACTAAAATTACATAAATTTATTTCTAAGATTTATTTGTATAAGTAACCATGTTGAAAAGGCTGGAAACCTGTCATACTGGAAGAAAATCAATAGCAGCTGACTCCATTATTGCAAGTGGTCAAGACTCAAGTGCATAGCATATAGAAGACTTGATTTTAACTCCTGAACCTATTCCCGTGCCGGAGCATGCCTCCTTTCACGAACGATAGAAGAATTACAAATATTGGGAAAAAAATAACGATTAGAAATGTTTTTTGAGTAATATTATTTTTTATGAAGTACATTTCTTTAGTTAAACTTAAATTAAGCACCGCCTATAAACGCCAAGGTCACTCATCTACCAAGAAGATCATGGCCACATTCTTTTGGGACTGTGAAGGAACACTTTTCATTGACTTCAAGGAGAAGAACACCATAGTAAATGGGGAGTACTGTGCTGGCTTTGCACAGACTACGTGTTTGCATCAAAGAGAAAACGCGAGGAAAGCTGAGTGGTGGTGTGCGCGTTCTTCACGCAACAAGCCTATGCACACAGCTCTTGTTGCAAAGGAAGCTGTGAAGAAATGTAGGTTCAAGGAGATCGACCATCCACCCTACAGCCCAGATCTAGCTCCCAGTGACTATTTGCTCTTCTCAGAACTCAAGAAGGACCTTCGAGGAAGGAGATTTAATTTTGTCGAAGAAGGGATGGGTGCGGTTTATGCTCGTTTTGCAGACAAGATTTCTGACTATTTTTAGGGAGGAATTGAATTGTTAATTGAAAGATATGAGAAGTGTATTGCAATAAAGGGTAACTATACTGAAAAGTGAAGTATAGTTTTTGCCTTTATCATACCTAGAAAATTGGTAGGCCGGAAACTTATGGACCTTCCCTCGTAAGTTAAAAATGCCATTAGAAACGAATATAAATTTGTATGTGCAACAGGAGAGGAAACCTCGAAACTTCGTAATTTACGTGGCACAGACCTTCGGAGTTTCAAAATGCCCTACCCGCCAAAGCTAAATTTAGTTAATTTACGCCCCATTTACAAGGAAACTACTGAAGATAGTTGCTTCCTCCCCCTATGTGTCTAGGAAAACGTTTGCGTTATTTATGAAAACAAAGAAAAGTTAAATTCATTGAGAGGAAAGGTAATGCTAGAATATTATTATAATTATATTTTCTATAAAGAAATTATAAGCAACTTATTCATTAAAATGTTTATATATTTTAAAATAAATTAATTTCTGAAATAATGAATTGTTTACTATGAATATTGTGCTTAAGCGAAGTTCATAGAGCATATATCTTGAAACTTGTGGAAACTGCATATGAAATAAATAAATAAACAAACTGGTTTTAGAGTGTCGGTCTACAGTGGAGTATGTACGTTTTCTAAATCGGAAAATAGAAAAATGCGCTTGATATATACAAAATGTTACTAAACATGTGAGAAACCTCAGGGATATTTACAGAAGATCTAAAAATAATGTTTAAAAATGCATAAAAATATATGTTGAAGCGGTTTTGTTGGTGGGGACAGATTGGTCGCCAATTATGAAGCAGTTTAGTTGCTGATCGCCATATTTTGTACGGCGTATCGTAAATTGACTACTGATCGCTTTGGTGTTGTTGTTGACAACAAACAATATCTCAGCTCTTTTTTTTTTTTTTTTTTTTTTTTATGTGTGTTCAACAGGATTGGGAGAGGCTAACAAATGTGTCAAAATCACGTGATTAGTAGATCTGAATATGTATGGTAATTTATCATACGCAAGATCTTGAGCGTCCTCTGATGTTCTGCGTAGGAGCGAACTTAGCTCCGTCTAATATAAATTAGGCTGCCCCGATTTCCAAGGAGATGAACTGAATCTGATTATCTGACTCTCTGGTATGCCAAGTTGCCGAACTGAGTTTCTGAAGTGAGTATGCAAACTGCACCCTTGCAGAATGTAAGGCGTCAAGATTAGTGTTGCAGCGGATAGATCTTACAACTGAGTGCAGAACTGATTACGTGAACTGAATGTCCCAGCGGAGCAAACGCCTTCTTATATATTTGATTCAAATTAACTAATCGTTGACTTCACTAAGTCACTGGTGTCACACAAACAAGTGCAAGTCCTGTGCCTTGCTTTAAAAATTCAAATTATACGTCTACTGTTGCCTGGTTCAAATCCACCTGTCAACTTATGCCACCCGCTACTATTTTAAAGTTTAAAATATTTATTCACATTGGTTGATTTAAAGTTAACTGTACAAACAGCTGGCAAGTTCATTCCCCTTAACGTATTTAAAAGAACTTGGCTTTATTAACACTCGCCAACGGAAGGTCTTTTAAGAAGTGGCACACACTTGTCCCTTTTATTTGTATAACGGTTTATGACTTTCTTGACGTTCTGGGCTCCCGTAGACAGCTACACCAGAGAAATTTCTCTTTTGTCAACATACAATTCACGTACTGAAGCTAAACCTTATGATACACACACATATATGTACATACTATTTATATTACTAATTACAATGCATAAGATATAATACTATATTATATTCATACTTTAGTGCGGGTAGGTCGTAAGGACTGTTTCAATGTTAAAAGTTTGCATAATTTTTTAGTTCGTCTCTTTGTTGGTGTGGATGTATGTATGTGCTGACAAACAAACCATACTTATTTTTGTCCCTTGTGAAGTAGTGATTTTTTGTGATTTGTGCTAAACCCATCTGCCATCTACCACAGTTGCCATGGAATAGACTGCAGAACTTTCACAATATTTATGTAAGGGCTGACGAAAATACCCATGCACTTGTGAAAACAAGACAACAGCAACAACAAAAAGTTAGCATTAATTTACGAGTGTATGCTGGAATAACGTAGATACATTAATTTGTCATTTTATTTTACCGGAAACATTGACAGAGCAATATCATATGATTATTTTTGGGACTATTAAAAGGTTTTACTGGAAGAATTTCCATTAAACTTAATACATCATAAGTAGTTCATGCCTGATGGGACACCGCCTCATTATTTCTAATGCTGGCAGAGCGATTCTACACAGCGATCTAGAGATCTTGAGGGAAAAACCTCCTGGCCTGTTCTCTCTCCTGACCTCAGTTAATTGAATTTCTACACGTGGGGTCATTTAAAGGCCATTGTGTTTTCAGTCGTATTGACAACGTGAAAGTTCTTCATCAGCGAATTGAACTAGGGTGTCAGTAACTATAAAAATTATGATTGTGACTAAAAATCACTAAGCGAAATTGACACTATATTTGCACAGATATTTAGCTTGTTTTAGGACATCTATCAGTTTCCCAGAAGTTTTCCACTTGTTAAGTAACAACCCGTATAGCCACATGCAAAGCTTTTATTATGGAGGCTTTAAAATCTACAGGAATTAAAATTGCAATGGTAACACAATAAAATGTACATGATAATTTCGATTTAAAAAATAAAAACATGGATGTTATTTGTCATCAATCCTTTTTTAAAATTATTTAAGTAAAGAGAAAGCATTAGAAGTTTGGAAAAAAACAAAACCAATTAAAATAGGACTTGAAATTAGTAAATTACTGCATAATCTTTACAGATCACAAATAATCAGTTAATAGAACGAAGATACAGAATATGCAAGTAGGCAACTCATAGAAAAGTATAATAAACGAGATTGAATATTAGTATTCCAAGAAGTGACCTACGTGACAATAACTGAAAGGAATAACGTTTTGGTATTACGAGGGCTGTTCAATAAAGAAAGATCATAATTATGTTGACAGCATACCTTAACTCATTCTCATAATTTTGATGATCTTTCTCAAAGTTGTCTCCGTTAGATGCAATGCACCTGTCCCAGTCTTCAAAGACACACTGGAAATCATTTCTGACAGATCCATCAGAACATCCTGCGCAATCTCCACCATTGAATGCACCTGTCCCAGTCTTCAAAGACACACTGGAAATAATTTCTGACAGATCCATCAGAACATCCTGCGCAATCTCCACCATTGCTATTGATGGTATATGCCAACCCCGAAGCTTGTCACTTCAATTCGGGGAAAAGGGAAGTGACACCGGGGCTAAATCTGCACTATAGAAGGGGTAAGTGACATATTTAACATTGGTTTTTGTGAGATATTCAGGAACCACTTTTGCGATGTGCGTCTGTGCATTGTCGTGGTATTGCACGGAAATGTGCCCTTTTACAAGTGTGTGATACGGCCTTGCAGAGTTTTCAGGACATCTTTGAAGTATTTACAGTGTGAAGATAAGCCAAAACTTGAATATGGAAAAATGAGATGATCACAACTTTCCTAGCAGTAGCAATCACTGAACGAAACTTCGCATCTTCCTGTAACATCTTCAACTGCATGCAAACGTTCTTTTCTACGGAAATCAGAACTTCCCGTGCACAAACACGTCTCATGTGCAACTTTTCAGCTACAACGTGTGAACGACACAGTGAAAATGTCAGAATTTCTGAAAGTGTTCTAAATTATTTGATGATCCTCTCTCACAATGACAGCAACGGTGTTTTTTTTTTTTTTTTTCCCCTTTATCTTTTTTCCCGTTAGAGGAGAGACCCGGGTCCAACTCCCCTTCTTTTAAACATTTTAAACTATCTTCGAACTATTGCTATAGGGAACAACAAACTCTACATAGACCTCCTGTAACATTGCATAGGACTAATCTGAAGATTTGTTGAGACGAAAGCAGAATTTCAAAGCAGCACATTGTTCGTCGCGTTTCACGTCCATTTTCCTGTAGACGGAACTGAACATGTCTCAACTTGCATACCCATTTCAGGCAGGAACCGGAAGTGACATAAATAAAGCCACGTGTACATTACGCATTAAACTAACAAAATATTTTAAAGTTAAATTTTAGAGCGAGAAATTATGTCTCCAAATATTATGATCATTGTTTATTGTACAGCCCTCAGAGAGAATTAATTAAGCACTGTACAAGTAGCTTGGGCTAAAATTACGTGAAATAATAAGTATAGAAAATCAGCTTTAATTAAAATAGATAGCTTTTTATGGCTTAGTGCTATATCTAAAGATATAACACCAGATATATTTATATAAACCGTTAGAAAGATTTTAACATAGTGTGCGAATACTTGGCAACTGCAAGTAAACGCAATTTAAATTGCTGGCGACAGAGATGAATTTTTGGAGAAGGACGGCGTTCGCAGTGTTATTATTAGAATCGGGATGAATATAAAATATTCAGTCCTATATTGTGTTACAAAAAAAAATTAATTTTGTATGCATACGTAAAAATAAAATGGCATAAGAATAGCCATTAAAAGTGATGGAATTGATACCACATAGGAGGAGGGAGAAAAAGACCGTGTCTAGGCTTGACTTCAAAGAATAATAAATTCGATAGAAGAAACATACAAAATTGGAGAGAGCAAATTAAAAGAATAATGATTTGAACAATAAGATCTTGAAGATGCATTTTCAAACGGAATTAATAAACCAATAATAATCAGAAATTCAATGTAAAATTAAAAAAAAAAAAAAAAACTTGTTTTTTGTCAACTAAACAAAGATTTAAAGTCCTCTAGGTTGACACTCCTGTTTATAAAACTGAAATCTTTTGCCTGCTGCGTCATGTACGCCATGATTTCTGCATCATCTACACTTATACCCAATTTCATCCGTCGTTGTTCAACATAGCACATTTCCTTAATAAAAAAATGGCAATATGTAATTCAATATTTACAAGAGTTTACACCCATTAATACTTTTTTTAAAAATGCAGACAAAATGAATATTAGAGAGTTACTTTCTTTTCGCTTTATTTGTCAAAACACTTTCTCAATTTTCATTTCTTAAACCGCCGTTTTTTCAGTCATAACTATGAAGCAGATTAAAATCAATGACATATAAATGTAACTCCAATTTTAGCACGTAATTTTCTCTCGTGGTTATGCTGAAGAACTGGATTGTAACGGTATAGTCGGAAGAGGATATTTCGGTGCTTTAGCCTTGCTCCAGGACTAGCCTTCGGTGCATACGTCCCCAGTTGGGACACTTCCGGGAGGAAAGAGTGATACCGGGCAACTAGGATCCATGGACGGTGAAATATGGACGTAAACGGGGTCACTAACATGTTTCCAGATAGAATACACCCATCCAAGGAGTTCGAGCCCCTTAGAAGGGTCACTTCCATAGCATACGCCGGGACAGAAACCTATCAAAGCGCAAGCCACCGTCAACCGCACCAACTCACCTCGCCTGAAATTTTCGATCTGTAACAAAACCAACGGAATGAAACGATATGAGAGATAAAAATTCGTGGAAAGGAAAGATCCATCCCGACATCCTTCAAGGCGACATGGGGAGCCACGAAAAAGCGTAAGATCAGGATTGCCAGTCCCAAAGGAATTTGAAGCCGAAACCTCCAGAATGCGAGTCCAAGGCGTTACCCCTTCAGCCATCCCACTCATAATGCGGAGGGATGGAAATTCTACTAACAAATACAGCAGACAAAAACAACGAAAATGATACCTCTATACGAACAATCTTTAATGAAATCTTTCCTACGAAACCGATGGATAAATGTGCGGAAACAGAAAGAATATTTAGAATTAGCGTCCAAATTAAAAACTAGTTACACCAAAATAAGGTAAAATTGAAAAATTTTAAATCTAACAAATTGGATAAAAAAAAAACAAATAATTATAATTTTTACTACTGTTAAAGAAATTTCGGAAATACAAAGTTTCTGTGAAAGTATAAGAACATTTTTCACTCAGGATTGTAGTGTTTGCTTCCTTTCGTTTGAAAATTTTACTATATCTAAACATTTAATAAAGTTGTGTACTGGCAAAGAAAACCACGATCAAAATTAAACATAACGTAGTTCATTGTAATCTAATGTTGAATATGTGCATTTTAAGTTGCTGGAGGATTTTACAAAAAGCCTGTCAACCTTCTCGGATGCAGGTCTTGTTTGGGTTTCTATGACGTGGGACCAGCTGATAGAACTACACTTGCCAATAGGTCGCCTTTCTGTCTAAGAAATGAGGAAATTAACTGCTTCACCTTGGAATTCTGCCTCGAGGTCTTGGTGATATTTTTAAGATCCTCAGAAAATGCCAGCTGTTCTCAAGAATTCGACTTCAGTACCTGAGAACGTCATTATTCCTTGACCGCTCGTTCAAGAACTTCTTGGCACTTTACTTGACCCGCTTCAGATACTCCCTCCTTGGTTTACGCTTCTGAGGCCTTGTCAGAAGCATTCTGTAAAATAGCAACATACCACAGCCATCTAAATAGTTGCAAAGCCTAAGAGGATGTAAAGAACAAATAAATTATAGTCTGTAGATATGACTAGAGTGTGCGTTCTTAGGATTTTTGCCTGTTGCTTATTATTAAACGTTTTAACATATTTATTTGTTTCAGCAAAACAATGCATTTGGCCGAGTCTGTCAAAATAATATGTAACCCTAAGTGAAAAGTTAATGACAACTTATATTTGTGACTTCTTGATCAATACCGTGCTTCTTTTTTCTGGTTTTATTCTATATTTACTGAAAGTTTCACACATTAAAACAGCACAAATAAATTTTTAATTTATATGTGCAGTAAGTAACATATGTGTACTTAAATGTACACTGCTGGTCATTAAAATTACAGCACATTGTGCGGGTTCATAATAGCCATACGAAAATGTCTGTTTTCTCATTCGTTTAGTTTAATGGAACCATTGCGACCCTTCACGTCTGTGTGTTCGTCCTACCTCCATCCACTGATTTCATATTCTATTCGCCGTGGACGCATTTCGTCCAACACAAGCTTCAATTTCTCGGAATGACATTCACCGCTCTACACATGCCACAATTCTCCCTTGATCAAATTCAGACACCTGCTGGTATTGCTGTGGTATTATGGATGGGGCAAACTCTCCTTCTAAGCAAATTTAGGACCGATTTAGCATTTCTTTTATGGGCATAGCAATTTTAATGACCAGGTGTAAATTTCATATTAACCCAGTAAACAGATTATTGCTAAATATCTATAACAGGCTGTTATTAGTTCCCGATGAAATATGTGGCTAATTTTTAAATTTGTTTTTCCTCCCTTTATTTATTAACAAAACATTTTGAGCATGTATTTGATTATGTAATCACACTCTCATTGAACACTGAACGTGTAAAGACAAATGTGTTGGAACCTGAATACTAATTTTAAAATAGTAAAATAAAAATATATAAAGAGTTAAACGTAGCATTTCATAAGTTAAAAATTCGGACCTTTATACTGAAATTCAAGAATGAAATAAACCACGGAAGATAGAAGATAAAAGAAAAACAGTAAGATGAGAAGGAAAGAAAAGAGGAGAAAACGAAAGATATTAATGGAAAGGAGGGAGGAAAAGGAAGATAGGAGGGTAGAGCAAAGAAGAGGAAAGAAAAGTGGAGAGAAAAGGAACAAAGAGGACATATGGGAGAGAAAAAAGCGAAGAGGAAAGAGGAGGAAATGAAGAGAAAAGGAGATAAAGGAGCAAAAAGGATTGAAAAAATGGGAGAACACAGCATAAGTAAACAGAAAAAGGAAAAAGAATAGGGGTGAGGCAATGAGAACGCCAGAGAGAAGAAAATCGAAGAGGAAAGGAGAAGAGGGGGAGGAGCACAGAAAAGATCAATGAAGAGGAGAGAACAGGAATGAATATAGGGGGGAGGGAAGAAAAAGAGGCGAAAGGAGATGGAATGAATGTAGAAAAAGGAAAGCAAGAGGGAGCGGAGAAAGAAAACGGAAGAGAAGAGAGAATAGGACAAGGTAATGAGATAAGAGATATATTTTACTTCCTCCTCTTATATAAGTGTACGGTTGCAACATAGGTTAGCTTGACTGCTTCCTTGTAACAGCGTGGACTGAAAAATGTACACGTTATGCGAAAATGCAGGCGCAGAATGTGAAAGTTCTAACCTGTTATTCAGTCCCTTATCCGAAGGGGCGATAAGATAAACCCAAGTCCCGCTAAACTGCACCAGCTGTTATATCAACGTAACTTCACCCGTTGTAGTGAATTGCACGCAACCAAGCGGCACAGTTCAGAGATACACACCGAAAACGAAGGGTTCCCAGTAGTATGGACCCCGCGGCGGACGCGTAATTGACGTCACATCCGGTTTTAGTTCAAGGTCATATTTTGTATTGCGTTGTAGTGTGTGGGTATGTTGTAAAGCGTCCGCCGAGGGGTACACTTTTTGGATTGTACACACTACAAGGGAATACAAAATATGACGTTGAAGTGAAACCGGATGTGACGTGTGAGGCGTCCGGCGCGGGGTACATTTATATAGAAATGAATAAAATATGAGATATGTTGATACATTTGTTAATTTGTTTTTATTTATTTTATTTGTTATTACATAGTTACATTATATATATGTATACTTCCTTGGTGGGATAAAAGCAGGCTGCAGCATCAATGCAATACTTGTCGCATGTATCGCAATCGGGTGTGTGTAGTTGTGGGATGTGAGGGAAGGGGATGGGTATTTGGTTGTTGCGACACGCTCTTTTGGCGAGGCATTGGAGACAGTAGGGGAGGAATTTGAATTGTTTGTTTTTGACATTTATTAAAGACGGAGACCATACTTCGAGGACTCTGGTGCGATTACTGTTTTGATTGTTGCGTTGCATGTTGGGCTGTAAAGAGAAGAGAGTAAGTGATAGAAAAAAGACTTGGTTTAATGTGCACATGTTATTTATTTATCTTTTGTGCAAAGAGGACAGAGGTATATGAACGGTGGAGGTCCGTCGATGTGGGTGCGATGATGGGATAGATTGTAGTGGGAGGTGCAGCGTCTGAAACTTTGGAAGACGTTTTTACAATGTGGGTTTAGTAGGGGCCACATGAGGTCGACGTCAATGGGTGGAAAGAGGAGTAGTTGATTGGGTGGGAGAGCTGCGATAACTGTGATTTCAGGTTGAGTTAAGGTGCATAGCCTGCGCGAGTTGCTGACGTACTTGAGGAATGCATTCATCTGAAAAGGAATAAAGCGATTGTTGAGAATAAGGCGTGCGAGCACTGTGTGGAGGATGTGAATAAAAAGGGAAGGAAGGTAGGAGGGTGCGTTATTTGCAAAGATGAACGTGTTGGCGACGTTTATGGTACTTGCATGGGTTGCGAGTGCGGAGCGGATGGTGAAAGCGGAGGATAATTGCATAAGTTTTGGTAGATGTGGTTTTAAGGTGGATGATGTGACAGGATCTTTGAATAAGGGGTTGATATGCGATAAGGATAATGAATTGTTGTTAAATTGTACGTGTAGGTACAAAGAGGGGATGGGGTGTAGATTTAATGCGAGTATAATGAATATGGAAGGTGTGAAGAATGTATATAATTGTTTGAGGCCTGTAACTAGATGTGAGAAGGGTGGTCGGTGTGGTTATTTGTATTACGGTGAATTTGAGATGGGTCAGGTTGAATGTCCAGAGGGGTATGTGTTGAGCGAGGGGTGCGACTGTGTGAAGGGGAGGAGGAAGGGTAAGAAGTGCGAATATTACGGTAAACCTATAGTGATGTATGCGGGCGGTAATGTTACTATGAGGGTGGAGATGTTGGATTGCGAAATGATGATGAAAGCGGTAGATTTGCCGGAGGGTTTGGATTTGAAGTGGAGGCTGTCGGAAGAGGAGAGTGAATTGGTAGTGGCGTATAGTGTAATGAACGAAATGAATAGTTATTTTATGGATAATTATGTGTATTTATTTGGGGAATGTGGGGATGGAGAATGGAATTTGGAGGTGGGGGGTAGGAGAGTAAAAGGTAGGGTGAAGCGTGGTTCGCATTGGAGTGCAGAAGGTAATTTGAAAATAAGTTCACAATGTGAAGGTGAAGCGGGAAAAGTATCGGTGAATAATATAAGGAAGGCGGCAATGGATAGGTGTAAGAAGAGTATTAATGGGGTGAAGAGCAGGATGAGAAAGGAGTGTGAGGATAAGATGAGAGGTATGAGAAGAGAATTGGATGTAGCGAAAAAGGATAAGGAAGAAATGGAAGGCAGAATGAGAGAAATTATGGATAATATGGAGAGAATGAAGAGGGAAATGGAAGAGAAGAAGGAGAATGTGAGTAAGCAGCACGAGTTGGTAGGTCGAATAAAGGTAAACGTGAAAAAATTGTATGATGAGTTTGAGGGATTAAAGGGTTTAATAGGTAAATTGGGTAAGGCGTGTATAGGTGATGTTAATGAAGATGTGGAATTTGAGAACTATGCAAACTTATATGATACTGAAGAAGAAGAAGAAGAAGAAGAAGAAGAAGGGGGAGGTGGAGGAGGAGCGGAAGAAGCGTTTGAGGAAGGAATTGAATATGATACAAAATAAGGTACGTTATAAAAATAGAAATACTTGTTTTACTTTGGAATATTTTAATATCAAGGTACGTTATAAAAAATAGAAATACTTGTTTTACTTTGGAATATTTTAATATCAATATTGAATATATATAATATAAATATAAAAATGGTTACAAAACAAATTATGAAAAAAAAATATGTATGTACAAGTTCTTAATTTATTTTGGAATATTGAATATGTAATATAATATCAAAATGAATACAAACAAATTATTAAAAACGATACAAACAATTTATTCAATATTGAATATATATAATATAAATATAAAAATGGTTACAAACAAATTATGAAAAAAAATATGTATGTACAAGTTCTTAATTTATTTTGGAATATTGAATATGTAATATAAATATGAAAAATATGAAATATATATATATATATACTTGTTTTTTATTTGACACATTTTGAAAAAAAAGAAATGCATACAAAGATTATTTACAAAAAATTTTAAAGTTTTCTGCAACATCGGTTTTGTTAAGAAACACATGTCTCCCCGGCTGTAGGGGGATTACTGGCGGAGGCGGAGGTATGTGTGATTCCACATATAGATTATTTAAAATTGTGTTTTTTTTGGGGAGGTAATGTATTATAGTGGGCATGTGTATCATGTTGCTGGAATTTACGCGAAAAGCGTTTTCCATTGCTTTTACTTTGTGTTGTAGAACGAAGTTTTTTCGTTCCAAGGCAACGATTTTTTGTTCTATTAAATAGATGTAGTTGTCCCGATGCTGCTCAAATTGTAAGGTGGGATTAGCATCCCCATCGGTATGCTGCAGCTGTAGTTGTTGTTCTTGCTGCTGTTGTGGTGGTGGTGGTAGTGGTGATGGTGGCGATTGATTTTGGGGTGGTGGTGGATTGTTTTGCTGATAGGTCTGTTGCCATTGTAACAGCGCTTCCCCCACTGGATTGTTGCCAATCGCCGCGAAAGAGCTCATCTGCAAATTAGGAAGGAGGGGTGAATGATAAGGAAGCGAAATTTAGAGAAAGAGTGTGAAAAGCTAAAGTTTTAAGGGAAGGGGGCGAAGGACAGCAAAGCATGCAGGTGCATTCGTTAGCGGGCGGATAATCGGATAAAATGTTAACTGAGTAGTTGCTATGGCATTTTCTCATCAATGTTAACCTGTCCATAGACGGTAATGAATACCAGCCTTTGGACAGCGACAGCTGGTCTTTGATAAATTTTAAGCGAAATCTGTTGTTGTTATCAAAAAGGCCGGTAAGGGCAAAGTTGTGCAAGAAGGGTTGATTTGAAAAAGCTAAGCACATGACATCGCACCAGCAGTCTATGTGATGTACCGGTACATCCAATTGCACGATTAAAAAAACGGTGTTGAAGAAATACGTTTCTCCGTTAAAAAAGGCGTCCCACTCATCATAGTGAAACACGCCGTGCATATACGAGCGCGTGTGTGTGAAAAGAATATTTTTAAACGCGAACGTGTGTCCATTGTAAACGTAAAATTCAGAATTAGTTCTAAAGAGAAAATTTGGCAAAAATGGTTTTGACTCCCAAGAGTGGTCATCTTTGGAAAGCGCGATAAAGAATGTGGGAAACTGGTCTAGATAGTTGTAACCGGCGAGCAAATGTCCAATATATGACCCTACAATGACAGAGCAAGTACCCTCGGAAATGAAGAATTCAAGTATAGTGCAGACAAAGATGAAGGAAGATGGGAAGTGGTTTGGTTGAAAGGATTGCAAAAGGGTGTAAGATGGGAACATGTGTTTGATAATGCGGTACTTGGATGTGTGAGGAACTAAGTAAGGATTGAGGGAGAATGACAGGGAAGATGTAGAGGCCATAATCTGGAAGGAAAAAAAATGAATAAAATGAATAAAAGAGCGCGTAAAGAGCGTGTTACAATTAAGGGGAATGAGGATTGTTAAAGTGTGAGTGCCAAGCGCGAATATCCCAATAAGTTATAGTGTCTGTGTTTACAAATCGTAAATGCGGATGGTTATGTATTTGTGTGTGACCATGATACCACCATAATGGTGGTTGGAGTGTGAATTGTGAGAAGTTAAAGCAGCAATCGAGTACAAAATATGGATTTCGAATAGCAGCAAATGAACAATCGTGACTACAGTTAAAGTTTGTGAAACCTGGGGAAATGCAAAATATTCTACAGCACTTTATGGTGCGTTTCCAAAATGGTAAATGCAGATCTACGCGCGTGGGACGCACATCGCTATGTGTGAATGTAAAGGGGTAGTTGCAGTACGCGCATTTAATGGTAAATGGAGGTGTAGGAAGGGGTGTTACTTGTGAAGCTATGAAGGTGACGGGTAAGCCGAATGCACTGCCAGCACATGTTTTACTACAACACAAGGGACAGGTGACAGTAAAGCAGGGTTGGCACTCCTCTGCAAAGCAGCTGGACAATGACATCTGTGCATAAGAAACGAAAATAAAGGAAATAGAGTAATATACATGTGTACGTGAAAGTATTCACAATGAATATAAATGAACACTTACGATCGATGCAGAAGGTTGAATGTTGAAGTGCAGCTAGTCCTTTCTTTCCCACTATGACACAGAACTGCAAGAAGAATGAATGTTGAAAACAGCACCACGTATCAGCGCACGACGTATGGAAAAAAGAAAAAAGAAACAACAATGAAATATGGTGTGCAGCAGGAATGAATGAATGAATGAATTCGCCACTTTAAGTGTAACGCAAAAGTACCATAATGAATAACGTCAACAATAGTTACACAAATGTGCGAAACCGCAACTTGTTGAATGGTGGAGCAGCACGGTGAAAAAACAAAGTGGCACGAAAGATGGTGACGACAGCGCCAAGGTATGCAGTGGAGCAGCAAGTGACACGTCACGGAGATATGCAGTGGAGCAGCAGCAAGTGGCACGTCTGGCAGGAGCAGCAGTCAAGCACTGAATGTGGTAGATGAAAAAGCGGCAATGTTTTATTGAAGACGTATGACGTATGTGGTGAAGTCCCGTGCTCCATAAAGCGGACGTAGCGAAAGTCTGGGGGAAGAGATAATGGATTGTTGCAACCGGATGCAGTGTTATCGTTGGAAAAAACAATGGAGGTTATCAGCAGTGTGCAGCAATCGAAACCGGATGTAGACCGGATGCAGTGGTATCATAGGAAAAAACAATGGAAGTTATCAACAGACCGCAGTGATCGAAACCGGACGTTGTTAGTGTCAGACTTGCACCAGCTAGTTAACCACCGGATGCTCTTACTAGATTGGAAAGTCCACACGCTGCAAGTGCACATGTACTATCGTCTTGGGAATGACGTAGCACATTTTCCTTTCCCAGCGCAGAGTGGAGCACTTGCGGGATATCATTGCGCAGGGCAGGGGATCGACACTGCCTACCGTCACTGTAACTTGCAGTAGGGGAATAGCAATTACAAAATGACGTAGCACATTTCCCCTTTCCCAGCGCAGAGTGGAGCACTTGCGGTATATCATTTTGCAGGGCAGGGGATCGACACCGCTCACTGCCGCTGTAACTTGCAGTAGGGGAATAGCAATGAAATGACGTAGCACATTTCCCCTTACCCGGCGTAGAGTGAAGCACTTGCGGTATATCATTGCGCAGGGCAGGGGATCGACACCGTTTACCGCCGCTGTAACTTGCAGTAGGGGAATAGCAATGAAATGACGTAGCACATTTCCCCTCACCCGGTGTAGAGTGAAGCACTTGCGGTATATCATTGCGCAGGACAGGGGATCGACATCGCTTACCGTCACTGTAACTTGCAGTAGGGGAATAGCAAATACAAATGATGTACATTTCCCCTTTCCCAGCGCAGAGTGGAGCACTTGCGGTATATCATTGCGCAGGGCAGGGGATCGACACCGCCTACCGTCACTGTAACTTGCAGTAGGGGAATAGCAATTACAAATGACGTACCACATTTTTTTTCTCGCAGAGTGCAGCACTCACGGTATATGACTGAGCAAGGCATGGGTTCGAGAGTTCTAGCGGGTACATATATATATATATATATATATATATATATATATATTGTTTGTAAAGTGGTAAAAAAGAATTGTTTACTGTGTGCATTAGCTTGATTCTTGTGTACGCTTTACAAAGCCATGCAGGACTATGAGGTGATGTTGATTGGAATTTTAATAGCAACCATATTGTCCATATTGCTAACGCTGTATATTGCTTGCTGTGATGATAGTGACTGCAAGTGTAAACGTAACGGTGAAAACGACACTTCATGTACGCCGTGTGTGATGTCACCGTAAGTGTTATTTATTATTGCATAATTAAATTCATATTTAATGCATGTATTCAAATTATTAATACACCATTATAAAGGCATTACACAACTGAAAAGATAGATTAGATAGATAGATGTGGTGCGTTGCGCAAATTGTATATAACGTTAAAACGATATATTTCACGTTTACTTTAAAGGTTTACTTGCTAACGTGGTATGATGGAAAACGAGGACCTGTCGCCTTATTTTCAAGAGGACTTTCCTATTCCTTCGGACAACGACGAGGACTTTCTGTCTTATTTCGAAGGTGATATTTCCCTACCTTCTAACGACGGCAACGATGACCTGCCTAACGATAGTGGGATGGAGGAGGAGATGTTGGTAAGTGAACCACCGTTATTTGACATTGCTCAGCATCGCAAGCGTTCGGTGAATAAGTTTTATTCAGGATTTTCGGAAACCGTTGTAACTGTGCGACCCATGCCTGAAAATGCAAATCCTGAACTGTGGATTTCTGAAACGTTCCAGGGGTTGTTGAACTTTTTAAATGAAAACCTTTTGAACAATGAACCCGGGTACATGGGGTTATCTATTAGTGATTCTAGACATCCCTCTGCTCCATTTAATATGAGCGTTCGCAGGTTTGATCAAATAAATCCGGAGGCTATAATAAAATCAATAGAGAGGGTTATGCAGAGTAATCGGGAATTTTTGATAAAAGGACCATTGAACATTAACTGCGTGTGGACCAAAGAGGTGCAGGGTTCGTGCTTCAAACCCTGCGAAATATGTAGCAGGAATAAAGGAATTATTGAGATTAAAAATAATGACACATTGTGTTTACCTAGAGCCATTGTCGTGTGTAAGGCTAAAGTTGACGGAGATGATAATTATCGTGCGGTTAGATGTTTTCAACGCATTCAGAAGGAGAAGGCGATAGAATTGTGCCAACATGTAGGATCCCGCGATGGTGCTTACACTCTGCAAGACGTTGAAAGCTTTGCACGTAAACTGCGGGAATATAACATTACCGTGTTTGGGGGTCATTCGGGAAAGAACGTGTTGTACAAGTGGAATGCGAACTCTGAAAAACACCTCGACTTAATGTTACATGACGAACACTTTAACGCCATAGTGGACCTGCACAGAGCATTTTCGTGCAAGTTTTACTGCCGTCAGTGTAATTACGTATCTGTGAATAAAAAGGAGAGGCACCGCTGCGATTTGAAATGCACCAAATGTCACCTGGAGTGCAAATCGACAGATACTGTCATTAGGGATTGTAACTCGTGTCACAGGAGTTTTAGGGGCGAGGAATGTTATAATAACCATTTATTGAAGGGGACATATTATCCTAAGAATGTGTCTGTTTGCGACATTGAAAAGGTGTGTCTATCCTGCAACAAACTGGTTAATAGCCGACGTAGGAAGACGTCGCATAAGTGCAATGAAAAATTTTGTAACGCGTGCAAGTGCCATGTGGATGCAAATCACTTATGCTACATTCAACCTTATAAATCTGATATTGCTAGTAAGAAGAAGAATAGATTTATCTTCATGTTTATAGATTTTGAATGTACGCAAAACACCCCGTATATGAGTAATGTTGACACATTTGAGCACGTACCAAATCTATGCGTTTTGTACCAGGGGTGTTCTGTATGCATGGACGTGACACATAAAATGAACTATTGTTCGCAATGCGGTATAAAGGAGTGGGTATTTAGAACAGATCCGGTTAAGCAACTATTTGATCACATTACCCAGAGTAGGTTCGATTTCTGGGACGTCACCGTCATTGCCCACAACCTCAGGTCTTACGATGGTCAATTTATACTCAAGTACATGATTGGGAACCTCGGGTGGACACCAGAACTAATTATTACCGGTACGCGTATATACAGGATGAAGCATGACAAGATAACGTTTTTAGACTCGTTGAACTTTATTCCCATGCCTTTGGCCAGATTTCCAAAAACGTTTAATCTAGCCGATAGCAAAGGTTATTTTCCCTATTTATTTAACACCAAGGAAAATGAAAACTACCAGGGCCCCATTCCCGATCAAAAGTATTACTGTCCCGAGGGCATGTCCGTTCACGGGCGTAAGGCGTTTGAGGAGTGGTACGCAGACAAGCTGGCCTCCGGTTACGTGTTTAACATGGAAAAGGAAATGGTATCATACTGCAAAACAGACGTGTTTCTGCTATACGGGGGAGTGTCCAAATTTAGAAGAGAATTCATGGACGAAAATGATATAGATCCCTTCAGAGAATGTGTTACAATTGCACATGCGTGCATGAACGTGTACAGAAAGCGCTTTATGACGCCAAATACCATTCCCATAATTCCCGTAGGTGGATACCGTCTGGCAGACAAACAATCACGAATAGCATGCATTTGGCTGTCGTGGTTGGAGCACCAGCAAAACGTGGTCATTCAGCACGCGTTTCGCTGCAGAGAAGTGAAAGTGATGGGTCACAAAGTAGACGGATACAGAGAGGAGAGTAAGTGTGTGTACTTTTTTCACGGTTGCTTCTACCACGGTTGCACGCGCTGTTTTCCCAATCGACATTCTGTCGTGTACGGCACCGGCAACGAAACCATGGGCTCTAGGTATGAGGACACGAAGCGAGTGTCGCGAAAAATAAAGAATGCCGGTTACAATTTGATTGAAATGTGGGAATGTGAATTTAACGACATGACAAAGTCCAACTGTGAACTAGCCGATTTTGTGAAGTCGTACTCTAAATCTCATCCGCAACCTCTGAATCCTAGGGATGCATTCTTTGGGGGAAGGACAAATTGTACGAAGGTGTATAAGGAGACGCTTGGGGATGAAAAAATGTTTTATTTTGACGTTTGCAGTCTGTATCCTTTTGTTAATAAGACCAAAGCCTACCCGGTTGGACATCCAAAGCTACACGTAGATACATTTCCTAATTTGGAGAATGTACAGGGTGGTATAATAAAATGTAAAATACTACCGCCCTCTGGAATTTATCATCCTGTATTACCCGTGCGGGTTGATGGAAAATTGCTTTTTCCTCTGTGCATGACCTGCGCAGAAGCAAAATGTCAAGAGGAGTGCAACCACAGTGACGAGGAGAGGTCTTTGCAGGGCACGTGGGTGATTGACGAGGTTAAAGTTGCACTGAAGGAAGGCTACGTGCTCTTGCAAACGTACGAAATATGGGAATACGAAATGGTTAAATATGGACCGCACCAAAAGGGACTCTTTGAGGATTACGTGAATCAATTTTTGAAAATGAAGACGGAAGCTTCCGGCTGGCCTTTGGAGTGCAACACGCCAGAAAAGAAGGACGCGTTTGTGAAAATGTTTTTGGAGCAAGAGGGGGTGTCTTTGGATCCAAATGCCATGTGTCACAATCCGGGTAGGAGAGAGCTGGCAAAGCTGATGTTAAACTCTTTTTGGGGAAAATACGGTCAGCACGACAACCTTCCCACCAACGAACTTGTAAACTCCCACGCTCGCCTTATTCAGCTCTTGAACGATGCAGGCGTGGAAGTACAAACGTACCTGCCTGCCACAGACGACATTATGTGCGTTGTTTGGAGGTACGATGAGCGAAGTCCCAAACAGAATTTCACTACAAATGTTGTCATTGCCGCCTACACCACAGCCCACGCTCGTCTAGAACTGTATTCATACTTGCGTAAGTTGGGGCAGCGCGTGTGCTACTTCGACACAGACTCCGTAATAGCGACCTATAAACCCGGCGAATGGCTTCCAAAAACAGGACCTTTTTTGGGCAATATGACGGATGAATTGTCAAAATACGGACAGGACGCATACATTTGGAGATTTGCATCCACGGGACCAAAGAGCTACATGTTTGACGTTAAATGTAACGACAAAGAACATTCAGTGTGCAAGGTAAAGGGGATCACCCTAAATTCCGGCACCTTGAGCAAAGTTAACGGCAGTGTCATTCGGAGCATGGCCCATTCGCATAACGACGCATCTGTACTTATAGCAGGCCGCAACATCGCCAGAAAGCGTCTATGGACGGTTGTGACGGAACCTTCGATCAAAACGTTTCGCATGGTTGTTGACAAGCGTGTGCAGGACCCGCTAACCGGCGAGACGTATCCTTACGGTTATAAAAGAAGGAGGATGAACGACGCTCGCACATAATATGGCAACCAAAAGAAAGCACCAAGAGAAACGGAGAGAAGAACAAGAGGAGGAAAATGACAGCGAGGATGAAATTCAGCCTAAATTTGCCCGATATGACCAGGGAGAAACCGAGTACATGATGAAGCCTAAGGTATTGCTGTCTCCGGTTCGCAAGAGAAGACGTAAGAAAGTCAGAAACCCCTACGTCCCTTGGCACGCCGTAATACCCTGCGAAAAGATGAAACCCGTGAATTGGCACGCGCTTTTACCGCGCAAACGCAAGTTGAATAATATGTGTTTCGATGAGAGCTCCAAGCGTCGTTTTACGGAACCTACAGGGGATTTCAATTTCAATCTGGAACCGCCAGAGTTTTTTTCGTTTGACACGATTCCACCCGTGGTCCCCAACAAGGGAAGATTTAAGCGGTGCTATCCGGGAAGAAACGTAAACATGAAGGACGTTTCCATGGGAGAAGTGGTGCCAGACAGGGGTAGGTTTAAGCGAACAAACTCCGGTAGTAACGTAGAGATGGAAGACGTATCCTTGGGTGAGGTGATTACCAACACGGGCAGGTTTAAGCGAGCGAACCCCGGCAGAAACGTGGAAATGACAGATGTGTCTTTGGGAGAGGTAATTCCCAACAAGGGTAGGTTCAAAAAGACGCATCCGGGTAGGGATGTGGAAATGACAGAACCAGAGAAATTTACGTTTCCAAGCACCATACAGGTTGCGGGACCGTCGCGCTGCGGGAAGTCCACATTTGTTAAGCGCGCCATTGCCAACGCAGAACGAGTGTTCGATAAGGTACCAAAAAGGGTCGTATGGTGTCATCCACGCGAGTATCCGCCCAAGTTGGGCTCCGAATTCAACCATTGCACGTTTAACGTAGTGACACACGCGGGCGTTCCTAACATGTGCAGCATCAGGGAGGGAGATCTCGTGGTCATCGACGACATGATGTACGAGAGCGATAGCACAGAAGTGTCCAATTTGTTCACCAAAGATTCGCACCACAGAAACTTTGGGGTCATATACATTCTGCAAAACATATTCCCTCAGGGCAGGAAATTTCGCACAATCTCGCTAAACGCCAATTACATCGTGGTGTTCAAGAATAACAGAGACAAGATGCAGATAGACAGACTATTTCAACAGATGGAACCGCGAAACTCCAAATTCTTGCTAGAGGCATTTCAGAAGGCTACCGAAAATCCTCACGGTTACTTGGTATTGGACTGTACGCAGTACACTCCGGACAGATACAGGTATAGAACCGGAGTGCTGCCGGGAGAGGACCCATCATGTTTTGTCTCCCTATAAATATAGCGGTGGTCGTCGTCTCAAGTATTATTAAGGTTTCGACGATGAAGGCAAAAATACAAAAACTAACCTCCCCGCTCATCGCAAAACAATGCAATAATCTGGTCGCCTTGAGCAAGGCCAAACCGGCCGCGCGCAAAATTATGCTCAAACAGGCAAGCCCCGAATTAATCAAGGCAATCTCCGAATGCGTGTACAACGTTAACAAAGGGCGGGTATGCATTTCTCCAGCGTGTAAGAAACGCTTAAAAAGACATAAAACAACGTGGAGAAAATTAGTCAACAAGAAGGTGTCGTTGAAGAAGAAGAAGAACATCCTGACGCAAAAGGGAGGATTCCTACCTGCTTTTCTTCTCCCCGTGCTAGGTTCGATAGCTAGCGCGTTAATATCGTCATGAGGCACGCAAAGCAAATAATGCTCCTGCAGTCTCAACCGGAGAGTGCAAAGAGACTGCACGTCATAGACAAGGCCATAACGTCCATTTCCAAAGACATCACTCAATTGCAGCGCTCCAAACTGACCCCGCAGCAAAAGTGGAGCTTCATGAAGTACAAGTTGGCCAACTATTACGACCTGGTTTCAAAACTCAGGGCTCCGCACGAAAATACACATAGGGAACGAGAGGTGAACGGAAACTATGATTTCAACGACAGTCTACTAACAGACACGTTTGATCCAAAAAAGAAGCCAAAGACGGAACATTCCTCCAAAAAGGTGACGCTGCCTCAGGACTCTGCAGAAAAGAAGAAGCTTAAAAGGGCTCGCAACGTTGCTCATTTCACCAACAGGTACGGACTCAGACCGCGTTCCCGTAAATCAAACGCACAAGAGGAAGACGATCTAGATTGGGAGACGCTGTACTAATTATGGATTTGCAGGACATTTACGATCACATCGACCATTACGCGGGGCTGGGCACTGCCGAAAAACTCCGCAGGGCCACGGGCATTTCCAAACGTACAATAGAAGCCTTTCTCAGGGGAAAGGAGAGTTACACCCTGCACAGGCAGGTCAGAAAGAAATTTCCCACCAGAAATTATCACGTCACAAACATCGACGACCTGTGGGAGGCGGACCTAAACGTCATGACCGGTATCAAGCGATACAACGAACCTTACTCTTACATACTCACCGTAATTGACGTATTTTCCAAATATGCTTGGGCTGTACCTCTAGAGGCCAAGTTTGGGAAAAACGTTGCCAAGGCGTTCGGTTCCATATTCGCCAAGCACAAGCGAATCCCCAAAGTATTGCAAACTGACAAGGGCACCGAATTCACCAACAAAACGTTTCGCGAGTTTCTCACACACCACGGCGTCCAACACTACACAACGAACAACAATGTGAAGGCCAGTGTAGTGGAACGCTTTAACCGAACATTAAAAACCAAAATGTGGCGCTACTTTACGCACAAAAACACCTTCGCGTACGTCAACGTGCTGCCCGCACTCTTACATTCGTACAATACCTCGCACCACAGATCCATAAAGATGGCTCCGGCTGACGTCAACAAAACCAACGTTTTTACAGTGTATGAAAATCTATACGGCAACAGCAGCAGACCGCGGGCTCGCCCTAAACCAAAATTTCGCGTGGGCGATCACGTTCGCATATCTAGGGAAAAGATGAAATTCGACAAGGGCTATGAACAGAATTGGACGGACGAAATATTCCAAATTTACGACGTTGTGCTAAGCACCCCCGTGGTTTATAAGATTAAGGACTTGGCTGATGAACGCGTGCAGGGAATATTTTACTCTCAAGAACTTCAAAAGGTCAACCTACCCGAAACCTACAAAGTCGATAAAATACTAGCCACTAGGGGTAGGGGCACCAGTAAACAAGTACTCGTCAAGTGGAAAGGATATCCGGACAAATTCAATTCCTGGGTAAAGCATTCCGACGTTACATCGATATGATCAGACAAAAACCGTTTTCGATCACGCTCGCTAGCAACGCGTCCATGGAGCGCTTTGCCGACAACACCACGTCTCGCTTTTCCAACCTGTTGCCGGAAAGGGTGGTATTGCGTGGGGAGTGGGAAGTGGCTCTAACCAAGCTTCGATATCCAATCAGTTTCTACAACCTCAACAACACCTGCGTCTTCCGCGGAACGCACTCCACTTACGTGGATGGCGTACCCCACATAATAGATGTCCCTTTCTGGTTTCGTCTCAAAAACGAGATACGCATGGACCCGGCTGAAATGGTACAAACCTTCAACCGTGCTTTTGAAAACAGCGAAAACATAAGCAACGTCTTCGGCTTAAGGGACGGTCGCGTCGTCGTCAACCGCCAGGTCATCGAACAGGCTAAGCGGTCTATCGTCAACACCCTACCAGATCCACCGTTGGGACTCTTGAACATGAACGAAGAGCACGTCACACCGTTCCAACTCTTAAAGGTAAACGAAGAGGAAGCGTCCGACCAGCCCATGTCCGATGCACCCTCACTACCAGATCAACCGTTTGACCTCAATATGAACGAAGGCCACGTCACGCCGTTTGAACTCTTAAACGTAAACGCAAACAGAGAAGGAGCGTCCGATCAGCCCATGTCCGATGCACCCAGGAAACCCAAACCAAAACCGCCCCCCACCCCTAAACCTGTCGCCAAGCCACCCACAAAACCC
The DNA here is from genome assembly GCA_030762175.1 of Metallyticus violacea. Taxonomy (NCBI): domain Eukaryota; kingdom Metazoa; phylum Arthropoda; class Insecta; order Mantodea; family Metallyticidae; genus Metallyticus; species Metallyticus violacea. The sequence goes on from CM060835.1 coordinate 30,522,169, forward strand.
AAACCCAAACCCACGCCTTCCCCCGCTCCGGCGTCTTCGGGCGCCGCACCGCCCCCTCCCGTCGCCGATACCAACCCAAGCGTATCTCGGCCAAACATCCCCAAGCACAGACGCGCGCTCACGCAGCTCATTCCTTCACCTAACGTGTCCAAAATGCTCGGATTTGTTCCCAACGTCGACATCGTGCAACATCCAACGCCGGCGTATGACGCGGACCCGTTCATGGGAATCCCTTACGAAGTCTTCGTCTACTGCAATCTAATCGCCCCGCAAATGGTGGGCGATACCTTCGCCCAAGTGGTGGACAGCACGGTTTTGGAATTCGAATCCGAATCGGCCAAGAGACTCACAGTCGAAAAATCTTTCTTTCCTCTCAACTGGGTACCGTTGCTCCAACAGGATTTCAACACGATCACCGTAGATTTAAGGGATGGTTTTGGCGATCTCCTGCCATTTGCAGACGGATTTTCTTCGGCTTTAGTTCTCTCCTTCAGATCGAAATACAACCGACATGAACCACAACGATAATGTCATCTATCAATACTACTTAAATCAGGCCGGTAGCGGATTAGACAATCGCGACTTCGTCCTTTACAGAGGCAACCGTTACCAAAAGGGAAGCGGACTTTTCAGCGCTCTAGGCGGACTGTTTCGATCCCTATTCCCCATACTAAAGAGCGGTGCCAAAGCTGTAGGAAAAGAAGCCCTCAGAATGGGTGCAAATGTCATCTCCGACGTTGCCAACACCTCCGCAACGCCCAAGGAGGCCTTCCGAAACCGACTTAAGGAGGCCGGCAGTAATCTCAAGCGAAAGGCAGACGCTAAAATAAATACCATGCTCGGCTCTGGAAGAAAGCGCCCCAGAATAAAACTCCCTACCAAAAAAAAACGAACACAGTCTAAGGCTAGACGCCCTAAACGCAAGACCAAACGACGGTGCAAGCACAAACGCAAAACCAAGCAATCAAAGGTCCACGACATATTTTCGTAATGGGTACCGTATACATGAATTCGGAATTGGACATCTTTCGCGAACTGCCGGTCCAAACCAACGTAGAGGAGTACAGAACCATCGCTCTCAACCCTCAAAACACCATATCCCCAAACTCGCCCATAACCTTCCATTACTCTGGAAATGGCGACGATTACCTGGACCTGTCTTACGTCATTCTAGAAGCATTCGTCAAAATCGTCAAGGAGGACGGTACCGATATTACCGATGCCGGTGACGTCACCTTCGTCAACAATTCTCTCAATTCCCTTTTCAGCCAGGTAAGCGTGTCTCTCAATAACGTCAACATCTCCATGCCTCAAACGGGGTATCCGTTCAAAACCTATCTGGAAACCCTACTCAATTACTCCACCGACGTCATGAACGGAAGATTGCAATCGTCTCTATGGGCCCTGGACACCCCTGGCAAACTAAACGATTTCGATAACAACGAGGGAATAAAGTGGCGAAAGGAATACACCAAAAACAGCAAACTGGTGCAGCTCATGGGATGCCTCTCTAGCGGAATCTTCAATCAAAACCTTCTGCTACTCAATAACGTCAATCTCACCGTCAAACTCACCCCTTCCACTCCGCAATTCCACCTATTCTCCAAAAACCCACTTTTCAAAGGATACACCAAAATCGTGTCCACTAAACTCCATCTCAAGCAGGTCAGACCCAGCCCCACCATCAAACTTGCCCACCAGTCAGCTCTCGCCAAAAGCAACGCCAAATATCACTTCAAGGACGTCGACTTTCAAACCCTCAATATACCCAAGGGAAACACCGGAGCACAATTTAACGACGTTCTCGTCGGAAAAATACCGCGCAGAATCATCATCGCCATGACCAGCGATAAGGCCTACACCGGTGACGTCTCCAAAAACCCCTATCATTTCCAACACTTCGATCTCGCGGCGCTTCAACTCTTCGTCAATAATCAACCATTCCCCTCTCAACCACTACAACCCAATTTCGACGAAGGGCACTTCCTCGACTGCTTTCAAACTCTCCAAGACGGACTGGGCATACACTTCAAAAACAAGGGCACAATCATCAACAGACCCGCATATCCAAACGGTTACACCATCTTCGCTTTCGACCTAACCGCCGATATGACCGCCAACAAAGACTATGCTTCCGGTCTTCATCACGGTAATGTCTCTATAAAAATGGAATTTCGTAAGGCTTTGCCAGAACCAGTCTGCATACTACTCATGTCGGAACTCTACAGAACCTTGGAAATCGACGTGCACAGATCCATACTAATATCATGAACACCAAACAGATAAACGACATTCTCAAAAAGTACAAACACTTCGCAGGAGTATTCCCCTCCGATCGTTTACCTCCCACCTTCGCCAAACTACCCATAGCTCTCGTCGCAAACACCGATCCTAGCACTCGACCGGGAAAGCACTGGATTAGCATATTTATAAACAAAAACGGACGGGGAGAATATTTTGACAGTTACGGTTTGCCCCCGCTCTTGCCAGCCTTCCAACATTTTCTCGCACGCAATTGCGGCAACATGTGGACCTACAATTGCCGTCGCCTGCAAGGCGACGACAGCACAACGTGCGGTCACTACGCCGTCGCATACGTATCCCACCGATGCTGCAACTTACCAACATCTCTCTTCTATCCCAAGTTTAGAATCCGACATTACGACTACAACGACCGTCTCATCCTACAATCCTACAAACGACATGCGCGGTGCACCTCTGCGCATCAATCCTGTCAGCCTCTGAAAAAAGTCCATATACTCTAAACGCATAGCCCCTCGCCCGCACTCGTCCTGCAAACGGCAAGCAGAAAACATGTAAGTACCGTTCCTGTCATACCTATTTCTTTCTCCCCACCGCTACCCTACCAAACACAATTCTCTATTTTTTTCATTTTTTCAGGTGCGCCGGACACATACACCTCATCAACGCCAAGCATTCCAAGTTCCTCTCCATCGCCGGACCGCCAGGAGCCCACGTCATCACCATTTCCAAGTGCGGCAAAGATCAATTCGTCACCCTCCAAGGTGTCAACCAGTGGAGCAAACTGGTAGAGGAACTCGGACCGCAAATAATCCAACATCTCGACCCTACCACCATCACCGACAACGCAGAGAAAAACAAACGTCGCAAAGTCAAAATAAAAATCAACGATAACCACACGTTGCATTTCAAACACGTGTTCGGCACCCCTGCAATAATCTTCAATAACATAGAAAAGAAACCCGGCATCGCCATATTTCTACAGGAATGGAAGAATATCGTCAAACTCCATCACAAATATAAAAGTCTCCTCGTGGACAGCATTAACCAACAACCTAGTAACAACAACAACAACAACAACGACGACGACGAAAACGCCTCCTAACACGTTACCACGTGCTCACACTTGCACCACATTACATCATTCTCTCCCTAATGCTTACGGTTCACGTGCCTTTCTTTCAACCAATCACAAACGCTCACCCCCCTCCTCTCCACACACTTTATACCCACAACACTTCCTTTCCCGCACTTATTCCCTACCTAGTCGTCGGCGCGTCAGCATCATGCAACGAACTGTTCTGCAAGACCTCACCAACTTGGGACACATTCCAACTTTCATCTCCGTGCGAGACCTCACCTACAAGCAACCATACGCTGTTGTCGGCGTACGCTCCCTCAACACTCAATACGGAGTAAAAACTGTACTACGACTCCAGGACGGAAAGCAGGTCTGGCTGCCTACGTCGTACAACGATCTCACGCAGGAACAAATAACAGCACTCAACGAAGCACCGTTCTACGTCGTGTACAACGGTACAGAAACACTGCCAAACGGTAATCGCAAACACATCATCGACTTTCTGGAGCTGCCCAAGGACTCGCACCCATGCACACAGATTACTTCCAAGTTGGTAAGTACCACATTACATTCACCCACCTCTCATGTACTATTCTCAATATTTTTATTTCTTTTTTTTTCTCCTTTTTTTCTAATATACTTACCCTCTTCTTCTTATTCTTGCAGGAAACAACCTCTTGCTGCACTTCTACATCGAAGACGCGCGAGACGCCTTAACCATCCAATCTACCCACATCGCCGGACACAAGTCGCACAGAACCGTAACCATTCGCATCGCCAAACATAGCAACATACCCATCGCCTTCCACTTCAACTTCTCCAGCGTCAACAAAGCACCTATCTCAAACAGGTTCTACTTCTGCGAACAATTCGTCCTCCACAACAATAAACTCACTCTAACGTGCAGGACCATGGACCAAGAACAACAAAATATTTGTCTCACAACCTTCGACTTTATCGTCGTCGTCAAAAAGTAACAAACGCATTTCAGTGCAATATGTGCTACCTACGTCATATGCTCTACTTGTATATTCTCCTTTGCATCATTCACATTACTCTTCTATCACCTATTTCTGTATCCCTCTGTATCAATGTATTAATCATGTATCTGTACTTATCCAAATACAATTATATGTATTCCAATATACTATGTATCTATATCGTGTAATTGTATGTACTCAATCAATATTCTACAATTATATGTACTCCAATATATTATGTATCTGTATCGTATAATTGTACGTACTCCTACCATGTAACTAAAACCTTCAATGAAAATACTCAACAAAAAAAAATTTTTAAAAACAATGTACCATTAATCATGTATCTGTACTTGTAATATTATATGTACTCCAATATATTATCTATCTGTATCGTATAATTGTATGTACTCCTACCATGTAACTGAAACCTTCAATAAAAATACTGAAAAAAAAAAATACTCAAAAAAAAAATGTACCCCGCGCCGGACGCCTCACACGTCACATCCGGTTTCACTTCAACGTCATATTTTGTATTCCCTTGTAGTGTGTACAATCCAAAAAGTGTACCCCTCGGCGGACGCTTTACAACATACCCACACACTACAACGCAATACAAAATATGACCTTGAACTAAAACCGGATGTGACGTCAATTACGCGTCTGCCGCGGGGTCCATACTACTGTTCCCAAACTCTGCCAGTGTTTAAATTAAATTCTTGCCTATTACGTAAGACATGTTTACCATTCAGCCACATTCGGTAGAGTCCTAAACTTTCATATTTTCCGAAATGTAAATATAAATTAAAAATAAAATAATTTAATGATGATAATTGTTAAACATACAAACAAAGGCACTTAAATCTGTACATTTATAGTACACAGGCCCAGAGATGCAAACAATGCGTTACAGTTCTTATATTCTTGTAGCTCTACTTTCAGAGGTCAACAACCTCGGTTATAGAAGCGTTCTTTCTGTAGTGGCACCCGATTCTATTGCAGCTTGTGATTTTCTTATTTTCCAAGTTAAGATTAAACTTAATTGGAATTGTTACCCTGTAAATAAGTTATTTGGTCAATTAATTAGATGTTTTATTTTTTATTTTGTACAGTATATTACAGAATATAAAGTTTTGCAAATTAACATTGTAGGGTACTGACCCTTCCATACGACTGTCATGTAATTGACACAATGCATAAGTAAATGGCAAAACTCGTTCACTCTTTATATAATAATTTGCGCCTGCCGAATGAAATTAAGTGTTCATTACCTGGGCCGGGGGAGCCTAGGACCCCCTCCTTCCAAAGTTTTTGCTGAGAGGGCTGAGTCCCCTCCAAGAGGTGATGATAATATAAACATACATTTAATTTTTAGTTTGAATGTGCTAAATTTGTTTTGTGGAATGCGCTAAATGGGTGACTAGTTCTCAGTGATCATATCGATCCTGGTGATCTAGTGGTAACCATACTCTCGTAGACCCAAGATTCAATCACTGTCAGGTTCGATGGATTTTATTTTCCTTCCTTTTTTCGAGCGTACAAATCCTAACTATATGGCATGGCTTCCTTCGGAAGGGAAATAAACGTCTTGAGTCGTATAGCTGCGGCACGTAAAGGAATCTCAAGCTTGAAAGGAGAAGTTTCTCAGCAATCCTTTCACGCCCTTAATTGAATGGGACACTGAAATGTTAAAGAGCATCCATAAATAAACCAAATCAGCAATCATCATTGTCATCACTTTTCAATTATGGGCAATTTATTCAATTTCTTAGAGAATTGTCAGAAGCATACTTATCGTATGGAGTTCCAAAGAAAAGAAAAAAATCGTATATGTGAGTGTGCTTTTTATGCAAGATATTTTATCACACTGATGCAGTTAACACTGTGCTGCAGAAGAAAACACTGGTTTTAAATGAAACAATCTCTGGCTCAGCGCCTGCAGGATACCCTTTCACATATTAAATTCATTTATGACACCTTTTGGGGTAGGGAATCATAAAAAAAGTCTAATCTCTTACAATAGCCACAGCTAGCATGCCAAAGGTGCAGTCCAGAAAGATTAGATTCTGAAAATACTCCTCACAATTTTTTTTTGATTGATTTATTTATGGACGCTCTTTAACAGCTCAGGTCATCAGCGTCCCATTCAACGCAGGGCGTGAAACGGCCGGCAAATTTTGCTCAGAGGCCTCTCTTTCAGGCTTGAGGTTCTTTTTCGTGCCGTAAATGTACGACACGGGACCCAAGGCTTTACTTCCCTTCCGAAGGAAGCCATACTTAAGATTTTTACGCCCGAAAAAATCCATCGGTCCTGGCCGGGTTCGAACCCGCGATCTTGGGTATAGGGGCCCTCACAATTTTGCCACCACTAAAGATATGTACCGTCCAATGCTTTTTAAAAGCTCAATGTCTTGAAACCCATTAATTAAACTTCAACAATTCGTCACAAATAAAAGTGACGATATTACATTGTCAATTTTTTTTTTTTTTTAACGGTATTGATCCCGTTGGCATTGTAACGAAACATCTTAATGGATATTTTGGAATCAAAGGGGAACAAGAACTTCCTATAACATTTTTCATCGTTCATACGGTTCTGAAAAGTGACAGCTATATGCCAAAAAGTTTTAACGGAGTTAATCAAATATTTACAACTGGCTTTGACTGTTCTTATGCCACTGTACAGCTGAAAGGATTCCTGGGTCTTACAAGGCTGAAGAACTATTAAGATCATCAGGGGGACAGAGCTGTTTTAATATAATTGTCATTTTAAACTCCCACCGAAACATAAATTTGAACCTCGATGGTATAGCCGGAAAGTAATGAGTTACGGCGGCAGACGTTCTCCAGGCTTTCATTAGTTTCTTAAAACATTTTTATTGCTAGTTCTACTCTAATAGTGCAGTTACTGAACAAATACAAAGATTTTGTTTCATTTTACTATATATCATAAATTTGTTACTTTATTTTATTTTATTTTGACTGTTTAATAATGCATATCATTAACAGAAATATAATATTTAGTTAGGTCGGGGTAAACATTTACAAACTTTATGTTTTGGTTGAAATCGCTGACGTTTATATTTACAAATCTCACAGAAGGTTATTGGGTCTCCCCACCACTTTACCCAGTATATTACAGAAGTTCGGTCTATGATTCGAGAAATGTACGCTAGCTCGCTACGCATGTTCATTTTCATTGTTCATTTTAATATGCACTGACTATGAATTATTAAATTAAACAAATACAATTGCAAAAGTAAAGGACTAGAATGTAATTATAAATCATTAAAACAAATGTTGTCTTATTAATATGAGATTTGTGAATGTTGCTGAGAGAGCAAATGTTTGATATCAGGCCTAGCAGTTAACAACGAAACACGCATATCGTTCTCAAGGCTAAGCAGTCCATTTCTTACTTTGTATTTCATTGTCTTTGTTGTGAGTTCGCGTCGTGTTTTCAACGTATTGAAGCTTAGTTATTCTATGTACTATTGTACAGTATAGTTTTAAATGTGACCAATAAGCCAGTGTGTTCCATTTTTGGATGTTATAATAACTCGGGTCTTAATCATCGTGTAGGATATTACTAATTTCCTAACAAGGAAAATTTCCCGAAACTACATAAAATAAAACTGTTGAATTTATGAGGCCATCACTTCTTATTATCCATGGGTTGGACACCTGAAATAAATTTTGATCCAGCTAATGATTCGTCTACCTCTTCTACCAATACTGATAATTGATAGATATACTGTAATTTAATAGATATGTTTTAAGTAGTCCCTATTATATTTTCGTTTATTCCCAAAATATCTCGATTGGGAATTCCTACACGAATATATCGACAGTTTCACAAAATTTGTCTATATCTTTCTACACAGGTCAACATTTTTAATTCAGATCAGATTTGCAAGCATGTTGTAAATACATAATATATTGCTCAATAATATTTTGATGTATAATGTTTTCTTTTCATTTGTTCTGAGCCTTTGTGGATTCTAATAATAACTGTTTGTTACATTATAGAAATAGTGCATAATAATATGTCAAGAGTTCTGTATGTGTAAAACAACTTAAGTCAAGTATCTCCTCCGACGTTATAGTTTTGCGTAAAGTTAATATTTCATCTTATATAGCTACCATTCTAGACGATAATAACACTGTTATGTCATTGAATTTTAATTCTCTCGAAGATAATGAAAAAACGATTCTTCTGTTTACTAGTTAAACTTACGTGCTTTTCCCCGTGGCCAAAGATATACTTTCGTTAAATGATGTTCAACTTTTAAAACTTCTTTGTTCTTCTAGCAACAATCTTCTTTGATAATTTACATTATTTTATAAGATATGTTTACAAAATTATTTATTTTGCACCAGTTTGAATCATGTCAGAAAATAATAATAATAATAATAATAATAATAATAATAATAATAATAATAATAATAAAAGACCACCTCTCTGGTCTAGTGGTGCCGTTTGTGACTGCTAATCCGGAAATCCTGGGTTAGAATCCCGGTCAAATCAAGCTGCCTGAGTAAGGTTTTATATCCGAGTTTTTTCTTACTCTGAGAAGGTGAATGCCAGATAGCTTTGAAGTGGCAAGGAATCCAAGCTCATTGCGTCATTATTAATTCATTTACATCTATAGTATTCACGTCCAATCTACAGTCATCTCGAGAAGGCCAAAGCGACAATAAATAAAACACTAAAAAAATATAGTGATAATACACGTAAATATTTACATAAAATTAAGGTCAAATCTCTTGCGACTGAAATTAAAGAAATGCGGTCACAAAAACAGGTTATCATAACTCCCAAGTCCTTATCAGTCACATAGCTGCAGAAAACAGCAGAAATGCGCATGTTGTATTTGCTTGTCATTGAATGAAATTAAATGAATTGAAATAATTTGAAATTGAGTTGTTTCTAGATTATCACATTTGAATTTTCCCTTATAATACTAGTACATCCAATGTTATAAAAATGTATTATCGTCGTTTCTTGAATTCTACTTTCCTTCAATTAGCTTTATTGCAACAAAATGTTTCTTAAGTTTCACGAAGCTGAACCGGCTTGGCCAAAATCCCGGTATTCTGTTATGTCAATTGGATGAAAGTTTTTTGTTAGAAACCTTATGAATGTGAAGAACTGAAATGACGTAACACAAGGAGTGGGCAGCCAAAGTGACTTGCCTTCTATGATGTAATTTACATCGGCCAGCTGACTGTGGGGTCATCAAACTGCGGAGCGCGTAACGCCACAACGCTACAGTTTTAACAAAGAATATTTCAGAAAAGGTTTAGGTAAAGTTTCAACAATTTTCCGGAAATTCTTTTGTAATGTACTAAGCGATAAAATTATCTTTTTATGTTTCTGATTCCCTTGCTCTTTTTCACACTTTCTCTACAGTCTCCCCATTATAGTAGGAATGCACTGAATGAAATAAAACATGAACGGAAAGTCGAATACATTCAATAAATCACAGCAACAAATGCCGTCTACTTACTATGTTTTGATGTAAAATAACAAGCTGCCTAAAGTTTCAAAAAATACTCTCCGCACTGGTCATTATCTGTAATTGCATCTCCCACTTCCATAATATCTTGTGTTCTGCAAATGTTATACACGAGGGTACTAAAGGTTTGAGAAGAGAAAAATGAATGTTGACTCACTTAAAAGAAATGTGATGATCCCATCCCTTACAAGTAAAACTGACACCCTCCCCACTCTCGCATTCCAGAGTGTAAGGGTAAACAACCCCTCCCCACAGGCAGCCAGTAGTTACGACGGAATAGGAGAGAGGGCATTTTCGCGCTATGGTTCTTTATGGTTTCAAGATGGTTTATTTATTTTAGTCGGTCCTGATGGTGTAGTGGTTACCATACTTACCTCCTAAACCCAAGATCGCGGGTTCGAACCCGGCCAGGATCGATGGAATTTTTCGGGCGTAAAAATCCTAAGTATGACTTCCTTCGGAAGGGAAGTAAAGCCGTGGGTCCCGTGTCGTACATTTACGGCACGATAAAGAACCTCAAGCCTGAAAGACAGGCCTCTGAGCAAAATTTGTCGGCCGTTTCACGCCCTGAGTTGAATGGGACGCTGATGACCTGAGCTGTTAAAGAGCGTCCATAAATAAAATCATTCAAAAAAAAAAAAAAAAAAAAAAGATGGTTTAAATGTATCTCCAAGCCTTGAGCGCTTGCATCAGATTTTTGAGGACCTTGCTCCATCTATGGCAACGGTTTTCCGCTTATTTGCGGCATTTAAAAGGATCGTGATGAGGAGAGAATGAACGTCCGGCAACGGCAGTGACTGAAGAAAACTTTGTTTCGAGGAAAAAATGAAACGCGAAAACAATCGCTTAGCATTTAAGGACATGGAAGCAGCCTTCAAGATGTGCTCGCCAGCAGTATCAAAAATCCTGGACCATCATTTTCGCGTCAGAAAGGTTTCCTCCCGTTGGGTGTCCCACAATTGCACACCCTTGCGTCGAATGGTGTGAAGAAATGCTGCAGAGATTCAATGGAGGGTGCACAAGGCGTGTTTCTGATGTCATCACAGGTGATCAAACAGATTTACCGATTTGACCTGGAGGCCAAACGATAGTCGGCAGTTTGGATCTTTCCAGATGGATTCACCAACCAAAGTGAAGAGAGGCTGAAGTGTTGGGCATTGTTGGCTACAATTCCTCAAGAGGAGCAAAGCAGTTCCTGCTCATTGGTACACCACAACCTGCTTGCCGAAAGTTTTCTACAATCTCCGAGAACGCCGCCCAAGGACAGCACTGAGGAACATCCTACTTCACCACGACAACGGCTTCGCTAACATCAGCATTCAGCTCCTGGAGTCCACAGAGGTAAGATTCATAATTCCCACTCGCTACGGTACTGATCTGGTTCCATGCGATTATTTTCTCTTCTTAGTGATAAAAATCCCATGAGAGGAAAGCCATTTTCCATACCTGAAGAGGCTTTGGCCGCATGAAAGTGAACTTTTCACCTTGAGAAAAATGAGTGACAGGGGTACTTTGATAAGTGATAGTATGATGGAGAGTACTTTGAAAAGATGCAATTGTCGGAGTGAGTCTACCCACTTCCAATTTGACGTATCTCAAAATTTTCATAGTGACCCTTGTAGTTTAATAAATTATAAAAATAATAGTATTAAAGAATTCAATTTGACCTATACTCATGAGCTGTGCTATAAATTAACCAGCCTTTATTAGCAGTACTATAAATAATAGAGACGACCATGACCAAGAACAACGAATATGAATAAATCAGCTGATTCACAGCCTAGTTTTATAATTAGTACATACTATTAATACTAGAAAAACAATGAGGTTACATCACTTTATACACGGCCGATCTTTACTTGCATTACTATTAATATTACATGTTGCCTTAACTGTAGACAAATCAGCTGATACAGGACCTAAGCTGTGTTATTAATACCAGAGGTGCCATGATTTAGAACAACGAATGAGAAAATCAACTCATTAATCTCCGGTTCGTTGGTAATAGAAGCTGACTAGAGATATATTGCGTTTGAATTAATAATAATTACTATAGCGCAATTATATTAATGGTCAATAGCTTATTACGGAAAATTCCATCTTTTGCTTTACTATATTGGCATTTGCCATATAATATCATGATTTAGGTGCTGAAGCGAACGCTTTGTTGATCATAAAGCTTACGCAGCAAGTGCAATGCTCCAACGAAAACCCCATCCCAAATATTATTGGGACACTTTCATCCAAGAAGGATTCCCTCAGCTTTTTGTAATGGCTTCTGGTTGTTACTCATAGTGTTATTACTGATAACATTTAAAAATAAAATAGTTATCTCATTATCACCAAACAAAACATTATCAGCCTTATCATATGACAAGCGTTTCCATGAACCGGACATTCAGTTCCACGGCTGTAAATAATTGGTATCTAACGTTTGAGCCACAATGCACTTAATTCATGTCCGAAATGCTGCTTACGGTCTCGGTTCCACGTGAAATGGAAAGTTTAGAACAATTCACCTCACATTTTCAAATATTAATATTTTTATATTATTACAACATATAAAGACAAATGTTGTTGTGAAATATGACACCCCTAAGTCTAATTGTTTTCATACAAAAATATACCAAAGTTACAGTATTTTACTAAAAGTGTCTCTCTCCTTTTTTTATAGAAGCATTGCTCTTGAAATCATTAAAAATAGAAATGCGAACAATAGCTCATTTTAAAGCTCATGTCTTACCAAATACTTGCTATACGTTTTGTTTTTCCCCGGCGTATTTTAGCTATGTTCAGCGTTCCGCTCGTTAGCCGGGTCTTTGTGATTCACGAAGTGAACAATTTATTATCTTGTTTAAATCTCTGAAAATACCGATTTTATGTTTCTGCTCATTGAACAAATAATAAAAACTGTAATTTTCTATAATAACGATTTCTGAAAAACTGGAGCCCAATGAAACAAAACTAAGGCTGGTTTGAGATATTCTATGTGGCAAAGAATCAGAAAAAGTGAACAGTTTACATTCAACAAAAAGTGTGTAGACCAGTGTAAGTAGCCATAGCAGACATTAATTTGTATTCAATTGAATATTTTTATTTATGTACAGCAGAAGTGACTGCGCCACTTAATTCCGAGCTATACTATGCACGCAAACCACAACGAAGAATCGATGGTGTTATAGCATGATGACTCTGGATTGCCGTCAGCCACTTAGATATGAAGCGATGCGGGTTACAAACCTCTAGTTTGACTTGACGTTCTTCACTATTGATGCATATAGTACAGCAAAAGTTATACAGAATCTAAAATATCAAAAAATTGTTGGAAGTATTTATACCAAAAATACAATATGTTCCAAAAAAAAAAAAAAAAAATAGCGAAATGGCATATTAGGTAAGAGGAGCAAGATTCTATGCATGCATTTAAGGAAATTCTGTTTCAGAGTACATGAATGTGCTTTGTCTCGAAGATTGTGTTACACTGCAGTTTTTGACAGCAGTATGAAGGAATTTTGTAGTAGGTGAACAAATTGCTGACAATGAGTAATTCAGGAAACAGTAACTAACACTACAACTTGTCACTGGACGCCAATCAAACTTGTCATTGTAAGAAACAGATCTCTGGTCAACAACTTCTTGAATATGCTGCTCCGTCCAATGATAACTAAAAATTCTGTGTATAGAAAAACCATGGGAAATTAAAGGCATCATTCATTTTCTTTCTTCCAGTCTTTCTCTTTGTTTGTATCTTCTTTACTTAATTTACTTCTTTCTATCTAGCTTTCCCTATTGTTTGGCGCAACACGAGAGTGCAGATCAGTAATTTGTAACGGAGCTAGGGTTGGCCTCAAGCGACAGATCGGAATGCACAGAACAAAGAGAAGTCAGGGCAAAGCAAGGCAAGGCAAGGCAAGGCAAGTACTGTAGCTGCAAGCACTTCTATTCTTGAGTAACTTTGCGGCACACGTGATTGCTACAAACTCACATAGGTATATCTTTGTTGTTGTCATGAGTTTGGTTTTTTTTTTTTTTTTTTTTTTTTTTTTTTTTTTTTACATGTAAACATCACCCATTACTGATAGCCTTATACCCGCTCTATGAAATGTTCCAAGGTTTCATTTCACATTCTCAAAAATAGGTCTGCGTTACCTTTTTAGATATAAGCTTATGAGTCACTAACGCTCTATTTTAAATTGTTTACTTCTGCTTCATCCCTAATGGGTAGGAAATGCTCCTAAGACGTTTTATCAAATTCCGAATGAATAATGGCTATTGCGGTTGTACCCATGAAAAGATTTTGAAAATTGTTCTTCAAATTTTCGTCGATCCTACTCACTAAGCACCAAAAATGACGATGAAAAAATCTATATACACATATGCACATGCTACTCTAACTGCCGCAATTTTTTTTTATTCCCATCAAAAAATGGTGTATAACGATTAATTAACAAACGGTTCATCGAGTTCATTAATCACCAAAATTGAACCATTAGGAGTGGAGTTGAACTGTGTGTGTGTGTGTGTGTGTGGTGGGGGTTATTTGTTAACGCTCAAGCTGCCGCAATATTTTTTTCCTCAACAAAACTGGATATATAACGATCATTTAATAAACGATTTATCGAGTTCATTAACCAGCAAAATTGAAACATTGGGGTAGGGTTAAGTGAAAACAACATTTTAAAAATCGCTCTAGGCACCATTTTTTAAACGAAATTCTGTATATAGTATTTAAATAGAATCAGAAAAATAGTTTCTGGAAAACAGCGAAATAGGACTATTAGGGGTGGGGAAATACCTGAAAACCGAAATTTAAAAAGCGCTCTATCGGCACCATTATTTGTTTGTTTTGTTTTTTGTTTGTTTTTTTTTTCCCCCGCAACAAAACTTGATATGCAACATTTGAACAAGAAAGGAAATTTCGAATTATGATGTGGATAGCTTGGCCCGTCTTCTACAAAAGGAGGGACATAGCCAAAGGGAAGTGTTTTCAATTGTGGGTTCCTGCTTCCTCCCAATTTCTGAGAACTCAATAGCTAACTTCTCTGCTCTATCACTCTGTAATACCCGTCACAAATTCGACTTGATGAGGAATTCGCTCAGTTTCAGCGTTCCTGCTTATTTGTTGAGCCCCTAATCTGATGGCAAAAATTTAATAGGTCACACATCACTATGTTTGGGGCAGAAATTTAAAACAAAATTCCGTTATCTTGTGAGTTTTGGGCTGTAAAATGTTATATACAGAACTCTTCAAATGCAAGACAAAACTTCAATAAAAACATTTTTTAAAGAAAATGCTTAGACACGCGACCTCCTAGTTTCGAAAGCATATAATATCCTGTGAAAGCGAAAAATCTTTAAGATTTCTGTTAAAATTTTTCATAAAAGAAAATGTTTTAAATTACCTAATATACGGCGTGCGGTACCCTTCAGATAAGTTAGAATACTTTAGAATACTCCATATAAAAATCGCAGAGGAGGATTCGTTAAGAAATGATGCTATTTTTTAAAGCCATGCAGAAGCATATTTTAGACTATATAAAATACTTTTCTAGCTCTAATCGAAACTTGTCTAACTCATTCCTTTACCGTTCAATATGAAGCGGAAACTTTACCATACACTCTATTTAGCTATTTTTAATTTCAGAGGAGTTATTTCCTTCCTTTGTACAAAAAAGTATTACATCAACATTGTGAAAATTTACACATCTCTATAGCCACAAGAAAGTGGCAAGACATGAGAATCGCGCTATTGTTGAGTAATAACAAGCGGAAATAAGGATATTTCCCGTACAAAAGTTTTCCCGATTATTGCACTATAATTTGGTGCATTTCATTTCAAAGGGCTTGGGCACCTTAATTACCCAATTTAACTTAATTAGCCTTCGACCGAGTGATTGGTAATCGGTAGCTAAGTCACCGTTAGCGCCAGTTCAAATTTCAACATTAACAACACTAATTTTGGATAGGCTCAAACTTACAGGCTTAATGAAAGTTTTGCACTGGTATCAACCAATTGCTGCAACTTTGCTGCAGGACTGTAAGCGTTGAAACATTCGTGTAACTGAAAAAGCGATTCATACGCCCATTCTGGATTCATTTGTACGTCATTAGCATGTGCTGCATTATCGGTTTCCTCAAGTTCTTTTTTTTTTTTTGTTTGTTTGTTTGTTTTAAGGGTACATCACTGAAAACCAGGGGCGACTGCACTAACAGGTCCTGGTTTGTCCTACCCCCCCCCCCCAAATATTTCAACGCTTAATTTCCTATATCTAATGCCTGATGCGTAATTAGGGAACTTGTCTTGCACCTTATTTTTATATTTTCGATTATTATCAGTAGCGGATTTGGTTTGCAGCCGTCGGTGCACTCCCAGGAAAGTTTTATACAGAGGGTTGTAGTTGCGTTACAAAGTTAAATAAAGTATTTTTAAAAATTATTAGATATATAGGTAATTATCTACAGTGAAAGATAAGTTAATGGCAACAGTCATGTGTATATACAATGTGGCGAACTAGACAGAGATAAAATACTGAAACACATACAATTAAGAAAATACAAACATTTCAAGCCTTTCAATCTCTTCTTCAGTTATATATTGAAAAAAGAGAGAGAAAAAGAGAAATTTCTAACAGGGTCGAACAATTAATTTATTAGTTATGTCTGTTTAAGTGCTTTATCTCTCTACATTGAACACCTAGTTCGCCACATTACACTCAAGAAAGTATTTTACTTATATATATATAAATAAGGAAACTTGTAGTTATTTCAATTACTAACAGTATTACATTTGAAGTAACAACGCTCTCCAGGAGCCATAATCAATCTTTTCTTTAGCAATCATCTGTTGCTAAATCGGAGATTGTGAAATTTCCTGCGAATTCATAGTTTGTTTGTTTCATTGTACATTAATTGAATGCAAAGATAATGAACACATTACAAAATTTACACCCTGAGCACTTTCTTTACGACCATTATAAGAGAAAATTGAAATTAAAAAAAAAAACCTGGGTAGACGAACTCCTAGCCGAGTCAGTGATTTGAAAACAGAAAGTATGCAGTGTTTTCTGTATAGACAGACTTCATCCTGCAGATTCCAAACTTCAATAAAAAAGATTGCTGCCATGAAAACCAGAATATTTTTTTTTTTTTTAAATTTAAATGTAAACCTTAGGTTTCGTTACTACGATATCTGTAATAAATTTTCTTTCTCTCTGTTGTGTATGCTCAGCCACATACATATGAATTCTAGTTATTAAGATTCTAGAAGCAGTCTATGTACAGCAGTAGCTACTTGCCTTGTAAACCTAAGATCGCGGGTTCAATTCCGTCCAGGATCGATGGATTTTTTCGGGCGAAAAAAACCGTATATATGGCTTACTTCGGAAAGGAGTTAATGCCGTGGGATCCGTGTCGTAGATTTACGGCATATAAAAGAACTTCTAACCTGAAAGAAGTGACCACTGAGCAAAATTTATCGGCCGTTTCACGTCCTTAATTGAATGGGACACTAATGACTAAGATGTTAGAAAGTGCCCGTAAATAAACCAAATAAAAGAAAGAAAGAAAGAAAGAAAGAAAGAAAGAAAGAAAGAAAGAAAGAAAGAAAGAAAGAAAGAAAAGAACTCCACGCCTGACAACTTGATTCACATTTCATATTGCAAATTCTGAATGTTTTATTTATTTATTTAAGCTGATAAGAGTTAAGGCTTTGGGGCCATAGGGCCTTCTCTTCCACTCATAAACCGCCACGGGTGGCCGAGATCGTTAAGGCGCGAACACGTGTGCAGGAGGTCGGGTGCGAGCCCGCAAGGATTGTCCTTCCTGACTGAGGTTTTTTCAGGTTTTCCTTAGTCCTCATAAATGGCAAATGCCGGGGAGGTACCATAAATTTAAGCCTGGAACGTTTCCTTCCTTAAAAATAATTCCTTTCTCAATTTATCATTTCATCTCATGTATCATCAATGTCCAATAACATATTTATTCCTATAAAACCACTATTGATGACATGTTTTTCTACGGCTTTGCCAATGTTCTGCCATACATACCTAAAAAAATTACAAGACAATTAAGTAAGTGATCAACCCAAGATTCCAAACCATGACCTTTCGTTTATTAATTGCCAACTGCCTTTATCTCTTTTGGCCGAAATTTCTGTAACCGGGACAAATACCACAAACATCCTTGACACCAAACGATTAAATTTTATTGCCATGTTCTCACTATAAACAAAAGCTCAACAAGAAAAACTAAAGACAGGACAAAGCAATCAAGCAGGGTACATTCTAGTAGCAAGTGAGATGAAACTAAACCCGCTTAACAAAAATTTGGAATTACTGCAACTATGCTATAAATGAAGTTTAGAGACAAATTATTGCCACTCTTGTGGATATGAAAAATATAACAAACCAACAATGCTCTTGGATGAGGCAATGCATGTTTATTTCCCAAAAAATCCTATAAATAGCTACAAACGTGAACTGGCCTTCTTCTCTGTTGTTATATTTTTCACTACACTACTATGTTTCAGCATTCTAACGGGATTAAGACACAGAACTTGGAACCTTATTGAAAGTTCAAGAACCAAATCTATGGTCCACAAAAATACGTAACTACTGCAATGGTGTTACAAGCCCAGAATAGACAACATTCAAATAATGTAACATGAAGTTTCGACTCATTCAGCAAAAGACGGCTAAAAATTGTTTTGAACAATAGCAAAATCCAAATGAACCCCGAATAACTATATGTCAAATGCTGTGAACAAATTAATCTCATTTTTTTATTTTGCTACTGTTCAAATGTCCGGAACAGATGAATCTCACTTTCAGTTAGACGAAAGTATCAATATACCGGGTGTCTCACCCAATTCTGCGACCTCAAATATTTTCGAAATGAAACAAAATGTGGAAAATCTAATTTTGTAGGAATGTACCCATGTCACGGCTTCACACAACTGGAAAGTATGCATAATCCATAAAATTAAAAAAAAAAAAAATGTTTTTATTTCAAAGTTTCATTTTTTATAAATGAAACGTGTATGTTTTTTCTAGCGAATTGAAAATTAAAAGTCCAATTAATGATAACAGATTTGGTTTTACTTTCCTAATCAAAATTACTTCATGTTTGTAAATTATATCCAGCACAGAAAACGCACTCACAAATAACTAGTAACGTCTTATCTGGTCATAATTTTTTCGCGGCTTTTCATGGCGCTTAGGCTAACGCCAGGATAGATCTGTTAATTTTCACAAATTTTCTGCTCTCCCATTTCACTGCGATGCTTTTGTTACAGGGTCGAAAGTGCGAGAGCGAAGTGAGATGGTACGGTGTGCTGATGGCTTACGCTTTGTGACGGTTTCTGCCCCAGAGTCTGGAAGTGGACCGTATGAGGGGCTGGAAAGACCTCGCAGTCATCACCCGTGGATCCTGGTCGTTCGGTGTCTCCCTCATCTCATCCCTTCCTCCTGTGGTGCCCTCATAGCACAAACGGTCAACATGAGCAAGGCTCATGTACCGAAATATCCTCCTCCACCCCAAATAATCCAACAATCTAATCTAACTGTTTACATTCTGTTTTTATACGGTTACATCAACATTTTGTCGGTCCTGGTGGTCTAGTGGTAACCATACTTGCGTCGTAAACCCAAGATCACGGAATCAATCCCAGCCAGGGTCGATGGAATTATTTCGGGCGTAAAAATCCTAAATATGGCTTCCTTCGGAAGGGAAGTGAGGCTGGATTCCGCGCCCTAGAATTACGGCAAGAGAAAGAATCTCAAGCCTGAAAGAAGAGACCTTTGAGCAAAATTTGTCGGCCGTTTCACGCCCTGAATTGAATGGGACACTGATGTTCTGAGATGTTAAAGAGCGTCCGTAAATAAAACAAATCAATAACATCATCATCATCATTACCAAAACAAAACATTACAGCTCAAATTCAAACAACAATATTAACAGCCCAGGTTGTCAGGCAATGACAGAAAAGAAGATGTGATATAAATTGATCTCTCTTTAAAATGTAAGTATATTAAGGCAGGGGCTGTCATTTGAAATTTCTAAGCAGAGCTCGCTGGAGATGAGGGAATGAATCCTAAAATGTAACTAACATTGGTTTCAAACATGTCACTCAATATCTAAAGGGAGTCAAAATGCCTTATCCTGGCTAATGTTTAACTTAGTAAATTCAGAAACTATTATAGATTTTTTGCTTATTGTATTTATGTACACATTTTCATGTGATCGATAAAAAACGATATTGCTTTGAATTGTAAGAATGTTACAGTTTTTTTAATTTTTATGAAGTACTTTTTATTTAAAGCATTTTTAATCGTTTTTAAAACAACTGTGTATGGAATTTTTCAGCTTTTAACTTTTAATTAGTTATTCTGTTAAAATAGTCGTACCAATTTAAGTTTTTAATGCTTACAATTTTCTGATATAATAGGGAATTTGTATGGAAAATATAACTTTCTCAGAAATTCAATTAAATACAAAAATTAAAAGCAAACTCACATTTGTAGAAGAAATGCAATCTCAAAATCCTCAAGATCCATCGTCCTCCATCTCTTCCTCTTTATCTTGAATTTTTTTTATTTTTATTTTTATTTGCCGAACATTTGTGTCTATGCACAAATGAACGTCGCCGATCAATATTGCATTGTTCATATTCTTTTTTGGTCCTGTCACGTGAACATGGTGACGTGACTTTCAAGTTCAATTTTATTGTTCAACATGGTCTTGTGTTAAACGGTCGGGCTTATTACCCCGCTCCTCTGAGCTGCCGAAGTAATAGGACGTAGGTAAGAAGTTCCCGGGGAATGGAGTTTGTTTAGGTTTTCTTCCAGACATACAATGGAGTTTCTTGCTTCTTTGGTAACAGTTTTGAGGTATGGTTTTTAGGGTTTGTTTATTTATTTGTAATGTAAATAAAGCATTTTAATATTAACTTTATAAGTAGAAATTATCCTTTGGCTTTAATGTTATAAAGAATTTGTTTCAGATAATTGTTGGATTATTACGAGAGTTATTTATCTGCTCAAAATATACCTGCTACGAAATGGTTGTAAATGTTGCTGGCCTAGTTAGGCAGGTTTCCTTGTCCCCCGTGTTGAAGAAAATTTCTAAGCAAATGGGATTTTTGGTAGAAAGTTGTAAAGGTTTAATTGAAAAATAGTTCTCATTTATTGTTCTAAAGTTTGTAAATTATTGCATGCAAAATTTTAATAACATTTATGTACAGAGTACAAGAAAATTTTGTACAAGTTTACCTTAAAGTATACTTTGGAATTCGGGGTTTTTGATCACTAATTGTTATAATAAATGGAGTGGTACTAATTATTATATTCTCTCAACAATTGCTAAGTCATTTCATTTTAGCAATACACACTTTTTCCACGGATCACCTATGCCTTTAAGTTTGTCTTTAGCACTTTAAGTGAGGGCAAATAATTGCTGCAGAGCAAAGGGACCAACCGAACGGCTACGAGTAACTCTACAAGTAGTTATAATAAAAAAGGTTATTCCTTAATAAGTAACCCATGGAGACTGCATAGTGCAGTTATAGACGATAATATAATAAATGATATCGCTAATTACTGATGCCTAAATCAGAAATAAAATATCCTCTCTAGAGCAAATGTTTAAAAATTCGTTAATGTTCACATTTCAACTGTGAATGATCCAGAACAGCGTAAAAGAAATAACTGTGACTTGTCAAAAAAGTTAAATTAATTTACTGTTTTAAAATATGTCAAAATAAGAAGTAAATATCTAAATCTGAAAGTGTAAAATAATCGCGAAAGTCATCATTTTGCCTTACCTAAAGTAAAATTTTTTTGTTCAAACTATTTTTTCAAATATAAAAATATACAAAGTGGCATTTTTTCATTGAAAAATGTCTGTAAGTGTTGCCAGTAATTATTAAAGAAAATATGTCATTATATTCTATTTATAATGCTTGTTTATCCTAAATAAGCACCATCATTTTAACACCATTCTGTTGTTTTTTTATGCAAACTGAATTATACTAAAGTTAATAGGTGTTTTAATTTTCCTGACATTTGAATAAATTCGTAAGTTAATTTTTAAAAGAGATTACTTTGAATATAAAATAGCTGTTTTAAGTTTATCTAAGGGTGAAAAAATGAATTTGAATTTAAGTGTTTATTTTTTTCTGTCGTTATTGTTAAATTTAAAAGAATTGTTAAAAAAAAAAAAAAAAAAAAAAAAAAGGCGAAGAAGAAACGCTTGAGTTAGCACATTGCCCTGAAACGATCTCTGTAGGTGCTGAGAGTTGTGCCATGTTATTCCTGCTTCTAATGCAAAACAGTATTTCTAGTGGGCAATATTCTAACATTTAACAAGCTTTCGCAGTTGTTTCCCTTCCGTTTTTAAGGTTCGTATACAAAAAGGAATGGAACGCTTTCAGCAGCGCTGAATTGACGCCGCGGTCTACAGTTTTATGGTTTTACCGTCCGTTTTATTGACTTATTGACAGATAGCAGCTGAGCAGTAATATTCAATATCTGCTTCTCCATTGTGACCTGACAGTAAAATCAGTGTCTGAAGCAGAGTCGAAACAAGGCTACCAGGTGCCTTTCCTTATCTCCTAAATGTTATTTCTAGCTGCTATATTTGTTTGATTATTTTCAAACATGAAACATATCAATAAGCTTGCATTCATATGCTCATATAGTGCCAATATCAACAGTGGTCATAATTTTAAAAACAAGCAGTTCACAATAAACAATTGGTTTTCCGGATGCATCATTACGTTGAACATGTGTCACTAAGGTGCGGCGCACTGACGAGAGCTGCGCCCGAGTGTTGGAAGGTCATCATCTGTTTCGCATTTCTTCCCCGCATGTCCTGCTGGGAACTTGTCAAACAAACTCTGTAAGAAGTCAGTCTCAGTTTTCACATTCAAGGTCTTTCTTCCTGTATAACAAGAAAGGTAGTGCTTTGCCCAGAAGCCAATGTGAACTTTTGCAAGCCGTTTCCATTTCTCAATGTACCTTCCTAGAAAACCGGCGTAATTCTTTAAATGTTTCTATTATAGACACAACTCGAAATCTAAGTGCACCAAGCCTCCACACCATTAAACTGTGTGGCCTGTTGAAAATTGAGGGAACTGATTGCCCTCAATTTTAGATTAATTATTTAATGTTAACCTGCTGGTATTAGATACCTGAGCGTTTAAACATTAAAAGTTCGTCACCCAGGAGTTTGCCTAAACTAAGCGAATTCCTCACCTAGTAAAGTAACTTTAAAACAGAATATAAAATCTAAATGATGTCTTAATAGTTATGGCATGACTGTGTGATATTTACAAAATTAGAATTCTTGCATCTATAAGGTATCGCAAAAGAGGAACCACATTTTTAGAATTATCATTACCACAATTCAGATTAAATCATAAAAATGAATGATATACTTTTAATTAAATGAAATATATGACTACTGATAGGATAAAGCTATACTACTCGTATGTGGGTATTTTTAAACATTTTTAAATGTAACCATGTTTATGAACTGAGCCTTTGGTATCATCTTTACATTCACTAAAATAGAGAGAAATAACTGACACTTTTGAGTCACACTGAGTATGTAAGAAGATGTTCATATGTTTCAATAAAACAAAAACATGTTACTATTTAAAAAAAGTTAGAATGTACTAAGCAAATATGCACAATCAACAATAAACAATCTAAAGTTTTCATTGACTTTGATATTTAATTTAAATGTTATTGCGGTAAAAACATGTTACCCTATTTTTTCTGAAGGTTAATACAGAGCGCTCTTACATACAATTTCATATAATTCTCAACTATGCATTAGATTAATATTTCACATTTGCTATAAACATATGTATCTTATAAACACAATTTGTATGCTGAATTAATTCGTCCTTTTATTTTAAAACAATATAGAGAAAATTAAACGCAAGAGTGTTTTTTAAATTTCGGTTTTTAAATATACTTCTACTCCTAATGGTCCAATTTACCCAATTTTCAGAAACTGTATTTCTTATTTCATTTAAATGGAATGTGTTGAATTTTGTTGAGGAAAAAAAAAAATATTGGTGGCACAAAGCGATTTTTAAATTTTGGGTTTCAGATAATCCCCCATTTCTAATAGCTCGATTCCCTTCATTTTCAAAAACTATTATTATTAAACTTACATACTTTATTTAATACGTAGTTTCGTTGCGAAAATGCAAATACTGGTGCCGCTAGAATAATTTTTTAAATTTTGGATTTCAGGTAAACCCCCACTCCTAATCTGATTTCACTGATTATCAGAAAATATTTATCTTATTTTATTTAATTGGTTATGTAGAATTTTATTGTAAAAATAAATATTGGGGCTGCTAGAACGAATTTTAAATTTTGGGTTTCCTAATGGTCCGATTTCCCTGATTTTCAGAGAATATTTTTCTACTTTTACTTAAATGGTATATACGGAGTTTCAATACGTAAAAAAATTGATGCCGCTAGAGTAATTTTTAAATTTTGGGTTTCAGGTAACCCCCACTCTTAATAATCTGATTTCAACGATTTTCAGAAACTATTTTTTCTTGTTTTATTTTAATGGCGTACACCGAATTTTATTTAAAGAGTTTTAAAATTGGGGCCGCTAGAGCAATTTTTAAATTTCGCTTTAACCCCCACTCACTTTTCAGGTATACCCCTACTCCTAATAGGCCGACTGCCGTGATTTTCGGAAACTACTTTTATCAATTTATGTTAAAGAAATATACGAGTTTCGTGGAGAAAAAAAATTAAAATAGCGGCCATTAGAGCTTTAACGGACACACACGCGCGCGCGAGCGCGCATACACACACACACACACACACATTATAGAAAGAGAGGGGGAGGGGAGGGTTTATGGGTACAATCGCAATAGCTACATTTCTTCGGAATTCGCTAAAAACAGCTATAACTAAGTTCAAAGTAACGTTGAATAAAAATTAAAGCACAATTGCGTAACAAAACAAGATTTTATGCTAAAAGTTGCGTCCAATTATCTACGTCATCAACGTTTAGTTTATACAGTAAGTGTGTGCATTAGAGCATTGGCTGATTTTAATAAAAATCAGTTCAAAAACGTACGTACCTACTATTTTGGAATGCTGCTTGCCCATAATGATAAAAACCAAGCTTTGTCAGAAAAAAAAAAAAAGTTTCGGATAAATTTCTTCGCTATTAACACTATATAAAATTAAAATACATAGGCTTACTCATGTTCAAGCTGTTGTACGAGACTGTACCATACTTTTTACAGATAATTTCTCGTGCTAAAATTGAACGTTACAATATTTTGTTAATTTAATGCGTACTGTAGATGTGGTTCTAGCTTCATTGTTGTATTTCCGATTCCCGCCTGTAAGAGGTGTGTAGTGCAAGTTAAGACATGTTCAGTTTTGCATGCAACAAAATGAAGGTGATGCGCGACAAGCAATATCCTGCTCTGAAATTCTGCTTTCGTCTCAAGAAATCTTCAGTGACGGTCATGTAATGTTACTGGAGGTTTATGGGGAGTTTGTTCTTCAATTATAGCATAGTTGAAGAGGAAAGGCAATCAGTGTCAAAGGAAAGTGGACCCGGCCCTGCAATTTGTGCTCTGACGGAAGGACACAACAACAACGCTGCTATCATTGCGAGAGAGGAACGTCGAATAACATAAAGACGCTTTAAGAAATTCTGAAAATGTTCACTGGTTGCCCCCCACATATTGGTAACTGAGAAGTTGCTCATGATACGTGTTTACTGACAGTTGATTCCAGGACTGCTGATTCCCGAATGTTAGTGAGCAGGTTTATATGCAGTTGAAGACGCAGGATTTCTTTCAAAGCTAATCACTGCTATGGCTACATCATTTCGATCCTGAGATCAAGCAGCAAAGCTCCGGCAGATGGTTCCTTTGGTGCCGTAGGTTTCATTTATCCTCACACACAAGGATATAATAAGCCTGAGTATAGACTGATTTATTTTGAGGATTAGCCCAACTCTTCTTTAGAAAGAACGATAGCAGAGAATGATACGAACAAGAAAAAGATTTTTCTTAAACCAAGTTTAAATACTGCCGAGGTTCTAGAGGAAAGAGACACAGCGTCATGAGGAAATTATTTTGCACCAGTGTACAAGTAACGGATCATGCCCGCATAATACTGGGTGGAGGTGGAGCATGCGGGATTCAGCGATAACAGGTTGCCACAGAGCTCACAAAAACTCCCCGGCATCTGAAAACCTCGCTGCACCAAAACTATTACTTTTAAAACCTTACATTCGATCAATGGTATACGTAAGTTTTTGTTTCGTTAATTTCCCAACGAATAATTATATGTAGCAAATGTTCTGAAAAATCATGTGATAATCCCCCCCCCCCTCTTTCTCATTAGATGTAAAAAATCTGAAGAAATTTGAATAAAAACTACTCGGATGGGAGAATTTAAATGAAAAAAATAAGAAAAATTACATTAGAAAAACATTCTTATTGGGTATTTAAAATACTCTCGCTTGAAGAAAGTAAAGATCTCATATATTTATATATTTTTAAAACTTTAAACCCCCTCCCCAAAAAAGGATTTTTCGAAGATTTTAATCATCTTCATCTGTGACACCCTTTAAGAGATGTCGGTGTCGATTTGAAGAAATAAATATCTGTACAAATTTTATTCAGAAATATCAAAAGACTTAGATTTATAGGGGTGTATAGCAGATGTGATTTTAAAAGCTTTCAGAATGAACTGCAGATGGCAGTGGTAGTTTTAAGCTTATTATGATATCCTACTCCGTTATTTCCCTAAGAATACCTATACAATAGTATTTCGACGAAGAGCTGTAGTCAGTGTTGCCAACTCAAGCGAATTTTCCCATTTTGTGAGAATTTTTGTGCTGAAAGTTTTGCAGATGGCAAACAAAATTTAAACTGAGAACATATTAAATTTGGGTTTAAAGTTTCATTATATTTGAAATATTTGGATTTTGATTTCTAATATTTGGTATAGTTTTAATTATAACACATTGTAGGTTAAAATTCCGGGTAATCCAATTATCTGATGCCCGACGCGGTCGCGGACTGCATCAGAAACTGCATCATATCTCAAGACATCGTCCTACAACAATTCATCGGGGTTTACCGAACTGCTACATTGGTCCTGAGTCTCACGCCATTCGGTGTTTATGATTCCTATGTCCACTTGTATGTTAGGATATTATTTAAAAAAATCTCATATTATCGTAATGAGAATCATAAATTAATAGTATTCACTCTTTTAGTTGAACTTATGTATAACATCGGTCAAGAATTAATTTAATTTCTCAAAGAGAATAAAGAAGAGTAATCAAGAATTTCATAAACAGTTATCAGAAATGTGCTGAAAATGAAGGCATGCAATTCCAGCATCTCCTTACTGACATGATAAATACACCACTTTTGAATTGCATTATAATTTATTAGATTGTCATTCTAGGTATTTTAACACCAGCTCTTGTATTGTTCCGCTCGTCGGCTCCGATTCTAATGTAGTCCGGCTGAACGCGAGTGATGGCTTATCGGCCATTGTACTTTCCGTCGCAGAGTCGGTCATCATAATATTGGATGACTCATGCCGTATCTATTTTAGCAAAAAATAATAGACAAGGAGATAGAATTAACTGGATGCATTTCTCTCCTCTACGGCTAATATTGGTGCAGTTTATGGTTGGCCAACCGTGAGCGCTTGAGGTAAGTTTCTGTTTACGCTCCTTTATGACAATGCAGTTTATTTCCTAATACTCCATCGCATCATGTTACCAAATTAATGAGTTCTATTGCCAACTGATTTGCACGCCATGGACAGCCAAGGTCGTTAATCCGCGAGCTCGTAAGCGGAAGGTCTGGGGTTCGATTCCCGCCAGGACCGTCCTCCCTGACTGAGGTTTTTTCCAGGTTTATCAGTCCTCATAAATGTAAAATGCCGGGGAGCTACCCAAATCAGGCCTGGAATGTTTCCTTCCTTTATAAAAATCCTTTCAGCTCATGTATCATCTGTGTCCACCGCTTGTGGTGCCTCAGTAATTAAAACGGGCGTTAAACATTTGCTGGCCAGGCATTATAATTTAGCATATGGGTGGCAGAAGATGATGGAACAACAGCGGAAATTAGAGTATTCAGAGAAAATCTGCACAGAAGTTGTTTCGTCCGCTACAAATCCCACTTACAGCCGCTGGGATTAAACCCGAACCGCCTCGGTAGGAGGCGAACAATGTGACATTTCAACCACGGCACCGTATTTTCTTTAAAAAAAGAGTGTTCATTAATAAAAATGCATTTATGTGTAAACTTTATCTCTGTGGAAAAAAGATTTGCGATAATTTTAATTATTCATTCGTTAGTTGGTAGTTGGTAATTGATGCTATGCAAACCTGGAAAATCAAAAACTTTGAATATGATGCAACAATTAAGTACTTGATGAAAAAGGGTTGAAAGTAACATTTTACTCCACCAAATTCAAGAAGACCAAGCTTGGAAGGTCTGCTGTAACACCCGAAGGCATTGAAAAGGTGATGTTAGAGAATAAAAGAGAAGTAAAATTGCTGAGACTTTGGCATTTCAGGTAACTAGTGTATCATATTTCGACGGAAAGAATTCTGCACGAAAAAGTTATCTACAAGATGAATTGTTTGATTGTTGATACTTAATTAAAATAAAACTTTCGAGCAGTTTCACACATTTCCACAGATATTCAGCAGATATTAACAGATGCATGTTGAGGAAACAAGGTATACACACCTGAAAGCGAAAGGAATAAAAACTCTTGACGGTGGCGACATCACTCGAACACCTTAAAACTCACACATCGTTCAAACTGAAATGGCCCAGCACGTGTTATTTTATTTTTGAAACCATCGGTTTATGTGAATAAATGCATTTATACAGACACGGTTAATACCCAAAGTCAAAATAGGGCCACGTCTCCAACAATTTTATCCGCAAAGAATTCCTCTTGCATCTTCACAACGGAAGTGGAAGGCGTTACGGGTCAGTATGACAGTACTTCCTGTTGAAAATACACCTACTACCACCCGCACAGAAGTCATAAATGTGATTCATTATCCGCCAAGAGGAAAATGTCTGCACCTAACAATAACACCTGCTCTGCTAAAAAAAATCTTTACAATGTTTTAAGTACAAGCACGGAAAGTAGCAAAAAGTTGACTGGGATCTTATGTCATGTCAAAACGTTAAAGTTATGTTTGTTGAGCCCAACCAAGCCAGTAACCAATTTCTTGCTATATGTACTTTCTTTTGTTTGAAAGGATTAAGCAACAGTTTTGTGCTTTTATTACTGACATGACGTATTAAAAATCGAATTTAAACCATATTAATTAATTCAAAGAAAAGAACAATTAAACTTTATTTTTGATCTGAAATCACCATATCTGAATAAGAGTTCTGTAAGAATCGCAGAAAATTTTAAAGGCAAAAAAAAAAGTGTTTCTAAATTGTTGAAATTGTGGCCAATTGGCCAGGAATTCATATACACGCTAAAGTATGTCCTAACGAACGCCTTCCCATCTAAAACTCCTGCTCGGAAGTAACTTTCAAAAACAAGTTTATAATTTTCTTTCGTAATATATATGACACCGTTCAAAATATTGTTAAATCTTTAAGGAAGTTTTGTTACAATAAAACATAAGTGACAATTATTTCTAGTCAAGATGAAGATAACAAAACAAAAGAACAGAATCCCATGTCAAAAAAGGTATGGCTAGAGCTGAGGTTTTTTTTTTATTAACGATAAACACAAATGTAACTGAGTGCAGAAAAAAAGTATATTTTATTATAAGTGTAAGTCATTAATTAACAAAATTGTCACGAATTTTCGCGAAATTTGATATATCTGCAAAAAAATTTATTTCCGGTATAAAAACGAAAATTTTATTTTTTAAAGTTAAGTTTATATTACTCATATATTTAATTCAAAGAATGTAGTTCCAGTCTGGTATTCGTTATAAATGCGCACTGATTTAACGCTTAATAAACTAGACATTCTGCTGTTCAAAGACGAATGCATTATTGATGTGTTTCAAGAATTAATTTATATTTTTGAACCAGCGAAATTACTTTTGAAAGTAAGGGGAATAATTTTGATAGACACAAAGCAATGTTCAGTAAATTGTCAAGAATTGGTCAATGTTAGTGAACAATGTGATTTGTTTGTATGCTATGTAAAGACATACTATTTAGTTAGGAGTGTATTCATGAAAAGTGTTAGCTCAACGTAATTTACCTATTAGAAGCATTGAAAGTAAAAGGGGATTCATTTGCAGAATTTGTTAGTAAATTGTAAAATCAGTTTCAAACGCAGCAAGTGAATAGTTATTTTACAAAATAAATTTTGTACTTTCACATATGGGAAGAAGTATGAAAGAATAGAACGTTGTCACATGTTGTATGCTTACGTTTGGTCAATATAATTAAAATTAATTTAAATATTGGTTATTTTGCGCACATGTTTCTTTTCAAATAACATTTTTGTATAAAACTGAGTTACTAAATATAAGATTGATTTAGCAAAAGTGCAATTATTATTATTATTATTATTATTATTATTATTATTATTATTATTATTATTATTTTATATTAGCAGTTTTATTTCACCGTGACTGTTGCAAATATAAAGTCGTGCATAGAATCATTATTGCTAATTTAAATGGTCTATGGAGTGTATGATAACGAAATTTTATTGATTTTTCACAAAAATTTTAAAACGCACCACCAAAAAGCGTTCTTGGGCAATGCCTACGTCACTTATCTATGTCTCGATGTTTAAACTTAATACGCAATAATTTAAAAACGGAAGTCTCATTTAAAATTGAATGCGGGATAGAAATTTGTCGGCCACTAAGTTTACAGACTTAGAGAAGTACTGAAACTTCTGTTGCTAGCTCTTTCACAACCAGTCTCCAAGTCAGCTGAACAGGACCCTATTGCACAAAAGTAAGGTCTAATAGATGACAAGTGTATGGAGTTGCAACTTGTAATTATTAGTAAAATTCTGTTCCACAAAGGTTTCTGCTACAACTCCATACTTACAAGTGTACAAGCGATTTTTCGTTGTTCTTTAAAACAGAAGTTGGGCACTGGTAACTTATAAATGTCTATGAATTATTAAGACTTAGATAGAGCTACTTTTAACTTTGAAGGATATTAGTTTACAATTACCTTACAACGTAAGAATATTGGTAATTTCAAATACTGGCATAATGTAATATCTTTTTTAATAATTTTGAGAGCCAGTTGACGTAAAGATGCAAAGTTATAGCGAGTATGATATAATGACGAGAGTGGGAATATGTATAAAGAAAGAATCATTCAGTATATATGTACAATAAAAAGTTAGGTTAAGTGCAATTAAAGTACGGTTTATGCCTGATATTGGCATTTCCTGTTTCAAAGACATATTTCACTCCAGCATTTTAGTTCATGCTTGCTAAGGTTCTTGTTACATGTCATGAATATACTTTATTTTCATTCTTCGTTCTCTATTAAAATAATCCCTTTTGACCCCATTCTCCCCCCTTTTTTTCTTATAATGAGAACATGATTGTCAAGCAATATAAATAAATATATAAATATAAATGATCAAATGGATTAATAAAATATATGACCGAGCAATCGGGAAGCTCGATTCTTCTGCCATTTCTCGACGACTGAAATTGATGCTCTTAAATGCAGCATTATTAGACAATCGTCTCAAAGTGAATTATTATGCTTGAATATTGATTAAAGCATAATAAAGTATTTAAATTATCAAATAGCATGAATGACAATAATCCGCTTTGTACCTTATAAAATACTAATTTATTACTAAGAAGTTGATATTGCCTAATTCAAGGTATGGTGACTTGTTGCAAACAGCTGTTCCTCCATGTTGATCTTATATGAAGTCACTTGTAACTTTTTATTAATATTTTACAAATGTTGTACTTCTTTCGTGGAATAGAAAGTTAGAAAACCATATTTTACAAGAAATTGTACTATGGTCCTGTAGTCTAATGTAATACTTATAATGTGTTATACCATACTTTTGTGGAATAGGGCCCAGGTGGGGTTAAAATCTCAAGAAAGCACATAGGAAGACCTACACGACACACAAGTTTATTCAAGATGGTTTCAAACATAAACAATACACTTTCTTCACACGAGCAAGCTTTCGACACTTCTTGATATCACGTTCTCATTTAAAATTTGTTTAAACACAGCTGATAACATTTCAAGACGCCAGACTTTAAGTTCATCAACACATTTGACATAACTACCATAAAAGGAGAAGTGCCACAAGACTGAAAACTAGCTCATATGTTGTATCCTGCTGGTGACTAACGCAGGGGTAATAAACGCTAGATACATTCAATACATGCATCAATACATTCACTTGTCAGCAATTCCAGAAACCTCTTGGCAGTTATACCCAAAGGTCAACGAAATAGCAACTTAAGATCAACAATCAATGTTTTTCACCTTCTCAGTGCTCAAATCTATCTCCCGATACCTCTACACATGCAAAAGTATCACTGCAAGAAGCAGATCTTTCAAATACTTTGCATCTTCTTCTTAAAAACAGCTTTCAATCGAGAACAAACTTCTCACCCACACATCAGTGGTTGTATCAATTATACTCAAGGACTGTGACAACTGTCCTGGATAGAGTGCAGAAAATTGTTTGAAGGAATTCATTATGGGGCAACTCTTCAGTAAAATAAAGACCAGTCTTTTCAAAATTTGTGAAAATATAAAACGATACAAATACTTTTTCATATATTTACAACGACTGTTATAAAATGCGCACTCATATATTTCCTATAACTAGTGTATTTAAAATTTTAATTTGTAAATCGCTGCCCTGGGGGAGACGTTTTGCCTTATTGAATCCGCTGCTGTTTACTACAAGCATTGACTTGTGTAACAACTTTATAAAGCTGGTGAATAACATTTTATGAAGGTTTATATTCACTTAGTTTCTCCCACGTCTAGCAGAGAGGCATGAAGGCCTCTCGATATTTGTCATTTCCTTCGACAAGAGTGATGATTTTATCAATTATTTTAGACATTTAGATACTCGTTTTCTGCTGAATTTTAAAAGAAAACAGATCGCATGTGTTTAACTTTGCAGGAGTCATGAAGAAGAGTGCAATTAATATATCACGAAACATCGACCCGTGCACAAACTATAGCGCAGGATCAAGATATCGGGGAAGCTATCGATAGTGTCCAACTTCAATTACGGAACAGGATATACGATGCAGCACTCAGGTAAAATTGATTCCTACTGTAATGAACCAACATGATAGCTAAGTTAAAAGCTGCAGAAGGCGTGAATTCTAAACCTAGTTATCTGAAACTGTCTTACTGAGTATTTTATGCAGAATTTCTCTTCAGCTCAAAAGATAAATGTTATATATCTAGCATCCAAGTTAATGCAACAAAAATATCGTTCTAACAGATGTATATAGTTAATAAAACACATACACAACTTTGCTTTGCAGCAAAGATAATCTTAATTTAATATGAAAATCAATTCCTACTGAAGATAAATAAATGCGCAACTGACCTCATACTCCAATAGCATTAAGGTGTGACGCAAAAGCGCCCGATGTGCGTCATCGCTTTGTAAACTCAAGTTCGATTTATGGCATACTAACAGAGGGGAGTTGGTAGAACCCGTCTTCAGGTGTTTTAGTGTCCCGGAGGGATGCAATTGTTATTCGGGCATCAACATCAACATCCTCAAGAGAAAGTTTCACCTCAACATGCATTGTTTCCACGGTAACTCGCCAGCTTGTTCGTTGCATGAACCAATGTGTCCAAGAATGCAACGAACCGTGATCTCAAACCGGAATGTGCTATCGCACGGCACGAGCTAGTGAGAAAGTCGTTTGTTATTGCAAAGAAATCGTTCCGTGACTCGCAAGACTCATGGTCCGTGCTTCAAGCCGCTTCGCATTCTCACGGCACTCTTATCTATTATTACCATTACTTCCCAATGCAGAAACGCGCCTTTATTTGAATTCTTTGCTAGCTTTTCTGGAGTCTGTATCACTGTTAGAGCAAAAAGTTGAAATGCTTGGACACTTAAACTACCTTACTCGGGGGATAAAGAATTTAGTTTGATCAGTACTCCAACGTTCTGAATGGATGGCATCTGTTAGCGAAGTTAGAGGAAAATACAACGAACTCTAATTTTATCTTAACATTTCTGAAATTCATGAAATAATAGTATTACACAAGTATCGGATATATTTTGTCGTTTTCAGTCTGTGTTGAACTACAGAGGCAAGATTTGTTGCCTATTGTCAAAATATTGCGCTTTTATGGGTTAAATAAATTTTGGGTCTATAAGAAATATTTTTATGTGACAAAAGCATTTACTTATAGATAAATTAAAATATATATTTTTTAATATGTTATACTGATAATAACATGTCTTCATTTATTTTTTATTTGTTTGCTGTTTTACAAAATACACGGATGTTGTGAATTATATTTCAAAAGAAACTTTTTATTAAAATAGAATATATTTTACAATTACAGATAACATTATTTTTTTCTGCCTGTTATTGGAAAGAGAATTTAAACTTCAAAGCATACAAAGTCACTGTTGTCCACGAAATGTAGGCGGGGAATCTGTTATTCGGGTAAACTCTGTGACTGAATATTCGGAAACTTTAATGAATGAGTAGTAGATCAATGCTTAATATTCACAGGTATGTAATTTCAATTTGCTGTTACCTTTCTTACATATTGTATAATAACTTAGGTTATTGAAATGTTTGTTGCGGCTAAAAAATGCAAATTTAACGTTTTAGAGCTATTAGTTTATCTAGTGTATTTTTGTAGAAACTAATAAAAATTGTTACTCTGAACCTAAAAGTTCCAATGTTGAAATAATAATATTCAGTTTGTACTAAATTTGTGATGTTTCTTAGAAATTAAATTCAGAGAAATGTCAAACGCAAGACACTTAAATATATTTTATATGAAAACCAGAATAATATGACGTCATTTAAAACATTATTTATAACGTCGTAACTTGCACAATAAGCATAAGATATTTTTTATTAATGTTTTTTTTTTTTTTCAAAAAATAAGAATCCCAAATGTTTGAGTGTTTTGCCAAACAGCTAATTTAAATGTAATTGAAAATATTCACTTCTCTTGAAAATCTTTGTATGCACGTTTATTCAAGAATGCAGAAACTTCAAAACTAATAATGCAATAATCAGAAAACACTTTCACATTGCGGTTTTTATATGAGAATAATTATTATCCCAGGTCTGTGCATGATTAAGGGAGAGGCTTTAATTCATCCTATGTCTGCGTTTTGCACATCTTTCTTCTAAAACATTCCCATATTCTTTACTTAAGTTCTATTTACAGAGAGGAACGAAATGAGTACTGCACTTTAAGAAAGTATGCCTCCTGAGATCTTGTTATTTTGCATGCACTCGGAAATGAGCTGCATGTATCGGGGCAGAAGCAAAGGAATGGCAGGGACTAAAAACGATGCTGAGTTTGTTGAACCCAACCTTCTTCACGGTTTTAAAAATGTCCCCGCGCAGACTTGGAGATCTGTCAACTATTGCGCAAGCATCGGCCGCGACAAAAGTCGATCTCAGGACCTTAGTTGCATTGGCTCGGAAATAACAGAATGCAGAGGTCGTTTGCCTTCGCGCTCATTTCCTTCCAAAAGCTCGATATTTGCATTCCACAGCCTGCTAGCTTTGAATGTTATGTCTTTCGGGCCGGAGTCCTTGATCCGTAGTGAATAAATGATTTTAATTTATTTACACACTGCTCTGATTAATACGGTACTCCATGCCATTATCATGAAAAATATTAATGAAATGGTCCTTTTTATCTGCATATCTACGTTCTGTTGGTGTAAAAATTAGGATGTAAACTGCAAATTTCTTACATTAATAATAAAAAGCAAAAGTAAAATGTTTGTATGCTTTCCTTTTTAAGGATGCATGCACATAAACTTGAATAATGCTTCCGTTCATTATGCCTATATTTATAGCAGAACTATAGCAACTGTTTATAATCTATAATTATAATTATATCTTTGATATTTTAAGGACAGGGCTATACTAAAATCTCAAAATATTTCAACTTTGAATGAAAAATCCCAAAATGTTATGTGTTTGTTACATTTCATTACATTATTTCTATTAGTTTACGAAAATTTTTGTGTGTTTATTGAAATATTAGATATGTTTAAGATGTTCAGTGCAATTGAATATACGGGGCTTTCATTTCAAGCTTCCCACCCTGAACGACTGTCCAATTAACATGAATTTAATTAAAAAAAAACAACGCATCAATGAGAGAAATTTAAAATAAATATTTATTAAATTTAAGGTTTCAATTCACCGTCACCAGCCATCCTTATATGAAATTCCAAGTGGCATTCCTTAATGCATAACTTTTAAATATAACGTAATTCTTATCACATCTTTTAAAACTTTTATCAGGGCTGTCCAACGTTTGTTTGTACTCGGGCACATTTGCTTGATAGGCGAGCGCCAGGTTACTATGCCATTGCTTCGGCACTACTGTTGCCGATACTAGGACAAATAATACATCTAGAACGAACAAGTGTATGAAATTATACTTATTGAAATAATTAATTATAATGAAATTTGGCAGTGTATGCTCGCTGCAAAACGAGGAAATTTCTGACGTATAAGGAAACAGCTGCTCTTAACGCGTCGTTCACTATGGACAATGGAGTATTTCTTATTGTCTACCAGATTCCAGAAATAGTCACATTTTGCATAGGAGGATTTCAAAGTAAGGTCTGACTGAAGGCTTAACACCTTCCATTTTTAATTCTTCAGAATTATAATTTTCGAAGATTTCACATGCTCTACCTCCAAGCTCACAAACGCCAACGGAAGTGAAGGGATTGTTTGGAAACATTATCACTGGTCCAAGCGTTGAAAACTGGCTAAATCTATTACCAAATTCGAACCCAAGGTAAAAACGCTTGACAAAGATGAAAAATCACGCTTTCCGCCATTTACTTTCTCTGTAACAAACGTGGAATTTAGAAAGTGTGAAAGAGAATTTCCATTTCTATTTAATTGGACAATCCATAACTTTAAAACGCATTAACAACGTTTATCATACTCGCCATCGGTTGTTCAGAAATATTCTAAGTATGGTGGAAATTAATTGCGAAGGGCGCTATGAAAGAGCATCGTGGAAGCCATGTTGGACAGGGCTGCTCATATCGTTGTAATGGACCGATGTTATCCTTGTTTGGATTTGAAAAGAAAATTGCTAAGCATTTAATGTAATATTTATGCTCTCATAATAAATAGTTTCAAAATACACCGTACAAAAAAGAACAGAATGCAAGTGTATTAGTCAGGAATTCCAAAATATGTTAATAATTGTAATCTTACTTAAAATAAATTAATATTTTTCCTAGTACTAAGTTACTTGTTTTTATTTGTCCAAATTAATACAACAATTAAATAACTACCTAAGTTTAAAACCAATGCTCAAATAATTTAAGGTTTCACCCCTTCAACCTCAATACAATTTAAGCATCAAAATTGAAGGTTATCATTTTAAATTCCAAAGTGAAGGTAATTTGGGGTAAGGGAGTAAAATCTTATATGTAATGAACATTGATTTTTAAATTTCTCCTCCCAGGACATTTATATTGACGCATTTTTTGTTTAAATTGCATTTTTGGTAAATA
Source organism: Metallyticus violacea (assembly GCA_030762175.1). Lineage (NCBI taxonomy): Eukaryota > Metazoa > Arthropoda > Insecta > Mantodea > Metallyticidae > Metallyticus > Metallyticus violacea. The sequence continues at coordinate 30,559,772 of CM060835.1, forward strand.
GGCAGTTATTCAGAATGGAAAGCTTTGAAATGAAAGTCCTATATAATATAATTTACCTACTTTCCGCCATCTTTCATTAGCTTTATCACAATTAATGAAAATGTTGTACAATTTATATGTTCGTCGTTTCAATTTAGTAGCATTAAAATGTTCCAAAAACATAATTTTTTTGAACATTGTTTGTATAAGAAAAATTAACTTTACTGACTTTAATATAAGTATTTATTTATTTTACATATTTAGCAAACTGTAACACTGAAGCCTAAAGGTAAAACTCACTTGCACATGAATGCACACTTAGGCTTAAGAAAATCGTAAACAACTGCTTTTGTTATATTACTTGTTGATATAATCTTTATTTATATAGAGCGAAATATTTTAATGTTTTAATAAAAAATCCAGCGTAGCGTAGCCCTAAGCCAAGGAGTGATTAAGTTTGCATAATAGCTTTTTTTTATTATGGCTAAATGTTTAGGTGATGGGTTATGAATTGGTAATGTATTGCATAAAACATTTTGGACGATAATATTTTTGCTAAATACGAAAGAATTGCGGTTATACCATGAAAAGATTTCTGAGAAATTTCTTGAATTCTCCATCGATCCTACCTACAAGGCACCGAAAATGATAATGGGAAAGAAATATATATGTGCGTGTTGTGTCTGTTAACATTCTAGCGGACGACTTTTTTTATCAACGAAGCTCCGCATATAATCATCAATTAACAAATAATTCGTCGAGTTTGTACACCAGAAAAATTGGATCATTGGGGGTGAGGGCCAACCTAAAAAAATTTAAAAGTAAATTTAAAAATCGCTCTAGCGGCCTAATTTTTGCTTTTCCTCAACGAATTTTGGTATATGCCATTAAAATAAATTAATAAAAATAGCACCTGAAAACAATAGAAATCGGAGTATTAGGAGAGGGGTATACCAGAAAACTGAAATTTAAAGAGTGGGGATTAAAGCGAATTTTAAAAATCTCTTTAGCAGCTGAAATTTAATTTTTTTTAAAGGAAACCGGTATATGCCATTGAAACAGAACAAGAAAAATGGTTTCTGAAAATCAGTGAAATTAGATTATTAGGTTGCGGAGATTTACCTGAAACCCAACATTTAAAATCGCTCTAGCGGCACCAATATTTGTTTCTTCACAACAAAATTGGGGATATACCATTTTAATAAAATAAGAAAAAAGTAGTTTCCGAAAATTAGGGAAATTGGACCATTAAGAGTTGGGATATGCTTGAAAACCGAAATTTAAGATGTGCTCTTGCGTTTATTTTCTCAATATTGTTTTAAAATAAAATAATTAATTAATTCAGCATATAAACTGTATTTAAAGCGATACATATATTTTATATTTAACAAAAGAATCGTCGTGAAGATAGCAAATGTGAAATGTTGATCTACTATGTGTGTGAGAATTATATTTGTATGTAAGAACGCTCTGTAATCACCTCCAGAAAACGTTTTCGTTACGTGTTTTTACTACAATAACATTTAAATTAAATTTCAAAGCCACTGAAAATCGATGAAAATTTCGATTTATTATTGTTATTGTGTATATTTACTTAGTACCGTGTAACTTTTCGAAATAGTAACCTTCGTTTATTTTATTGAAATGTATGAACATCTCTTTCTTTAATACGCAATATAAGTCGAACTCATCTGTTATTTCTCTCTATTTTAGAGAATGTAAAGATGATATCAAGAGCTCAGTTCTTAAACGTGGTGTCTCTATTGTAATACTTACAGATTACAAGAAGTATAATTTTGTTCCCCTAATACCACACAGTACGGTCATTACTTATTTCATTTCATTAATTAATAAGGCCTAATTTGGGTTTTATATTCATTTTTAAAGTTATTCAACGTGATGAGGAATTCTCTTAGTTCACGCAGCTCCTGGGTGATGGACTTTTTTTTCCTACAATTTTTATGCCACGTAAGTTCACCGTCCCAAACGATGCAGGTTTACACTAAAAACAAATTAATAACAGAGCTATTACGATTACATACTTCTTAAAGTTTAGCAACTTGAAACGTTATTTAGAGGAATTAAATGCGACAGCAGTTACTGAACGTTATTGGATCACTGTTGCCATTTTTTGTGGTTGAAAATGTTATTCTTTCTCAAGAAGTGAATGAAAGAAAGTTTCTTCGGAATACTTAGCGACATGCAGTTGTTTCTTGGAGCAGCAATTTTATTAGGTCGTTTGGGAAGTTAATGTCTAATCAATTCAGGAAAACTACTGAAGCAAATACACGTCAAAGTACTCGAAAACTTTCTAAGGAACACAAACTGTGTGCTTTTACTTGAAGAAAAAATAAAACGAAAAAAAAAAAAAGAGTTGTAAATGAATGCCACATGAAATAAATGAGCATCCAAAACGTGGCAGGTTTTCACCGCTTTTATGCAACAAGCTCGTTACAGCTACAAACGTATGGCAAAATGGCTGAATATTGATGAAGTGCCGAAACACTTCGCAAAACCAAAATTACACCGATGAATATTATGGTGGTTGATGTAATACATCGTGGCGAAATAACCTTTTCAGAGAAGTATTGCCAACAAACTGACAAAATGCATCAAAAGTCGCAAGGAAAACAGCCAGAACTAATCTATATAAAAGGGCCTAATCTTCTTAACGATAACGCCAGGCCACAACTTTCGCAAAGAACAGTCCAGAAGCTGAATGAAAATTTACTTTGTCCAGCATATTCATCCTGCCTTTCAACAACTGACTTTCACTTATTTAAACATCTGGACAGTTTCCTGAAAAACAAAATACTCCAAGAAAAAGCTTTTAGAAAGAACGTCGTCTCTAGAAGCAATGATTTATATCAAAATGCCATAAATAAACTTACTAATAATTAGAAAAAATGCGTAGATGCCGAGGGTGGCTATTCTGGTTAATAAAGTTCATTTTCTGAATTATTGGCCCTAACTTGAATTTGAAATCACAAAAGAGCAAATAATTTCCGAAACCCAATGCTTACGAAACAAATCCATCTCTGACAATTCATGCAATTTAAAAAACTAAGAACATAAATTTAAATAACTATCGCCCAAAATGCTATGCAATACAGATATATTGATGTATATATATACACATACACATTAAGTGCATAACATAAGCTTAAACCCATCATCCGTATTTCTAACTTTCCCTTGATTCTGTTGTATGTGTTGCATTTCCGCAGTTGTATCTCAATATACTATTAAGTGTGCATTATATATGCTAATTAAATACTTGTCTTTAAAATAGCATTATTATATGTTCATTCTAAATAGTTAATTTCTAAACTTTAACCAAAAAATATTGGAACTTTGAATTGCTTTTTTATTTTACTAAATATAAGAAAACGTTTAGATGTACCTAATCGTCATTTTCCCTCAGACTTTCTTGGCTTCACTAGTTTCTAAGCTATAATATAGAAGTTCATGTTAAAGCCTGTGCATGAGGGTGCATCTTTATATATGTAGGTATGTATTAATTGTGACTGGGCTCACACTCAGTGGCAGTGAAGAATAATGAAAATACGATTATTTACTTTAAAAACGACAATTTAGTTAAATACATGTCTGACAATCTAGAATTAAAAAAATCAATCTAATTTAGATGTATGTCAGACTAATTGATGAAGACATTACATGCTTTACGTTAATTTTTTTATTTAATTATCTAATCGTGAATTTGCTAACAAAATTAATTTCATTCATGATTCCAACTTTTTGTCATATATCCCTTCGTAAAGATAATAAATACAGGCGGAAGTCATTCTTATTATTAATCAACTTCTGTCTTTATCGAAAAAGTAAATAATATTAGTTAATAGTTGGTTTTTAATAAATAAAACTGAGAAGAAAATGACAGAGAAGATAAATAAAAAAGAAATATTGCGGAGAAAAGGAAAAATTCTAGAGATTTTATTTTTATTTATTTATTTTTTTATTTTTTTTAATGGAGTTTAACGCCCGTTTTTACTACTGAGGCACCACAGGCATCCGCAATTGGTTTTTGAGGTTTTGTAGTATGAGCTGAGCTCACCATATATTTACAGTAGGAATAGATGAGTCGATCCTTCTTCTAGACACTGATGATACATGACATGAAATGATAAATTGGAAAAGGAATTTTATTTTTAAGGAAAGAAACGTCCCAGGCTTACGTTTAGGGTGCCTTCCCGGCATTTGCCACTAATGTGAACTGAGGAAAACCTGAAAAAAAACTTCAGGTGGGAATCGAACTCCAGACCTCCCGCTCACGAGTCCGCGCCTTAACGACCTCGGACATTCGTGGCAACATTAAAAAAAATTGAAAGTATGGAACGAGGAACTACACAAAGTACGAAGGTAATTTGAAAAGTTCATGGAATGAAGCATAAAATGACAGTTTTTGAAATTATTCTTCTTTTTCAACATAGTCTCCCTTGACACTAATGCACTTCGTGCAGCGATGCTCCAAAACCTTAATTCCATCAACAAACTCAGACTCCTTGAGGTCTCAACTGCTCTTCGTCAGACAAACATGTCTTTCCATCAAGGAATTTTCCCAGTTTAGGGCTCAGATAGAAGTGGATGGGGCCATTTCAGGGGAACAAGGCGAACGAGGCAACAAATCGTATATCATTTCATTGATTTTCGCTATTGCAATAACAAATGTGTGAGCATTGTCCTGATACAGGATAACTTTCTTCTTTGATAACCTGGCCTTTCCTCGCGTATTCACTATGTCCTAAAGGTTGGCATAATACATCACAGTGATAAATGTTCCGGTAGGAAGATAATCAATTATTATAGCAGCAGTACATCCTTGGCATCCCAGAATGCCGACGCAATGATCTTTCCGGACGATTTCACACACTTGCCTTCTTTTGCGATGGAGAATCTGAAATTGTTCAGATTGTTGTTTTGTTTTAGGTGTGAAGTATTGCACCTGTGTTTCATCATGTCATAAAGTTGGCGGAATTTCTCTGAAAACTGCCAAACCTTGCTGAAAATTTTGCTCTCTGAATCGCTTTTGATATTAAAAGTTTAATTTTCTTCATTAACATAGTGCAGACTTCGTATTATAAATTAAGATTATACAAAAAGTGTTTTTCAAAAAAATTATTAGCTTTCTCGCGACTTTTTGCATCCAATTTTTAATTTAAAGGAACTTTGAATTCCATTAAGATAGTTTTAAGTAATTTTGGAAGCATCTTTTGGTGCAAAAATTATCATGTAACAATTCCCTTTTTGTAAATAAGAATCTGCTATTATCTGATTACTTTTCTGCTATATTTTTCTGCTGAATGCATGGTGTTAGCGCAATACTAGACGTATATTTGTGAGCAAAGCACGCCACTGACTGTGTAATGTGTAACAGTCTGAACATATTTGGAAAGCAGTAAATGGAAACGACGCGCAGGCTGTTTTAGAGTCGTTGAACTTGTTTGCTGACGGAAAACAAGCCGAAATGTTATTAGGCATTGTCTTCACGGAGTTGATAGTCTTAATGCTGGGACGCTGGTAAAATATCAACATAGGCGTGTGTTGTTAAAACATGCACACACTTAAAGCTAGTCTCTTAAAAGTCACATCCTCTCATTACGCCCATTCTTCTTCTTCTTCTTCTTCTTCTTCTTCTTCTTCTTCTTCTTCTTCTTCTTCTTCTTCTTCTTCTTCTTCTTCTTCTTCTTCTTTATTTCTTTCTTAGAAAATGTTCTCATGTGTTCTGTTTCGACGTTTTACATTTGCATTTACATTTTACGTTTTGCAAATTTTTTCTAGTTTTTCTTAATTTTCTATTCGCCCTCAAACACTTTTTGACAGCATATTTATTTATTTATTTATTTGTTTACTATCTTAATAAAGCAACATGAAAACAAAAGCACAAGTGTTACCATCTCCGCAATGTCATTTGGTTACTTTTAGTTCAAGATGCTAAAAGACTAGATATCCCCTTGACTCATGAAATTCGGCATGATGCACTCTCTCTTTTTACGCCAGTCTGCATTTTCAACATGATAACATCCAGTGGTATTTTCCTCACTGTCTTCACAAAGCAATACTTGAGATAGTCCTAACTGGAATAAAGTTTGGTACCAATCTTACTCTACTAGATATCCCACTGCCTGTGGTCCAGCAAGTTCAGATCTGGACACCAGAGAGCCCAGTCTCAGCAATGATATCTGGATTATGCCTTCTAGTCATTGTTGGATTGACCAAGCCTTGAGAACCAAAGCCAGAGTGTTGCCCAAAGATCCAGTGCCTTCCGCTGATGTATGTCATATTCGAGGGTCTCGCTAAAGCTTCTAAAATGTCTTCTTCATTCTGTCTGCTCATGGTGTTGATAGAAATGGTGCGATATCACTCTCTGGCGCCGAACCTTCCTTGATGCTGGATGATGCCCTCTTTGCACCAGAGAAACATCCGTCTTTCCTCTATCCTGATAATTTTCTCATTAGTAAAGTAGAGTAGTTTGGGGACTATTTTGAGCATGGTATTCAAATGATCTCATTGCTCTCTGACACCCGATTTTATTTTCTGTTTAGATGCTGACAGATACATCATCAGCCGCCGATAATTTTTCATATGAAACTTATTTTTAATGACGTGAAACTGGAACTAATGGAAACGTTTAACGCAAAATCATTATTTTTTGCTTACGGGGTGGATTTCGAGGAAATCTCTCGAACCTCCTTCAGTTGAACAAAGTTCCCTGAATTTTTTTACAGTATTTTGAGTGATATATTTAATTGTTTCAGGAATTTAAGCATCTCTTTCTTGCCACATCAAGTGAATGGTAATTTACCGCAATTCTGCTTTCTTTCACACTTCATTCCACAGTTATCAGCTGATGTAGAACAGTGATTCTCAAACTTTCCCTGACCGCGGACTCCTTTACAGTTAACATTAATTGAGAGATGCTGTTGCATTTCACTACAGGCTTTGATATGTCTATTTCAACAACAGAATTTTGTATTCCAGTTATGGTGCTGGGTTTTCCAGAACGGTTTCTTTAGTTCTTTTTTTAAATAAATACTGATATGTATTCGGCTAGATGTAATTTGCTAACGAACACCAACACTTTTAGGGTCTTCTTTATTAGTCCGGAGCTCAGACTGGCAGGCGAGCCCCAGGCTACGCAGTTTGTTGCCGAAAGATGCGTACTGTTGCCAAGAAAAATATGACGGTATATATGCGCGTTCTATTTAGTTCACGTTTTCTGCTCACCTATTTAAAAACTTACTCTAGAACAAATAGATGCCTTCAATTTAATTTTAATTCATTTTCGCTCAATTAATACAAAACATTAATTGTATTGTCTTTCTTTTTATTGTATTTTATGATTTGCATCTATACATTCAAGAATAAATGCTGTTAACAGTACTCTAAAATACATATACGGGGGTCCGCGGACCACGGCAGAATCACGGAAACTAAGCAAGTGGAGCGAAATTGTGTTTAGGTTGTAATAGCTACCAATAGGATAGTTTAGCTTAGGACCATATCATGCATTTTTAAATATTTATTCCCTTATCTCTTGCAACATAACCAAAAGACGCTGCATTTGTCGAGTTATCTATTAGGTGATCCAGTCGGGATTTGTTACCCAAGCAATCCTTATTCTGGAGTTTTCTTTAATCTAAAAACAATCCCGAGCTCAAATGCGCCATCAGTTAAAGTATATTGACAATATGAAATGCATTCAGAGCCAAAGTTTCTGGTATTTTGTACGCCAAGTTATTTGCTTCTTTTGATGAGAAGCCCAAGTAATATTGAAGTTAATTTGCTATGATAAAATATATTCCTTTTTTTTTAAATCCTAGAACATGTTTAAATTTTATTTTTAACTCTTGTGCAAAGAGTGTCACTTTAAGTAAATTCTATTATAAATATAATAAAGAGCTTTTTCGAAAACGACAGCGATCATTCTTATCCACATAGAACATTAATTTTGGACTTATTTTTAATTTTTGTACAGCATTCTATAGCATATTAAAAACAGGTAGTGAATTCTAAAACAACTACTTTAAATTTGTTAAAAAGTTTATTGTAAACAATGTAAATAAAATTTAAAAATCTGGAAAACCTGTATGATTAATATAAAAAAATAAAACAAGCTTAGGAGGAAACGAATAAATAACTCACTGTAACCTAATGCATGGCAATTTAACATTCATTAACGGCTTTATCACAATTGCTCTGTTCTTAGAGCACGCTGATGACCTGAGATGTTAAAGAGCGTCCATAAATAAATCAATCAAATAAATCTGCTCTTATAATCTTTGAGGATTTTTTATTTTTAGTTTTAAAACTTGCAGAGTTTCATAACCTTAAGAAAGCAGTTTTTAAAAATATAGTCGAAATGTTCCAGTGATTCATTTTTCAGGGACAATTGCCTGAAGCCCTTTATTATTTTAAGCACTATAGATAAGTATAGAAAGCGGTTATTGCTTCCCTTAATGCCAAGGTAACGAACATCTTTTCGCCTACTTTTCTCACAGTAAAAATAATTTGTGGACTTAAAAATGTTGGTTCCTCTTTGGGATACAAATCAGTTTTGGATTCTTTTCTTTCCAATATCCCTTCTAATATCAGTGTTTCTCTTTGACCTGCTTACATGCATAAGAAGTGGAATGAAGATATTTCGGAGCGAACGTTCAACCAGGTCTGTCTCGCGTGTGAGGATAAACGATCCCTAAAGCGCCATTTGCACCATCTGTCCGGCATCTGTAGTGAGCCCCCCATATCGCTTCGGAAACCGGATAGAAGGTCCAGCAACTGACTCTCGCCAGTTAACACCAAAGTGCACAAGAACTGCTTAAGCCTCAGCATTAAACAGAAGACAAGTATCCACCAGAGTTGGAATGGCAGGGAAGTCTCAATGTCTAACTAATCCTCGCCAATGTTAAATTTAGCCAATTTATCACTCTTTATCTCAGAAATATTAAATACAGAACTTTCAGAAGATGTCCTTACCGCTAGCGTGAGATTTTACGTCTCGATCAATGCCGGCTCTCCTCCCCAATAACGGTCACCTACCTGCCTGTCCTTGAACTTACGAGCAGTCACCAACCTACATTCGTTCGTTAAGACTTTAGAGGAACGTAATTTTGTGTGTAAATGTTATTATAAATACAAATCAACTCGTCGCGTTCGTGAGAAATTTATTCGGAAGTTTCCTGGACAATTGTCCCCTTCCAGAACTGTAATTCATGACCTTGTGAATAAATTTGTTCAATATAAAACAAGAAACACACGTGAAGACGTGCAGTTTTAACTCATTGCAAATATTGTACGTTTGCCAACAAAACCAGTACTAACATTAGATAGTTACTTGGTGTTACAGTGTTTTCTGTACAAAAACGCATTTGTTAAAACTCAAATCTTACAAGTGTGCATGTGCCCATTGTATGCGACAAGATGATCCCGTAGCAGGTGTGGGTTATTGTGAGTGGTTTCTTTCATCAGTGACTGGAGAATTAACCGACCCACAGATGTTATCTTTTCAGACGAGGCGTGGTTCCACCAAAATGGCCCTGTCGAATATACGGCTTTAGCATATCCAGTTCCCTAAACGCAAAATCCCATGCGAGCGGTAGGGACATATTCTGGTAGCTCTGTATAATTAGCTGGTTTTTGTATGGTGTACTTACGAACATTTTTTAATCTATACGAAAAACAGAAAAAGTAGTTGCATTGAACATTAAGAAAGCTACAATTTTTAATTAATGATGATGCACTTTATATTTAACATGGTTGTTTTTAAAATAATAACTTGCATTGTATCTTCAAACCTTTTATTAAATAGTGTCATTCTGTTCATCATGCTGGTAAAATTTCAAGTTTTATGCTTATCAGTGATATAATGGACATTTGTATCGAAAACCATTGTTTCAGAAACCGCATTTAAACATAAAAATTAAAAGAAAATTCGCATTTTTAAAATAAATAGTATCTCATAATCCTCCAGACTGATAGTCCTCCGTCTCTTCCTCTTGACCGCCACGGATGGCCGAGGTCGTTAAGGCGCGGATTCGTGAGCAGGAGGTCTGAGGTTCGATTCCCACCACGACCGTCCTCCCTGACTGGGGTTTTCTCCAGGTTTTCCTCAGTTCTCATAACTGGCAAATGCCGGGTAGGTACCCTAAACTTAGGCCTGGAACGTTTCATACCTTAAAAAAAATATAAAGAAAAATCTTTTCCAAATTTACCATTTCATCTCGTGTATCAGCGGTGTCCACCGCCTGTGGTGCCTCAGTAGTAAAAATGGGCCTTAAACACTACTTAAAGAAAAAATCTTCCTCTTGATACGAATGTTTTTCTTTTTTTTATTTACTTATTTATTTACCGAAAAATTAAATGCAATACCTCCTCTCTAGAGAAATTTTTTTACAAATTGAGTGATGCTTAACTGAGAGAAAGATTTAGAAAAGAAAGAGAAAAAAAAATGCCAACCAATAATATTTCAAAAAAAAAGTTAACTAAGTTAGATATCCTATAACGCTTTAAAACATATATTAAAATAAGCGATAAAATAAAAATATTAAAATATTTTCAAAATATTACAATGTAAAAATATCAATATAATCAAAAAATTAACCCTCTTTAAGACGAAATGAACATGAAGAGATTAAAGGGAACAATGATGGTGAAGTATAAGTGTGAAAACCAGATAACTGCGAGAAAACAACAAAAATTCAAATTTGGCGCCAAAAATATCGCTCCGCAGCAGCTAGAATCGAAATTCGGTCCGCAGCTACACTAACCCAGAGCTCTCTAGCCAACTGAGATTGCCTTGAATGCGATTAACTTTCAAGTATTTGTTTTGTTTATTTTTCCCATATTAAAATATATTTTCGCCTTGGCACTTTTATTTGCCTTTTCATCATATAAAGAAAATAAAGAAACAGGAATAAAGAAAAAGAAACAAGCAAGACTCTGCATGTGCATTATACAGGTTAGCCAACATATACATTTCTCAGCATGTAATAAATATCTCTTTTGAACACCAAGCTTTAAATAAAAGAAAAACAATTACCTCTTGAATGAAACGTCGCAGTAAAGGCTATTTAAACGCAATTCTTGCATCATCACAGACCGTTCTAAAGCATGCCATCAGCAACAAAACTAGAGATAAATTATATATGAGATATTTTTCGAGTGAGAGATGCGTCCAGAAAAAAAAAAACATATCCCAACTGGAATTCGAACCCCTGCCCGATAACCTGAAAGCAAATAGCATTTTACTACACACAAACTTATAATAGCTTATGTTTTGCATTCCCTTCACTACTTTTGTTCAGGGCCCTGTTGCATAAGTTTACTAATATTATTAGATTGAAGAGTCTACGCATCTACATTCTTGGTACGGCAGGCCAATGCAGGTCTAGGCCTACCGCAGTGACCGCTGCGTCCTCCAACTCCGTCTTGCGAAATCGTCGGCAGAGAGCGGTATTACAGGTTGATATTGATTACCACATACCTCCCGCCGATCGCTATTACGCGCCTTTCGAGATCGAATGATTTATTAAATATCTAAGGGGACAGGGATCCAACACCCGGGACTTCCCAGACAGCAGTCAGTAACGCTGATCACTAGACTAGAGGCGAACAGTATACAAACTACTATAATTACTAATTTCTGTTGCATAACACTATACCTTGGCTATTAGTGAACTCTGCCACAAACTTTTGCAAGTTACAAATTCCCAATAGCCACTGCTCCCTGAATATTCTATTCAGTGACTCCTGAATCATAAATTCAGAAGGTAGTAAAACGTAATTTAGTCAGGAGGGGTAACAATTGTCGGTTAGAAATAAATACTTTTAAAAAATGGGGATATACAACAAAAATCAAAAGCTAAATGAGTGTGTGTGTGTGTGTGTGTGTGTTATGGTTAAAATAAAGGCCACGATGTTAATATTATTTTTGGGAGTTTTTCAGAAACATTGACAAAAATGGAAAAAAAGAATAGAAAGTAATAAAGCAAAAGAAAGAGAATCCCATTCGTTTATGCACGTTGTATTTCCAATCACATTTCTTATAACTTCTTTCTGTCTTGATAGGAAACATTCTATATCTTTGATAGAACGCCAAATCATCCTGAAATTTCAACTTCACACATTGATTATATCATTGTTGTTGTCTGGGATTAGATCTTTGCAAGTCTTCTTAAATGGAGGAACCAAAGGAAGATTGTCAGTCATACCCAGGTCTATGCACACGATGTAGTGGGACTTGTAGAAAAAACATTAGTAATCATAAATAATAAATAGAATTAATAAGTAAAATTCAATAGTAATATACATTTTCCACTAACAAATTGTAGGTTTTCTTCAGACTATTATGCAATAAAAGTATTTTACAAATTACAAACTATACTATTAGTTTGTAGAATGTTACGCAAACAGGGTCCAAAGCTCTGATACAACTGACCTCCATCCACCACAAACTACGTATATCTCTCAACGAAACCGTCTTTCTTCAATTTCCAAATACGTATTAAAGGTAAGCATGGCACGTGAGGTCCCACGCTTTACGAGGTATTTTGAACGCCTTTCCCAGATTCATGCACGCCACATATGGACCACTTTTCCACAGGTAGTCTGTTCCAACTTTCACTACACAATGGCCGGTAAACGACTGGGTCAATGCACCGCGTACTCTCTTGCGAGTTGATTGGAGCAGCTGTACTGTACAGTATGGAGCCTGCCATACAAAACCATCAACGGCTTGAATAAGCGTTTCATTGTACGAGCAACAACAAAGGCGCCATTATTTTTAAACCAGGAATAATTAAGTAGGTATCTATACAAATTATAAATTTTAGTTTTGTATGTTAGATGAACATTAATCATAGCTAAAGACGATCTTAAAATCTGTTAAATGAGATAGATAATATTTCTAAGGGGACATAAATCCTTGTATCTAATGCCACCAAGACTAAAAATATCTAGCACAAATACCACTGTGACTGAAAATATAAGGGACTAAATTCTACACGAGTAAAAACACTTAGGTGAAACAGAAAATCTGAAACAGATTTTTACTATTGCCCAAAAATATCTCAGATCGAATTCTATGGTAGAGCTAATATATCGGATCGAATCCATAACAAACAATTGCCGAGATTGTTAATTCCTACTATGTCTAGAGTTACTTTTACTTATTAAACCTATTTTCAGCCTTCCTTTCACCTAAATTAGGCATGATACCTATTTAATTCCTTTAACTCTATTATTCTTCAACTTTAACAGGAGTTTATCTTTCTTCCCAAAATAAAATGTTCTGATTTTTTCGGTTCCAAAAATGATTTTCCAGCCATGACAATGATATAACAGCTCATTTTCACCTTAAATAAAAGTAGTACATCATTTGAACCACTGCAAAATTTGCACAATACACTTGCTTTTCCTCAAGTACGCAGCATATACCGTGCCCTTATTCCGTTACACAATCGGAATTTGTATACACCGGTAGGAACGGGATGACCTTCAGTGAGATTTCCTGAAGCAGTCAATTGAGCTTACTCTGTCGCGATTATCACTCCAACTGTTTCAAGTGCAAGTTAAAGTTTTATTGAGTATTTGTGTGTTGTGGAGTATGCTGAGAGTAAGATATGTTCTAGAGCAAAGAATGTTTACTTATGAATGTTATGTGCAAAAGAAATCGTAGAGTTCTGCAGGAAAGAATATCCAGTTAAATTTTCCAGAATACCATTCCAGCGGTAAGCAACCTTTTCAGATTGGTGAACAAAGTTTGAACCCAAGACGTTTCCAAGTACCGAGACCAAAAAAAACGGGTTTTAATTGACGGGAAGCTTGATGAAATAAGCTATCGGTTATAAACCTTTCCTTGTAAGCAAGTTGGTTTATATGTGACTGTGCGTATAAATATAGCTGTTGTAGGGTATTCCCCTCGAATGGGCCTAGTTTCAAATTAGTGTAAAAATTAACAGTTAAAGATATAATGAAACACAAAGTGTCATCTGAAGGGAAAACTCACCAAGTTTTTGATCACAGGATATAATATTATATTTGTTGAAACAAATCACCACATATCTATGTGTGCCCCAGCAGTAACAGTAACGCCATCAAGGCGGTAGATAATTTCCTGCCATGTACGTTGCAATGTATTTTGAGTCAAGATGACGGAGGTTGCACTGATGCGCTCCTGAAGATCCAGAAGATCTCTGATTGGGGTGATTTAAACCTTTTACTTACTCCCAAAGGAAAAATTTCAAGGGGACCTTGGGGGACCATGCCATCGATCCTCCTCTACCAATCCAACGGCTAAGAAAAATCTCGTAAGGGTACTGCGAACATTTCTGTACCAATGGGGCAGGGCGCCTCCTTGCTGAAAATTTACATCAGGTTGTGGGTGTTGGACTTGAGGTAAGAAGAAATATTCCAACATGTGTCTAGGTACATGATGCCAGTGATTGATATTTCCATGGAGAAGAAAGACTCAACCATTTCATTTATGAACCGGCCCCTGCCCCATCTTTTGTTGATAATTGAAAATATTACAAAAACATTACAAAACTCGTCTTTCAGATGACACTTTTTATTTATTATATCTTTAACCGTTAACAGTTTACAGAGATTTAAATTAAGTTCATTCGAAGGGAACATTTTGTATATAAAATTACAGCTGCATATGAAATAAAACCCATGGAGGCGCTGAAACAAAATATTGGGGAGGATGAATTGGGCGAAAGTCTCAAAATTTTTTCAAAAGGATTCACGATTCAGACATATCTTACAGCGGAGGTTGTTGATTTGTTTTATACGTTCTTTAACATCTCAGGTTATCAGTTCTCATTAAATTCAGGGCGTGAAACGGCAAATAAATTTTGCTCAGAGGCCTCTTCTTTCAGGCTTGAAGTTCGTTTCCGTGCCATTAATCTACGACATGAGACCCACGGCTTTGCTTCCCTTCAAAAGGAATGGCGGAAAACTTTGCCTTTTTACGCCCGAAAAAATCCAATGACCTTGACAAGGATTGGACTGAAGATGTTGGGTGTGCGAGGCAAGTATGGTCACCACTAGACCCGACTACAGCGGAGAGATGGTGAGCACAATGTTAACTACTAGTAAATAATGAAAGAAACAAACAGTTGTGCGCAACGAGTTCTGACAGCGCGACAGGATTTTCCTCGCCAGACTGCGAGACCCTTACCACAAAATCAATTTACGATTGCCTAGAGCAATGAGGATCTGTAGAAACATAAATACAGCATTTTGAGTGGAGTATAAAAATAATGCTGGAACTTGCCCAAAAGTAAATAAAAAGGGAGTACTTTACTTGACGTCATGTTTGCACTACTTGTGTTCATATGTTCGTACTGCTAATACAGACCCAGTATGGCTTACTTCCACCGTACCATCAGAAATTCTCTTCTCTCAGGTTTATCAACGAAATTTTACCCACATTTAAAGCTCAAGAAAGACACAATTCTTCTCTGAGTGTATGTTATCAACAAAAGCGACGTCCCAATTGAAAACACAGTGATGTTCTTTTGTTTCTAATAATGATTTTCATAAAACTGATGCAGAAAATTCATTAAATGTATGACACAAAATAAAACGAATTTCAAAATAGTTCAGTACTGGGTGGCACATTCGGGAATTTTGCATACATATTAAAAATATCTATTTGTTTGCTACATTAAACTTTTCATGAAAGTTATCAGTTTTGGAAATAAACATTTGTTTGTTATAAATTTATTCAATATTTAAACTGTTATGTTATGATGAAATGGTACATAGATATTTGCTAATGAAATGTTTTTATAAATTACTATCTATAATAATAGTAAAATTAATATGTAAAACAAATAATTATTTGATTTATGTATTATTTTTGACACGTCATATTATATTTTCACTATAGCGATAACATTTTGGTGTTACAACTTAAAGATAAGATAATTTTACTGTTGTTAATATACATTTTTTATTTATTAGTGAAATGTCATTTTTTGGCGAAAAATGCAGCAGGCTTAAAAAAAATAAATCTAAAGTTAACGTTCACCTATGTAGAATTTCAAGTTCGCATGCTACGGCCTCAGAAGTGTTTTTTTTTTTTTTTTTTTTTTTAATTTTACGCCCGTTTTTGAGGTACCACATGCGGTTGGACGTTTCTATTTATATGCATATTGGTATTACTTTAACTTCAAAGATCATAATAAGTTATTAATAATGTAATAATGTTAATAGTCTATTAGTAGTCCTTAAGGCTAGGAATATGTATTCCACAATCAAAAACCTGTAAAACTGATTATTAATAAACTTATTAAGAGGTCAAAAGTTGTCATTTTTCAACTTAAGAGTTTTAACTTTAATTTGTTTATATCAAGTTGTTTGATGTCCATGGGAAATTTATGAATAAATAAGCCGTTTGGGTTTTAGCTTCTATAAATGACCATACAAGACAAATATTAACCATTTAATATATTTAAATTAATTTTGTTAAAATGGGGTCTTTTTTTTTAAATCTGGACAAAATACCGTCTCTGTATATGCATATATATATATATATATATATATATATATATGCAAAAAGTATTTAGTTTGCTCCATTTACTTCAAAAACGGTTTATTATTGCCACCCATAATGAAAAAAAAAAGTTTTCGCGGACACAAAGTAATAAGAACTGTCACATGGAGACCAGAGAATGGTCATATAAACACTGTGCACTGTGATACTGCGAGAGTTTGCCAGAAATGTGGAAAGCAACCCAGTTCTACAGAAATAGTTTCACCCGTCCTTGCCGACCTTTCGGATTCCCACAAACCCACACTAGAGGCCAGCTGTTATAGCACAAACACATCCTTCTTTACTACTGTGAGCTGTTTTACAATATTAGTCTTTGTGCATTCTTTAAGGTTTCTTACAGTAAGAAAATTGCGAATAAAAAAAAACGTTTTCTGCAGCAAAAGTGAAATAACAAGTCTGTATCCTCTATAAAACTTTTTAACAAACTACTTGAATAATATTTCTTCAATGCTCAAACCACATCATCACCATTATCTATGAGGAAGAATTGCGCAGAAAGTTCAACGTAATATGCCAATTTCTTTATTGGGTAAACTTGAAGTTATACTCCACAATCCGGCCAAAAAAATATTTCTTTATTGCAAAGGAGAATTTCGCGGGAAGGGACATCGATTTGTATTTCTGTTTTAGAACCCAAACGAGAAAACTTGCATTAGTAAACAGAAGATAAATAATTCTAAGACGACGGGAGGGTTAATTTTATTGTTCAAAAAATAATTAGTGTATTTTTCGAGTTAGAACATTAGAAAGCTTAGTTAAGGTAACAATTACTTATACTAGGTGTAATAAAAGACGGGGCAAATTTTAGGATCGAGTTCCTCACACCAAATGTCCGGAAATTGTGAGTTACGATGTAAGACATTTTGTAATTCACAACCGAAAGACGATTTAAAAGTTGCTTGAAGCAAGGTCGGTGCTATCCGGAGGATGCTCGTGGACTTCCCACTTCGCAGCGTCTAATTTGTCTTGTTGGCATTAAAAGAGGACAGCGTTGTCATGGTGAGGAGTCCTGGTCACTTCCGTTGAAGTTTGCTAGGGATGTTACAGTACACGGTTTGTTCTTGAGACTGGAAGGCGCTCAGCAGTATGCCTTCGTGATTCCAATATCACTTTAAACTTGCAAGCTACGCAGGATATTTCCACTGCATTGACGCACACTTTTTCTCGGACTGATGATGGTGAACTCAAGACTCAACCTGTAGCATTTTACCCAGCTGCCTTCGGTATGGGAACGCCATTGCATACAACAATGCAGCTTCCCGCAAACGTATGTAAAAAGCATACACCAATGGAAACATTTATTGCCTCACCTATAGCTTTTGTCTATTTTCACTCTAACCTTACTTAATGTCTATAATGTGTTCATTATTTCAGTTTTGGTTTATCTATGGGTTTGTGCATTTTTGTACGCAACAGAACTTCTAAACATGGACAAAGGTATTGAATTAACTACTTGCAAAAAGAGTGTAATTGTTACATTAGCTTCTGAGGGTCTTTCATTGCATCAAAAGATAGAATTCAACAAATATAATGTGTCAAAATTATTGGCTAAATACAAGAAAACTGGGAATTTAGAAAGAATTAAAGGAAGAGGCAGAAAATTTTCTTCTACTGCCGCAAATGACCGCGTTTTGAAGTGGATCTGTCTGAAAACCCGGCGTATGATTTCGGTGGAGTTGAAAAGATTAGTGAAGAAACTGCTAGTGTGGTGGTTTGCAGCAAAACCATCAGATTCAGACTTCCAGGAATGGACCTATCTGCTAGAGGGGCACGGAACAAGCCCCTTTTGACAGTTAAAATGAAGAAAGCTCAACTAGAATAGACCAAGTAAAATGTCCATTCGCTGAAGAGATGTGTCTTCAAGAGTAAAGTCATGACCTCAGATGAAGCAAAATTTAATGTCAAAAGAAACGATGGAAAAGCATTTATCGTCGTCGTAGCGGTGAAGAATTTCTGCTAGAATGTTTGGAGTCAAGTGAAATTGCCAGAAAGTGTGATGGTCTGGGGTTGCATCTCCAACAAAGGATTGAGTGCATTGCGTTTTGTTGAGGGAACAGGATGCGTACATAATGAAATCAGGAAGAAGTTTAAAGGCAACAATAGTGAAGCAGTTTGTATTACCAGAAAATTACACTTTCCAAGATGACACCGCGCCATGTCATAGGGCAAGGAAAGTCAGCATCTTGCTTAAACACTACTAATTTTACCAAGATAAACTACTATTTAACCTAATTAATGTTACATTCACATGGCTTTTTTTTTAAAAGAAGAAGAAGAAGAAGAAGAAGAAGAAGAAGAAAATTTTGTGCTACAGGTTACAAGTTTTCTTGAAGACCAAGCCCAGATCTCAGTCCCAAAGAGAACTGTCGGAAGATGATTGGCAATACTGTAATAAAGAAAAAAGGAAAGACTTTTGAGGTCATCCATAGGGTGTGGATTGGTGAGATTTCGCCTGACCAAGTGAAAAATGTAATACTTTCAATGCCCAGACGATGTGGGGCCGTAATAAAAGGTCGGAAAGGCAACACAAAGTATTAATCAAGTATTTTTACATTGAGGACTTATTTTATGTGTGTAAAAGATTCTCTTATTATCATTATTAAACAAGAACTCACCAGGTTTATGCAATTTTAATTACAACATTGTGGCTATTTAGTTATATAAATTGACATTTTATTCAGGTTTACCTTTGCATGTACTTTTAACAGATATAAAGATGATTAGCGTCAGATTTTTAAAATTTTAGACTTAAGAATATTCGGGTTATACCTAGAAACACAATTATAGTAAAATTTCAAATACTGATATTTCTAGATGAGTATAAAGAGAAAAACATAAATATTTTGTGAGTGTTACAATAAATATTTTCCTTTCACGATAAAAATGTCTTTTCATGGTTAACCACTCAAATATAAAACTGCAGCAGAAGTCAAACTTAAGAAACTAATCATCAACATACACAAATAATAAATGTAAACAAATCTCCATAGCAACATATCGCATTCTAGGATACAGTGTATTATACATAAACAAATTGAGCTGTATCAGTAGCATTATTCTATTGACTGAAAAAGTTAATTATCATTTTAACAAAGTTAAGTTGCTGAATCATGCCTTGAAAAGCGTTAAATCTTTCGATAATAACTCATAAGTCGTGCATTTTTGGACATGTGTTTAATGCCCCCCCTTCCTTTTTAGTGTATTTATTTTTTTTATTTATGTTTTTTTTTTTTATGAGTATCTCGTCCCCTAAGTTTTTTCCAGTATAGTTGTTACACTCTGTATATTTGATAATGAATAACTAACTTTAAATATAACTGTGGCTTTGTATGATAAATTTTCGTGATAAAGAGGCCAATACTTTCCCTTAAAATATTATAAAATAGATTTGTTATAGTTTAAGTTTAATGATTTTTATCCTAGAGCACTTTTTTTTTTAATAATGTTTAACCCCCAGTTTTTACTACTAAGGCACCACAGGCGGTGGACACTGATGATATATGAGATGAAATGAAAATTGTGAAAGGATTTTTTTAAGAAAGGAAACGTTCTAGACCTAAGTTTTAGGGTACCTCCCCGGCATTTGTTACTTATGAGGACTGAGGGAAACCTGGAAAAAACTCAGTCAGGTAGGAGGTCCTGGCGGGATTCGAACCCCAGACCTCCCGCTCACGAGTCCGAGCCTTAACAACCTCGGCCATCCGTGGCAGTAGAGAGCTACCTTGTTGTTGAAAACATTCTTTTTATACTTTTATCTTTAAGCCGAAAGTTTTACAATCATAGTCACTGTCAGCCATGTCTTCTCTGAGCTATAATCCAGTTAAATTTAAAAAATTATAATAATAAAATGGAAATTACTAACAGTACTTTCAAAATCGTCAAGGAAAATTGTTGAGGAAAAGACGAACGCCACACGAAGTGACACATTTTCTTCGGTTACGTTTTCCACAGTTGTTACTTGGTAAGTCTCAGCGTTCTGGGAATGTGTGTGTTGCAACATTTTCGTGAAATGCAGTGCATAGTATTGATCGGAATGTCAAAGAATCACGTTTCCGGAATTCTCTAAACCCAATCTTTCAAGAAAAGAACACATTCGGTGAAAAAAGAAAAGGAAAAGCAAAAACCATTAAAGGTCTCTCAGGAGACGGTTAAAGAAGAAAGAACTGAACCCAACAATAATTTCGCAAGTAGCGGTGGATCAGGTTCAGTCAAGTCTGCGACGGCCCGGGTGAACGACCTGTGCAATTTCCGGAGTCCGCCATATCCGTTTTCCAGTTTCTTGCCCGACCACCTACACTCCATCTTCAAGGAATGGCCGCTTGTTCCTATGTAGAGATTTACACACTCAGGTTAGGCCTGAATTAAGCCAGTTTTTGTCGCCTCGGCACATTATGCGCTTTGTCAGCAGCATTACTGAAATTCTAGTTGATGTTTAAGGATACCTTGTGGGATAAGAAACAAAAGAAAAATCACTGAAATAAAACCTTTCACAGTGAAAGAACTGATATTTGCATATGTTTCATTGTTCAGGAAAGCAAACTATTGCTGTAAGCATAAGCAAAACTTTCTTTAGTTTCTTTTAAACTGATAATTGTTTGGAGTTGCTACTAGTTTTTCTGCATTTATTTGGATGTGTTTTTTAATAACCCTCCGTATTTAAGGTTTATTTAGAGTAGAAACACCAATTCAAAAAAGACATTAAAATTATAAAACTCATTATTTAAAACGCACATCAAAACCCTTTTGTTGTGTCCATTTGAAAATAGAACATTTTCGGAACCAAAGTTGTGGAATTTACGCTATGAAATAATAGCGGTCTTTGTTTTTACCCTCACGCGGACCTGGCCGGCAACAGGGAGTACGCAGCTTAGCTATCAACACCTAGACCTATGCGCGATCGGCAAAGTTCTTTTTAATGGTTTTAACTACTGAGGCACCACAGGCGGTGGGCACTGATGATACATGAAATGAAATTATATATTGAGGGGTATTTATTATTTATTTATTTTAAGGAAGGAAGCGTCCCAGGCCTAAGTTTAGGGTACTTCCCCCGCATTTGCCATTTATGAGGACGAGGAAAATCTGGAAAAAACCTCAGTCAGGGCGGGTGGTCCTGGAGGGAATCGAACCCCAGCCCTCCCGCTAATGAATCCGCACCTTAATGACCTCGGCCACCCGTGACGGTGGCAAAGTACTGAAAACGTGCTTTATACAGGCGATTAAATTCTCCTTCCCGAATCGGTGGGTTGTGAGGCTTCCACTTCGGTAACTTGTAGGAGTGACATGTTAGCAATTTTATAGCAGAATATGTCGATGTCTTGTGATAACACTGCAAAAGATTCTCGTGGTGACATTAGCAGTTTTTCCTGTGTTAACACATGACCCCTACGTCTTATTAACTTGTCCAACTCTGATTCTATTGTTTTTAATTTAAGCACTGTGTTACGAATTGTATATGAATTTCCGAAAAAATATTCTTGAAGTTCTGCACGATACTGAGTAACTGATTCATTTTTTTTAAAAAGTTAGAGCAGATGAAAATTCCGTATTAAGTCTTTGAACCTGGTAAACAGAAAAATGAAAATCTTTATACTCCTCACTATTCCCAACCTAAACAGGCTCTAACTGGCGGTGTGTGCCGCTGTGACTAGCCAATTTTGGACCCGTCCGCGTGAGGGGAAAAATAAAACGAAGACTTGCTGCTATTTACATCTAGACTAAGTTCAGAGTCAGTTACACTGTATCATCGATGCTAAGGTAAATTCGCATTTAAGATCGAAAATGTTCAATCATATTTATAAAACAAAGTTTACATATTACATATAAGTGACATTTTAACACATGATAGCATAAACACTTTTCTTTCAAAATATAGGCCATCATTTTTTATAACTTTCATCCATCTTCTACCGGCAAAGAACTCTGAACAAGCATTTTTGACAATTTAAAGATTGTCAAACCGCCTTCCTCGAAGAAATGTTGCATGAACTGCAAAAAAAAAAAGCATAATCAGAAAGCGCAACATCTGTACTATATGCTAATTTCTGGATTTTTGTTGGGTCAATCTTGATCAATAGGCAGGAATAGTGATTGCCTTTAGTAGTATAACAAATGTGGTATGCAGTCGCTCACAGTACAGGTCAGAGTCAACTTCACGACCGTTTGGGACCAGCTCTAAATGTGTAACACCATCGAAATTTCATCAAACGCAAAGCATCATCTTTCGCTCAAGACGAACCACTGACTGAGGTTCTTTCCCACAGGATATTTATTCCTTTATTCTTTACAGAATTGTGAAACAAGAGCCATTTTCATCACATGCCACAATGCGTTTCCAGAATCGGTTGTCATGGGGATTTTTTAGAAATTATTTACAAATATCAGCTTCTCGCTAGGTCTTAGCTTCATATGAACTTACACTTCCACTTATGTACATTATGTAGAAATAGTAGAACAGCTACATATTGTTGTTTTGGAGACGCTAAACCTTCCTGACAATTCATGGGTACTGGCAAGTGGCTCTATTCTTCGAATGCAGCGTGTTTTCTTTAGCCGAATGTCATCCAGACTGCGGCTTATATTCAAGTTATCTCCATCACTGAATCGCCTGAACCAGTTTGATGCTGTTTTACTCCTGGTAACATCCTGAACTTTTACCTCATATATTTAAGTTGAGTGGGTTCCAATGAACAAAAGAATCGCAGGAGAGCTGTGTCTCTGGGTCACCTGCAGGGTTACCATCATTGGAGACGAAATGTGCTCCCACCATTTTAAGCCTGAGAGCAAACGACAAAGCCAACAGTGGGAATAGGCGAATTCTCCTCTGTCGTACATACAAGTTCCACGAAAGTCATGATTACGTTCCTCGGCTGTGATGGATCGCTGCTTGTGGGTTTTCTCCAGTATTGGGCTATAATCAGTGCAAAGGGCCATTAAAGCACGTCATAAGGTTTAAACCCCATAGAATGCTATTGCACGCCATTAATCCATGTCCATGATAACGCACTCCCCCACTGTGAGGAATATGCTTTAAGAATTTGGCTGGAACACGTCAACAGCCCACATCTTTCTCTATAATATTTTAGAATTTTTGACGGCTTGAAGAGAGAAATTCGTGAACATCGGCTTGAAACGGAGTGGGTAGGTTATTTATCCGTCAACAATCTAAAAGCTTCCACAACAATGGTATTGATGTCTTGTCTCAATGGTATTGATGTATTAATAATATTGGAGATTACTTACGGGTGTCTCTATTTTTCATTGAACTATCCCTCATAAAAGTATGCCAGAGCTTAAAGTTATTTGCATACCCTTATTTTAATTTAGAAAATAACACGCAGTTGATCTTATCACAGTCTTCGTTTCCATAAGAATGAATGCCTAATAAATATACCAGCGTTTATTACAGCAGAATACTTTGAGTTCATTTCTTTGCTTCATCTTTGTAGCTCAAATTAAATCTATCCGTTCAAATCGATTCCCAGTATTAAAAGGCATTTCGGTGATGCAAATTTTTATTAATAAATTAATAATATTCTGTAAAAACATTGCGAATCAATTCAGTCTTCGGGTCACATTTACGTGCATTTGCAATTGTAGCAGCACATTATCTCGCTGCTGGCTGAATGAGTGACTGAGATTAAAAATAGCCTTGATATTCTCAGCATTCTGCACTCAGAGTACCGTTCGTTAACGTGTGCTATTCTGGTCAGTAGCCTCGGTCGGTAACCACGTGTGTTGCTTGTTCATATTGCAACAGTGTTATTTTGTGAACTGAATAGTGAATTCAGTCGAGAGTTTATGGGAGAAATGGAAGAAAAAATGAAGGCGAAGCGGTTAGAAAGACCTACACCCGATCTGACTATAACTCAGAAGGCAAAAGGTGGGGAAAATTGCGTATACAACAGAAAATTTCGTAGGACAGTGTATGAAAACAGTTGGATATGTAGCTATGAGATAAGGAACGCTCTTTTCTGTTTTCCAATCTTCTTTTTGATAATAGTGATTCTCATTTGTGGAGAATAACATGAGTGACCGATTTAGGCCACCTTAACGAATCATAAAAAACACAAAGATAATATGAAACACATACGTAATGTGCCGAATCGTCGGCATGTAAGTGCAACAACACAGCTGAGCTGTGAATACCATCACGAAAAACTGAAACACAATCAACAAGTGCATAAATAACAGACGTGCTTTCCAAAATGATCGATTGTATCACGTTTTGCGGGGCTTTTGAGCTTGCTTTGAGAGGTCTCGACAAGACTGACAATTCTGAAAACCTTGGTGTCTTTTCAGGTCTGATAGATTTCGTGAAGAGTATTGATAATAATGTACGTGAACATATGAACTCCAATTAGTATTTAAAGGAACGTCCAAAACTATACAGAACAAACTGTTGGGACTGCATATTGCAAGTATGCCGTGAAACAATAACTCAAGAAATGAAAGAAGCAGAATTCGTTGCTACAATGTCAGACGCAACAACTGACATTTTCGAGCAAGGACAGTTAGGGGTGGTTTTTCGTTACGAGAATAAAGGAATGCTATTTGAGAGATTTTGGAGTATTTTTAAACTGGAGGGTCGGAGTACAGGGGCCATTTCTGAATATATTTTAAATAAAATGAATCATCTGTTTAAAGAGAAGCTTCACAAAATAATTGCACAATCTTTTGATAAAACCGTCGTGACAAGTCGTGCAACAGGGAAAGTTCAAGAGAATATAAATGTGCACTTCATATCCTGCTATGAGCTTAATCATGAAGCATACTGCTGCACAGAGCAAATCTGCAAGGCTGTTTTTGTTTGATCAAACGGCTTTTCCCGCATATTTTAGGGTCACCACAACGATTGTCAGTTGGAATCAGTCTTGCTCCAAATTCTAGGTGGAATTTTAAATCAAGAACTGTTAATGTAATTTTTACCACAAGAAGAATATCAAGCAGCGTTTACTGGAACTAGAGAAACTGGCGCATGACCAAACTTGTCACGAGACTCCTGTTTTGCTGCGTTGTTTAGAAGATGAAGAATTTCT
This sequence comes from Metallyticus violacea, assembly GCA_030762175.1. NCBI lineage: Eukaryota > Metazoa > Arthropoda > Insecta > Mantodea > Metallyticidae > Metallyticus > Metallyticus violacea. Next base: position 30,585,368 of record CM060835.1, read on the forward strand.
TTACTGGTTAATGTTTTTGAGCGAAGCAATGCCACGTATACGCATTTTACTAAACAAATTACAAGCAAGATCAATTAATGTACTTAAAGCAAGAAACGCAGTGATTCGTTTCATAGCAGTTGTCAAGACATCTCAGAGAATCCACACACTCCATACAGAAATTGAGTCTTTGACAGTTAAGCGAAGAAAAACAGAAAGCAAGCGTACTGACGACAAAGAAGTGAAAGAATTGCTGAAGAGGCTCACAATCACTTCAAGTCATTAAGCCATCTTGATGCGGCGAGCTTGTTAAACGCTGCCAATTTCAGTGACTTCTCCAAAATTTTTTCTAGAATGTGAACCTGAGGCCACTGTTCAACATTATCCTCTTTTGGAGAGAAATAGGTTGAAGATAGAGCTCTGCGTTCTGTGCGAAAGGCAGGATTTCAGAAACACTGAAGGTGTCATTCCATTGCTGCAGCATATGTTATCAAGCAATCTATAAGATACATTGTGCGAAGTAACAAAGCTACTGAGAATTCTGGTTACAACACCAATGATGACCGCAGAACCAGAAAAATGTTTTTCATCATTGACAAGGATAAAAATCTTCTTAAGAAACACCGTGTCCCATGATCGCCTCACTGCACTTGCTATGAGTCGACTGAGAAAAAGTTGGTGTCAGATATAACAGAATACAACATTAGAATAACAGACAAACTCTGCAGTAAAAAGGAGAGCTGCAGGGATTTCATTTTTCTGTATAAAGTGAGTTTAATGTTACATTTTATGTTTGTTCACATTTAAGCTTTAATATTTTCAGTATTTTTGTCATTGGGTTGTGCTATATATATATTGCCCACATAGATAAAAAAGCTTATTTTTTAACATAATCACTATACACTTGACACCTATTCCACCCGTTTTCTAGCATATACCCATCCTTCCTATTAAAAAAACTCAGTGTCTTGATCACAGAAATTCAAAACTACAATAAGAGCACTGTCCTCAAATTTTGCTTCCTGGATATTTTCCTTCAATTCTGGAACTAAATAAAAATCGCTTGGAGTGAGGTTGGGGTGCTTTTGGCTGAAGTATTCGAAACAAGCACATTAAAACGAGTACGCTGGAGAATGTCCTAATAAAAGAGAACTCCGTATTACAGTTTTCCTCTTTTCTTTTTAATATAATGACCAAGTTCCGTAAAACAATACAGGCCCCCTGGTGTGTGGTCACAATCCAGATTATCTTAAAATCCTCTCAGTATTCCAAAAAATAGCAATCATAATCTTACATGCAGAGGAATGAACTCTAAAGATTGTGAAGATCCTCGACGTTACCAGTCCTTGTTTTGAAAGAGTGATGAAGATTAGAATCAGGATCGAATTAACTGTAATAAAGGAACCCAGAAAACAATGGATACTCACAGGGTTCATATTGTGCAGAGGCCAGGGAAGGGAAATAGCATAATATTAGTGTTACAAAATGCTAATAATTTTACATGACTACACCATTTTTAACATTTCATCTCTGCAAGCTCTTTATGGAAGAAAAAAAATTAATATCTGGAATGTCATAAAATAAAAAAAATCCTAAATATTCCCTTAAGCACTTACATGCCTAACACATTGAGATGTTTCTGTTATATCGACAATGCAAGCATGTCTTTTTTTTTTTTGAGTAGTGTTTAACGCCCGTTTTCACTACTGAGGCACCACAGGCGGTGGACACTGGTGATACATGAGATGAAATGATAAATTGGGAAAGGATATTTTTTTTTAAGGAAGGAAGCGTTCCAGGCCTAAGTTTAGGTACCTCCCCGGCATTTGCCAGTTATGAAGACTGAGGAAAACCTGGAAAAAACCCCAGTCAGGGAGAACGGTCCTGGCGGGATTCGAACCGCAGACCTCCCGCTCACGAGTCCGTGCCTTAACGACCTCGGCCACCCGTGGCGGTCAAGCATGTCTTGACTTCTTATCAATTTAACATTGGATTTCTTCCTGGATACATTCTATTAAGACATTCTGGATTGTTTTCGAAAGTTTCTGCTGTGTTCTTTTAGCTCTACATTTCTATTTAATATTGCTTTGAAATGTCCAGGATTGTTTGAATCGTCCGATTCCAAGTACCCCCTAATGTAACTTTTTTAAGTTTCCTTATTTTTTCCTCGTTTTTTATTTTGTAATTTTAACAATTTATTGTGCTCGTTACGTAAGTCACAGATGTTGAAAACGTGTTTAGACAAAGTTTTAAACGGGAGATGAGAATTAAGTGATGTTTACTTGCTTCGTGTCTACTCACTGACATGGATAGGGTTTTTAAGTCACCAGTGCTTAGCAGCATGCAATGTAACCTATGAGATGCTTCCGCACAACCATTGATTATTGTACAAAGTACAGTAAATTATTTGATTTTACTTCCGTCCTTCTGTAGCAATAATAATTTTGGTTTAGGCTGATCAGATTTTAAAAATTTGTTAATTTCACACTTCGTTCTTCTTAAAAAGAGAATCTCCAACATACTAGTTATACTACCTTCACTTTTTAAATGTGTTCTTTTAATTTTAATGCTTATATCCTAATAACCTGATTCTATATCAGGACATAATATTACTGATTAATTCTTATTTATTTCTCTTATACAATTTAAATTAAAATTTAAATTCTACCGATTTTAAAACCTACAGTACTAATACTATAACTTAAAAAAAATCAAAAAGCTAAACTGTTATTAGAAATCAGCACTGCTACTATTTTAATATAACGTATAATTAAATCTACTATTGCTACTGGTAGCCAGTAAGAATAAATTTTAATACTTCGTTTATGTTTCAAATAACGTACTTTTCACATAACTTAAGCTTTACAATTAATTAATTTACAATTTTATACATTTTAATATCTAAAATCTTCATTTCTACTGACGCTCGTTATCCGGGCTGCTCCCCACCGGAATTCCAGGCAACAGACCTGGACATCAATGAGGTAGCTGCCGGTCTCGAGCAGCAGCTGTACTGGGTCATGGTGTGTTGACATTGCAGTTTCCTTCTATTCACTTTTTCCTGCATGTTCTTCTAGTTTTCAACTTTTATCTGTACCTTATTTTCCTCCTTTTGTTCTCGGTCTACTTCTTCTCTCAGCCCGAAGTCTACCATTATTCTCTTCTTCTGTTCATTCTGCTCCCTTCTTCTGATTCAATTTGGATACTATCTTCATCTTCTTGTTTTTGAACTGACTCTTCATGTATATTTCTTTCTTGCCTTTCTCTGATTCTCTGGGACCTTCTAGGGAAATATACGATTTCTGACCGTTGGATTTTCTCTCTTATTTGATTTTTGTTATTTATATATTCTTCTGCTATTTTACATGATATTTTATTTGTTAAATCATTCAATAACCTAAAATCATCTTGATCTCTCATGATGTTGTTCCAAATGTATTTCGCTGCAAGTAGCCATCTTTCCTCACCTGCAATTGACTGGTGTTTAGGGAATTCGAATGAAACATGTTCCGGTGTATCGATCACGTTACAAACCGCACATGTATCGTTTGCTTGTAATTTAAATCTTTGCAAATATGAACAATACGGACCGTGTGCTGTTACATAATATACTAAACCCTTACTGTGTTGAATATGTTTGAATTGTAATCTTTCCTTTAAAATGATTAGATTCACTACAACTATTACAAGGTTTGTCCATTTTCAATAAATAAAAAGAGTACAAATACAGGATAAGCTTAAACACACGTTCGCGCACGCCATATCAAATTACAAATAATTCCATTGTCTATAAATAAAGCACTAGGTAGAGTGGCGATCAAGGGAAAGATAATTGAAAGAACACTGAAATATTGGTTCAGGATTTTGATCTTAGATGAAATAAATATGTTAAGATAGTATTTAGAATAGCAACAAAAAAAGCTTAAAAAACAAAGGATGGATAAATAGTTTTCGGGACATTTTGGATAATAATGAATTAGGAGAGATTTGGAAAAGAAGGAAAAATAATGTGAATAATTTCTGGGAAAGGGCAAGAAAGAGATATGAGGATACATAAATAAAAATATAAAATGAGTGAGATAGCTGAAAAGAGATCTTTGGTTTTTATACATCGATGAAAAATACATGGGGAAGGGAAAAATATATGGACATAACAAGCAAGGATGAGCGAGAAAGCATTGCATGGGTAAGAACATGAATATGGAGATTAAGAGACATAAGGAAAGGTATTCCACAAAGTGAATGTCTTACATGTGGTGGAAAAGAACATCATATTCAAGTGCAAAGGAACAGAAACTTGGACAAAAAAGTTTATTAAAAGGAAATTGGTAAAGATAGATAGAAATATAGCTATAATTGAAATGTTTTACAAAGATAGTAGGAACATAGGACAATATTTAAACAAAGTGAAGAACAAATGGCTTTGGACAGTGAATAGAGACAAATAGTAATCATATAATTGATAGCTAATTAGAATTAAGGAACTAAGAAATAAAATATTAGTATATAAGGACGGTATTGTAAATCATGAATGTGGCGAATAAAGAATCAGGGCTAAACGCCGATCATATTCACTTGTACATTGCTTAGCGCAAATAAATAAACACAGCAGGTACTTAAACTCTCACTTTGCGGTCTGCTTTCACGGGCCTCATGAACCAACTTCACAAACTGGAATAGCCTTCACTTGTAGGCATAGCAAACAACCTCGCCTTCAGTACGAGACAAGTTCCTGGTAGCTTCAGTCAGCTACAATCACAATGGAACAAAACATTTTCAGTGGAGAGAATTACATAAAAAGCGACCCAATGAAATATGAACCAACGTACAGTGTTTTACCTAGAGGCGAAAGCGGCGCTCATTGCCGTCTATGAGTGTCATAGAATGACGCTGACAAATTATACTACGTTTTCCTTAATTTTTTAAAAATATTATATTTACCTATTGAAAGCAGACGCTGAAATTTACCACCGTTGTTGTCTATGCTTTTTGGGCTCCTTTTTAAAAATCTATCCATCACTTACTGTTTCGCACATTGAGTAATGCTTGCTATTTCCTGGCGGATATTTACTTTCAATTCTTCAGTGATATATGGATTTGTCTTGTATACGGTGTTTTTTAATTTAACCCCAGAGATTAAAGTCGCAAGAGTTTAGGTCGGAGGTCCGAGGGGGACCACAAATCCCTAATAATAATAATAATAATAATAATAATAATAATAATAATAATAATTGAATGGGACGCTAATGACGTGAGATGTTAAAAAGCGTCCGTAAATAAATAAAAGAAGCGATTGGGATATTCAATATAGACATTTCGTTAGTAATATTGCACTGCGCAAATAATTGTTTTAAAATGGTGAACAATTGTCATAAGAAATGGCTGTTTGTTGTGAAACGTGTCTAAGTGATTTTTCGGGGAATTCCCCAAACATGACCGATGTCATCTAACCTTTCTTCGGTCTCTGTTAGGTTTCTTAGACAGAACACTACCCGTGTTCTGAAATTTATTATAATGTTTATTGAACCTTTATATTCTGGAATTTCTTTTCAAATCGTCTTTGAATTTGGAAAACTGACTGTTGTAACATATCGTAAATAAATGCACGTGCAGTAGAAAGCATATACTGAGACATAATTTGATTAAACAAAGAACAAAATACCCACTAGTAATAACTGACCTAAACTGATTTCAACTACTATCATATAACACCGAAAGTCAAAAGCTAGCGTAACATTTTCCAGTTAACAGAGGGAAAGACATGTTCACGCTCATCGGAAAAACAGGCATTGGTTCTTGGTTCATTGGATGACTCCATTTAACAGCTGCATTAATTTAATTGTGAATGAATATTTGAGGTTAGTAAATCAAAATGACAATGTTTAACAAATAATGGAAGGGAAACGAAGGATAAGAGGTTTGATCTTCTTTGCTTGCCCACGAGATAACTTTTTGGGTTATGTTTGAAAGGGACTAATTGTTTTCTGAAGAGTTTACTCGCTTGTCGTTCGTGTGCCAACATTCGTCTTGCTAACACCTTATGAAATCCCAAATAGTCATTGATTAGGGAGGGGGGGGGGGCGAGCTTCACGAAGTTAGGCATTAAATGGTGGTACAAGAAAAGTTTAACACCAATATAATTTCCTAAATATATGTATATCGTATTTATGGGACTGTCTCTCTATTCATGCCAATTTGTTTGATGTGGAAAAATATAAACATACAAAACATGACACAAGATACCTATGTTCTTTGTCACGTCATAAGCAGAGGAATGACGCAATAACCCCCTGCAAATGTTTATCATCATCTGCAAAATATCGGCAAGGCTGCCTGCTTGAGCATTGCTCAATTCAATGAAATGATTTCCTCCACGGGTTGTGAAACTTCTGTTACAAATATCTTATTTTATGAAACTATGTTTAAAAATGAACATTGTTGAGTTTATTTCCTTGGTAGTGCTTTGGAAGGTTCTAGGTCACGTATACTTACTTTCATCTATTGCAATTTTAAGTTATTAAAACTAAAAATTCAAGTTTCCTAAGTTCATTTTACAGAAAAATAATAAATAATTTAGTTTATCGCGGAGATTATGAGGACTGTCTGATATTAAAGGTACAGAATTTGCTGTATGTGAATTTAGCATGATGTTATCGCCATGAAATGTGTGTATCGGAGAAGTAATGGTCACACCAGCATAGTCAGCCTTCTTCCACGAGTGTGAAGATGGACAATGAAAAGGTTCCAAGTGAATGTGCATGCATTTATCAGGTTTTCACGCAGAGTGAATCAGAGTGAAATTCATTGCAGGTTAGAAACTGTTTATGGAAGTCGAAAGAGAGAGAGAGTGCGTGTGCGCGCGCGCGCGTGTGTGTGTGTGTGTGTGGAGGTTGGGGTAGGGGTTTTGCAACACATTCCAAGCCAGCTGAACGGAATTTCATGACGCTCCAGAACAAAACAGTAGCGGATCAAGAATTTCGCACAGTGATGATTTAGAGACCAGACGTCCAGTCACTTAAAATGTAAAATATTTATTTATTTAAATAGTACAATATTTCCTGGTTCTAACCTAGGTTCTATTCCTGGCCAATATTTTAACAAGCTGCAATGCAAAATTTTTAATAAGAACACTAATTTACACCATTCAACTAACTATATTTAACCACGTTTGTTGAGACACAGTCTTCGGTTATCTAGAAGACTCCGACCCCCCCCCCCTTTTTCTGCTAAAGGGATAAGCACTATAATAACACACCAAAATATTTTCTACAATTTAATAATCACCCTAAATTTTGTCATAAATCTGTTCTCATTTATAAACTCCAGTCTTTAACTAACTTACGTCCATACACATTTGATCTCCTACACATATAATCACAATACCACTAGCAGCCAATGACAAAAGGCAACCACAGTCAACTCACACATCCTCTCTCCTCATTGTTCTTAATTATATACAAACATTCCTCAAGATTCCTAATTTGTCTTTGGTCACCGAATATTTTCTTTGCTGGAATTTGCTTATTTAACTTCAGCAATTTACCATATATTGCTTGTTGTCTCCATTCGCTTGTTCCTGATAAATGAAAAAGAATATGCTCTACATTATCCAAATTTCCACATATAGGACACACTCCATGCTCAAAATTACCTACTTCTAAAACCCCTTAAGCTCCAGATTCCTAATCTAAGCCATGATGTAATATGGAAGACGTTTAAAAAAACTTAAAGTACATAATATAGGCAATTAAATGCATTACAAACTATTTCCGGTAACCAAAATTTAATTTAAAAGCAATGGTCGTTAAATTTGCGAAAATAATTATTGTTTAAATTGTTAACTATCTGAAGTTATATAAAATAATTTTTTTTTTGTGTAATAAGAAAGCAGTTTAAATGTTTATTCTTATGTTTGTTAAATAGAAACATTACTTGTAAAGAAAAATCGCACAAATACTGAGGATATTTACTAAATAACTGACTTTTCTCCTCAATATTTTTATTTTGACAATGTGCATAATGTAAAAGGAAAGCCTGTCTCTTGTTGAGTCAGAAATCAATAGCTCTGCAAGTCAGTATCTCGGAAAAAATTTACGATGGAGAGTCATTGCAGTAGTTCCGTTATCATTTAAGACGAGAAACATCTAAAGGATGATAGATGTTAACTGGCAAAACGAGTTCAGGAGACTTTGTGGTCGCAGTTTCCCAGGCATTTACCGAAGGAAATCAAAGAAAACCCCTGAAAAAATAGCAGGAAACATACCCAACCAGAAAAAGAACCGGGCCCGCCACGTGGGAAGCGCAAACGCTACGCTAGATTACGGCGGTGATCTGTTGCTGTTTAATCGGAATCGTCCTCCACTGTAACTGCAGTGATTATTTTTACAATCAATAATGCAAAATGAGAGCTACCGCTCACAAACGAATACTGCTCACCAACAATGAAAATCAGACCACTAGCGACCTAAAGTAGTTTTGAATAGTCCTGGAGAATGAACATAAGCTGTGCAGTGGTATCTGGTAGAGTTCAATTTCTATTTATAAGGGAATTTGGTTAGTATCTCTCTTACTTCCGCACTGAACACGTTATAGGGACGATTTATTGCACAGCTGTACCGCTCTCATCTTTCTCGCTTGCAATTGTTCATTACATTTATGCAGCTGAGAAGTTACCTCCACCATAAATTTCCTAGAAGTATTTCGTGCAGATCGATATAAGTCATTCGCCAGGACTATTGAAAATTGAAGTACTACCTGACTTAAAATTGTTCCTAGGAAAGAGAGGTAATTTTTAGCTATAGAACATTTTCATTATAAAATGAAGTGCTACAAATATTCTTTACAACAACTGCTTTGGAAAAATAATCTCTTCTTATTACCGTAATGAACTACATTAACAGAAATACTTTCAAAAAGGCAGAATAGTACGAAATAGGTAGCAAACTACAAATAAGGCAAAAATAAAACCTTTCCATAATGTTTGATAGTTTAGGACTATCATTTCTATACACTGATCTTTTCTCACTAATGGAGGGGGGAATTTGTCATAAATCAGAACTCTACTGTTGATAATGAAAAAATCAAAGTTCGTGAAATCGCTGAATTGGCTAATTGCAAACCGCTGTATGTTTGTACTATAAAGGACTCGTGAGGCGCTGGGGCACTAAGTGTTTGGATATTTACGGTGAGTATATGGAGGAATATACAGTAGTATGCAGTGTTCATACTACAGGTTTAAGATTTTGTATCTATAAAACAAATGTATTTGTTTGAGGTTTATTGGAAAAGTTCCTGGAGTGGAGTTCAAAACGATGGCATAGCTTTTTGAAATTCTTCTTCTTTTTTCCACATATTTCCTCTTGACATTAGTATATCTTGTCCAGCGATGCTCCAAATGCTTTAACCTCTCAGGAAAGTCAAATCTTCCGGCCTCAACTGACAATTTATGCTCTTCATCGGCTGAAAATTTATTTCCACCAAGAAACAGATGGAAGTTCGATCAAGCCCTGTCAGGGGATTTCGGAGCAAATTGTACCCCAACTCATTAATTTTTACCATTGCAACGAAGCATATATAATGACAAGCACCGTTTTTGCAAGATGACTTTCATCTTTAATAAACCCGTCCTTTTCTCGCGCAATTTTGCCTTCAATAGTCTAAAATGTTAGCATAATATGCTCCAGAGATAGATGAAAGATATCGATTAGCAGCACACTCCTGATAACGCAGAAAAACGACATTAAGTTCTTCCAGGCCTATTTCACACACTTGGCTTTCTTTGGCGATGGGGAATCTTGATGCTGTCAATGTTTAAACTGCCGTTTTGTATTTAACCGTTGGTCACAAATCGATGTATAAAGTGAGCGGGATCTCTCTGATAGATTAGAACTGTTATTCACTTTTGATCCTGGGTCAGCAGTCGCGCCAACTATTTGTCGATAATTTTTTTCAAGCACAATTCTTCCATCAAAATGTGAAATCACATTCCCCTGAAATACCCAGAGCTTCAGCATTTTTGCACAGCTTTAATCGGCGATTCTCCAGAACCACGTCGATCATCGATCATTTCTGATGTCGTGAAGGATTTTAGTTGTCCGCTGCATGGATCAGCTTCCAAACTTTTACGATCGCGTTTAAACTCCATGGTCCACTTGTAAACAGTTGAAAAGTATGGTGTAGAGCCCCCGAGAATATTTGTATATCTGTATGAATTTCTGTTGCATTCTTACACTTCTTTACCAAGTCTTAATAACCGCACGATTTTCGATTTTCCCTGTCTGCTCTATGCTGTAACAAACAGCTATAGTTGCTATGATTCTTGATCCATCTATGTATAATTGCACAAATGTTTCTATGGAAGATGACGGATTTTGATAATAAAACTGCTTCGTAACTGCTGCTGAAGTGTGTATCATTCTGAGAACTTTTCAAAAGTTCATCGTACAATTTGGATGTGTCTTATTCGTTGCACCGATCTTGTACTTCCAAGCCCTAATAAATAATATTCAACCCATGCATTTATCGGCATCTATTGCTCATTTCATAAGGATCAAGTGCAATGACTTCCGGTAGCAATATCAAATCTTGAATTGCGAATCTTTAAACGTACTATGTAAAGCTGGTAAACAGTCTCAACGCAAAAATCGTTGCTTTTTTCTTCAAAATGCATGTTATGCGACATTTATATGTAGATAGCACTTGGTGGACTCTGAAGTGTTGGCATCCAAATACCGCCAACTAACAATATCAAATGTGTTTCCTTATTTAATTTTACTGGGGTCGAACAAGCGGACACCAGGAGTGCTTCCATGCCAGCAATTTATATTCTCGTTATGAAAGAGAGATGAAAACCTTTGAGATTCCGCAGGGAAATTTCAAGGAACTGTGATGGGTCCAGCGTGGCATAAGTATCGACTATTGACATAAGCAGAGGAATGGCGCAATAACCTTCTGTAAATGTTTATGTTTGTCACCATCTGCAACAAAATCGGCAAGGCTGCCTGCTTGAGCATTGCTCACTTCTGTTGAGATGGTTTCCTCCACAGGTTGTGAAACTGCTGTTACCAACATCTTATTTTATGAGACTATGCAGTGATTTGGAAGGTTCTAGCACACAATACTTTCTTTTGTATAGCGCGGGAAAATTATATCACAGAGCGTCCAGAGCTAAGAAAAGAATACAGGTGCAATTGGAACCACGTTGTTTGCTCATATATTTTGTGCTGATGCAGCCACGAGATGAAAAGGACATTCCCACTCTCCCAAAAGATTTCCTTGAAACTCCCCCAAGAAAACCTTGTTTTGGTGTTGTTATTGTTTTGTTCCATTCCTTGGGCATGGTGATTCCACAATTAACCCAAGTTTAATCGGTGAAAACAACATTTCGCCCTTTAACTGTTTAATTCGTCATATGTACCTACAACACCAAGGTATGCTCTATTCTATGAAATGTTCGTGTAGCGCTATCTGCCAACATTGACAGTTTAGAATCACTGATTACAGATGCCATAACCTTCTTCACTAAACTTACAGACGAAACTGATTTGATTTTCTATAGTATCTTTTAGGAAGCACTTATATATAAGAAAAATTTGTCGCAAATGCGTTGTAAGTTGCAGAAGCAATAAACATCGATGGATAGAAACTATAATAAACATATATCGTTTTCAGCTGCTGTACATATTCTTATGGGCGTTCAAGTGCCGCTATGCCTCCTCCCAAGGCATCCAAAACGTGCTCTATGGAATTTAGATCGAGGGAATGTGCAGACCAACCCGTCCGCTGAATATCCTTGCTTTTCAACAACGTGTCAACAGCTGCAGATGGTCTAGCATTATCATCCATAAGTTGCAAATATAACTGTTTTCAATTCCGTCTGCGTTAAATTTGTTTCTGCAGTTTAAAATATCTATACTGTCGTAATAATGGGCTGTTTCATTTAAATTATGAATAAATGTCCGCGTAAAAACCAGTTAATTACTTGTTATGGTATAGAAGCATAATCTAGAACAAACCTTAACACACTTACCTGTAACACATAAAACGAATTTTAAGTTGAAAAGCAAGAATAAAAAAGGAGGTTTGATGTAAGATTTACGTTATTATTTGTGCTATAAATGTGATTGAAAGAAATAAAACTTATTTTAATCATCCTAGTAATAGCAGCTTGATCCACTAGTTTTAAAATATTATTGTAATTGTGTCGCAACAATGAATTTGTAAACGCGTGAAAGAGTTACATGCGGCGTTAGGAACAGTTGGTCAGCTTACAAGTCGTTTGTTGCCGTTAAGTGTGATAAGTAAGCCTAATGTAAAAAAAAAAAAATAATAATAATAATAATAATAATAATAATAATAATAATAATAATAATAAAGTTAATGGTTTATTTCTTAATGTCTAGTGTTCAAACTGAAAATCTAAAGATGTCACCAGTCGGTGACAGTGTTGCTAAAAAGAAGAGAAAACGCAACTTTCCCGAAAAACTAGCGGTGAAATATCCTTGTTTCAAAAAAGCTCGTACTGAAAATGAAGCAAGTGTGGTGTGTGTGTCAGTTTTTTGAGCTTTGGAAATAAGTAGTAGCAGATCCTGAGAGACAAAAACACAGAAAAACTGTTAGAATAAGTAGCACTTCACAAAATATTGTATCTTTTATGGAAACCATCACAAGTTCCGAATAATAGAAAGCTCGTTAAGTAGAAGAGACAATGGCATTTCACACAGTACACCATCACCAATAACACGATTTGTATTAACGCCACGTTCAGCCCGTATCACAAAAGAGGCGGCAAACTCAACGATAACAGTGATAAACTCTTCCGATGCTGTCTGCTCTGTTGTGGTATTGGCTGAAGCTATCACACTACTCCGTATGGAGTTTGTGACAGAGAATATCTATTGCTTTATTATGAAATGTTCTGAGAAAATTTGGCAACTAATTTCACACCAGTGGTTACCTTATCAAATAAGACGCTTGGCTAACAATGAACGCGGCGATTATACGTCGAAATTAACCTGTGTCATATCAAGCTGGGTACAAGTGTACCCCATCCTCTATAATTGTTGTAGTTCAAATACAGCATTGTCAGTTCTTTACATTGTTATTATATTACTTATAAACTATATATAGCCCTTGAAATACTCAGTGGAGTACACCTGTAACACGCTACATGAAATATGGCATTCATAAACTAAAAGTTACACATTCATTTTAGAAGTTTCATTGTTGAAGGTTTCAAATTAAATATAAGGCGTTGTACTACACACCGCCATTTATTCTTTATAATTTAGAATATCAACATGACTTAAGTGAGATAATGCAGTTTTCCCCTCCTTTCTGAAACATGCTTAAAATTATGGCCGGTACAAGATCTGTGATAGGAAAAGAGACAGAAAATGCAGGGCATAATGTGTCAAGAATTTGCGTGTTATGAAAATTCAGACATTAAAAAACTGAAAATATGCAATAACTATAGTGAGTGAACCAATATTGCAGTAATATTATTTTCCATTGATATCAATATTAATAACAACGAAAATGTAAAAAATGTAAAATAAGGTGTATTGTGAATTATGTTAAGTATGTATTTGCAGCTTCAAACCGATGCAACTAACTTTAACATAGCAAGACTCCAGTAACATTAATTTTCATTGTGGAGTAATTTTTGAAAATGCTCTGTTATACTATTAAATTTGTGTATTGAATTATATTGTGTACTTGTAACTTCAAACCATGAAAACAAGTTTAACATTGCTTTTGTTAACACCATGTGTACTGGCAGACCTTGGTATACAGAAGGATAAATAAAGTTTTTTTTTTTCCAGACTCTAAAATAGTTAAAAACCTAGCTGCAGCAGAACCAAGAAGAAAGCTATTATGAATAACATTCTCGTATCATTCAGTTGTTACTCTTATTGATGCTTTGAATAAAAAAAAAAAAATACCATATTTCGGTATTCCGACTAATGCCAGTATTCATGGTTCCTTGAAATTATTTCATATAATAATACAGTATTTTGATTGAGAGAAGAATGGTATACAGGTAAAAGCTGTTGAGTTAGACACCTGTAGTAATAAAAATATGAAGTTACGTATTCACGCGAATCTAATGTTCAACTTTTTGTCCAAATATAATATAATATTTTGTCCAAATATAATATAACTAGATTTTAGTGCAAATCCGTTCCGTAGTTCGCGGGTAACTTCATTCAAATTTATTGTTTATTACGTCATAATGCATTGCTACAATTCTCAACTTCGCCAGTCGGTCCTGGTGGTGTAGTGGTAACCATTCTTGCCATGATCGCGGGTTCGATCCCGGCCAGGACCGATGTATTTTTTTCGGGCGTAAAAATTCTAAATAATTCTAATTCCTTCGGAAGGGAAGTAAAACCGTGGGTCCCATGTGGTACATTTACGTACGATAAAGAACCTCATGCATGAAAAAAAAAAAAAAAGGAAAAAAAAAAGGCCTCTTGAGCAAAATTTGTCGGCCGCTTCATGCCCTGATTTCAGTGGGACGCTGATGACCTGAGATATTAAAGAGCGTCCGTAAATAAACCAAATTTAAAAAAAAAAAAAAAAAAACTCGACTTCGTTACATTTATTGTTGGCCTATTATTGCAGAGCGTTTGAACAGGTGGTAGTCACGAAATGGATGGCAAACAAAGAAGAACATCTTATAATGCTACTTTCAAGCGTAAAGTAATTCTTTATGCTGAAACAAATGGTAACAGAAAGACAGGAAGGGAGTTCAATGTAACTGAGAGCAACGTTCGCTTGTAGCGGCAACAGAAATTGGCATTATTTGCAACTAAAGCTAGTAGGAAGAAATTCACTGATCCTCGCACTGATCCTGACATTATAGAAAAAGTTTTGGAATTCTTACATGAAAGGAAGAAGAACAGCAACCTGTTCTTCAGTGACACCATAAGAAATGCCTTTTTCTTCTTTGGCCTACGCCAACTGTACTGGCAACAGCGCGAGTGATGATGGATTTTGTCCAACATGCTCCAAGATGTAACAATAGTTCCCTATTTTCTGATCGTTTTATGAAACGGCTTATTCCGTATATCAATATGCCAAAACTTTTTTTTTCATGATTTTAAGTTTCAAATTTGAAATGGGCGTTACATTCGATTCACATAAATACGGTATATCCACATCTATTTCAGAGACCTTGCCAAAACATAAATGTTTCTTCAAATGATTTCCGATCGACGTAGAGAGTATCATACTCAAAACGTTATTTCAGTGTTTATACAGTTCTTACACAGAAACCGAAGTGGTTTTGTGAATCTGTCGATATAAACTATCAGTAACATTTGAGTTCATCTACAATAAGATAGTTAAGCTTATTTCCTGCTATGGAAAAGTCAATTAATTTTTTTTCAACTATGTAATCACATTTTAAGTCCCAGCCAACTAACTGTGCTGTGATTATTAAAGTTTTTTTAACGAGTTCTTATCGTCAGAACTGTATGTTTGCTTTCTTTATTCGATAATGTACATCTTCCACACTAAAGGCTCAGCTGTTGAAACAAAAAATAGTTTTATTGTGGAATTCTATCACCTGCTTATGTCAGTTCTTGTTTCTTTACATGATAGGTTGAAAAATGAGTTCTTGACCATTAAATATATTCCCTAAAAATGGGTTCCATAGAGAATGTAAATATTTTCATGAAAATGTACTCCATTTATATGAAGCTGGCATAGAATATCTAAATATAACGGTCAAAGTATGTGGAAGAATTGAACTTTCTTCAATGGTTTAAGCTTGAGCACAAAGAAGCATTAAATTTGATAACTTACTGACAGTTATTGAATTCTTGCATTCTAAAATTAATTTTATTTGTGGTTCTAAGCTGTTTGACCAATTCTACTATAATATCCGCACTTTTTCAGCGATATCTTCCTACCGTTTTTTTTTTTAATACGATCCATGATCACACGAAATAACAATAGAATAGCGTTTTCTTCCAAGCATGAGGGCAGACAAGTGGCAATAAATTAATTTCTCTCCTCATTCTATTAAAGACGTTAGGTCACGTGGTACACACACACTCATTGTCGCTGGTAAGCCGCCTTCAGCAATGCGTTAAGCTTTCGCTGAGAATAGGAAGCAAGGATTATACGAGTGAGAACGAGCTATTTTCATACAAAGACAAAAATCCGAGACTACTAGTAATTGAAATGTATTAACTACATATTTAAAAACAGAACTTGAATAATTGGGAGGAGGGGGGGCCTCAGCCTCTCACAAAGTTTCTAGGAGACTTATAAGGCCTTTAGCCTCCAGGTTTCGCCGCCTCCGGTCTTATTTCTTTCTCATTCTCTATATGGTTTTCTATTCTTATGCTCCTTTTTGTAATTTCTCTTGATTTCTTCTTTGCCTTCTTCCTCTAATACCTCTTCTCTATCGTCGACTCTATATCAACATTTTTTAAAACTATTTTACTTCTCTTCCTTTGCCTTTCCTTCCCTATATTGTTTAATTCTGCTGCTTTCCCTTTGTCATGTCCCCTCTTTCTTGCTGCATGCACTAGCAGCTGTAGCCCCCAACACCTGCCTGCAGGGAACGCATGCTGGTAAACTCACTTGGCTAGTTGCAGCACGCGCCATGTGCTGTAGACCCTATCTAAGCAACAGTTTTATTGCTATCTTTTACACCGCCCTCTATCGATTTAGAGGACAATGGAAGACATTCACGGTGCACGAGTTCACCAAAAGCTGTTCAACATCCTTTCAGTAGAGAAACATTAACCACTCACCATGAACAAGATCAAGATTTTGATTTTCTTTTCTTTCTTTTTTCTTTTCTTTTTTACATATTTACAATACAATTTTTTGATCTGAAGTACTAAGAACTGTTATATTACTATTATATTACGTTTTCTGGTAAACATAACATAGACTTTCACAAGAAAACATTACAAAACATCAAGATCATTTTGCACAATACATTTGCAACAACTATTCCTGTAGATGTTTGTGAATGTTTATTTAACCTTTTCAGACTCAACCCCTGAACAAAATGTTTGCAAACGTATATAGTTTATAGTTGAAAGTTCCGCACCATCTTAATAGCTTTTGAAGCATGTGGTTCATGGTGCGGTGATGGCCATATACTGAGAATTAAAAAAATATATTATCTATATTTTTCTGCTTCCAGTTTAACCGGAAGTAATGCTAGGTTTCCAATTTTACATGAAACACCAAATTTATGATTACATTTACTAATAATGCTCATTAAGAGCTTCTCAAAAGGTGCCCACACTAGATATCTCTGCCACAAATTAGAACTGTTACATCATGTACAATGCTAATAATTATTAGAATAGGCATTTCTTGAAAAAGTTTCATTTTCAAATGCTTACTGACATCAAGAAAATAAAAATAGAGAAAATTTGAATGTCAATGGTGTTTTTGAACGATTCTAGTGCAGGAAGTTTACGAGCTATCGTAACATGAACATTTTAAATATTTACAATTGTCTGCTCCATTTAACGCTGAGTTACTAGGCTACGATGTTCGTACATTTGTTTACATTTTGTTTCCTTTACATTGAATGCATTGGGACTTCCTTGCTAGTGCTTGAAGTAGAACGTGTGGTATTTATTTATTAATGCTGAAAAAGTCGACATGCTCATGGTGTATGGAGAATGTAGGAAGAATGCTGTTCTTTTTTTTTTTCTTTCTTTTCTTTTCTTTTCTTTTTTTTTTTTTTTTTTTTTTTTTTTTTTTGCTGAAAAATATTCCAAAAGACGTACTACGCTTGTCTCCATCGATTGTTCCAAAATCGTTGGAATGGACGAAGAGGAGCTTTCTTTGGCCCACCTCTTCGCCAGATTTGATCACTTTAGACATTTCTCTTTTAGGAAAGCTAAAAGACCCTGTGAAGCAGGAAATGTTGTCTCCTATTTCCTATTTAATTATAATTACTTCTGACGGCAATGATAATAATGATCGTATCTTGTTTCAAATAATCAAGGGTATCAATATTACAATTAAATGGGGGACCCCAATATTATATGTATTAGTGTATGTATATAGATAGTATCTTTTACTAGTAAGTAATATTCAAGTTATCTTTCTATAATACCAATGATTGACAGTGCATATATGTCTGTGTTATGTTTTTGTAAAAGGTATGGGAATGCTGAGCGTCTGTTAGATAAAGGCCGCTTTATCTGGGAAGAGGGTCCTTTGTTAAACATTACTCTGT
The DNA here is from genome assembly GCA_030762175.1 of Metallyticus violacea. Classification (NCBI taxonomy): domain Eukaryota; kingdom Metazoa; phylum Arthropoda; class Insecta; order Mantodea; family Metallyticidae; genus Metallyticus; species Metallyticus violacea. The sequence continues at coordinate 30,603,570 of CM060835.1, forward strand.
CAAACCCTCTCGGACCGACTAGCCGGTCCCAAGGCGCCATGCTAGGAATATGAGTAATTGTACTTGCCGTCAAAAGCAAATACCGCATACAGAAACACGGGTTTTACCAAGATTTTAGCTGTTTCATAGGGATGCCGCATATATTGCAGAAGCGTGCTTTATCGCAAGACTCTAGTGAAGGATAGATGTCTCTTTTTCCGTATCGTTGGAATAGAAAACGTTTCCTGGTAAAACCCAGAAACTTCAACCAATCAACATATTTAAAAAATCCGACGAATAAAAGCAAACTTGTAATAAACCATGTACTTGTGTGACTCAATAATATTCTAGAAGGAACCAAATTCAATTTATTTAAAGGAATTAATTTTCGCGAGGGAGGAGCGAGTTCACATAAGAGATTTAATATTAACTTCATGAGAAGTTAAGTTTTTAAGCATTCGCGAGAGGAAGCAGTCGGAACAGTAACATTGAGAGTCGCGACAACAGTAAAGGTAGTAACAAGAGTGGCAATTAATCAGTATCTGCATCAGTCATCAGTTAATTCAGTGTCATAGTAGAATAGTTAAACCGTCGCGAAGAGTCAAAGTACATCGTTCGGTCAGTCGGCAGTGCAACGTAATAGTAAGAATAGTCCCAATATAATAAAGTGAATAAATACGCGAGTGAATACAACGAATCACAGCATGTCCCCGAACCTTCAAATTGTCAAATACATTAAATGTCCAACCAGAGTCAAACTTCATTATTACAGTGAACAATCCCATACCTCCCTATGACAAAACGTCATTAAAAATAGTCCAAAATTCCCCTGAGATCCCTATCCTCTGTATTGGAACCAGAGAGTTAGGAGGCATCGAAGACTCCAAGAGCCGAGGCAAGACATCTAATTGTCCGATCATATAAATAAATAACAAATCAACCATCCATATCTTAAAATAACCCACCCCACTATAATTCCGGTTCCAACTATCTGCAAGGAAATATCGACTACACAAGAAGATACGAAACGACGTTATTACAGCTCCCTGTTCTGAAACTTCTGCTGAAATGTTACATCAGCAACAGACTGGAAGCTTGTATTGTAACTGGTAGTTATCATTTTGAACACAATCTGTGAAGGTCAGTTTTCTCTTATTTCTCCAGAATTCACAGAATTTGTTTAATCACTTTTGTAATTCTCAAGGGGGGCTGGCACATGATACAGTATAAAAACACAGGTAAAAATAGGACATTTGTTTTCTGGGAAATTAAGAAAAAAAAAACAACAACAACAACAACACACGCACTAAATAAAAAAATATACGAACATTGTAGCCTAGTAACTAAGCAGATAACTATAGATATATAAATGTTCATATTACTATAGCTCGTAAGAATCGTGCATAATACATTGTTGACATTCTAACTTCCGCTAGTTTTATTTTCTTGATGTCAATAGGCATTGTTCTGTTTTAAAAATGCATTTTTTTTTTTTCAAGAAGCACACGTTCTAATAATGGGCTGCAGTTGTGAGACCCTGTCTAAACTTCAATTTTGTGAAAATAGCACATCAATACCAACCCCCCCCCCCCCCGACATTTCAGAAATATTTGCGGTGCAAGTTGTAGATGTTTCACCGAGTATATATACGAATAATAAAACTTCTTTCTGTTTACTGCTTTATCAGTAATAACACAAAATAAACTGTCCTTTATTTTATTTATGGAAAGTGTTTATTGGTACAAAAAATCTTATTCGTGTGATTAAATCTAACATTTAGTGGGTTAAGTTTGAAGATAAATGTAATTCTAAACGCGTGCCTAAAATGTTACTTGTTTTACACATTATGCAAAACCATGGATTGTTAAAGAACTCTGGTCAGAAACCATACTTGCCTCGGAGACCCAAGGTAGGGGGGTCAGGTGTTTTTAGGGCGTAAAAATACTAAGTAGGGCTTCCCTCGTAACGGAAGTGAAACCTTTGGCGTCGTAGATTTACGGCACGTAAAAGAATATCAAGCCTGAAAGAAGAGACTCTGAGCAAAATGTGTCGGCCTATACACGTCCTGATTTGAATGACCGTTAGAGTCCTTAAATCAACCAAATAAATAATAACTTAAAGAGCACTAATTTTGCTTTGTCTGTAATCACTGTGCTAATTTTCCTCTGCATTTGAGTTACTCTGTCAACGTTTTCAGTTAACATGAGGCTTGTATTTTGTACATGTTGAATAGTCTTTAGTATAGAAGGAAAAAAATACTTGAATTTTATCAATGATTTTACAACTTTAATGAAGACAGGTTCGTTCTTCGCGACGTGAACATTAATGTTTCACATAGTACTCCCTGCTTTGATGGCAAAGGCATTTGTTAATTCGCCGTAAGACATTCTAATAACTTCGGTAACGCAATGCAAATTATAGGTGACAAAAGTAAAGTACACAGTCACTGTTTCTGCTGCTTTAATCGTGTACGGGGCGGCATCAGTCACGAATATAACACGCCATAATGAACGCCATGGCATTCATAGTCCATGAAACCAATACCATATTTCGTTGTACATTGATACCCATGTAGTATTTTCTTGATCTAGAACGCTGTTGTTTGTGTATTTCTCTAGAAATTCATAAAATGCAAATTTGTTCAATTTTCATAGCGATTACATTATTTGGAAATTACAACTGTCATAAAAACTGTCTCTTCTTGCCGATAATGGAAGCAACAGGTTTAAGATTTATGCTAGTACAAAGTGAGCAGATTAGATTTTTTTCTATGGGCCTTGACTTAAGAAAGGGCCGGCCATTTTCACGTCGAAGATTTTTGTGGTTTCCCATGGCCGCTAAGGCGAATGCTGCGATTGATATTTATATCTCTACGACTTTTCCGCCCTCCAATTCATATCATTTCATCTCGTTGGTTAGAAAGTGCCAAGACGATAGGAGCGATGTGATGGTAGTTTGTGCTTTGTTAAACCTTCTGCCACGGTGTGGTATGTAAATGCACTTTCTGGGGAGCTTGAATTCCTTGGGGTGAAAGGGTTGGGGATTGTCCTCAACCTAGAATTATGTTAGGGACCTCGTCTGTGCAGTCACTGACCGTGGATCCTGGCCGCCCGGTGTCTTCCTTACCACTTCCCATCCTCCCGAAGGTGCCCAGTCTTGAGCAAGGCTGAAGTACCGAGGTATATTCCTGAATCCCAAACAATTCTTGGCTTAAGGAGAGTTCGATACATTTGCCCTTGACTCTTTCCAACCATGTACAGAACATATCTTAGCATCTCTAGATATGTTACTTCCTGTACTTTTATGTATCACTAAAATAATGATAACATGTAAAATATTGTGATGAAAAAGCAAAAATATGGACAAATTGCTTTTCCATCAAAATATAATTATATTAATAACTAAATATGGAGAAATATGGAAAATAAAGTTGCTTATTTCACCCATTTCACTAGCTAGTATGCAAAATTACAACTTTAATCGAAATACGAACATATGTATGTATTTACTTATGAATCCTAGGACTGTATGTTATATGTATACGTCTATATTATGTTCTCTTAAAATCCCAAACGTTTTAATCATCAGGATGACGTTGCACTTTTTTCCGGCTCAAACGTATCACCGAATATCTCAGTATTCCCAACGCTTAACATCCGGATGATAATAAATAACAGTACCCATGGGTTCTCGCATGACATCCTGGTGATCCCAAGAATTTTCTTGGCAAGAAAGATGCCAATCCTGTTGGTCTGGTGGTAATAATAATTTCCTTAGATCCAAGATCATGGGTTCAATCCCTTCAAGGGTAGATGGATTTTTCGGGCTAAATATGATAAATATAGTTACCTTCGAAACTATACCGTGTCCTATATTTACAGCACATTACAGAACCTCAAGCCTGAAAGAATAGGCCTCTAAGCAATCGGCCGTTTCACGCAGTTAATTGAATGGGACGTTGGTGACCTGAGATATTAAAGAGCGTAAATTAAGCGAATCAACAACAAATTGGCAAGCAGGAAAGGATCTTGCCATCCCTTACACGTTCAATCGTATTTTGTTCCTCACGGTATCGTTAATTTTAGCACCAGAGCACTCTATCTTGTGCCGTCTTCAGCATATCGCACCATTCTATAGTTCCATGGCGTCTTTCCATCTTGTGCGAAATCTGCTACCTTTACTGCTGCCATCACTGTAACCCAATATTATGCTTTATCCAAGCATGTTTACCTTCTCATTAAATGACCAAAAGAACTGAGTTACAGTTTTGCTGTTGCTTCTAGAGAAATCTTTGACTCAATTCTTTGTATTTTTCATCTCTAGCCATGATACTTCCAATAATCGTCTTTAGGTCCAGGGTTCAAATGCGTCGGGTTTCTTTTTCTCGAGATAAAGAGGCAATTATGTTGTTTCTTCTAGCAATTATTTATTTATTTATTTTGTAAGGCACAATAAGCCCGGAAAATCATGCAATCCAATTAACATTAACAGAAAGTTAAACAAAGTCAGATATGTTTACCTCTAAGAACTTAAACGAAATACCTTTCAAAAGAGATACTCGTACAGCGATGGCAATTTTCAGTGCGCATAACATGCCTGTTTATGTATATGCATGGTATGTGTAGTGTGTACATTCACAACTTCATAGAGTAAATTGATGTGCCATAAAATTGTGTGCATGTCAATTAAATTAAAGCTGAAACAACGCAAAACAAACAAACAAAAACAACAAATTATTAAACCCTATACATTTCATACACAGTTTAATTAACAGATAAAAAATGTATCAAGGCTACAAAATGCCAATAATTGTTTTTGAAATGTCGGCGATTGAATAATTTTCATTGGTTCCCAACTGTTTTGTTCGGATTGTTCGTTTTCGAAGAAAGAGCTTTTAAGTAAAGCTGAGAATTCACAACAGAAATTTTTCACCCAACAATGAAATCGTTTACTAGCAATAATGAATATGCTGTTTAATGCATAGAAATGACTTGGATTTGTGTGTGCGTGTGTTGCTGTTTATTATTTGCAAATTAATACAGAAAAAATGAGCAAAATTATGATAGACTTCATTATCATTTTTAAGCATTTTAGGTTTAATCAGATCCACATATTTTGCTGCAGTGATGAAGCATATAATGTCTTCAAATAAGCAATTATGATATGTAGGTAAAAGCCTAGAAATTATGTGCCATATCACACGTTACGTTGGCCTGAGAGAAACTATCGACAATGTTCACAGAATTCATTGTCAGTCCCAATGGCGTGCAACAATAGCTATTTACTTAGCTTTCCAACTAGAGCTGGAATGAGGTCAGAAATCCCAACACCTTTGTTCTTCCGTATGCGTAACTAACTTGCAGTAACAAGCAAACGCAGCATAAACAACAGAATAACACACAATCACTCGTTTCCTAACCTTGGTGCCATTTTCAGTACTTCTACAACAAGACACCGGGTATGTCCAGAATATACCCAATACCAAAGTAAAATAATACATTCATGGTAAACAAAGAAAAACAGTGGTCATTTATCCTTCAGAGCAAAATACGGACTTACTCATATTCACATATAAAATAATTAACTCTACATACGGAACTAAATTGAACAAAGATTTAAATCAACCAAAGCATTGAAATAATATGGCGGGGGGAGTGAAACTCAGTAAAATGCACATAATTAGGAAAATGTTAGTTTTAAATAATGTACGAGAACTGTATTATACCAGCTTCCATTTCACAATAGTATAAGCTCTGTAAATTAATTTTCAAATTACAGGCAAGAGAGTTGGTAATTAAGCACTTTAATGCAGAATGCTATTATTTTCAAACATCACAGAAGAAGAAGAAAACTGATTGCTGATATTATAAGTTTGTTCTCTAACATAAGTTAATGTACTTTTGACTTTATTAAGAGGAAAATGTCCCAAACTATTTTTATTTTAGTTATAAAACAAATTATGTACAATTTTTGCACATTTTAATATTTTTGTGATTAACTTCAATATTACAGTTATGAGGGTTTATTTAAGAAATAAAGAAGTAAAATGCAGTTCCTGTCTTCATAATAGATGGGAAATTGTGTACAGTAGGTTTATAGTTTTATAAATGCACGATATAATATGTAACAAAACATAGGATTCTTCTTTTAATAATGTAACAAGTAAACAGGAGAGTGGCATTTCATCTTCTGTATTGCTATCTTGCCACTTAAGCTTTGGTTGTTGTAAAGTGGGAACCATTCCTGGCTTATGTCCCCAGATGAAAGTATGCTCGTTAAGTTCATCAATGAACTTCGAAATCATAACTTTTTCTTTGATTTTATAAGAAATTTTGAAGTAATCGTATAAAATGTCAAAGCAACGCTATCTGTATTCACACTTCACCAGTTTTCTTTCCAGAACGTCTGTGCTTTCATATTAACAAAACTTTCACCTTTTAACTCAGGTTTTCTTAACATGATCCCTTTTTCCCTGGTTATGGATCAGACTTTCTATTCCCTGTTGGAATTCAGTCATCAGATGACATTATTCGCAGTTTAAACTTATACTGTAATGAACGAAGCAGAACATATTACTATAATATTCTTTGAGGACCACAATGAACATTAAACCGCTTAAAAAGTTAATAACATCAACAATACAAGTATGAAAAAAACAGGATATTTAACTTAACAAATTTCACAAGTGCCAACAATATAAACTGAGCAAAAATTATTCATGTTTAAAATGTTCCTTTTCTGCACTGTTTCATATGATCTGAACCCTATATTTTCATATAGAGTGTATTTAGAAAGTAACTTTCTGAACAATTTATGCAGGACAACTTATATAACACATTCATGACATTCATTCATTTTTGTAACATTTTGAACATGTACTCGTTCCAATTGCCTGCCTGATTCAATTATGGAATAAGTACATAATTAGCTATAGACCATTTTTTAAGAAATTTGAAAAAATTACTGCTTTCTTTTTTATTCTTTTTATAGATAAGGGCTTTTGTTTTGGCATCTTTCAGAAAAATTCGAACATGCCTCTGTCCTATAATTCGAGAAACAATGCTTCTATATGGTATATTTAAATTTTAATAAATATCCTGTGCATAACCTATCTGCATATTAATATAAGTTTAAATCCCTTTTAATATATTCAGCAGTAGTAATCGAATCAGTACGTTGCAAATCTTACCATGGTATTAGTTCAGTCAGGAATTCCGCACAAGGTTATAAATGTTGCATTCAAATAATTCCTCGAGAAGCGTACGCAAAGCTCAGTAACCGGAACATATATATGAGAATGTTTTCGAGAAAATAAAAGAGGAGTTCGACTAACACGAAGTTTCATCTAACATGCAATTTCGTGTTAGATGAAATTACTGATTAGCTGGTGTTTCCATTATCTGGCGAAAGGATAAAACCCGTGCTCTTTGAGATAAACCAACTCGAGAAGACAAATACCTGCACAGTAATGCAGTCATTCAAGATCGACGCATAAAGCTGTGACCGAAGGCATACAATACAAAAAGATCAAGTATAGTTTGTTGTGCCTGATCAAGTACTCTACATGTTTTCGGCTTTCCACTAACTGAAGGTAAATTTATCAATCTAGTGTGTATGTTTACATAAAGTTTCTGTTTGCTCAATATTCTTATTTTGGAAGAGAATATAAAAAAATTAAATGTTATTCTTTCGTGACTTATCTGATTAGTTATGTTAGTAAAAGTACTAAAATTGGAAATATTTCTTGCGCTGTAAATTTTAGATGGTAATTATTAAAACATTAATATAATAATATTTTTATCAGGTGCATATTCCACTTTATTGCTGTAACATTATTATTTTCACGAGAACTGTTCTATAAATCCGTGCAACTCAAAAAGTGGTAGTACTAAACTGTTTTCAATGTTACCTTGGCAACATGGTGACTGTTGAGGCATGCATGATGTGCATGATTATGAACATTTATGAAGCCTAGCCTGTGTTTGGAAGTCATTTTTCTGTTTAAATTTGTAAACATGCGTTCAAAACGGAGAAACACGAGCTTCGTGTATTCATGAAACGTTACTTTTTGTAATGCATAAGGCGCGCAACTAAGGCAAATCTGCATCCTCGCTTAGAATGGTGTATAAATGGTTTGGTGATTTGGATTTGCCCGAACGAGCACAAGCGATGCGGACCGTTCTAGACGTTGTCGAGATGACTCTCTAAATGAGTGAAAAATTACACCACATGGTGCTGAGCGATCGGAGACTTAAGGTACGATAGATTGCTGAAACTGTAGGCATTTCTGAAGATTAGGTACTTAACATTTTACCCAATCATTTGCAAATGAAAAAGCTATTGGCGTGGCGAGTGCCGTGTTTGCTAACGACTGAGCAAAAACAGTATCACTTGTCACTTGCGCGCACAATTTTGCGCTGTTAAACGGAATCCAAATGAATTTCATGAATTCACCACTATACACCGGCAACGAAGAAGCAGTCGAAACACTGGCGGCAACGACAGCAAGCGCTCCGAAGAAGGCAAAAATAATCCTCTCGAATTTCTTTCCCATGCTGGGAAACAGGAAGTGACCCGAATGAGCTAAACCCGGAAAGTAGGGGCAGGCGAGGAAGGGTATTTCATATCAATAATTTTGAGGTTGCAATGTAAACTTTTCATTGGCGCTTATTGTGATGGAAAAGGACCTTTTCCTCCGCCAGATGTGGACTACTCTTGATCGCGTCGTTTAATTGCTCCAATAGCAAAGCACAATATTCACCGGTTATGGTTTTGCCCTTTTCCAAATAGTCAACTAAAATTACGCTGTGGCAATTTCAAAACATCACCTTTCCTGATGCATCAAATGAAGAGGTTGTCGCCGAAACAAATGCGTGTTTATGCAGAGCTAAAGAAATTGAACTTTATAAGGTGGGATAAACAAATTACAAAATCGGGAATAACTGCATAGATTTGAAAGGAGATTATATTGAAAAATATTTTTTTTTAAAAATGTTAGTTTTCTTAATTTTTGTATGGTTTTATTGAACAGCCTTCGTACATTAGGTGGGCGCAAATGACCTTAGCAGTTTTGCGCCCTTTAAACAATAATGATCATCATCGTACATTCTTAAATTCAACAGTAATATTAGTTTATGATAAAATGCAAATGGCACCAATCGCGCGAGTGAAAATCGTGTTCTCAAAAGAATAACGAGAGATATAATGCTCGCTACTTCAGGTGCGATCACATTAATATTAAATAAAAAAAATAATGTACACACAAAAGTTATAACTACGTTCCATTGACTTTACTACACCGTTTTCAAGGTGACTAGACACTCTTATATATTAACGAAAAAAAGTTCAATATTAAAAAAATGGTTGGTTTGTTGGTGGTGTACAGAAAACAAGGTACTCCTATCCACAGAATGCAATGGGAAGAGGATATTAACACAAAAAGAGCAGGAAGAACATGAAAGCGGCTGTGTGTGTGCAGCGTGCTTTAGCTATGGGTGTGAAACGAAGATAGCTGTGTGCAGAGTGAGATGGGAGAGGACACACAACGGTCGCCGGTTACGCGAAGGGCAAAGGGAAAGCATGTTCCATCCTTGTCGCACTTGACTATTGATCTCTTCCATCCGGTACATGCTGAACGGCTGGAAGCCAGGATTGGTCTAAATGTTTGCGAAATCGGCCAATCGAACGTCTTTACGTTTGAAGCGTTGAAAAATTGCGAGGGAAATTTCCACTGAGCTTCCCGCCGGCCGGCAAGTGGCGAAATGAACAGCCGGCAGCTTTTATTGTCCCTTACCAGGAAAAACAGCCTGCTACATGTTGCATTTTATGTGGCCATCTGCCACCTTTGTACCTCGCTGAATCACGCAACATGTAACATTGGTTTTAGTTTACACGTGTCGTATATGTTATATTCTTTTCCAATGATGCATACCCTGAATCGATACTATGAACTGTAATATTATCAAAATTTCCTTCTTGTTTGGCATTTGTAATAACCTCAAATGTATTTTTTAAACTTTAAATCGGCACAAAAGAGCGAACAGTCAAATCAATACATACTCAGATTGTGTTGCGCTTAGTTGCGAAATATAAAGATTAAAAATCATGTTTATGAAATTGACCGTTATAGCTGATTCACCTTATATTTACAATATAATAATGGAAAAAGCTTAATTGTTATTATTGATGATTTAACTACTATGCCAACGAAGAGTCACATAGGTCATTACTTCATGATATTGATGAAAGCGAAATTGAAACTACTAACTATTAGAGAAATTTAAGTGAATGAAAACAATGGTATCATTTTTATATATCATACGAACAGCAGTTAAACATAAACAATAAACTAAAACTCAACATTTTCAATAATTTCCCATGAGTTAGTGATGCTGCAGTGCTGCCACCTAGAAAACGCGGGAAACAGGGCTTTCGAAGGTCAGATGGAACATGCGCGCTTCCAGTCCTCTTTCATTTGTGCGCTTGGAAGGAACGGGTGTGTAACGTGAAAGCTCCGTGTTAAATTAACAAATTAGTGTGTTTTGTGTGGAAATTGTTGACACTTTAAGTATATACAATGGCAGACACTGTAGCTGAAGCAAAGTAAGTAATCATATCTGCTTAGGATAATGTAAATATATAAATATTGAGAATCGAAACTCTGCCTTTGTTTTGGCGGGCCGCTTAGTAAAGTGTAGGCAAGATGGCGAGTAGAGGTATAAAGTGATGCTATAGCCGGCGTACCAGAGTGTTCAGCTCTTGCAATAATATAAGGATTAGATGCCTGATTTAGGTGCGGGGCTTAAAAGTAGGAAAATAAAAAACAACTATTGCGTAAATGGTAATTCATATCGCATAAGTCTTTGATGCCCATCCACGTTTGGGGATTGCAATAGGAAGTACGCGTGAAATATGAAAAGAATACTACTATGCTTGAGAACCCATGACAAAGTTTTTCGTTATGTATGCAAACGTACCAAACAATTCGCTAATGCTAGTTCCAAAGCAGAACCCGATTTTGGCGCCCTTAGTTTGGTGTAAATATTGCTAGAGGGAGCAAGTAGTAGAGCGCTGAATGATAGTTTTTAACTTTGTAATATTGACGAGTCCACACAATAAAATAGTCTGATACACTTTCGATAAGAGTATATTGCTAGTGTAATTTCGCAGCAGCCAGTTTTTCATGTGAAAATAGGGATATTGTTGCGGGATGTTTCAAAGGAAAGGCGGCGGCATTCAATTTGAATTGTATTTTTTTGACTAATGCGATTAGCAACTTATAAAAAGTCTTATTCCAGTGGATTGCCCAAGTCAATCGAATTATAACCAATCAAATAAGAAGCTTGTTACATTAATATAGTAAATCATAGTAACATAGTATATGAAGTGAACAACAGCAGCAAAGAAAAAAAAAAAGTAGCTATAACAGATGGGAGAAAGATTTAAGTACAAAGCCAATGTTGTACATTATAGCAAACTAGGATGTAATTTCTCACTATAAACTATATGACTAAATGCTATTTTGTCTGTACTATTTATATATATATTTTTTTAAAGCATAGAAGTACGTACAGAAGTAATTGTTGCATGTGGGGATTATAAATAATGGGGAAATAATCTGAGAAAAGGTCATAGTGGAGTATGCAGTGTTATGCAAATTTTATGGCTTTAATATTGTGATTTTCATAGGGAGACCACTGTTGGTACTCCAGAAAAGAAAAATATGGAAAAGAAAGTAGATGTTGTGGATGAAGATTCAAAAACCTCAGAAAATGGGGATGTGGAGAAACCAAAAGAAAATGGCACAACAGATGAAAAAGATTCTGCAGATAAGGATAAGAGTATTGAATCTGCAGAAAATGGTGATTCTACAGGTAATTGTTATTCATCTTGATCTGCTTGCTCAGCTTCTCATAGTAACAATGACAAAGAAAAATTAGAGTCTTGCTTTGATATAATTGTTTAATGGATAGTAAATGAAGTGTTCACATTTCTTAGATGGTGGTGGTTTTTTGTGTGATTTTGAGTTTTGACAGATGCAGTGGTCTGAACTGGTATTGTACTTGTGCTGACTAAACTTTTCAGTACGATAACAGGCATATTTGAAAGGGCCTGAGGAAGAACAAAAATAAATATAGCACTTATCACCAAATGTGTGTTAAAATGGATGGGAAAGGACAAAAGTCCTGTTGGTATGTTAAGGAATAGGTAATGGTAAGATACAGGTGTTTCTGTTAATTTTATAATGTTTTTGCACAGGGATACGAGATTTTTAACATATTTGCTTTAACTGTAGAGTAATATCATTTCTGATTTATTAACGATATTAGTATTATACTCTGGTTAATATGTTCATTGATAATTCATTTTGTTTCCTTTTCTGACACCTCATCTGAACTGAGACTAAATCAGGTTTTTTGGAATGGTGATTAGTCAAATCCATTTTTACCCTAGAATTTTTGAGAATGGCTACTGATAAGGGAAGTATGTTCTGGAAATTCTTGTACTTTGTAAGCAAATGCTAGTGTGAATTATTTTCCAAACCAGAAAACTAGATTTAGCCTCAGTAGAAAAGTTGAGATGTAGATTAATCAGAATACTTTTTCATAAATTTTCATTCAAGCAATTAAATGGGTGTTTTCATAAATGTGTGTTTCAGTCAAGTAAATGAAATTTGTTACATAATTTGGTATGCATTAAATATGTTGCATAAATTAGTTAATTTTTCTCTTGATATGTCAGATTTAGGGTTTGATATAAAATTCTGTCTATATTGCTTAAGTTGGTTATACTGTATCAGGATTTAGTGTTGTACAGTGTGTGTTTATTGCTATGTTGCAATGCTATCTTTGGCTGGAATGTTGTATTTTGTTCCTACTTTACAGGTACATAATTTGTGGATGTCTAATGGATAAAAAATTATTTAAAGTGTTTTATTACCAACACAACCAATGAGAAGGTCTGTTTAACAAAGAGAATTCAATTGTAAGTTTATGGGTGGTACGACTAAAGTCGTGTCTATTAGTAGCTAATGAATAATTTGTTTAGCTGTGAAAAAGCTGCAAGTTGTTGATACGAGGAGAGGAGAGGGTTATGTTACTTGCTATGACTTCTCCTCCCCTCGAATATTTTGTATGTGAAGCAATTTTGTCTTAGTGGGTAGAATGTAAATTGTTCTGGCATATGGGACAACTGTTTCAATTTCAGGCGTGGCAAATCACCATGGAAGCATTAATGTGCAAAGAACCAATAGCAGTTGATTAATATGAAGATTGCTTGCTGACTGCAGTAACATTTATATCATATGATGAGGAAGATAAGGTAGTTTGTATTACATAAAGTACAGATGCTTTGACATTACCATTAATTTTTTTTGGGATTTTCAAAGGCATCTTAAAAGTGAAGATTTATTGATTTGTTTTTAAAATGTGAAGCCTACTGTTTTCTAGATTACAATGGCTCATTCTCTTTACATTGCTTGGGCTTCTTTTATTAAAATGTGCTTTAGCTTATTTATATCCAGCAACATTTTTGTTTATTTAAAGTCAAGGGTATATACTCATGTTGAAAGTGCAACATTAAGAAGATGCTAATTTTAGTGGGCTTGGTTCTGTCCAGATTCTGTTGAGGTGAATGCAACCAAGAGGAAAAGTGAAGGTGGTGATGCTGCTGATGGCAAAGTGGCAGAGGGAGCGAGTCCAGAGAAGAAAGCAAGGTTGGATGAGAAAGCAGCGGAAGCAGATGCAGCCAATGGCAAAGCAGAGGCTGTTGCTTAAACCTAAGATTTAACAAAATAAAATTGTCAAAACTTGTTTTGGTTAATTTAAATCCACCTATTGTATTGCGAACGTGTGTTTCTTAGTGGGACCAAGTTTTAAGAAACAAAAAAGGTGTAAGTTTAAGTTACAGCACCAATGACTAGCTAGCCCTTATTTTGAGCTAAGATTGGTATCTTCTGTTTTCTTTAAAACTATGGTCCAGCATTACAAAGCAGAAGAATTTGAAGTCAGATTTGAACTGCATTTATTGTGTTACTCTTCTTCTAGTTGCTGATTATTTTTTCTTTAACATTCCTGCATCTAACTCTCCAGTGCAATGAATTTAAAACTTGGATGACAGTAAAAGGTTAGAATGTTAGGCAACTTAGCAAGGAAACAAGGGATTCAAAATCCACATTGTCCCATTAAGTCTTGATAGCAAACATCTCTTGGAATAGGTGAAACATCTTAAAAGAATGCAAAATTAATTGATTTTAAAAATTATTTTGTTTGTATGCTACAAATGCTCCTTTCATTATTTTGGTGCTTGAAATGAGCAGCTGAATATTTGTAAAAATCTGAACAAGTGGCAGATTGGTGCTCAATGCTGATTCTGGAAAGGCTACAAGACTTAGTTGGCTATGGCAGATGAGCACAAGAAGTTGCCTAATATGAATTGGTATGTGTTAGATGAAAACTTAGATGTTGTATGGACGTGATCCTGTGTTTTTTGTAGAAGTATTCAGCTCTTGCCTATTGTTTCATTCTAACTAACATTTTTATTAATGTGATTCTTCTCTTATACGAGGGTCTCAAGTGCATCGCCTGTTTGTTATTAGAACCACACACCATACTGTGTTCCTTAATTAACAGGATTTTTCTACCGCTTGTTTGTTATTAGAAGCACACATGCTGTGTGGATTTTTCTACAGCTTATTTTGTACAACTGGCAGTTTTAAAAATCTTTGTTTCAACTGCAGAATAAGAAGTTTTGTAATGAACCCTTTCTAAAACAAATGTATGGATAGATCAAAAGTTTGTTTTATACTTATAAGATGTATACGTGTTGCCAGGTGGCATTTCAACAAATAGTGGTGCATTTAGAGATCACAAAATGACTAATCCAGTGTATTGTACAGATTATATACATGCTGTCACTCTGTGTTCAAATTAGATTTTCATTAGTGCATTATGGCAATAAAGAGTTAGTTTCCAGTACATTTGATGTTTTTTCTTTGTTCTGCCAACTTATTGACCTGCTTGACTGCTGCATTCTGATCTGGAAACTACCCACATTCCTAACATTTTCAGTTTTATCTTGCAAAAATATATTTACCAGAACACTTTAATTTGCCTTTTAAAATGTTATGGAAGATATTAATTTATAAAACATCTGGAACATTATAGATTAATATTATTATTTTTTTTTTAATCTTTTGCTTAGGCTGCATTAGTCTTCTCCTTACGTGTGTAGGGATGAATGAAATTTATTATTGACAGTGGAAATGGGTTTTTAGCTTGCTGCCTTAAAACTATCTGGCATTCACTTCAGAATAAAGAAAATTTTTAAAAAAATCTTGCCCAAGCATTGGCCTGACTGGAAATCAAGCCCAGTACCTCTAGTTTAGTAGTTTCAAATGCTACCTTGGAGGCAATCTAATTAGTTGCCAACAAGACAATTTTCCACTAATCATTTTTAGATAAGTTTGCACAGCATTCAGATTAGGAGGAAAAAAGTGGGGAATGCAGGAAATACTGACATGAATACACCCACGATTTTATGCCTTTAAAGTGTTACCTCATTGTAGTTTTCAACGCTTAAAACCCCCCAGAAAAGCCTATTTAGAAAAATATTTTAACTAATGATTTGTTTCTGACATCATTTTACCTGGGCTTCAAATGTTCTTATTGGTTATTGTTGTAATATTTGAAGTTTCACTCAGATTTATAAATTGCAAGCTAAAATTAGCTTGACTCGTGTTGATCAGTTGCAGAGTAATGTATTAGGATCAAATATATTTATTTCATAATTTTGCTCCATAGCTTCAGTTAATTTTTAAGCGATTGGTTGAATTCTAATATTCTGCATGTTGGGAGTTCTTCCATTTGCCTTTTTGCATCCCAGTAGCATGAGAAATAGTATCTTAAATGTGTCATTCTCTGCAGAGTGTACAATTTGTACCATGAAATACAATTTATGTAGATATGCGACCAAACAATCGTGTCTTCTATATGAAATGAATTTATGTCTACTTAATAATACAAGCTTCCACAGTGCTCTTTTTACAATCATTCAGTTATACAAGAAAATACAACCATAGTCACTAGCAAATCTCCCCACATTACTGTGTAACGGAGTGGCCTGAATAGTTTCCACCTTGTGGTTACTCAACTATCAGGAGACTTAACATTTACAAAATTAACTTAAATTATGTTTCTGCCCAATTTGGTTCCTCGTTTCTTATTTTCTTCAATCATTTTCTTTTAACCTGACCTAAATAATTCCCTAACTTCAAAATTTTCTGCCTTGTTTTCATATTCAACTTGTTTCCCCTATTGATAAGTTATCCCACTTCTCAATCCTAAGTTTTGTTCTCATTTCTTTAGTTTCTCTACATTCCACACATTGGTCATTCCTCTATATTTATACCTCTTATTCTTTTCAGATTTACTATCCCTGTACGGGTCCATGTGATTCCCACCCTCGTCCACTTGTCACCATCTATATAATTCTCTCTACCCCATATTTCCTTTAGTTTCCTATAAACCCTCAATGACTTTTTACTGCTAAAACTACCTAATATCTCCTGTCTTTCTATATCATCAATTTTTTGTTTAATTTCTCTCTAAAAACCTCTTTGTTTACTTTCATCATGTCACACCATACCCAAACCAATTTTTTCCATAATTTCATTGTACTAAACCAAGTATTTCCTCCCCTGACTTTCTCTTGCATTACAAGCCATGTTTCAAAATACAATTCTCTTCTTAATTCTTAATCCTTCCTAAACCAATATTTCAGAATTCTTGTCATTTTTTCGTTACTCGTTACTGTGCCTAATTCCGCTTGTGCAAACCCGTTTGGTAGGCGTAATTTGCAGAAATTCCTGTGAATCGTTTACAATTAGTCATCCCTCATCACTACCCCAAGCGTTGTTTTAGTCTACTACTATATATATTTCCTACAACCACTTTATATGCATTTCTGGTATTTAATAGTTACAGGCAGTAATAGCTTTTAAGGCTAGAAACTTTCCTTTTTGTGACCTCCACCCTCCATTCTTTTTAAGCCTAATACCCAAATAGTCAAATTTATTAACAACCTCAATTTCTGCCCCTTCCCAATACCATTTCTCATACTTGTATAACCTGTTTCCATTCTTAAATACCATGATTTTGAATGTTTATTCTTAGTCCCCACTTCTTGCAGAATTTAGCGATTACTTTGATTTCACTAGAGAAATATTAGTAATTGACCCCACCACCAAATCTGCAAATAATAGTCCCAAAACCTTTTCAGGGCATGTGGGTATTACCTTTGCTAACTTCTAAAATATTTAATAATAAATAAGTTTAACAATATAGGACTTTCAACCCTTTGTCTTAGACCTATTGTGTTCCAATTATTTGGAATTTCTGTATCCTGGGTAATCATAATACTATATTCATTTTCATAGTATAATTTTGTAATGCGATTATAAACTTAATTGCCAATTTCTATCCCATTCAATTTAGATCACATTGCCTTGCCATTAATTGTATTAAATGCCTTTACAAAATCCACAACATTTATAGTCTCTTTTTTTGGCCTAGATATTTCTCTACCATTGTATTAATGAAGACATCCACCGTTCTCCTATTTTTCCTGTCTTGTATGTAATCAAAAAAGGACTGCTTTCAATCATGGACATTCTGGAATTCAATTTTTTTTTAAACAAGATAATCAATGGTTTATTCATAGTAATGAATAAATTTGTTGGATGGTTCTTTGAATTTTTAGTTTTGATGAGTGAAATGACCTGAATTTGTAATATGATGAATAATTGTGCTCCCCCCCTTTTTTTTTGATACCAAAAATTCCAAGCTGAAGGCATCCATTGCAGAGCTACAGTTTGTGAAGATTGCATTTAATGCTTCGGTGAAATCTTAATTAGTATTAATAGTGGCAGATTTAGAATTATTGAAAAACCAGCTTTATGAAGAGGTTAATGTAAAATTTGCATTTAATGCTTCGATTAATTTTGTAATTAGTATTAATAGTCTGAGTGGCAGATTTAGAATTATTGAAAAACCAGCTTTATGAAGAGGTTAATGTAAAATTGGTTTCCTCAAGATCACCAAGGGATGCATTAAGAGCAAATTTGCTGTCATGTAAAGAATCCACGTGGAAGTTTTTAAAAGTAAATTCACATTCTCATGTTTCTCATAAAGAGCTTGTTTGAAGTGTATGCAGCATGTGCATAATGCAAGGTCCTCCTGTAAACCCTCATATAAATATCTATTAGCAATTATCTGCAATAAGATTAAGTGATGTTGCATAATGAATTTCAGTTTATTCATTATGACAAAAACAATGTATTAGTAAGGTAAAACTTGGTGTTGTAAAGCGTAATTAGGGACAGTTGTAAGTGCTTTGAGAAAACCTGCCTAGATACTACCACAAATCTTAATGCCCCTGGATTAGAACCCTTATGAAGGTACAATCTGAGCTTTCTATCAATCCACACAAGCATCCTTCATACTATGTAGCAGACAAATTAAAATGAATAGTTGCACTCTGAATATCAACTCACACCATTGAGTTGATATTCAGAGTGCCATATTCAGACTGGCATTTCATGTCATCTGCCAGGATGCTAATGGTAAAAGGTTAGCAATGTAACCCTTTGCCAGAGTCATGCCAATCTTGTAATAAATATACATCAGAG
This sequence comes from Metallyticus violacea, assembly GCA_030762175.1. Taxonomy (NCBI): domain Eukaryota; kingdom Metazoa; phylum Arthropoda; class Insecta; order Mantodea; family Metallyticidae; genus Metallyticus; species Metallyticus violacea. The sequence continues at coordinate 30,622,234 of CM060835.1, forward strand.
ATGTAATATTAGTTCAAACTGACAAAGGAACTCTTAATGAGGTGAAATAGAACCCTTAAAACATAAAGGCTGACTGAGAATTGGCTATTAATTCTAGACAGTTTTAAAAGCTTACCCATTGTGTTACCATGATATGTAAGCCAGTAGCTTATTTTACACAGTAATTCTGCAACAAAAAATGCAAAATCAGAACAATACTATCATTGAGGCTTTCAAAAGTATGAAGAAAAGATCTGTTAAGGCAGAATTTAAGAGTATTATGTATTCACAAGAGAATGTAAGGCAGTTGCAAAAATGAAAAGAAATATTTCAGTTTTTTGAGCAAAGCACAAGATCCAATGGAAATTGCAAGTGCTGTACAAAAGGAAAACCTGAGTCATTAATATTAGGTTGAAGATTATGTCAGGTTAATTCATAAATGACTCGGTTTAATACCATATACAAAATGGCAAAATAAATTGTAAGTATAAAGGTGAAATATTTTGAAACTCCCCAAATAAAAATAACGTATGCCCTAAAGCTAGGAAGCTGTTACATTTGTAGCAAGGATTAACTTTGTGGTCAATTACCTGGAAGGCATTAGAAACTCCCTGAGCTAGCTGCCACACCTTATCCCACCTGGGTCTCTCTCATTGCTTAAAGGTCTCCAGAATGCCTTATCTTTCCAAACCAAAAATAGTGTTTATTAAAGTGCAAGCTTTCTCTGAAAATATGTAACATTAGAGACTGTAATATTTACAGGTTATTTATGAAGGCTTTCACTACTGGATTTTTATGTATGCTTTCATTGAAGAAATATTTTTATATGTAATTTTATTACACTTCTGTCAATTTCTACTTGTAAATTCAATAAAAATTGCATTATCAAAAAGAAGGGGGGGGAGAAGAAAAAAGCATGCCAAATTAAACACAAATGTTTGTTACTCATGTATTGAAATTTTGAAGTAAACCGGTACATTAGATTCTGAGAAAATGTAATTTTGTATGATAAAAACAAAATTTTCTGGAATTACACTATAAAATTTATAATGTGTTTCAGCACATTCCATCTCCATAGGATGGAGCATATTCTACAAATTCCTGACTAGAATAAGTGAGTTATAAAGATACTACATGCAACCAAGGCCAGCTCATGCTGAACATCTACCCCTCCCCCCAATTTTTAACTCCCTTATCAGTAGGAAAACTGATATAATTATATAACATCGAGATGATTCCATAGATTGAAAATATTTTAACCTTTTTGAATCTTTTATCATCAAGCTAGCTGCTCTCTTTTTTTCACACCCAGGTCCCATTCATTATTGATTAATATTCTGCTTCAAATAAGAACATTCTCAATTTAGCATTTATGCTCTGTGGACAGTAATGGACATCAATAAGACCAAGTTTTGGAAAACTTCTTTTCTGTAAAAATTCATTCAATATAGATAAGAGGAGAAATTTAAATGTCGAGGGTAGCTGAGGATGCAAATAAAGGGTTCGTAAAACTATACTGCATATTATAAACAAGTAAGTAGAGCAATAAAAGTGTGTGGTTCGACTCAATCCATATGATCTTCATTATAAGTACACAGGTTTGCCTCAAACACAAGAAATGTCAGGAAAAAAGAGCACCAAGTTAATGCACTGCTTTTCTCCAGTACCAATATTAGCTGAGATTATCAAAGGCTGTGCTCAATGCCTGGACAGAAGGCAATTCCTTTGCGAATATATACCAAGAGGAATTTAATTGTATCACACAAGAAAGACTGGAGCTGCATAAAGTAAGCAAATTTCTCACTTATTAGATCAACTTTAAAAGAGAATATAAAATCCAAATTATGGTCTTATTAATGAAATTAAATCAGTTATGGCAATACTGTGTGGTGTTATGGGAGCAATCTAGTAGTATCATAAAAGAGAAACCAAATTTTTAGAATTATTATTGATGTTAAAACTAAAAATTAATGGTATACTATTAAATGAAATTTATGACCACTGATAGAAAGCTATACTGTGTGGGTATTTTTAATAAGTCAGCAATACACAGTCGAAAGCTTCTTTGATTTTATTGACTTATTTAATTGTAGAAAAAATATGTAATAAATGTTTTCTGAGCACCCTTACATACAAATATAATTCTTAAACACATATTAGATTAATATTTCATATTTTCTAGTGCTTTTGTTAAATATAAAACACACGCATCGTTAAAAATAGTTTATATGCTGAATTAATTTGTCCTTTTATTTTAACACTATAGAGAAAAATTAAACGTTATATACATTTAGTAATATTAGCGATTGCAAATCTGTGACAGTGTTTTGACCTTTTATAAATTACATAGTCTCTATATAAATATATTATTTTCGAAAAATGTACTTTTTATAATTGTAGGTGCCTAGCAGATACGATCGATGCAGATTTGGGTAGATTAGTAAAAAATCTTACCAGACTTCACGGTGCCTACCTAAATAGCTTCATTCCTTCGGAATTCACTAATATCATATAGTAACAGATATACCTAAATTCAGCAGATTTGGGTGCACGATGTATAAAAACCAACGAATGCCACAGAATAAAGTTCAGAAACAGATGATGAGAAAATATTTATTATTTGATGACTTCCGATTTTTAAAACTTTATTTATTTTCTTTTAGGAAAACTTTTCAATAAAGAATGATCATTTTTTTACAGGTATAACTTCTCGCGTTTAAATTTAAATTTACATTTCATTGCCTTAATGTGGCATGTGCATGTGGTATTAGTTTCATTGTACCTTCCGGTTCCCGCCCATGAGAATGTGCAAATTGAAACATATTCAGTTCCGCCTGCAGCAAAATGGAGGTGACACGCGGCGAACTGGTCCTGGTTTAGTGGTAATCATACTTGCCTCGTAGATCCAAGATCGCGGGTTCAATCCCCACCAGGATTGATGGATTTTTTGGGGCGTAAAAATCCTAAGTATGGAAGAGAAACAAAGTCATGAGTTCCGTCTCATAGATTTACGACATATGAAAGGAACTCAAACCTGCAAGAAGAGCCTCTGAACAAAATTTACCACTTCATGCCCAGAATTGAATGGGAGGCTGATAACCTGAGATGTTAAAGGAAAGTTTTTATATAAACCTAATAAATAAACGCGACGAACAATAAGCTCCCAGAAATGCTGCTTTAGTCTGACATATCTTCAACTGAGGCCTTAGCAATGTTACAGGACTCCTATGGACAGCTTGTTCTTCCCTATAGCATAGCTCGGATATGTTTAAAAAAAATAAAGGGGGAAGACAATCAATTTCAAAGGAAGGTGGACACGGTGCTCCAGCATGTGCTCAAACAGAAGAAAACATCAATACTGCTGCTGTTATTGTGGGAAAGAATCGTCGAATATAATTATGAACACTTTCAAAAGTGTTCTAAAATTTTCACTGGGTGCCATCCACACGTTGGTAATTGATAACTGAAAATGAGACGTGTTTGTCCACGGTGTTTTCCGAGATTGCTGATTCCAGAATTAAAGGACATTCGCTTGCAGGTTTGCATTCAGTTGAAGAGGATGTTACAGGAACATGCGGAGTTTCTTTCAAAATAACCACTGCCCTGATGAAACTTGGCTATTTATTTCGAACCTGAGAGCGGTCTGTGTAGTCACCCCCCTTAAAAAAAAGTGGAGCGAAAAAGGGTGGGAGTGGTTGCTTCTGTTGGGAATACTATGGTCACATCAGTTTTCGATATTCAAGGAATGGTTTACCAACATGTCACACCTGCATACACAATTGTAACCGGGCAGCACAACAGAGAGATCCTGAAATCTCTGCGTGCTGCACCGCTATCACGCACGGCCGCACATCGTAAATGTCGGTCCTGGTGGTGTAGTGGTTACCATACTTGCCTCCTACACCCAAGAACGCGGGTTCGAACCCGGCGAGGACCGATGGATTTTTTTCGGACGTAAAAATCCTAAGTATGGCTTCCTTCGGAAGGGAAGTAAAGCGGGGGTAAGCGGAAGTAAGTGGGTCCCGTGTCGTACATTTGCGGCACGAAAAAGAACCTCAAGCCTGAAAGAGAGACCTCTGAGCAAAATTTGTCGGCTGTTTCACGCCCTGGGTTGAATGGGACGCTGATGGCCTGAGATATTAAAGAGCGTCCATAAATAAATCAATCAATCAAAAAAAAAAAAAAAAAAAAAAAAAAAAACGCAAATGTTGCTGAAAATATCATAAAATCTATGTAAAGCCTACAGTTCAGTTTAGCTCCGTGTGACATTTTCCTTTCCCCGAATTGAAGAAATAGCTTCGTTGGAGAAATTGTCCATCATCAGAAACGATTCTGAAGGACCTGACAAAAATGGTTTCCAGCATGTCTTTGAAGACTGGCAGAAAGGCTGGGACAAATGCAGTGCATCCAACGGGAACTACTTCTGAGAAAGATCGTAATTATGAGGATGAGTAAAGATATGTTGTCAAAAAAGTATGACAGTTCTTTATTGAACAGTCCTCGTATTTTATTATGTATATTTTTTTGCAAAAGAAATAATGCTAGCTTTTACACTTCTAAGGAAAAACAACTGCTACTAAGTGCGGGGAAGTGTTTATGAATGGAACTTTCAAAATCTGCAGCTCACAATTTGCCCAGTACTATCTAAGTAAATATTGAAGAGCATCTAATGAAACTACTAGAAGCTTTATTTTTGCACTACTACTAAGTATTGATTCGTTTTTTATTTATTTATTTTATAGACGCTCTTTAACATCTCAGGTCATAAGCGTCCCATTCAATTCCCGGCGTGAAACGGCCGACAAAATTTGCTCAGAGGCTTCTTCTTTCAAGCTTGAGGTTCTTTTTAGTGGCGTAAATGACACGGGACCGACGGCTTTACTTCCCTTCCGAAGGAAGCCATACTTAACGATTGTCCTACTGAATACGTTGACGAAGGCTGGTATTGTATTCAGGAAAGCCACCCGCAAAATGAGGAACTCTTGCAACAGTACTTCAATATTTTCTCGATCAATGGCTGCAAAATCCTGAATTACCAGAAAAATAAACATTTGGAACTCTAATGCGAAACGTCGTAGGCTCCACAAACTTATGGAAGGCTGGATTTTATAAACTGAATTCTGCGGTAGTCCCCTCCTCCAAATAAAGTGAACCTATACAGTCCGCCATTGTATTTGACACGCCATTTTTAATTCTCAGTTAAGAAGCGTAAACTGGAATTTATAAACTGAATTCTGCGGTAGTCCCCTCCTCCAAATAAAGTGAATCTATACAGTCCGCCATTGAATTTGACATCCCATTTTTAATTCTCAGTTAAGAAGCGTAAACTAACTACAGAGATTTTTTTGAATGGTGTTTAACGCTCCCGTTTTTACTACTGAGGCACCTTGGCGGTTAACTACATAGATGGAACAATAAAAGAATGTTCTGGAAGTTTCAGAGAACTAAACATTTAAGGCATTGGCGTAGCAATCAAGCATTTGTACAAAAACTGCAGTAACTTGTAAGAAAAAAATGCCATATTTATTGTAATATAAATAGTTGTAAAATGTAAGTAGCTGCTTGACAATGGGCGTGATTGACAAAATGTACATAAAGGATTTCGTTAAATTATTTTACAGTTTTTAAATGTACTTAGAATGTAGTGTTTTCTCCTTTATATGCGTCTTTTTCAAGCCTGCACAAAGTGCGACGGAAGGCTGGTGTAAAATATTCAATTAAAATCGATTTAGTGATATAACACAAGACCTGAATACTAAAAACTTCTACCGTATGAATACTTTCTCTTATCCTTCCTCTTTTCCTGATACGCCGCAAAAGCAATGACTTCAAAGGCAACGACACAGAAGCTGGCAATTATATAAAGTACAGGTTACTATCACTCAAAAACTTTGAATGCCTGTTTTACTCGTGTAGAATGAGTGCACAATATTGCGCCACTCCTTAACTGGTGCTGCCATGTGCTATCGCCTGCAAGTTTTATGGCGTAATGGAGGCCATAAAATCAACTTCCTCTCTCCCTTTCCGCTGATGATGCATTATTCACTTTACAGCGGGAATTAAGTAATAAATCCTAACATGTCCAGTTTAACGCAGACATAATATGTTAAAGGAACTTTTGGGACTATTTTTGAGACTTATTTTGCTTGCTTGTGCAACAATACAGGAGTTCGATTCTGTGGGTGTAAGATTCACATGATGACACTAGTTCACTAACCACAGACATATCTTTGAAAATACAAATAGAATCTATTATATGTTAAATCCACTAAGAATCACGTATTATTTATTATGTGTGTCTTAGTCCGTAAAAAAATAATAACAAAGTAAAAAAGCTCTGTTCTTGTGTTAAGAGGTGCTTGAAATAACATATATAATTTACAAAAGTCATCATCGAAACATTCGGTAATGACGATAAACGCTGAATTATGTGAAAACAGAAACGCGCGTTTGTTGCCCTTTTGTTACGATGCTAAGAAAGATCAATAATAATCCCTCTTGCAGGAAAATTTAGTTTACTTTTGAAGTAGGTATAATATTTTTATTACAATAATAATTGCAATATCTATTGCACGACGTTGTGATATTTGGATGTTTCGGCGTGTTCATGACAGAGTTAAACACTGGTTTACTATAAGAGAAGTAATGAAAAAACTCCCATCTTTTTAAATCTAGATCAGCGGTTCTCGACCTTTTCCAGGATATTAGATGTACCAGTAAGCAAATTCTACCAGGGAAATGTATGCTTTTATGGTACAATGGTCAAAATACAAAGTTCTCTATATTTATAACAATACTGGTATTTATTTATTATTTCTTGTGTGAAGTATTTCGAATTAGATATTTTCCTGAGACTTTCGTCACAGCTCGATCAATTCGTCTTTCTCCAAAAGTTAAGGTTTCTGGTAAGATGTCAACAATAGAAAATGGGTCTCTAATCCAAAATTCTGAATCCAGGATTTCAGGAAGTATACATTGCAATCTGAGACAAGACTCCCAAGGTGCTCCTTAATGTTCACCGCCAGTTCACAATGAGGAGGAATTTAATTTTCACTTAAGTAATCATATGGAAAGGAAGATGTGTTTCCAATGTTGATTTCTGTTATCATGAATCTGTTTTTTCTTAAGAGCCGCGGCTCTATCCCGTACCAAGAATACGGAAGTAAGCGCACCCTGCAACTCTTGTCTAGCAGGTTGAGGCGGCAAAGTAAGCCACAGCTCATCAGTGAAATATAATTGAAGGTTGAGAAAAATCTGCACTTCTGAATGAAATCAAGCAGACTGCTCAATACATTTCCCTTCGACAGTCACTAACTTCAGTGTGAAGTAAAAGAGAATCACGTTTAGCATCCATTTCATTACACAAATGAACTTCTAGTTCTGGACTTAATGAAGTTGGCAGCTTTCATACTGTATTTAGAGCAACATACGGCCAAAGCCTCGCTACAATGTTGGGGGCTACTTCTTTACTTTTTGTAACAATGCCACTGTGTTTCAATCATTAGAACACATTCATTTCATTTTATACCACTAATTTTAATAAATTGAAAGTATTTCATTCGAGATTGTTCGATCAGACAGTTATTCACAAAACAAGAATTTATCCTTTGCCGTTTCCCCATTATAAGTCTTACGTAAGATGGGCCATGTTCATGTCAGTAGTTTCATCCAGTTCTATGGTAAAATATTGACTAGCATTTTTTCTATTAACTGCTGCTCAACATTTGCAGACAAATCTGAAACTCTTAGGGATATTGAGTCATTGAATTATTGAATCATTCAATCATTCAAGTTGTTTTGTTGCCTTGTTCCCCTACATTATTTTAACCATATCTATAGCTGCTGGTAATATTAATGATTCTCCGATCGTGTGAGGTTTTCCCGCGTTAGCTACTCTTGAACTGACTTCATAAGATGCCTCTAGAGCCTTCATGTTAGATGCTGCAAATGAGGTTATTTGTTTTTTCCTTGATAACATATTTGATAGTTTTCTCTGAAAATATTCCAACTGTTTGGCTTCAAATCACCATGCTTGGTGTCAAAGTGACGTTTCAAAAGGGAAGGTTTCATTGAATGATTTGAAAGTGTTTCATGATAAATCATACACTGCAGTATTGGAATGGTTTTCTCTTCATCTCCAATATATGTGAAACCACTTGATATATAGCTTATATTGTACACGCATTGCTTGTGTATGGGGTTTTTGTTGCTTTCTTTTACAATGATGTCCCCTGTTGAATGCTTAGCATTAGAAATAGTGGAGAATTATTTACCCTGCTTACTCTCATTTCTTCCTTTGAACTTTTCCAGTAGAGTTCTTTAATTAACCACTTATCCATGGTGGTTTACTTCTTCTGGATCTTGCACAAACTACATATAAATCTGACAATTTAACAAATAAAATCACGCATTCAACTACAATAATGTAACTCCACTGCTTTCTTAACTGTAAATGCCTCTCGTAGCTAAACGGCATTCTTCATTCCATTGTTGTCTGATCATATATGTTCGAGTTGCACTCTGTCATTGCGATTATAATTGACTTCCGTATTATTTTTGTACAGTATCATACAAAAGTTTTATGATAACGTAAACTCTTATTGTTTCGTTTGGTTAGAGTAGAATTCAGATATTTGTTGTTTGTAAAACAAATGTCAATTTATGTGCTAAAATGTTTACATAGCACCTGGAGGTAGCTCACGTACCATAGGTTGAGAACCCCTGCTCTAGAATACATAATTCATTTTATCTATACTAATTGTAATTACTAACCATACGTAACTTTACGTAGTAGATCTTTAATGAATGAGAATAACTACATGTACTTAAACTTTTTCAACTTTTAATATAACAATGGGTATTGTACAAAAAGTGTTAAAATTTTTCAAACCAATCACAACAATACTGCAAATATTTACAACAAAACAAGGAAATGTGTACGAAAATGGTCTTATAATTATAAAACTAATAGTATTGAAAGCCACAGTTGGTATTATTGAAAGTGAAATTGTTGTCTGAGTAGTGACAGTACTTTCTTGTACAAAACCATAAAAGACCCAGTAAATACTAATATCGCCTGACGAAAATAGGAGCAGAAGATAGAGATGATCGCAATCATCCTACAAGAGTTATTGGGATAGTTAAAACTTATTCTTGCAAACGCGAGCTATGCGATTCGATTCCAGCCAGTACATCCCCTCCTCTGTTTATTACAACCATCTTCAATGGCAGTTGCCGGGTGTTACCCCATTTTAGAGCTGGAGCTCTTTCTTCCCAAAATTCATTTCCAATGTATTATTTCGCCCTTGTTATCATCAGTAGACATCGCATATTTAGGAAAATGCCTAGTTTTTATTTCTCAATACATTCAAAGGCTGACAGGGCCTAATAAATGAAGCACTCTGACGGTTTAATATTGCCTTTTTTTTTTAACTTGATCTTTTTAAGAATTATTTGCCTATTAATTGCCATTAGTTACCTTTATGAACTCTTTTAAAATGTTTAAAAACACTGGAAAATAAATTAACAATTGTAGTAAAGAGAATCTATATTAAGAATGATAAAGAAAATAAAAGCTTTAATAACATTTCCAAAAGCACAATATTCCCTTTAGACACCTCTCTCTCTCTCTCTCTCTCTCTCTCTCTCTCTCTCTCTGATTGTTAACATGCGATTATGCGAGTCCAGACTTTATGTAATACCACGAAAGTTTGGAGACGAGGAAAGGTGAATGTTTACTCACTTAAAAGGAATGTGGCATGCGGTAGCCACATCCCTTACGAGTAAAACGCTACTACCCTCCTCACACGGTGTGAAGGTAAACAACTCTCCCGTGCTAGTCGTTGCGATAGAGTTGATAGAAATTTCAGCTATGCTTCTTAATGATTTCAAGTGTGGTTTAAATGAGTCCCAAAGCCTTGAGCGCTTGCACAAGGTTTTTGAGGAGCTTGCTCCATCTACGGAAACAGTTTTCCGCTTGTTTGCGGGATTTACAAGGGGCCGAACTTCACTGCAAGATGAGGGGAGAAGGGGGGGGGGGGTCCAGCAACGGCAGTGACTGAGGAATACTTTGTCTCGGCGGAAAAAATGGAACGCGAAAACAGTCGCGTAACATTTAAGGACATGAGGCAGCCTTCTAGATTGAACCTCGCAGCATAAAAAATTCTGCACCATCATCTCCGTATCAGGAAGTTTCCTCCCGTTGGGCGCCTAACAATTTGACAGAGGTACAAAAGCTCACCCGCATCGAATAATGTGAAGAAATGCTGCACAGCTTCGACGGAGGGAGCTCAAAGCATGTTTCTCATGTCATGGATTTACCAATCTGATCCGGAGACCCAAACGACAGTCGGCACTTTGGTTTTTTTCAGATGACGATCCATCAATGAAAGGAATGCGGGCCGAAGTGTTGGGAAGAAAATGGCCGCAATTCCTATGGAGGAGCAAAGGGTGGTTCATGCTCGATGGTACACCACAGTCTGCCTACCGAAAGTTTTCGACAAGCTCCGAGAACGCGTCCAATGGGGATTTTGCTTCACAAGGCAACGCCCTCCGCTCACATGGCTATCACCATCCAGTTCATGCAGTCCACAGAGGTCATCATACTCATGCCTCACCCTCCTTACAGTCCTGACACGGCTCCATGCGATTATTTTCTCTTCCCAGTGGTAAAACATCGCATGCGAGGAAAGCGGATTTTGCAGCCCTGAAGAGGGTGTGCCTACAAATGAAAATTAACTTTTCACCTTGAAGAAAATTATTGACAGGGGTGCATTTATAAGTAGTTTGAGGATAAGAAAGTGTATAGAGTGTGGTGGAGAGTATTTTAATGATGTATCTCAAAACCTTCGTAGTGACACTTGCATTTTTCTAAAATCACGTACATGAATATGTAGCATAAAATCTCAAAATATTTATTAAATATGTAACTTAAAAAATACACCGGGACTTTAAATGCTTGAAAAAGGGTTTTAGTTAAAGTAAGGATTAAAAAATATTAATTTGACACAAATTACACATTTAAATGTATCACACGATAGTTCGCCACATTTTCAGCTAGCTCTTAGCGCACAAGATATCACCCATGAAGTATACATTCGTCAAGAACTTGGTGATCACAGTAATTCTCGAGAAACGCGTGTTATCTGGGCACCTGGAATTTGGTCCATGGTAGTTTGTTGCGATCATGGCTTCACACTACATCTTTATGAAACTCCTTTCGATAAAACTATTTATTTTCTGCATCAACAAACTCTGCTTTTTAACTGAATGCAATGGTTTATGTTTGTTGTGAAGTCAAGAAGAGCAAAGTGACAGGTTAAGCAGGGATACAAGAGTGATTGACCCATCGTGAAAGCTGAATTGTGTATATCTTTCGGTGTTAAATTATGTAACTAAATAATACTTTATAACTTCCTATAATTCAGCATGTTTAATTAATCTGCTAGTTGACATGAATATTAATTTTATTTAAAATATTTAATTATCTTAAAATAAGTAGTATTCAAAATATGTAAAAGTATTAAAATGAAATATTATGATCCTAGTAGTTTAATTTATCAATATTTTGAGTTTTCAGACAGATGCACGCCAAGAAAAAAAAAGGTAATTACATAAAAATCCAGACTATTAATTATGCTGCTTGAAAAGTTTGCTCGTTTCCAACGCGTATAAAATGCGAGTTCCAATAATGCTCTCTTGCTACTTCTTCACTGGAGAAATCGAATTGTTTCCATCTTTAACCACCAGCCGCCAATAAAACTGTACTTGACGAGCTTCACAATGTAACAACCATTATCGTCAAATGAAAGAACGGATGAGAACATTTCAGAAACTGTTCATCATCTTTTAGAGAACACCGCACAGTTCATAAGAGATATTCAGTGCAAACTGGTTTATGTACCTATTTTGCGATTCCATGTCTATTTTTCTATCAGCAAATAGTGAAATGAGAAAGTGTCAGGTGTAAACGGGGGGCGAAAAGTTTGCAACTGCTCTGAAAATAAACAAATAAATAATAATAATAATAAAATAATAATAATAATAATAATAATAATAATAATAATAATAATAATAATAATACAGTATTCTGTAACAGTAAACTCAGTGTATAATATTTTAATGGAAACAGAAGTAATTAAACGTTTCAGTGTTGTCGATGTTGCTTTTGCGGTAAACCGGTAAATATTGAGATCTTTCTCGGACAATAATTTTGTCAGTAACGTTATGAATTCAAAACTGAAAATGTTGAAAAGATGTTGATAGACCACCTCCCACCTCCGTGGTTTAGTGTTAGCGCTTGCGACTACTAACTCGGAGATCCTGGCTTCGATTCCCGGTCAGGTCAAACTATCTGGATAAGTTTTTTCTCTGTTTTTCCTTACCCTGAGAAGGTGAATGCCAGATAGATTTAAAGCACGAAGGACTCCGAGCTCATTTGCTCCATTATTAACTCATTTCATTTATAACTACATATTTACACCTACATCATTCCCTCTCCAATCTACAGACGTCGCGAGAAGATCAATGCAGTTAAAGCGACAGTAAATAAAACATTATACAATTAAATACACATTTTTAAAAATATATGATTGATAATATATTGTAAAGCAAACCATTGGCAAGTTATCGTGTAAGCCATGTTAAGTTAAAGTTGAGTTACATATGGAAATATACAAAATATAATTTTCCATGCCAAAATATAACTTTATTTTCCATACACTGTAGATTTGGTAATACCAAAAGAAAGCAGAATATTGTTAAAAACCATGTACAATTAGTTTATTATTGTTAATTTAAAATATTACACACATTTTTGTCAAATCCTCCCTACAGTCCAGATTTCATTTAATGTGACTTTCTTCCCATTCCCCAAAGGAAAAAGAAAAAAGTCGTGGTGAACAATTTCAATCAGCAAAGTTGCAGTGGCTGCATACGGTGAATGTATTTGTACTCTATCCAAAGAAGCCATGATGTTCAGTATTTACAAATGGTTTGAGCGGAAAAGACGTTATAAAGAATATACTTTGAAAATATGCAATGATTAAATAACTATTATTATTATTATTATTATTATTATTATTATTATTATTATTATTATTATTATTTTTTTTTTTTCAAAGTATATTCTTTATAACGTCTTTTCCGCTCAAACCATTTGTAAATACTGAACATCATGACTTCTTTGGATAGAGTACAAATACATTCACCGTATGCAGCCACTGCAACTTTGCTGATTGAAATTGTTCACCACGAGTTTTTTCTTTTTCCTTTGGGGAATGGGAAGAAAGTCACATTAAATGAAATCTGGACTGTAGGGAGGATTTGACAAAGTATTTGTACTCTATCCAAAGAAGCCATGATGTTCAGTATTTACAAATGGTTTGAGCGGAAAAGACGTTATAAAGAATATACTTTGAAAATATGCGATTATTAAATAACTATTATTAATAATAATAATAATAATAATAATAATAATAATAATAATAATAATAATAATAATAATAATTTCCCCTCTTCATTCATAAAACTTTCAGTTGACTCTCGTAATGTGAAAGTAAAATAAACATGTGCTAACAATTTCGACTTGATAGCATACCATCAATGCTGAAGAGTTTCTGCGACTATTTAGACGAAGTTGGCAAGAAACTTCAAACACCTTGATCCCCTTAACAATTGCGATTAGTCATATCTTGCAGCACAGCTGAATGTGAACGTGGTTTCAATGTTATGAATATAATCGTAAAGAACAACCACAGAACAAAATTGATAAGCAATGTTTCGCCTGTGATGATCATAAAACTCTGAACGCACCAACCTTATGTCATGGTTACATCACCGCTGATCACGCTGACTGAGCAGATGTGCACATAATAATTATTTAATCAGTCGTCATATTTCTAATAAATATGAATTGAGTATTTATAAACAACTTTTATTAGAACAACAATAATAATATTTCGGAAAGCGCCCAAATATTATTTTTTTGATACTAAATCGCTACTGAGATCTTCCAAAGTGCAAATTAAAGCATCACTTAAAAACTTTTTGAGTAGAAACAGTAGTTTATTTTTGCATCTGTATATTTTATTTGAAACAATTCATATTTTAATTATTACTAAGTCAGCTGAAAGGTAATGCAGTTCTCTTGGTGTAAAAACACCACAAATGCAGTATTTGATGTGCTTTTACAATAAACAGGATATTTAATATCTATCTCCAATCGGGGTTGCAGATCATAAGGAATATTAATGCGCAATAAAAAATCGAAAAAGTCAATAATGAGCTTTTACAACAAAGCTTAATTAATAATAATATAATAATAATAATAATAATAATAATAATAATACTTTCGTTTATTTTCTTTTACTAGTTGTCAAAGTTTTTTTCTTAGCAGCATCACAGTTGGCTTTAAGATACGGCCAAGAGTGGAATGAAGATAAATGAACAATGAAGATCCCACAATTAAGCACCAATGAAAAAAAAATGTATATTGGTAGAAATATAACAAGAATTGATTGTCAGTTTTTAAACGTGGAACAAGCCGTGAGGTTAACATAGTGACAAGTCTTTCATGAAATATGTACACGCACATCTCTATTTGATTAAGATAAGCGGTTGCTTACCAGTGATGGCTATTCCAGCAATGCGGACAGTTTGAGGTAATAATGGCCCTCACTGGTAGCTTATCTTAATCAAATACGCTCGTTTAAACTTACGATAGCGCCTCCAGTGCAGCCAACCGAAAATGCTGGTTTAGGGGAATCCCCAGGAAAGAGAGTTCTGAAAGATTAGTAAAAGCAGTAATCTAAGTATCCGTGACCTTGGCAAATCAAACGCAGCTGGTCCGTGCATCAGTCGACATGGGTTTTTGCAAAGTGTTGTCGATATGTGGGATTTTGTTCCTCGTGGCTCTTGTGCATACAGAATTAATCAGGTAAAGTGATTGTGAATGCATTAAAATAACCGTAATACTGCAAACATTTCACTGCAAGAAACAAAAAATCCTCTTTTACCTCCCTTTTCGCTACTAAAGCAAACGATTTTGCACTTTGCTTTTTACGTTCAATGTGAACTTGCTGCCTGGCATGTGGTATTGTAGCGGACTTACGAGGCGGGAAGGCCCATACCGTTACAATGTCTCAGTGAAAATGAATGTAATATGATTAAAATGCACCAGGAGGGTTAACCCTACATTAATTTGCTGATAAAATATTACGCAATTAGTCTGGTAGGGTGTGATATACACATTTTGATTATTTACACGGATAATTTAATAAAACATGAATTTTAAAATGAAACTATGTATGTTATTAAGAAGTGTTTGAATAAAGAAAGGCACTACGTATTTAATTTACACTTTTTAGGGATTAGAACCAAACTATCAATACTGCAAAATATTTTTTTCCCTTGTTACAGATATTTTAATAACATTGTTTACACATAAAATGGAAATTAATGCATTACATTTCTTTGCTTTATGGAAGTCAGTGGAAATTGTTCACTTTCATTTATCATCAATTTACACATATTTTAAGGACGGAACTGTATGTTCACCACCCAGAAACTTGTTTCAACTGTTGCACTTATATTTAGTTTTCCATCTTTTGATCGGTGACATATAGCATAATGTTCCTGGCTTGACCGTTTTGTAGTTGGAATTACTTCTTCAGTGGAAGATGGGCATATCAGTTTCACCTGGATTTCCCTGGGCAAGTTGCTACTGGAAGCAGTCTACTGTTTATGGTAATCAGCTCTTTTGAATATTGCAGGTTCTTGCATTCCTAGGAGGCACTGCTTTATTTTATTGAGTGATATAACCTTTCCATAAGCAAATGTTCGTTTTCAATTCAATTTCGTTCCAAATAAGCACCCTGTTCAGAGTAGTACTATGTATACTTTCACGATCTGACAAGAAATTATTTTCATCTCCATCCTCACTGCTTCCCTCTTCTAACACCTCTGTATAAGTCATTTAATATGCTGTTCTTCAGCCTTCATTATAAAATAATGCTCAGTTCAACTGTTAAACGTCAATGCACTGAGAATATTGTAATTGCAAAACTTTGATGCGTGCTTAAGTCAGCTGGTCGGGTATGTGACACTCCAGCAGTTAGTATTCCATGTGAAAGGCATGATATCTGTTTCAAAAATGATGAATAATGAAAGAATGGTTGGTGTTTAACGCCCGTTTTTGCTACAGAGGCACCACATGCCATGGACACTGATGACACATGGGAGGAAATGATGTATTGGGAAGGGATTTATTTTTAAGAAAGAATCGTTTCAGTCCTAAGTTTAAGGTACCTCCCCGACATTTGCCATTTATGAGGACTGAGGAAAACCTGGAAAAAACCTCATTCAGGGAGGACGACTTTGCGGGATTCGAACCCCAGACCTCCCGCTCACGAGTCCGCGCCTTAACGCCTCGGCCACTCGTGGCGGTCAAGAATGATGACAGAAGCAGTTTCACAGTCAGTGATAAGTGACTGAAAGGTATACCGAACAACAACATGCTGCACTGTTAAAGTAATGAACAACAAAAGAAACATATGCCCTGGATTTTGTGAAACTTTGCCAAACTTATGCTTATCTAAAGGTCATTTGTAGGGCTGAATGAAATGAACAAACTAGTAGTTGTAGAGTTGTAAATGCTACCATTAGCCTTTTGAAGGTGGTGTGAGTAAATTATGCCCTGTGTTAATTACTGAGAACCATGAAAAATGATAAAGTAATGATATGAAATCAAGAACTGAAAGCACTATAACTATATTCTCCCCTTCCCCTCAAAATTTTTGATATCACATTCAATCATGCTTATTCTGCAAGTTAGATACTGAACTAACACTCCAAACACTAAATAATAGCAGCTGCTAGATTGACAACTTTTGGAGTTGATGTGGATTTGGTTTATTTGTGGATGCTCTTTAACATCTCAGGTCATTAGCACCCCATTCAATTTAGAAGCATGAAACGGCCAACAAATTTTGCTCAGAGGTCAACTTTTGAAGTTGGAAAGTCTGGATACATACGACTAAGTATGTTGTTGGAGGTGGGCTGGAGGAGGGCAAATAAGTTCTTACTAAGAGTGAAAGTAAACATAAGATTACTTTTAATTTTTCCGATTCTGTGATCTTTTGAAGGTTTATTTCACAGTATAGAAAACTGACTCCTCAATATTAAATCTTATTTTCCAAAGATATAAAATAGAATGGACAGTTGTCTTTTTTCCCTGAAATACCAGGATTTAATGCTTTTCAATTTTACACCACTAATAACAATGAAAGGCTAAAGAAACAAATGTTTAATAAAATGAGTGATGTAAGTGAATCCAGAGCCTGCAATGCTTATACTAGCATTCACCTATTCAGAATAAAGAGAAACTCTGGTAAAAACCTTACCTAGGCAATTATTTTACAGGATTTGAACATGAGATTTCCGATTTGCAGGCAAACATGCTGACCACAAGATGATGCAGTTTGTCATCTTCTCAGATATTTTAAACTGAGAAGATCACTGAGCTTCAAGTGTTATTGCCGTAGAAAAATTAACCCAAGAAAATTCATGGGTTAATTTATCAAGTGGAGTCTTCAAATGATAGTGAACATTAAAATTGAAAAGTGGTATTTTTAGCATCATGTCTGGACACTGAATATTAGTAATAAAATCTGTACAGCTAGCAACCTTGGCAGTAAACCACGATTATGCAAGTCTCTACAGTGAAATACTATCTTCTAGTCCTTATTTGCAGTCAGATAATTTAAAATTTACACAAATATAAGTTCATATTAAGTATGAAAGAACAGCTCTAGCTTTTATTATACTGTAACACTAAAATAATATATGCTAAATGCTGCTGTGATGCATAAGAAAGTTATTATATCACTTTAATATTAGAAGATTGGGCAGGTATATGTAGAAAATAAAAGTTCAAATAAATCTTAACTAAGAAGTGTTACAAGAGCAGTACAGATCTTTAATAAAATACTATTACTAATAAAACAAAGGGTTAAAGTGTTAACATAAAAATGGCGTAATTGTTATTTGAATATTTATTTGAAAACAAAATGTATAAATGTCTACATTTGTTTGGATTATTTTGAAATGCTAATATATATGCTATAATATAAAACGTGCGTGCATGTGTGTGGAGGGTTTAAATAGCCATTTGATTGTGAAGGCAGTTCCATTTCTAAGCCTCAGGTTGATATTTACATTCATATAAATAAATTAAAGAAAACAACTCCTGACCAATGACTCCACAATATCATACTTAACACATTTTACTCACTTTGTAAAACTATTGCCTCTATATAATTTTAAATATATATTATGTGATACAAGAGAAAATGTTAATTCATCCAATGCTAATCTTAAATACTTTGTTTGCGGAAGTACACTCCTTCCTAGCTAGTTCCTTTACAAAATTAGATACTTGTTTAATATGATAAAGGCTTATTTGACTAATAAAAACAAAACTAATCTTTTGCTTTCTAGAAGCTTTGTCCTCAATGGCAATCTGAAAAAAAACTTGATCTGGACTTCTCCCAGAGGGAAGGGACTTGCAATAGTACATCACAAGTTATTTATTTATAGTTTGCCAAACAAATTACTTACATTTGACCTGATGTTATATATACAAACTGAAAAACTAATAGTAAAATGGATCAAAACAAGCAATAAAATGTGAAATTTGATAATTGAATTTCCTATTAGGGCTAATATTTATTTGTCTTTACTAATAAACAAATCCACACCATCAAGTAATTTAATATGAACACTGTATGTTGGGATGTATTACAACAATAATTTTTACACTGAGAAGAAAGAAAAAAGTTTTAAGTAATCTGCGGTGTTGTTTTGAAATTGGATAGTTCATTAAATTTTTAAGCTTGTAATTCTGCATGACTGATTATATATGTATAGGAGGAGCAGGAGGAGGAGGGAGAGGGAGTGGGAGAGGGAAAGGGAAGGAACTGGTCTCTCTCTGTCTAATTTAGTTTCTTCAACCATTAGCTTTTCTATGTTAATGTGAAAGGAAGAAAATAACAATGAAGGGCAAAAGATCAGCACAGTCTACAGTTATCTGTGTGCTTGCATAATAATCATTCAGATGCTTTTACCAATATCCACTACAGTTGTGATGTTGGCAATGAAGATAACTTGTTATTTGTAGAGATAATTCTCTGATGCTTGGTTGCGTGTTTTCTGACCCCTAACACTTACAGATTGTGTTATTGTTCTGTGGTAGCTATTGTATATAGTAGTAATTGAACTACCATGGAGTTCCGTCACTAGTTTTTCTTTGCCTTTGATATTTAGATTTGGAATATAAAATGCACATAAAAGTATAAATATGCATTAGCCACAGTTGATTAAAATGTTAAGGTTAAAGTGAAAAATAAAATAATTATAATAAAACAGTGTTAATTATCATTTGATAACATTCAGCTCTGTTGTAGGTCACAATAAGGTGCAGACATTGAGAGTAAAAAAAGGATAAAGACATCTCCTAATTCTGTGAATTTTAAAAGCAATATAAAAAAATTAAAAGATGCTATTAATAAATGGAAAGTATTTAATACTAATGTTATATAATGGGTGCTTTATTAGCACGAGTCTTGGAAAATAACAGAATTGTTCAAAAAACCATTGTCAGCATTGATAAAAATTCTAGACATATCAGGATTTGTAGTGTAAAACTAAACAAAGATCATTTGAAAAGAAAATATGGTGATATAGGCAGTGATGGTTAGGCTATACACTTTGCTGTCCCACTGGACAGAAATTTTCAAGATAAATCTTGCTAGAAGTAGATGAAAAATAAACATGGAAACAGAATGTCATAGAGGAGGCCATGAATGTGGATCAGATCAAAATAGTTGTCAGAGTTTTGCAAGAACCCATAGTTCCACAAAGGAATGATGGGAATTTATATGTACCATATAATTTATTTAACCATCTTCCAGCTGACTGATATGGGGATTTGCTCTGTTGGCAGCTGTTGTATGTATGGCTAGCAGATGGTTGACTGAAATTTGTAGTATATATTTAAATACACAAGCTGTTTATTCTTAAATGGTAATAGCTTACTAGAATGTTTCAGCTTTACCCATACAGGATATAAATCAATATTTTCCAGGCACAAAATCCTTCTTCATTTGATACTAAAGAAGTTGATTTACTTATGAGGTTATCCAAAAAAGCATATAACCATATTTTATAAAAGTGGCTCTCTTTAAATTAGATAATATTAAAATGTGTACAAGTAATAATCATAGAATACATTTTTTCTTTTAGATGTCATTCTTTCTTGCTTCTCAGTAGATAGATGGTAAATTACATTCTGTCCTTTTATGTATATCTGTTTTACTGCATTGAAGTAGATGGTCTTTGTTCATGATTGTGGTGGAGTCCTTACAAGTGTTGCATGTAGGTGAATTTTTTATATTAGTTTTGTGTATGTGGAGCAAACAGTCATGGTGCATGTTGAGTCTGAACATTGCTACTGCATTCTTTCTTGCACTTTTAAGTATTTATTCCAGGAATCTTTTGTCTGTTCCCATGAGATATCATTTAACTATATTTTTTGCTTTTGTTCTTTACTGGGTGGTGGTGGTGTTGGGTGTGGATTTTTTATTATTTTTTTTTTATTATTATTCTGTAGAGTTGTTCCTTTTCTTTGCCAGTTTATCTGTTATCTTATTTCCTAGGAGACTGGTATCCAAAAGAGCTATCTGATTGATTTATGTATTTCTAATATTTTTACATTTTTTGGTATCTTTGATGGTGTTGCTGCAATAGCAGATTTTGAATCTGCTAATAGAACTCTTTTTGGAACTTATTTGTTCTGAACATTAGATTCTGTTTCTAGTGTGAAGTTTATTTAATTTAATTTTAGAACTGCGGAAGGGATCAAAATGATCCCTAACTACATTTATTGTTGAACAGTTTCCTCAGGTAATTATATTTTTCCACCAAACATCGTGATTTTTATTATATTTTCTTCCTCTTTATGATATTATGTTTAGATTTAAATTTTTCATCCACTTTATACATAGAAGAGCTAAAGGGGTCAATTTGACCCCTATAAATTTATAGTGTAACTGCACAGTAAAACTTTTGACAAATGATCAATAATACAGTTACAGTAATCAACAATGTGCAGAGAGAAATATCGGCTCATTGTTGGAATTCAGCATGTGTGTAAACTATAATCTTTTATCTGTAAATATTACATTCCCATTTAGGTAGTGTTATATGTTCAAGACAGTTGTCTTGAATCATATATCATCAGAGCGGCCTTTCTGATGATGAGATTTTGTATGTTTTTTTTTTTTTGAGAGTTCCAACAGTTGACAGTTGACCTATCAGAGTCGAGTAGTGAATTTATGCCAAAAACTAGTGACAGCAATGTAATTGTTAGCAAGGATTCTTTATCCAAAGTGGGTGCGAGTGCTAATTTTCCTCAACTATTGCCCCAGTCATCTCAGCAGGGCCAGGCTCCATTGATTCCTTCACAGTGAAAATGGTGGCTACAGACTGATCCAAATGGGAGGTTATCAATATATCATCTTTGTCAGGAAGAAGGGCTGATGTAAATGTCCTAAAAGAGTGAGGAGGTCCCTCTACATATGCTTTCCAATGACTGGATGATTCTCCCATCAGTGCTTTTATTCTACTCTTTGATGAATCGATGCTTTCCAATGACTGGATGATTCTCCCATCAGTGCTTTTATTCTACTCTTTGATGAATCGATGCTTTGTCTCACAAAGATGTATATAGCGTCCAATGCTCGGATAGAACTGAAACACTGAAAGTGGACTATTTTACTTGAGGAAATGCAGAATATGATCACCATCATGTACACCCAAGGAGTAATCTGTATGAAAAGTATGTCAGTAGATCATCTTTGGTTACTTTTCTGGAAACCTTCATTCATCAAGGACACAGTGTCATGGGATAGATTTCAGGAATTGCTTGGATTTCTTTAATTTGATGAGGAATCAACCCGAGCTGAAAGATTCCAAACTGATATGCTCACTCTAGTATCTGAAATTTATAATAGATTTGTGGGAAACGGTTTCCATTGTAATCATCCAGTGGAAAATATAACTATTGATGAGCAATTGCTTCCAAGCAAAATAAGGTGCAGGTTTACCCAATTTATGCACAACAAACCTAACAAATGTGGTCTGAAATTCTGGATCACAGCAAATGTAGCATCAAAAAATTATATTTAACGCCATAACATATCTGGGTAAAGATGCACAGCCAGAGAATCAAACTAAGGAAATGTGTCATTCTATGTCTAATGGAGCCATTGCTAAATCAGGGAAGTAACAGACAGACAACTTCTTCACATCTCTTCCACTTGCCAAAAAGCTCTCAACAGAAGAAAACATCATTGATGGGAACAATGAACAAAATTCATCGTAAAATATCTAATGAGGATAAAAAGGCAAATGCACCGCTTCACTCTACCACTATCTTGCATTCAACTGATGGCAGAGATTGTATCTTGACAGTTTACCAAGCAAAGAAAAATAAGAATGTCCTATTCCTCCATATACTGCACTTTGACATGGCAGTAAGCAAATAACATAAGAAGAAACCAGGAACTATTATCTTCTATAATAACTACAAATATGGGGTAGATGTCATTGACCAGATGACTCATAAATATTGAACTAAAGTACCATATAGAAGATGGCCAATGCACATTTTCTACAATATCCTCGACATGGCAGCAGGCAATGCATAGGTCATCTACAATGAGGTAAAAAAACAGAAAAATAAAAAGAAGTTTATCCTTCAGCTGATGAATAAACTGAAGCAGGTGAAAGCACAAGAGGAAGAAGGAAGAAGGGGGGGGGACACACACACACGCATGCACGCACACACGCATGCACGCACACACACAAGCCAAATCAGTAGTGTAAAGGAAACAACACAAGTGATTTTTGTGAGAAGCATTACAAAGCTATGTATGGAAAATGTGTATAGATCATCTGTGCAAAATGCATATAGAAAGTTCAGAAAAAAAATGTTTTAATCCTTCAAATAAATGTACTTAACTGAGAAAAACTAGGAGGTGTATGTAGTACAGCCATGACTGAAAAGCAAAAGCTAAATTTTTAATCTCCTGATCTGATGTTTTGGAGCAGCAATTAGTGCTTCACCTCCATAAGATATGAAGGTGTTATAATGTTTTGTATGTTTGATAAGGGTTTCTTGTGTGCTTCCCCATTTTGCTCCTAGGATATTATTTCTGTATGGCGAGTTAATACATTCCTCCATGTTGAATTTGTTGTCAAGGTGTATTCCTAGATATTGTAATTTCCTTTTTCTGTAGTGGGGAATTTGCTAATTGTGAATTAAAAGAATGCTTATAATGTTTCAATGAAAAGAATTGATACAATGACTTTATAGTAGTAATTATATTATTTTTCATCTTTATCATAATTGGGTAAGGGCTTCTGTAATTTTGTTTCCTAGGTATTTTTGTTGTTGTTTTTCTGCATTTGAACATATCCATATAATTAGGTATCTGCAAACATGCATGTCTTGATGCCTTTGAATTGTAATTGATGAGTACAGATACTGAATAATGTGGGACTTGTGATGGCTCCTTATGGAAGTTCAATTCTTGTGTTTTCACATTTTAATGTTCAGGTTCTACATTGATTGCTATTTGCCAGAATAGTAAGAATTTGGTGAACCAGTGTAGAATTTTTTTCTTTGAGCTCAATTATTCAAATTTTTAAACAGTAGTTTGCTTCTCTAAATGGTATCATGTATCCCTTGAAAATGTACTAAGCTAGGGACATTTTTTCATTAAATGAATGTTTCATATCCTATATTATATTTAAATGCTTGTTGCAATGTGTTTCTATTCTTTCTCAAGTCATAGAAACACATCAATAAAAATACTTCAAGTGGTATAAGATATAAAACATTCATTTAATAAAATAAAAGTATTAGGTACAGCCATATTCATTGATTTTCAAGGAGCATATTAAAAATGTAATGAAAGAAATGTAGGCTGTGTTTGAAATTTGTTAATATTCCTCTTCATTGCCCAGAATTTTATTTGAAGTTTGCTACAAGCTATTTTTATACACCTGACACACTTATCTGAATCCTTTGGTACACTAAAATAGCATCAATGTAAGAGCAAATCTGTTTTGCGGTTAAAGTTAATTTTAAAAAAATAGCAATTCATATTTCATGACATAGCAATATATAAATATGTTTTTTGGCAGGGAAGTATGTGCACAATTTTTAGCCTAATTATTTTTTATTATATAGAGCTGTTTTTTTATATATATTATTTGTTTCAGGATACCATTAAAAAAAACAAAATCACCGAGACATGTTTTGGCAGAAATGCATGTCAAAGGTACATTTCCAAAATGGTTTAAGTACAATTATTTCTCAAAACCAAAGCCAAAGACAAATGGTACAATACCTCTTTTTAAGTATATGGATGTAAGTATTATATTTTAATTTTTTATATACATGTATAACCTAACCATATCACATGACTGTAATTCCACATAACATTCTTAGTAGCATTGATCTTTGTTCGCTTAGAACAACATTGTGATCTTCCAATCATATAAGGATGACCTTATACTTGCAAATGTGAAAAGATAGAATAACACATTCCCTGATATGCTGTAAATAAGAGAAACAGAATCTCTTAACAGCAGAAACAATTCTTTGTTGTGTGTTAGATAAAAACACAGTGTGGGTTTTGTTTCTTTATTCTTGAATGATTGTTAATGGATTAACATTCTAAAGGAAGGTTTGGCATTTCTAGAAAAAAAGAAGTAAGTGTGAAGAAAATGTATTAACTTTTCTCTAAAATAGCCTTGAAGAGCGGCGGTATGAAATGAATTTGTTTCTCCCTTCTTTTTAATGTAGGTCAGAAATCAGATAAAGAAAGGTTTGAATACCAAGCTGAAAATGTAATTTTTTGTAGCAGAAGAAATTAATAAATATGTAAATAAAATTAAAACTTGCGGGCTGCAGTCCATATCTCTGCAAACTGTTTCTGTGATGATTGTATATTATGCATGCTATGAGAGCAGAAAAAATGTAGCAGCAACATTGCATGTGAGGGCAATGTTGTTCTCAGCGCATGTAGAGGAGGACAAAACTATTCAACACACTCAGCATCATTAGTGCATGTAGATGGACAAATATGAAGTTGTCAAGTATCACCCTAAAATGATGTTTTTTAAAGATGAGCAGTGGCTTGGATTAAAATTGTGGTAGCACACTGTAGGAACCTGAGGGAATGTTGCACAAGCCTCTGAGAAGCCTGCAGTATTGAAAGCTTACAAAATTGGTCAGGGCCCATTGGGTGTCAAGCTGTTGACAAGGAGTGATAGTATGGGTGCACCATATGAAGGTTGTCCTGTCTTTTAGTAATTTGATTCAAACATTGCTGGAGGTAGATTGGTGATGGACAATGAGGGAGCTAGCAACAGAAGTTGGACAAGCCATTGTTGTTAATTAAGCACAGCGTTATTTTACTATCTGCTATACTGCTACTGATAAAAGGGTAGCAATATACACAGATAGTAAAATAACTCTATGGTTAATAAAAGACAACAAGAAAGTTAGCAAAACAAGTTGCTAATAATGTAGAAATAGCTTACAGCAAAACTCAAAAAATCAACATTAGCCTCAAAAATCAAAGATATAGGATACAGAAATGGCAAGATAGAAAAATACAACAACTAAAGGTGCAATACAAAGTCCTTCCATAAAAGAGAAACTGAATCTAACAATACCTTCAATCCCTGAGTTCACAGCAATCATCACAGCTCACTGCAAAACCAAATCGTACTTTCATAGGTTCCACATCATAGAAGACCCAACATATGCAAGGGTTGGTTCATAAGTTTCCGGCCAAACGATTTTCTAAGTATGATAAAGACAAAAATATATTTCACTTTTCAATATAGTTACCCTTTATTGCTTCTCACATCTTTGAATTAATATTTCAACCCCCCCCCCCCCCAATAGAAGTCTTGTCTGCAAAATGGGCATAAACAGCGTCCATCGCTTCTTAGTCACACTTAAACTTCCTTCCATGAAGGTCCTTCTTGAGTTATGAGAAGAGGATATAGTCAATGAGAGCTAGACCTGGGCTGTAGGGCTGGTGGATAATCTCCTTGAAGCCACATTTCTTCATAGCTGCCTTTGCAACACGAGCTATGTGCACAGCTGCATAATCATGAAGAAGGCGCACCTCACCACTCAACTTTTCTCGCCTTTTCTCTTTGATGGAAGTATGTAGTCTGTGCAGTAGGCCTGATAGTACTGCCCATTCACTGTGGTGTTCCTCTCCTTGAAGTCAATGAAGAGTATTCCATCACAGTCCCAAAATATTGTGGCCATGATCTTCTTTGTTGACTGAGTGACCTGGGCCTTTAGAGACGGTGCTTTGTCAGGTTTACGCCTCTCCATTATTCTCTTTTGGACAAGGGATCATAGTAGAGGACCATTGTTTCATCTCCTGTAAAAATGGTTTGCAGAACTTCTCTCTCATTGGGACAGCAAATCTCAAAAAATGCCAGACAACAGATGATCGTTGCTGCTTTTGGACTGAGGAAAGAAGTCTAGGGACCCATCTTGCACTAACCTTATTCATATTTCATGAATAATTCGAAGGACTGTTGTTATAAAAAGGCCCAACCTTGTGTTATTTCTGTATCTTTGAACTGCCGGTCTTCCATAGTTTATTCTTCCACAATAGCAATGTTTTCAGGAGGGAGCATTTCCAAGGGCTGACCTGCATGCTCTTCATCTTCAATGTTTTCTTAACCCATTCAAAAAAGTTTGGCCCATTCGTTTAAGGTAGAATATGAGGG
This sequence comes from Metallyticus violacea, assembly GCA_030762175.1. Lineage (NCBI taxonomy): Eukaryota > Metazoa > Arthropoda > Insecta > Mantodea > Metallyticidae > Metallyticus > Metallyticus violacea. The sequence continues at coordinate 30,649,099 of CM060835.1, forward strand.
GGGTGCTTCCCCGTATACACTGTCCAAATACTGGTTAATTTCACTTGCAGTATGTCCTTCTTTTGTGAAGAACTAAATAACGGCTGGATACTCCATTTTGAGCATGTCACAATCTTCTACACATAGCGTTCTTTACGTAAGTATATCTGAACAACTGAACACAGCCAAGGGAAGTTACAGCTGCAATTATATATTTAATAATTACCATGATAAATGAAAAAGAAAATATGGAAAAGAATATGTTATATCAAATTGAAGAGATTAAAGATTCAATTTTCTTAAGAGGGGCATCAAATGAAGAAATAGGTGAAATTATAAATGAATTGAAGAATAAAACTTCAGCTGGGTGTGATGGAATATCATCTAAAACATTAAAGCACTGTAAAGAAGGATTAACTGGAATATTAATGAACATGATAAATTCCTCTATAAGTGAAGAAAACTGCCCAAATATACTGAAAATTAGTACAAACTAATTTACAAAAAAGGTAATAAGAAGAAAATAGGAAATTACAGACCAATTATGCTAACCTCCATCTTTGCCAAAATGTAGGAAAAAATACCAGGCATAAGATTATTAGATTTCTTTAACACGCATAATGTACTAAGCAAATCACAGCATGGCTTCAGAAAAGTCTATCCACAACAACAGCAGTAGCAGATCTTAATCACTTAATGTTTAAAGCTCTAGATGATGATGAGAAAATTATGGGATTATTTCTTGATCTGTTCAAGACATTTGACTCAAAGTCTAATTCAATATTATTGGAAAAAATGCAAAAATTGAATTGAATTGGGGTAAATCCAGAGAAATCCCACAATCAGATGTACAAAACCTTAAACAATGTACAGAAATTCATTATAAAAATGGAAATGTTATAACAACTTAATCTAAATCAAAATGTTAAAACAACTTAAGCTAAATCAAAATGTAATAACAACTTAAGCTAAATCAAATTGTAAAATAGTTCAAAGTTGGAGTACCTCAGGAATATGTACAGAGCCCACTGTTGTGTTTAATATATGTAAATTATTTGCCTGATCTTGACAAATGTAACGCTACATCATATGCTGATGATAAAATCCAGTCATTTTCTACTAAATCTCTTACTGAATTAGAACAAATTATATCAGAACAATCAAACACCATTTATAAATACTAAGTAATAATTACCAGTAAATGTGCAAAAAATTAAAGCACTTACAATTGATATCATTGTAAATTCAGTTGAACTACACACTCTTAATGCTTTACTTGTGAAGCATTAAGAGTGTGTAGTTCAACTAAATCATACAATGATATCAATTATATGATTAGCTTCACTGTGCAAGTTCCAATTTACATTTTAAAGCACTTAAGTTTAACTACTGCAATAATAGGCATGAGAATTTAGACATAACTTTATAATTAATGGAGAAGCAATAGAACAGGTTAATCATATATTTCTTGGGAGTCATTGTTGATAATCAGTTAACTTTCAAACACCAAGTCGACTATAATTGTAAAAAAGTGAGCAATGTATATATTTATTAAGAAAATTATCACAATATTTAAATTCGGGTAGTCTAAAGTTAGTGCATTATGGTTTAATCTATCTGTATTTTTGTTATGCAATTGAGGTTTGTGGAAGTACATGTGATGTAAATAAGAATAGATCTCTAATCCTGCAAAAAATTTGTTTCAGGTGTATATATGAGTTAGAAAGGAGAGTGTCATGTAGAAGTATTTTTAAGGAAATTAAAATATTAACTATAATATTAGGTGTGTATAAGGTAGTTCAATTTGTTGTTAACAATGAACAAGACAAGATCCTAAATAAGGACTGCCACAACTATAGCACTTGAACTCAGAACAATTACCGTCTAAATGTAAACAAAAAGCTACTGAAAGAGATCAAGTAATAATATTGTCTCCCTATTCTTATCATGTCTAGACTTCCGCTTAAATCTACCAGTATATTTGTAACATTGCCCCTCTCTGTGAATATCATAATGGCTAAAATAAGGCAAATGGAGTGTCATCTTTTATCAAGGCAGTTGCTTGTGACTTAATACCATTCTTCGAGAACACAGAATAACAACTTATTATCAGAAACTACTATAATAAAATAATAGCAGAAAAAGGTACATAAATACATAATTTGAATTAAGCATGCTTAAAATTTTAATCATTACTTTCCAAAGAAAACTTAATTCAAGAAAATATAGCTTCTATGTATTTGTTCATGATGTAACATTAGACTAAAAATTTACATTATTTGTATAATTCTTTGAGATTTTTGATTAAACATTTGTTCCTCTTATTATTTTGAGCAGTGCTTTTTTTTTAAATAGTGTTTAATGCCCTGAGGCATCACAGGTGGTGAACACTGGTGATATATGAGATGAAATGAAAAATTTGGAAAAGATAATTTTAAGGAAGGAAACGTTTAAGGCCTAGTTTAGGGTACCTCCCTGGCATTTGCCATTTATAAGGACTGAGGAAAACTTGGAGGAAACTCAGTCAGGGATGGTTTAGGCAGGAATCAACCCCAGACCTGCTCATAAGTCCATGCCTCAATGACCTCAGCCACCTGTGGTGGTTTTTGAGCAGTGATATTTATAATAATTAATGTTTTCTAAGTAAAAGTGTATATAAAAAGAATTCTCAAATCTTAGGTAAGCAAATTATTAATCTAGTGTTTTTCTTGGCAGTCTGAGTTCTATGGAGAGGTGTGTATTGGACATCCATGCCAGAAATTCAAAGTTATATTTGACACAGCATGGATAAACACCTGGATTCCTTCTGCAAAGTGTTCAGTATTTAATGTTCCTTGCAGTAAGTAATTAGTTTAGTTTAGTTCTCCTTTTAAAAGAATTTTTTTATGATGGGAATTAAAAAAACGTTAGCAAAAGCTTTCTTGCCAGGAGCCATAAGTGGGTCAGAAATGTCCATGGCAAATCAATTGTATTTGGTGACAAAAAAAAATGATTTCAGCTTGAATGTAGCAAAATTATAATAGCTGACGATTTAGACCCTCTAAACATTGCATTGCAATTACAAATGTTTTGTTTTTATTTATTGAGAAATAATAACCAAATTACATGCTAAGCAGAAGTGTAGGAACAATGTAATGCTATGTCAAGGACCACATTATATGCATATGTGTGTGCTTTATAAAATCAAACTCAAAGCAAAATTAGCTACAATCTTGAAAGATGTGTTTTGCTTTTAAATAAAGAATTAATATATAAAGATAAGTGCAAAAGTAATTAATATAGATTTAAATATAACGGTGAAAGAATAGAAACTCATTCAAAAGAGAGCTGGTTTGGCATAACAAAATAAAACCTGTGACTGAGTTGTTCTGAGGATGGAAGTCAAGAATTTGCAAATGTTTTTCCTGCCAATGATTAAGCAATTCACTTAACCTGCAAAGAATGAAAGAGGTATGAGTAGGATGACCAGACATCCTCTTTTGTCTGTCCTCCTTTTTACATTTTTGTCCAGGACCCAGGTGAATTTTTTAAAAATTATGAAATGTCCTTTTCGTAGTTTGTATGCCTGAAATTTCGAAATCAATTGTTTTGATGTCATTTTAACGTATTTTTCTTGCTGGTGGCAACAGAATCAATGGGATATAATCTTTGCTTACAGATGGGTAGTAAATCGAGAGATTGAAGCAAATTGAGGTGTGAATGTAGTTTCTTTGCTGCATTCTCAGTATGTTCATTCTGCTTTGCATGCACATGTGGAAGTGTTCTCTTGTATTTTTTTTCTTGACCACGTTGTTCTAAAGTTGGTGGATTTAAAATGCCAAAACGGCAGTGTAAGTTCAACATTCAATAATGCTTAGCCAGCAAATAAGAAAAGAAAAAAGCTATAGTACCTTTCATATTAGAAAATGGTTACGATTGTTTGAATGACCACTTATATACAATGGGACTTTAACCCATTAGAACATGTACCATCTGCAGACAATGCAGCAATGAATAAAGATCACCTTCATCACTGCAGAAAGCTAAATAAATAAACAAATCAATCAACCAAATCTGTATATGTCACCTTGGTTTCCTAAACCAGGGCATGTATATCAAATTTTCCATTTATTATTATAAACTATATAATACAATAATATCTCATTACATTATTTTACAGATTTTCCTAATAACTAGATTAAAGTAAACTAATAAAATTGTAAAAATAACTCAAAATTAATTAAATTAAAGCAAAATATAAATTTACTAAACTACTTCCCAATTTAATATTCCAAAATCTGAAAAATCTAGCAAATTAACAAAATTACTGGGGTCAGTAAGAATCATAACTGGTAGCCAGCAATTCTATCCTAACTTAATGACAATACATACTAACCACTGGTTACCAGAAATGTGTACTGGCTTCTAGTACTTTCACAGGAATTTCTCTTAAATTTACACCCATCATTTAAACATTACACTTATTAATTTTTCAAGTCTCCTTAACTCATCTCAATCATATTTATCACCTTCTCTTTAACAAGCTACTTCACTTAAAATTCATATTTCCTACTAATCTTTCCTACTCATTTCATTTATTTATCCTAACACTTTAACTCATTAAACACTATTACCTCGCTTCTACCATATCACTCTCCATTTTTTCTTTCCAAACGTCCCTTCCTCCATCTCTCTTGATCCTCCTGGCCCTGGTTACACCATATCTTACACTCTGCTCCTTCTCTCCGGACACCACTTCTCTATCCTCCATCTCCTTACGCTGTTCATTCCCATGGATCTTCAGTATTCTTTAATCTTTTTTCTGTAATCTTCATTCTGTCCGGTCCCTTAACTCTTATAGGTTAAAGCCTTCACCTTCCTCCCCATTCTGTACTTCAAGTTGTAAATCAAAATTATGCCCATCTATTATACATGTAGGTATCTTCATTTCATTTATCACTCCATTCTTCCTTGCCTTTATTTTCTCCTCTAACATTCTCTTCCTGTAGATTTAATTAAAGTTATCTTGAATATTTTTTATCCTTGTTAAGTTATTTGTGTTATGGCATTGTCTTTGTATACATGTATGCATTCTGATCTTCTTACTTCTTCCTCAGCTTCTTCATTACTTCTTATTATCTGCTCTTGTGGTATCATCTCATCCTGTGCTAGAATGCTAGAATGCACGGGATGAGATGAATGCAGCCTGCTTAAGGTATTTATATAGGCCCTTATTTCTAAGTATATGTGCTGCCACCTGATGACCACTTAAAATTTCTCTTTCTTCTCTCATCTATTCTAAATAGCATGTACATTCAAATAATACCTGCTCTGGGTTATCCTGTGTTTTACAAAATGTACAAATATTGTCCTGTGTTTTGTTAATTTTTTCCCTTAAGTTTTGTAAGGTCCGTGGCCTGTAAGATAATGTACTTTGCCTTTGGTAGGTTGCATAATTTTAGTTTTAATCTCTCAAAAATGTTGTTAAACAAGTTGAAAGTTCTCCTGCCTGCCTCAGTATTTTCCATTGTACTTTTAGTTTATGTTTTATTTCCTTTAATTTGTTGCACTGACTGCTGATTATTAAATTTACTTTCTCCAAGTTACCTTTCTTCAACAGTAAACAGTGGCTCTTAATTTAATCAATAAGTCAATTGGCCATATTCCTATGACTACTAAAAGGGCCATAGTGTGTGAGGTGCTTAATGCCCCTGTAAATCTTACACCACCTGCCTTTGTAATCGATTTAGTAGAGTTTTTATTTTTACATCTTTCATTCTCAGAGCCCAGATCCCTGCTCCAAAGTCATTATTGAAGCAAAAATACTTGTGTAGTATGTTGTTATGGGGTTTAATAGAATTTTAAAATTTAATAGAACTAATCTTGCTAATTTCATCATAACATTTTTGAACTTTTTTCGTACATATTGCATATGTTTCCTAAAGTTTATTTTTACATCTAAGTAAATTTCCAGACATTTTGCTTCTTTTTGCCATCTTATATTTTTGTTGTTATATTTTATGCATGGATCTCTTTTAAGAATACCTTTCAAAGCATATAGCCTGATTTAGTTGGAGCAACTCGGAGTTTAGTTTTACTGCATCAATTACTTAATTTATTAGGTCTTCTTTCTATATCTGCTCTATTGTTTCCTTCTATTAGAAATAAGGCATCATCAGCATACGCAATTTTTTGTCACATTTTCTGTCATCGTTTATTTCATCTAAAAGAGTCTGCAAAACTATGTCCCAAAATATTGGTGCTAAGATCGAGCCTTGTGGACGCCCCTTAGTTATATTTCTGTAAATTGTTCCTTCAGTACCTATTATGTGAACCCTTCTGTCTTTGCAGTAATATTGAATATAGGCATTTAGGAAGATCTATTTCCGGTAACCTCTCAAATAGTACTGGCCATAAATTAGCGAAAGCGCCGGAAATGTAAATTAAAATTCCAATTAAGTATTTTAAATTTGAGTCTTTGGCTATTTCCAGTAGGTGGTTTATTGTATCTTGAGTCGATTTTCCTTTTCTAAAGCCGAATTGATTGTTGTTCATACATTTCATGATCCCAAACTCTTCTATCTTTTACAAACGAGTTCTTCTAAAATTCTTCCGAGAGTATTTAGGAGACATATAGGTCTATATGATTTCGGCTCCTTAGGATCCTTGTCAGCACGTTTCTTTAAGATAATAACTTTTGCTGCTTTTCAACAATAGGGAAAGCGCTCTTTCAATATGCAATCATTAAAAAGTCAAAATAGGAACGGTGTAATCCTATCTTCCAAATTTATCAGAACTTCATTAATCACTCCATTCGGACCTGCTGCTTTTTTCCTTTTTACCTTATTTATATAGCTAGTTTAATTTCCAAAGTATCAAAGGGGTAGATTAGTCTATTATTTCTATATATGGTGTTCATATTTACTCCTTTTTGAATGTCCTGAATATTATCCATGCTCTTATCATCCTGGGGAAGTAACTGGTCCAAAAGGGCATTTACAGAGCTTTTTTAATTTGTAATCATTTCACCATTGACTTTTTTGTTGTATTCAGATTTTCTGGTTTATTAATTTTTTCCATAATAATTTTATAGGGCATTCCCCACATACTGGTGTCTAATTTCTTTTCTACGAAAGTTTTCCATGAGTTTGTCCTTGTTTCTTCTAAGGTGGTTTTATATTTTTTTTTAGCGTCTCTATATTTTTAGGTTTCTCTCCCTTTCTTCCGCAATTACCGATCTTTGATAAATTCTTCTTAATTAAAATGTTAATTGGAACTTGTACAGTGAAGCCAATCATATTGATATTATTGTATGATTTATTTGAACTAAACACTCTTAAGTAAGTGAAGCATTAAGAGTGTTTAGTTCTACTAAATCATACAATAATATCAAATTCTTCTTAGTTGCCTTACTCTACTTCTTGTTTTTAGTATTGCATCCATCCAAATAGTGTCATAAAATTTCTTGCGTATGATTTTGGGAACAGATTTATCTATCGCCTTTCGCATTGTTTGAATAAGGTTATTGGCACCCTTATCAATGGGGGTCGTTCCTGGTGGTGTAGTGGTTACCATACTTGCCTCCTATACCCAAGATCGCGGGTTCGAACCCGGCCAGAACCGATGGATTTTTTCGGGCGTAAAAATCCTAAGTATGGCTTCCTTCGGAAGGGAAGTAAAGCCGTGGTTCCCGTGTCGTACATTTACGGCACGAAAAAGAACCTCAAGCGTGAAAAAAGAGGCCTCTGAGCAAAATTTGTCGGCCGTTTCACGCCCTGAGTTGAATGGGACGCTGATGACCTGAGATGTTAAAGAGCTTCCGTAAATAAATCAATCAAAAAAAAAAAATCAATCTTATCAATGGACTCTCCTTCATATTGTAACTTTAAGTTTTCAAATTCCTGTCTCAGAAGATTCCAGTCAGATTGTAAATCTTCTCTCCTCTTCCTTTAAATTTAGGTTTTCGTATACAGTAATCGAAATAGATTAATCTATGATTACTAGCAGTCATATCTTGACCTATTTTCCAATTATTATTTGAGCTTAACTTACATAATGTAATGTCAATGTTGGCAGTAACACCAGCTGTATTTTTGAAAGTAGGAGGGTTGTTATGTTGATTATTGACAAATAGTTTTAGTTCAGAAATAGTTTCCAGTTTTTCTCCTCTTTTGTCTTTGATGTTACTATACCACCAGTCAAATTTGGCATTGGTATTGCTTGTAAAAATTTGCTCAAAATTTTTAAAAGTGTTAATAACCTCTTTTACTTTTGTTGTATATGAGTCGATTGGACAGCTATATTGAAAATATTTATTGGTAGCAATAAATTTTCTGCTGTCATGTGTTACTTCAATTCAATTTGTATGTGTGTCTCCTAATTGTTTTAATTGACTATTTGTAAATTTGGATTATATATTATAATTGATGCCATAGGATTTTCTCCGTGACTTATTATGCGTGCTCTTACTGGATATGTGCTACTTTGCCTTTAGAGGAATAAGATTCCTGAATGCATAATAAGTCTAACCTCAGTTCTTCTGCAATTTTCTTTAATTCTGACATCTTTGTTTACTTCTCTGGGCATTTATTTGTCCAATTTTGATTATTCTAAGCTCGTCGTAATCTGCCATGTTGTCTTTTAGATAAGACATCCAGAGTTAGCAATGGAGTGATGCTTGGCACCCGCCCTAAGTTCTTGATCGATTACTTTCTTTGGTTTAGAAGTGGTTTATTATTACTTCCTAGCTGTTTTATAATAGCACCAAAATTTTTTTCTTTGTTTTTGTACATGTTTGTTTTGTTTCTTGATAGGGTGTTGATTTTAAAAGGAATATTAGCAGGATGTCTGGGATTTTTGAAAGGAGTATTAGCAAGATGTTTGGGCATTGTTGGAGAACTAGGTCTTTTAGGTTCAGTCTTTGGAGTACTTCCAGAATAATTTATCCCATTGTCCCGGATATGAGCATAACAATTAGGCCAGCTTTGCTTTATGTCGAAAACTATCCTGTCATAACAAAGTACGAAATGTTTGTATACTTCATTGAAATCCAAATAATCATTCCTTCTTTTATAGATTGGCTGTGTGTAGCAGTTTTAATAATTCATTAGGGTTCATTGTAATGTTTTGAGTTTTTAATTCCATACGGTTAATGGATCTGGCACCAGAAATATTATTGATTCACCATTTTGATGCAACTTATGCTTAACATGTCGCAAAACGGCAATCAAGGTGTATCTTTCCTCGAGTTAACTCAGCAGTAGTGCTACATCAAAATCCACATAGATCTGGTTAATATCGGGAGTTCTTTTGTTGAAGTTGTGTTTTCTTGTGTATCCGCAGCTAGAGTTGAGTTGAATATTATCTGGTGCTTATTATTGATTTCCTTTACATCGTTTTCCTCTTCTAGCACCTCGATTTCTATCATTTTTTGACATGAAGTTGCATCATTATCCTTGTGCTTTAAACTGACCAATTTTGCTTTTGTGTTTTATCATGAATTTTTTTTCCTTCTTCTTCTTCTTACCCATTATAATTTCAAGAATCTACTTCGCAGCTTTTTTTGTAAAACAGGTAGTTCAATCTCTACTTCTATTTGCTCCTTGTCCCCTTCCTCTTCTTTTGCACTTGTGTCTTTATCCATTAAGGTTTGATAGTTCACCTCGACCTCTTTCTTGATTCCCATCTCTTTATCTATGGTATGGATTCTTAATTTTGGAGGAAACTGGTTTGTGTGCCAATATTTCCAGTTCATTTAATTTTGTATTAGATAACATCTCCAAAATTTCTTTATCATCTCTCTGTGTGTAGCTGTCTGTGTTTTAAGAATTATTCCTTAGTTTAAGTTTATGGGCTACGACTCTTTTTAGGTTCCTTTTATTTCAGCTTGGAGTGTTTTTTTCCTTTGGATTTTCCTGTTTTTATGTTAATTTTACTTCTATCGATAATTATTGATTATAATCAATTTGAGCAATAACTCTTTCCCACATTAGTTTATAAGTAGAACAATCTTGACTCCCCCCACATTTTTTGTTTCTTCTACAACAGGAAATACATATAGGCTGTTGCTCTTTCTTCATACATTCTTTTCTTTCGTGATCTTCCTCAAATTAGTTTGTCCCGGTTGCAATATTTTGCCATATGATCATAATTGTAGCATTTGAGGCACTTAGCCACTGAAATGAAATCTACCGACTGATTGAAATCCAATATATATTCTGTCATTTGGGATTATGTGTTATCTTAATTTGGGGGACACCTTTACTATGTGGTGTATGGTTGCCCTATTTTTTTTCAGTTTTGAACCTAAATTTAATTGTTTTTTGACATCCTCTCTTGAAATATGAGTATATTGCTCAAAATTCTGTCTATAGATATCTTCAGACAGTTCTTCCTTAGCACCAGCTTTACATCATACAGAATCATCAATGGATTCTTCTTTCTGGGTGGTTCAATCCTCAAGTTAGGTTGTTGCTATTTATAACTTTGTTTAAGTCTTCCTCTGTTTCCGTTTCCATTATAAAATTTTTTCAGTTCTCAAACTTATTTTAATTTTATCTGCTGCAGGTTTCAGGTTCTGTGTTACTATTGTTTGTAACTCTCTTACATCTGTGGTCTTGTTTGAAGAAATGAAGACAGTACGTTTTTTAGATTCAACTGTTCTCTGAAATTTTTGCATTTTACCTATAGGTACTGGTGTTGATGCTACTTGTGCAAAGTTTCATACTGGTTCTACATATCTCATCTTGTGTAATTCCTTTGTCAGTTTTGCTTCAGATTTTGCCTTCTCACCCTCTATCCTTGCATTGCCATATATTTTGTAATTTGGCTAATAGTATGTAAACCTCTTTCTTCTTATCCATATTGATTTTCTCTTTCGCAATAAGCAGTTAATTTCAGTTATAACTTCTACAAGTATCCATAGGCTCCATGTCAAGATCAAGGTTCCTTTTTGCTTCCTCTTTCCTTCTTAAATGCTCTCCAGTGCCATACCCTTCCTTTTCTCTATATTTCTACTTCCCTATTACTATTTTGCTCTATTACCGTTTGGTGACCTACCTAATGAATGTTGAGATAAGAATACCTCACTTTTTCTTCCACCCTTCATTTACTACAGGAAAGCGCCCCCCCCCCCCCAACTCTTCCTGTCATGTATAGTTTTGTGTTATACGCTATCGCAATTAATACTTTGTAACATCAAGTGTGATATGTTATTCACCTCGACTTGCTACCTTGCTTGTCACATGAGCTACTGACTGGAGAAAGATAAATAAAGAGAGACTGAAGAATGAAGATTTATCATCTCTCTTCTGGGAAGCTAGAGGGAAAGTAACATACTGCCAGTAAATCCCAAATTTTTTTTCGAATAAATGTATGATTATAGAAAAATTGTTGTGCTTAATTCCCCATTCAAAATACATTGCAGAAGCAATATTTAACTATATGCAAACTGAAATTAATAAAGGTATAAATATTGTACTTACGAAGCTATTGACAATGGAGTGGCAATATAACCTCAACTTAGGTATTCATTTTTTACACTAAACTCCATTCACTTACTCAAAAGTAAGACACGTTTCAGGAGAATCTCTCCCATCTTCAGTTGCTCACAGTGGATGGGAGAGATTCTCCCAAAATGCATTTTACTTTTGTGTAAGTGAATAGAGTTTAGTGTAAAAAATGAATACCTAAGTTGAGGTAATAAAGGTATGTTTGTCATTTGAAAATCTTGTTATTTGGGGGTTTGATGAAGGCTCAAACTTTTAGGGTAGCATTTCTGGAGTGCACATGAGAATTTCTGATGACTTAGCAAAGATCACTTGTAAGTAATGAGTGCAAGAAATTAAATTCCTAAGGCAAAAAGATTTTTTGTGTTATCATATATATAGTGAAGTTATTTGAGTTAGAGACCACAGTTATTTGAGTTAGGGAGCACAGCTGCTTACTGCAGCCACTACAACTGGAAAGGGAAAGTAAAGTAAATTTAATATTAATATTTTTACTGGAAGCATTAATTGGTACTGAATTTAAAACTGATAATAAATAAACATTATCCTGTGTTATAACAGACTGCTGTAAATGATGCCCTTCAGTGGCAATATATTTCAAGAATCTAACAACAGACTGCTGTAAATGATGTCCTTTAGTAACAATGTATTTCAAGAATCTAAATTCCTATATTTCAAATACTTTTCTTACATAAGAATAAGCAGTTCTGAAACGATTCCTGTCATTGAGAGATTCTGTCTCTCTCAACTTTTTAACAAGCTGACAAACAGCTTCTTTGCTTGAAACTTAATTACCAGGGTATTATTTTGTGTATTGCCTTACCACTGCAAGAATCCATTTTAATATATTGTTGTACATAAAAACCCATTCTTCAAGGCTATATTTATGCAGTGGTATAACTAATATGAACAGTTAGCATATACTTTATACAAAATGAAAGTACAGAGCGACACACAAATGCATAACCACTTGCTGACAAAGCCATCCTCAAACTAACCATAAGCTGCTACCCACAAATGCATTATAAAGATGTGAAAAACTTGGCTTTTTCCAGTAAGCAGCAATGCTATGCCAGCATTTTGAAACTCAAATAACCACACTATCTAAATTCTTCCCACAAAGCTCACAAATTTATCAGAAGAATGTGTACTTAAAATTTCTGAACCTATAGATATGTACTGGCTCAGTCATTGTAATACTATCAGCACAATTAAGAAATGTTTTGAGTCAATAATTATATGCGAGTATTTATATCAGGAGGAGTAGACTTAGCTTCCTTAGCACAAGGGGTGCTATTTGAAATGCAAAAATCTAATTTTATATTAATAACTTTGCCTGCTAGTGGAAGTATTGGGGTGTGTGCCCAGTGTAAGTAAATGTCTGCAGAAAGATTACCTTCAGTTAGCATTGATGCCAAAATTAATTATAAGTGAAATATCTCACATAAAATCAATTTCTGACAACTTTGAAGAAAGCAACAAAACAAAAGGGAAAAAAAAAGTCTCTTTATACAGAATAGAAGAGTTTTTAATTAAAGTACTAATAAACTCAAGAGTCTAATGAAAGTAAAAAGTGTGTAGACTTATTTATTAAGTTCACAGACACTATATTTATTGAAATTTCAAAAGATTCAATAAACCTATTAATTTCAGGATGCTCATTTTTTTCAAAAGGTATGAGTATATTCACCATATTAAAGAATTACATGTGAGAAGTTTGTGCCAGTGATATAAATGTAGATAATTTGCAAGCTGATATTATAATTTTTGCCTCAAATATGAAAGATGGCCACTTATCTGTGAAATTGTTAAATCTCATTTTGGTAAGAATGAGCAAAAAATATTTGGTTTCAAATTATTAATAATGCCATTAATAACAGCTACTGTTTAAAGATCATTAAGTGTCATGAATTGAATAATGACTATATTAAGAAACTGACTGGGATTCTTTACTGGACTATTGCTTGAAAAATCCACTGAATTTGAATTTATTGAATGCTAAGAAAAATACAAGATACAACAAATGATTAAGGGGCCTTCACCTATCTGCCCAGGCCTTTTTAGGTATGAACCCTCACAGTTTCAGAAAACTTAATACAATAATTGGTTCTATACCTTTTATACCTTTATCTAAACTCTAATATAATTAAACAAAGTACAAAATTGCAACAGTCCCCAGGTCATCAGCAGTAGTTTACTGAAATTCCAGGGGACCAGACTCTGACGAACCCAAGGTCCTAGAATAAAATATCTTTATTATTCTACTTATGTCATTATTTTGTTAGCTAGCTACATTTTCCACACTAATTCCTTTATTTTTCAAATACCTACTATAATGCTACATTTATTCACCTTCTAAAACAATTTCCAATCACCAATTCAATAATTTAAGTTAAATTTAATTTTTTGTCACTCTCAGCCATTCCCACGTACATGACATTTTCTAATAGCAATTGTTCTTTCTCAAGACTTATTTATCAAATTATTTGTATTAATCTATACAAGGTAATATGGCCAAAAATTCAATTCAACCTCTTTGCTTGCCATAATCATACCCCAAAATTTCCTTATTATCTAGACATACAGCTATTAACTACCCTTAAAGTTATTTGATTTACTTCCTTTTTAGTACCCAATTTCATTTATTTTAAACTTTATTCAGAAACTTTCCCACAGTCCATTTTACTAAAGATTTTCATTAAGACCATTTTTCTAATATAAATAATTTCTTGATTATAAATTGTTTTCCCCAGAGTTCAGTCCCTTTGTACGTGAACACTATATGTTCCATATTTTCCTTTCCCCCACATATTGGACACTGACCCACAGAAGGGAAACAATATTTCAAATAAAGAGTTTCCCAACAAGGATATGAAAATCTGTGCTTGTAAGAAACGAAGAATTTGACTGTTATAAATTTCTGCATTTTCACATAAAGATATTACATTTTACCTCTGCATGCATATGTGAGAGAGAAATAGATAAAAGGATGTTGGTTATATGAATATGAATAGCAGCTGCATGATTTATTTTAGGACCCAAATTTTTAGGTTTTTAATATATTTTTTTCTTTACATGAAAATTTAAAAATTTTAATTTGCTTTATCATTTCATGTCCATTGGGATCCGAAATACCTGAGTCCTATTAAGGCTAATTAGGATTTAAATATATAAAAAATGGGTAAATAGAACTTAATTACTAATGAATGATATGTAATTTTTTTAAAAATTATTTTACCTTTATCTGCTGAAAGTGTTGTGGTTTGTTTAGTAAGTTTCTGCCTCCTTCAGCAGGAAATGTCCCAAAATTTCCTTTTTAAGTATAACTACTTCTGACAACTACTATAATAATAATTGTATCTTATTTCAGGTAACCAAGGGTATTAGTATTACAGAGGAGGACCCCCAATATTATATGTATTAATGTATGTATGTATAGATATGTCTTGTTACTAGTAAGCAATATCCAAGTTATCTTTCTATAATACCAATAATTGACAATGCCTATGTGACTTTGTTATGTTTTGTAAAAGAAATGGGGGCATACTGTCCTTGCGAGGAAAAACATATTACTTTAGAAATCAAACATATAAGGAAAGTGCCGAAATTTATGACAGGCCTTTCTTGGAAAACTCAAGCATGGGAAGACATTGTAGATCAGAAAGGGGAAAATAATTTTAGCCAATGGGCATCGAATAGAACTTGGCGATATAATGAATATTTTAAGATAGCCAATGGCGAACATATAACTAAGGAATAGAATAATAATCAAGGGAATTTACAGGGTCAGAAGTTGTTGATTCAAGAGTTATTTCTACAGCAGTTGAAAGTTGGTCATTTGAAAGCAGGCAGTCAAAAGTTATTCATTCAAAAGTCATTTGTTGTTCAGTCAAGGGCAGTCTAAGGAATTCTAAGTCATTCTAAAGTTATTCTAAAGCAGCAAGAGTCAGTTAGGCAGTGCAACGTAATAGCAACAATAATTACCATCGTGTTCAAGTGAATAAATATGCGAGTGAATACCGCGAACTATAATCCGCCGAAGAACAGCATGTTCCAGAACCTTCCAAGTTCTAAAATAAATTAAACATTCAACTAGTGCCGAACTTCATTATTTCAGTGAACATCTCCTTCCCCCCCAATGACTTTAAGTCATTAAAAACTGTCCAAAATCACCCGTTCTCCCCTCAACATTGGAATGATATAAATCCCGTTTCACATCCATCATTTCAAAATATTCTAAAAGATTTTAATATGAGATTGGCATTTATAAACAGTTTTAACATTAAAAATCTCCTGAATGACAATATTAATGAAAGTATTCCACCGGAGAAAAAGCAATATTTACCAAATAAGTTGTGCAGAATATAAAAAAGTCTATATTGGAAAAACAAAGAGAAACATACGCACATGATTAAAAGAACACTTTAGGAACATAAATACAAACAAATAGAGAAATCAGCAGTAGCACTCATTTCTGGACAGAAAACATTAAAAATCAGTACAAGGACTTACAGAGTTAGTAACAGAGAGAAAATCTACATTTATAAATACAGAGACAGATTAATGAACTTCGACACTTCCAGGAATGAAATCATAAACTTTAAGTTCAACACCTCTGCCAGAACAGAATATACATCCTCAAAGCATAACAAATTATTCACCAGTCGACCATTAGCTGATGATGCGAATGAGTGTCTGCAAAACATGTACCGCCGCGAGTGGCCAAGGTCGTTAAGGCATGGACTTGAGTGCGGGAGGTCTGGGGTTCGAATCCCACCAGGACCGTCCTCCCTGAATGGGGATTTTGCAGATTTTCCTCAGTCCTCATAACTGGCAAATACCAGGGAGGTACCCTAAACTTAGGCGTGGGGCACTTCCTTCCTTTAAAAAAAAAACATCCCCAATTTATCATTTCATCTCATGTATCATAAGTGTCCACCACCTGTGGTGCCTCAGTAGTAAAAATGGGCATTAAACACTACTCAGTAAAACAGGTACTAAATTTAAACAAGTAAATGGAGCCAATAAGAGTGTAGTTTGACTCATTCACACAATGATCTTAATTATATGATTAGCTGCACTGTACAAACACAAATTAGCATTTCAAGTTAAATACTTTTATTTTTACTTTCAGTGATACATAACAGATATAAATCAGACATGTCTTCAACATATGTTGCAAATGGAACAAAGATCTCTATTCCAGTAGGAGGAGAATCAAGCTTGGAAGGTATCTTGTCACAGGATACAGTGCATGTAAGTACCTTTCAAATGCCAAACTTCCTAGATTTTCTTTAAGCTTTTATTCCATAGATCCTTCAATATTCCTTCTCTATGCTGTTTATTTCTAACCATCTAAAATGTAAGCAGCTACAACATTTTAGTGCAAAATGCCAACATATATAACTGGCATAATTAAGCCAATAACGATCACAGGTTTCGGACTAGGAAGAGAAGATTGTCATCAATATTTATATCATTTGTTTGAATTAAGCCACACTTTAATAGAATATTGCTAGTTTCAGTTTAACACTTTGGTTGATTTAATTAAATATACCTCCTTGGTCTAGCATTAGTATTAGCATTTCTGACTGCTGGCTAGGAGGCCAGTGTTGGATTCCTGGTACCTGCTAAAAATTTTTTCTTAGTTAGGGAGATCTAGTATGGGATACACCCAGCCTCATGAGGACAATTGAGAAGCTGCCTAATAGAGAGGTGGCATTCTTCAAT
This sequence comes from Metallyticus violacea, assembly GCA_030762175.1. NCBI lineage: Eukaryota > Metazoa > Arthropoda > Insecta > Mantodea > Metallyticidae > Metallyticus > Metallyticus violacea. The sequence continues at coordinate 30,666,294 of CM060835.1, forward strand.
CTCAGAAGCTGCATGATAGGTGACCAGCAGGATAAGGCATGCTGATCACATGCCTGCCTGCAGTACTGCCCTCTATCAATGAAGTCACAAAATGGAGGTGGAGGAGGCAGTAGGTCAAAGCTCAGCCCAGGTTGTAGCGCCAAATGAGAAGAAGAATGAAATATATCCTAATAACTCAAATAAGTGTACTTACGAAGCTGTTGACAATGGAGTGGTATATATATATATATATATAAACAATGTATACAGTTTTTTTCACACTAACTCCATTCACTTACATAAATTTGGAACATATGTTTCGGGAGCGATCCCTCCCATCTTCAGCCTGTTGACAAACTGTTGTTAAACGTGGCGGTTGGGTCTCTTGATGTTCTTGTGGCGGCATCTGTTGGTCCTAGGGAGCGATCCCTCCCATCTTCAGCCTGTTGACAAACTGTTGTTAAACGTGGCGGTTGGGTCTCTTGATGTTCTTGTGGCGGCATCTGTTGGTCCTAATAGAACCAACAGACCAACCGCCACGTTTAACAACAGTTTGTCAACAGGCTGAAGATGGGAGGGATCGCTCCCGAAACATATGTTCCAAATTTATGTAAGTGAATGGAGTTTGTGTGAAAAAAACTGTATACATTGTTTATATATATCCTAATAAATTTGAAATCATTAGTACTGTTCTCTAACCACAACAGTAGCCCTAAGAGCAGCTCCAGTACTCTCTGAGATAAATAGCAGCTTAATTTCAAACATAATAACAATATAGACAATGCAGAAATAAATGCTTTTGCACTTCAATAAATATTGAAAAAAAAAAAAATATCAAAATAAACTCATAGTGGAAACTTAGAGCTATAGAAATCCCATATTCTTTGTGGTCACTATCGAAAGATGCATCATCACTAGACTTTGGATGTGTAGATAAATGCCTATTTTCAACATGCAACATGATTTTTCCTTGGCAGATGGCAAGGCTATTACCCAGTAACTTCCTGTCAACAAAATTAATATCTAATTGTGTGGCAGAATGAGTATCCTGTATAAAACCAGTAATCTAGAATGTAAGTGAAATTTTTTAGTACTTTCACCTTAGATTTTTCACGCTGCTTTTTGTACATGAATGCTTGGAGTTGGTACTACAATGGTCACATGATTGAAGTTTTATCTTGATCCATCATTTTCCTTGCTACTGTGACAGTGTAAACATAGCCTGGATCTGTACATGATTTGCACATCTGCAGACATATTGTTCCATATTTATCTGGAGAAATTACGATGTATGCGGAACACTCACAGAGAACCCAGCAAATGCTCTGCTACAGGGTGATGTTGATGGCTACTCAGTTGTCCCATAGCTCATAGCACTATCAGAATCCTGCAGAACAACTGGCATCCAAATAGATGCATCAAAGAAGAGAGAGTAATAACTGAAAGGTGTTTCTAGCAGATAAAACAGCGCTTCCCTATATTGCAGAGTAAAATAAGGCTGGCCATAGAAAAAGTGTCTTCAACTATTGTGTGCTGCTTCATTTTATATAATATTGAAGGAATGAATGAAATTTATTAATGCTAAGACAAATACAAACTACCAGGGAGCTCCTATCTGGACCATGCCATTTTAGGTATGCCTCCTCACAGTGACAAAAAATATAAATACAATATTTCCACCTTGATTGAATGAGTCCCCAGTTCATCAGCAGCAGCCTACTGGAATTCCAGGGGACAAGGCTCCGACCCAGTCCAAGGTCCTAAATAAAAATTTTCCATTACTCTACCAATAATATTAATTTGTTAGCTAGCTACAGCATCTACAAATTACTAATGCCTTTATTTCTCAAATATGTACTAAATGCTACATTTATTCACAACCCTTTCCTCCAGAGATCCTCCCCTTTGCACTCAAACATATGTTCTGTATCTTCCTTTCCCCCACATATTAAACCTGGTTCTGAGGAAACCCTTTCCTTATTCCTTTTAATCTTCACACACCTGCTCTTAACTATGCAGTATCCTTGTTTGTTTTTTATTTGATTTATCAATATACTTCTCTATTTTCCATTTATTTTTTATCGGTATATAAAATACTAGAGATCTTTTACCAGCTATCTCACTAAACAGTTTTTATATTTCTACATCTTCCAATCTCTTTCTTGGAACTTTCAAAAACCCTTTACTTTATTGTTCCTCCTCCTCCTCCTCCCTCCAAATGTCCCCCATTCCAAAGTTCTCCAAAATTATTCTAAGGCTATTACTCCACCCATTGCTCCTTAGACTCTTTTCTTAAAATTCTAAGCATTTCCTTAAAAAATTTGTTTCATCTAAGTTTAGGACTCTGAACCAATATTTGAGAGCTCTTTCCATATCACACCTTTCCTTGCCACTCACACCATTTCAATTTGTGCAACTTCCTTTGATGTTGTACTTGGTAGACCTAAAACTTCTCTACAAAACATCCTATGCACAACATCCACTATTTCCCATTCTCCTTCCAGTCCCTATATTTCAATACCATACAGCATTTTTCCCAAACTACCATACTATATATTTTTTCTAGCCATTTAATATTTTATGTTTACAACCTCTAATCGCTGGCATTGCTCCTTTCTCAAAGCTAATTTTTTCTGCTTTTCCCATTTGCCACCCCATTTATTTTAACTCCTAGATTAATGGAATCCCTAATTACCTTATATTCTTTATCTACTTTCCTCTACTTCTCATATTTATTCAATTTTGCTCCTTTCTTGAATACTATTATTTGAGTCTTCTCCTGATTTTATCTTCAAGCTCTAACATTACAGTGCTTGTCTATTTACTGGAAGGATTGCATTAAGCCAATTTTTGAGATGGATCCAACAACTAAGTCATCTGTAAATAATAACACTGGAATTGTGACATTTATAACTGGCAATTAATTGTTACTCTTTCCTCTCTCTGTTAAAATGTCATCAATAAACAAATTAAATAGCACTGGGCTTAACTTACACCTATGCCTTAACCCCTTCTCTTGTTACCATTCCTTCCCCTGTTTTCACACAGAAGTATTTCTCTTGTATAATGCTTAGTTTAGTTCCTGGAGCATGCAGTGAGTTTACAAAGCAGTCACAGAGACCTATGAACATAGAACTTGTCATATACAAGTACTAAAATAGCATTCCATCTGCATTTACAAAAAAATTGTCTATATCTACATAAATAATTACAATAAAAATGAAAAAGAACACCTAGAACAACTCAGTCGAACAACAAAAACAGACAAGTCACTTAAACATGCAAATTGTACTATATACATATGCATTGATATAAATCATTGGAGTGTTTTTAACTCGGTGTAATATTGTCACTCATATATTCCTTTACAGAATAATAGGCCTTTTTACATAGGTATTTTTAAGAGCAGATTTAAAGGAATTATCTAGGCTTTTAGGCTAGAGGGAAGGGCATTGTTTACTAAAATGCATTCATAATAAATGCCTTTTTGATGGCATGAAAGTGTTGAAGCTTGTCAGTGTAGATTTGCTTTCTGTCTAATATTCTTGTCATGAATATTTTGATTTTGAACAAAATTTTTGTTTATTTCTTATATAAAAGTTCATGAGGGATAAAATATATTCACAAGGAAGAGTTAAAATTTCAAATTGCCTAAAGAGGTTTCTGCATGAATGTCTGTTATGTGTACCAGCGATTATTCACATGACATTTTTCTGTAATAGGAAGACACATTCACTTTTAACTGAATTTCCCCAAAATATTTGACCATACTTCATTATTGAATTGAAATGCCCGTTTTACATAGCATGCACTGCTAAGTATAGGTATGATAAGATCAATGTATCTTTCCAATTAAGACAGTTATAAATTATTAAACAAAGGAATTTAATATATAAATACACTGTTGTAATAATGAATCTGGAGATCTGTAAGTGATGAATTTCATAACATTTGTTTTATCTAGATTTAGAGACAATTTGTTTGCTTTGAACCATACACACAAAAAATTCGGAACCAGATTTAGCTTAATGGCACATTCATTCGGGCTATTTCCATTTATCAATATACTTCTGTCATCTGCAAATAGAACAGCATTTCCTTCTTTTATAAACTCTGGTGGGATACCATCTATTCCTCTTGCTAGATTCTTTTTCATTAATTTCATTTGTTTAACTTCTTCATCCCTAACCTCATTATTCAACATTTCTCTATTCCCACTCTATTCCTACTTCTAACCTTGGTGTTGCTTTTAAACCACTATGCTCACCAAAATGAGTTCTAAAATAGCTTATCCACTCTCTTGGATTTATATTGGATATAGTTACAAACTTGTTATAAGTTACTTTTAATCTTTTCCATATCTTCCTATTTCCTTCACTTAATATCCTGATTAAATTCTCATTTTTCCTTCTCCACTCATGTGTCTTGCTCTCTATCATCAAGTTATAAAATATTTTCCCCTCTAAATATTCTTTCTTACTCCTCTTCTCGTGCATCTCTCCATTTTATCAGCATTTGTTTCAATACTTTTTTTATTACTTCACATTCATCATCATACCACTTTTCGCCCCTTTCCTGAACTCTCATCCCCTTCAACTTATGTATTCACTTACACAAAAGTAAGACGCGTTTCGGGAGAATCTCTCCCATCTTCAGTTGCTTACTGAACCGCCATTACTCAAAACTATGTCTGGATAAATGGATGTTCCTGTGGTGGCCTCTGTTGGTTAAAGTAGGAAGTTGCTGAGCTCGTCCATGGGAGGAAACTCGAAATTCATTGTTTTCTCTATTTTTTAATATGAAAATTTTTCCCAAGTGGATAACTCCAATGGGCTGTCAAGATGTTTTAGCAGTTTTATTCCTGGTTTTATTTCATGGTTTTTGGTCCAAAAGTGAGCTGTTACTGCTGATTTATCCACCTGTTTAAACCAAATATTTCTAAAATGTTCTTTCCTCCGAATTTCCAAATTTCTTTTTGTTTTGCCTATGCAACTCTGTTCACAATCTGCACATTTTATTTCGTAAATTCCTGATTTTTGTTCTGGTGGTATGGAGTCTTTTACTGTGCAACCTAATAAATTTTTGATGTTGTATCTGTTCTTTGGGGCTAACATTATTCCATGTTCTTTGAAGATTTTCTTGAACTTGTTGTGGTAAATTGGATGGTAGGTGAAACTTTTGAATTTGTATTCTTCTTTTGTGTTTTTCAGTGTGGAAACTTCCCTTATCCGTTTTTGTCTTTTAGATTTATTGATAATTTTTCTCACTGTGTCTTTGTTGAAACCATTCATTATAGCTATCTTATTTGTTTGTATTCCATTTTGTACTCTGCTTCTGTGAGCGGAATATTCATCAATCTGTGTGCCAAACTGCGAAAAATTGCATATTTATGTGGAATGGGGTTATAACTCTCATTTTTATGTAGTTTTCTGTGTGTGTTTCTTTTCTGTAAATTTCAAAATTCAAACCATATCCATTTCTTATAATTTTTAAATCTAGAAATGGTAGCCACCCATTTCTTTCTTCTTCTATAGTAAATTGTATGGATTCATGTTGCAAATTAAGAAGTTTCAGGGCATCTGTTGGAGTAAAGTGTAAAAAAATTGAATACATAAGTTGAAGTTATATTGCCACTCCATTGTCAACAGCTTCATAAGTACAATATTTATCTCATCCCCTTTTTCATCCTGTCTCCAGCTCTTTGCTTTAATGTATTTATGTTATTGGTTGCCTTCTCTACTTCATTATTTTTTAACAAATAACTTATTCCATTATGTAAGTAAGTGGAGTTTAGCGTAAAAAAATGAATACCTAATTTTTGAATTGCGGGAATTTTCACAGTGAAATATAGTATAACATAACAAATTATTATTGAGGAAATCACTCAAATTTGAGTGATTTCCTCAATAATAATTTGTTATGTTATAAATACCTAAGTTTAGGATATATTACCACTCCATTGTCACCAGCTTCCTAAGTACAAAACTTATTCTATGTTGGTATATTTGACCATACTTTGATTCCAGAATCCATTTAAATTTATTTCTCTGATTCTCCTTCCATTTAAATGTATATTGCCTAGTACAATTCTTCCCTTCCCCTGAATTATCCACTACATACCCTGATTGAATTTTTATATCCACTATCAGCAGAAAATGATCAATACTTGAGATAAAATTAAATATCTTAAAATTACTCACAATATGCCCCATGTTGACATTGCCATAATGTATAGTCAATAATACTTTGGCCATTATTATTATTATTATTATTATTATTATTAACAAAAGTAAATTCTGCCAATACATCTTCACCACATTTACCATTCAGATATCTAGTGCATTCACAAAATTTAAAAAAAAAAATTCAGTACCTCTATCACTATACTTATCTTTGCTGCCTTACTGTATCTTTTTTAATCATTATTTCATTGTCTCATACCATATCAGTCCCAATTTCCACATCTCTCTCACCTACTCTGATGTTGAAATCCCCCATTATTATAATCTTTGCTTTCATATATTTTCTTCTTAAACTCTCTATATCACTTCCCAGTTGCTTAAACAGATCAGGGTTATGGTGCTCCGAGGATCCTGGTGGATTATACACTACTCCTAGGCATATAACATTTTCATATATCAATTTATCATCATTACAGCCCACAAATCATTACATAATATTGCTAAACATCTAAATTATTAACATTTTACTGTTCCGGAAGTAGATGAAATTGACTGGGAAATGAAAGACAAAGATGTACTGCATTTTTCTGAGTGTTCAAGAGAGAGAGGACAAGATTACATTGCAAGGATTATACATGGATTTAAGAAGGCAACATGTCTGGTACTTATTTGTTACTGTAATTGAGACATTTCTGCAACTGTAATCCATAACTTTAAAATATCTTGATATATCTCATTAAAAGTGAGATTTCACAGTGTAAAGTAAATTGAATTAGTGTTATGAAAACTACTAGCAAATTCAACAATAGTAATGTTTTCTTGGGTCATTTTCTTCTGCAGGAGTTTTTCCATTTTTAGTATCAGCACTGTTAGTTGTTCTGGAGCATTGATCTCTGTAGTTTCTGATTAGACAGTGCCTTTATTTCCTCAATTTCTTCAAAGTTGCTTGTATATTTCTTATTTGCTTTCGTAGGAAGTTATTCGATGGAGCTGAATGTGGGCATAGCAACTAGATGTGGACTCATGCTTGCAGATGAGTAAATCTCAGGTACATCACAATTGACATCCTCTATTGATGGTGGTGGCCTCGTGGTACCAATTGCAATTGTCCCTGTAATTCACATATTAATAAAATATTATATCAGCTGCAATAAGATCTGTATTTCAGCTCTTCATTGTAAAGTGTATAGCAATATAAACCAAAAAGTGTTACTATTGGTATTACCTTTCACTCTTGAAATTGATGGATTGTGGTCACCTTTCATAAGATCATACAACACTCTCTCCCATTTTTTCAGCACTATGTTTTTGTTCCCAGTCTTTTTTAAATCCGTCTCTTTTCAGTTTGGCTCACACATTAAAATTTTCCTTGGATAACTGCACCTAAATTTGATATATGGAAACAATCTGTTTTAAAGCTGTAGCTTTTTGCTTTCTGAATTCCAGCAGGTATGACTTTTCAAGTAAAATTGGAAAGTTTTTAATAATCGACACAAATGTATCCTGGACCACATGGCCAGTTGCTTCCTTCGAGCTGCTGTCCCTTCACCTGACAACAAAACTTCTTTCATGTTTATGGTATTGATCTGTGGTTTAAGCAGTTCAAGTTGGAAGATTAGATGATGATGTCATATGCAAGCAGTGCAATGGTTAAATGCTCAAGTTGCGGAGCAAGATATCTGCTGATTTTTGCAACTTTTATTCATAGGAAATGGAGTAACTTCTCATTCGTGTGAGCCATTTCTCCACTGCTACTGAGAAATTACTCTGGAGAATTTGTTCACTTTATTCATATTATTCAATGAGTGCATGACTACAACTAATATTTTTCTGCAGCTGCAACAGTGGGTGCTATGAGCTAACTTCAGCTGTGGCTATTAATGAATACTTACTCTTTCCAGTGCTTCTAAGAGATGACATATTTCTCATAACTTCTTCAAATACCAAAAATTAAATATAGACTTTTGTAGAACTTTAAACATAATTAATTGATATAGAGATCAGATTTTAAAAGTGTCAATTATACATTGACATATACATATCAATTATACATTGATTACATTGTTGTTGCAAATACATGGGTTACTAAAAACTTCTGCAGTAGGATCTATCTGAAAAGACACGTGCATTCTAATTTTTTCAGAATAATCTCCTTCACACACTACAAATTTCCATTAAAGTAAGTCTTCCACACTAAGGAAACAGATAACTTGCTTTGGCCATGCATACTTGTTGGTGTTTGTGGTACAGTAGGATTTTGCTCACACATTTGTGCAACTTCTGCAAGATTTCTAGGTGTCACATCATTGTTCAGTGACTGTTGTTTTTTTTTATCTTCCACTGCAACTTAACAGACAACTATTCTTAAGGAAATATAAAGCTGCTATTTTTTTCACCCAGATTTTTGTATATGCTTTGTTTTTATTAGTGGAGTGTTATCTTGGAAAATCGGAACATCCATATTGCTTGGTTTTCACCTCATTTGGGTTTTCACCTCATTTAGATAAATCAATTTTATCATTTGTAACAATAATTGAACCTATGGATGTGGTATTATTTTTAATCAGTCATACAATAATTTAACATATTGTTCATCACATGTCACCTTGATTTTGCTGTAGGTGAAGCTGCACAAGTCCTTTACTTGTGCATCTCTCATAGGCGGGAACTGGAAGTGACAATCAATAGTGGAAATGTCAAATGTTCTATGCACCATTTTTCAATATAATTGTTTCATTTCAAAAGTACATTTATGTGCCTAGATGCACATTAGGTAGCCTTGTTCTAAGTGCCTATATATGGATGAAGTAATTCACTTACTCGTTTACAGATTGGGCAGTTCTAAATGTCATACTATGCTGTCATCAGGTGTTACAGAAATATTTAGTAAAGTGGCCATTGCTTTTTGAGTTGTGATAAAGGTTTCACTTTTATAGAGAAAAGAACAAGAATAAGTAAGGCCTTCATTCCCCAACAATTTATATAGGATTGTAAATAAAATTAAAGCTATAAATCCTTTTCATGTAGTTCCAATGAAGTCAAGTGATTTCTTGATCACTTTTAACAATCTAATGTTCCTAAAATGCTCTTTTTTTCAAATTTCTTTTCGTTTTTCCAATGTAGCTCTGCTCACAATCTGCACATTCAATCTCATATATTCCTGATTTTTGCTCTGTAGGAATGGTATCTTTCATTGTGCAATGTACTACATTTTTTATATTATATTTGTTCTTTGGGGCTAACATAATTCCATGTTCTTTGAATATCTTCTTAAATTTGTTGTGGTAAGTTGGGTGGTATATGAACATTTTAGGAACATTAGATTGAAACAGATAGATAAATCAGCAATAGCAGCTCATTTTTGGAGCAAAAATCATGAAATAAAACCAGAAATTAAATTACTGAAACAACTTCATAACCCAATAGAACTATCCACATGGGAGAGAATTTTAATTTTAAAAAATAAGAAAAACTTAATGAATTTTGATTTTCCGCCGCTGGATGAACTTGGCAAGTTTCTACTAGAACCACAAGATACCACCACAGGAGCAAACGGGCATCCATCCCCCGTTTCGAACAACGGCATTCAGTCAACAACAGCCGATGATGGGAGGAACCTCTCCCGAAACTAGTCCAAAGTTTTAAAAAAGTAAGTGGAGTTAGTGTTAACAACTGAACACATTAATGTAGTATATATTACCACTCCATTGTCTACAGCTTCGTAAGTACAATTTTTACTTAATTATCTTGATCTCATCTATCTCAAATAGCTATTAAAAGAACTTACCATAAATAGGGTGGAGAGTTTTTGAAGTTTTAAAGAAAGGAAAATAAATTGTTGGTATAAAAGAACCCATGCTTTGTCTGAAAGGTCAACTTCATTTATGGGTTGGAAAAGAGAGAGAGCCATGTTGCAATTCCTTCCTTAAGAGTACAAAGTATTTTGTGAGACATCAATTCCAAACCATGTGTAAGAATTGAAAAGCTATCATTTGTGAGGAGAAAACATAAAGATTGGTATTCTTATACATATTTCATAATAAATTTTGTATTTTTTCCCTTAATAACATATTTTGTGCTTAATAACATTAAAATATATGTTCCTTCTAATCATTATTATTTTTATAATTATTTCCCTCTAAAACCTGAAATAAAATGTAAAAAAAGTTTGAATGACACTTTAATCCACTCTTGCATCATATGGCATATAGAACTACTACTACTAAATATTTTGTAGTAAAATTTTTTTCTTAATGATTTTGAGTGTAATGTTAACAGGGATAATTTTTTGCTTATCCTGTAAAATTTAGAAAATGGCACTTATGTTTTCCACTCTTAACTGTGAAAGTACCATGTGTCAATTGTATTAAGCTAACAAAATATTGTAAAGTTAAATTTTAGTGTAAGAAAGTATGCCTGTAAAACAATAATGATCATTATTGAACAGCCCTTGTAATACAAATAACATATATTTTTGGTTTAACTGCTATAGAGAACTTTCCAATGCAAACTTGAACAGCATATCTTTCATAGTTGACCAAATTATAATTAATTCTAACATTTCCAGAAATCACGAAAGAATACAATTTTTTTAATGATAGCAGTTTAGAGTTCTTTATCCATTTAAATAAAATGAATCTTAATGAGATGTCTATAACCAAAAAGAGCCATATCAAAGATTTGATAAATATTTATAAATATTATTTTAAGATTACATTGCCTATGAAAAGGTAAAAAATAGAATTCAGAAAAACAGAAATATATGGATAACAAAAGGGATCTAAATTTCAAGCACTGAGAAAAGAAAAAATATAAAACTGGAAGAAAATTCATTGATTATCAGATTGAAAATTAGTTGCATAAATCTTGAATAAACATTTTATTTGCTTCACAAGAAATCTAAAATTTAACAAAACAAATAGTGGGAAAACTACAGGAAAGTAGAAACCAGTATGTATGTAAGAACATCCCATTTGCTGTATGTGCAACAAATCATAGATTAAATTTCAATATGTGATAATTAAGAAAGTTGTAGACTATTATTACAAATCGTATATCAGATAATTGTAACAGTTCATTGGAACATGAATGAAATTTAAGAGAGAGAGAGAATCTAACCATTAATTAACCGACCAATTTCGTTGTTGATGAGACTTTAGGAAAAATTATTGAAAAAGATGCTTATATTTGACTTTTAACATTTATTGAAAAAAAAAAATATTTGCAGGCACCCAGCATGGCTTTAGAAGAAATAAATCAACAGGAAGTATACAGCACCATTTTGTAAACAATACTTTCAAACATAGACCACTAATCCTTCAAAAAAGTTGTTTGAATGTGTGCATGTGCGTGTGGTAATCAGAGTATCATTTAGAAGTATTTTTAATAAATCTAAAATTTAAATATAATATTATTACATGTGTATAAGGTAGTTCTGTCATTAATAGTGAATAAGACAAGATCCTACACAAGGACTGTCACAACTCAAGCACTTGGATATGGAACAATTATTACTGTCTAAATGTAAATATAAAAGCTACTGAAAGAGATCCAAGAGTTATTGGTAAAATTTTGTATAATAAACTATCATTAATAATTAAGTTTCAAACAGATTTTAAAAACTTCTTGATAGATAAATATATGTATAGGATAAATGAATTGTAAATATGTATAAAATATAGTTGAACACAATTGTTTGCAGTATAAATGGAAGTATTTTATTATTCTCCGGGGTATATAGAATCAGAATCAGAATCAGATGTGAGAGGTTCATAGTTTCATGCCTAGAGAAAGACATGGTGGCTCAGTTCGTTAGAGTATAGGCATATAAGGCCAAAGCCCTTGGTTCGAATCCTGGATATAATCCATATTTTTCAAGTTTGATTCTGCCTTTCAACTAATGTCCTACACATGGCTAGTTTTAAAGATCTATTTCCATATATAAGCTATTGATTATTTGAAAGTTATGGATTGGATTGTGATGACATCCATGGAAAAGATTGTTTCTCTTTTTTGAATAGCAGACGATGTAAATTCCTTTTTAATTAATGTTATCCAAGTTCCATAAATTTAAACAGGTAGTTCATTATTATGCTACTTTATATGTATATATATATATATATATATATATATAAAAACACATTTTTTTTTTTTGTTAGATTGTGATGTATGCCATATAATTTTCTTACAGATTAGTCTGAATATGTTCTGCTTTTATATTAAGTAATCAAAGATTATATTTTAAATTGATAATTTTCTGTTTATGGATATTTACATTGTATTAACTAGTTCAAAATCTTGTTCTAAGAGCCATAGATTTAATAAATAAAAATAAATAAAGCTTTGGATAAACTAAGACTTTAAATGAGCAGTAGTGTCGTACTTGGTCGAATACTGCTTGAATAAATTTACGACTTTCTGAGGTAATGATTCTACATTATGTTTTACAAGCAACAGGCATTAGTTTAATTAATAAATTAATTAATTTTATGCAGTTTATATTAGAATTATATATATATATATATATATATATATATATATATATATATATTCCCCAGGTTTATAATATAGGAAATTAGCTATGGCTTGTACCTCAGTTACATGCCAGTGTAATGTATAAAAATCAAGTAGGTAAATAAATAATTAAATAAACTGTGTAGAAGATTAAAACAATCACAAGAAGGAGCATTAAGAACTAACTTAATTTTTCTATGCCAGAAATGTGAAATCCTCTTTTTTATTATTGGATCTTTGTTATCTGAAAATATTTTTTTTATAATGACCATCCTATAACAATTAATTAATTATTAGAACAGAAATATTGCTAACCCATTTACTGAGGTTAATTTTTTTTTTCAGCTAGGGCAATTGACAGCAAATAACCAAACATTTGCAGAAATGACATATTTACCGTACATGTATACTTTCTCTAAAGCTGATGGTATTGTTGGTTTGGGATACAATAGTTACTCTCTACTTGGTGTGATGCCTTTATTCTACAACTTGATTAAACAACACAAGGAAATAAGACCTATATTTTCACTTTATATAAACAGGTAAGTGCTTCTAAGAAAGTCTTGTACTTCAGAAAACAACAGTGCGTATGAAATTATAATCTTAAAAGAAGTTAGGAACAGTGAAGTTGTTACATATACAACTGAGTCAGTATTAGGTGACACTAAAACTTCACTAACTGATTAATTCTTCAGAACATTTTGACATTCCACCAATGGACTTCCTGTTCCGTTATCTAATGGAACCACCAGATGCCACTACATCACCTGCTAGAGTTAGTCAGTCCCCAGCTGAAGATGAGAGCGAATGCTCTTGAAACATGTTCTGAAGAATTAATCAGTTAGTGAAGTTTTAGTGTCACCTAATACAGACTCTGTATGTGTAACAGTGCATATGTTCTTAGCAATCGCATAAAAAATTTATGCCTTATTTCTGAAAAAAATTATGGTTGATTAACATAAGGCCAGTAAGTTTTAAGCAAAATTTCTTGATCAGTAAACATCATTAATAGACATAAATAATTTAAATGTCTAATACCTTTTCATATTGGATATATTTTGGAATCATTGTTAGTTGTGATGCATCTTACAGTTTTTTTTCCCCCATTTCCTTTTGTTGTTTCCTTTTTTTTAATACTATTTATTTATTGTTGCTTTGACATATTGATCTTACCATGACATCTATAGTTATGAACTTGAATATTGTAGGTGTAGATCTGTAAGAAGAATGATATGAATTAATGATTGTGCAAATGAGCAAGGAGTTCTTGGTGCCTTAAAGCTATTTGGCATTCATCTTCTCTGAGTAAGGAAGAACTCCAAAAAAATCTTACCCAGACAGCTTGACCTGATCAGCAATCAAACCCCAAAACTTCTGGATTAGTAGTCACAAATGATATCATTAGATCACAGAGATAGTTTCTTTTTCTTCTTCTTTTGACATTTGTTTGATTAATGTGAATTTTCAATTGTTCACTCATGCAGCATCATACTATCTTGATAGTATTTTTGTATTTTTGTTCTTATACAAAGATCTCAATTTTTTTAAAGATACCTCTCAGCATAAAGCTTTCTTTTGGTATTTCTGGCAAGCCAAAATGAAAAATAACAGTATTGCTCATTGTATGTGAAATGATGTCCCATACCCTCTTTTTTGGGGCTCACTTTATACAATGATACCTGCATTACACCAGCCCACTTATCTCATGATACTACTGATAATCAGCTGCAACAGAATTACAAATGAATGGATAGATACTAATAAATACATATATATTTTTTCCTAAATTATTGTGAGTAGAGCTATTTTAAATTATGCTCTTTTTTACTCAAGGATTTAACAAAATATTTTTTAAAATGTAAATATTGTAAACATGTCTAAAAATGGCATACTTTTCAAAGAAAATATCAAAAATATTCATTGTTTATTGCAAAGCAGACATTCTGGGACATAAATAAATTTTTATACCTGCTGCAACTCTCCACGAACATTAGATATCACACATGAAGAAACGCTAACATTTTAGAAGAAGAGTTGCAACATGTGAATAAAAATTACGTGAGATGCTACAATTCCAATCTCAAAGCAAATGTGAATATTTTCAGCAACTTATTTTAAAAGTAAGCATTTTTAGGCATATTCCACAAAATTTAAAAGAACAAAAGTATTTTACTAATTTAGTCCTTTTCATTTATTTATAATGTACCTCATAAGTTCTTAACATTTATAAAAACATATATGCATTGGTTCTTTTTTGCCATTGGCTGATGATAAATGTACAAATATTGAGGGGCTGCAGTCAACTGTTGGGATGACCCTGTATAGGAAAGCAGAACTGAAAAACTAATGAATGGCATTATATATCTTTTCTTCTCTGATGTACAAATTTTCAGTTTTTTAGTGCTGCTTTTGCATACTCTTAACTTTTGCCGAGTTAAATGATGAAAGGCTTCGGTTTCATAGCAAGCAGGCACAGATTTAAAATTAAATTTTCATGTAGAATAAGAATTTTGAAAATTATTCCAATTTTACATTCTTGTAAATTTTACTATCAAATATGTATATTTTATGTATTGAACCTTTATGTTTTGGTTTGTAATTGATCTTAATTACATATTGCTTATTAATGCTAGAACATATAGAAGAGAAAGTGTGCTGACTTCTGCAGAAATACAACTAGCTACTAGTGTTGTTCATAGTGGAAAATAGTTTTTGATTGATTTCTTCTTTCTTTGGGAATGTATTAAATTACTGAATGCTTTACTGTAAATTAGTGTGAACTATGAAAACTTAATTTTTAAAGAACGTAATCCATTTGTAGTTTCAAATTTGTAATCAAGAATTGTGATAGATTTAAAATATTTAAATAACAGTTATCTTTCATACAATGTGTAACCTAAAAAGTGATTAGGTGTAGTAATTTCAGTTTTGGTAAACTCCCAAGTATCATAAGTGGTAAGGGAGGGCAAACTAATTCATTGTGCTAAGATAATGTATTGCTTTGGTTTTACTGGTTCAACATGCCAATTATAGGCAAGGACACCTAAGACTGAATTTTTAAAGTAGTCTTAGGTGATTCTATGGAAACATTACCAATTTTGTGTTTACATTTCTGCAAAGATTTAATCACATAAGCAGATTCTTTCATAGTGGAAGGTGTAAAAAGGTGAAAATACTCAGGGAAATTGGAAATTGAAACCAGGAGTAGTACGCAATATATTCCCTAACTAGCAGAAATATTTTACAAAACAAGTCTTGCAAAGTCAGTGTGGAAACTGTTTAAAATTTCATCCATCTATCCTGGTGGTATGCCACGTATCTTATAAAATACATAGTAAAAATTTGGAATTTTAGTCATTCACTTTATATTTTGCCATGGGCATTAACAGAATTTCTATAAAGAGGGAGTAAGATAATTTTTTGGACCAAATGCTGTAACATTTTTATTTAGTCAACATTTCATTAAGACAGGTATTATAAATATTTTAACATTTGAACTATTTTTCCACTTAACTTATGTAAAGCTATATAATTATGCATCTCAAATATTAACACTTCTAATGAAGGAACCATGATAATGTTAAATTACTACCCATATTAGAATTATATCTAGGTTTTCAATATAAGTACCCATGTATAGAACTAATTTACACTTTATGAATTTCTAATATAATGTAGACTATTCTTTGCCCTTTCTAATTTCTTTTTACTTTATGCTACCATAATTCAAGGAGCTGCCCCCCTCTCCTAATGGCTGTATATTTCATTTATTCGTTAATGCATATTGGCATTAATATTATGATGTTGGATGTTATCAATTACACATTTAAAAACCATCTTTTTCTTTATGTAGAAAGCATATATGTACATGTGCATTCATGAGTTTTTTGTTTTTGTTTTAATATTATCCTAAAGCTCTTTGTTTTGACATATGAGTCCTACATTTCTACCAAATAACATTGCTTGATCTGGACCATGAATGTATTCCACATATTCATTTCTCAGGTTTCCTCACTTTATCTATAAATCTTAAATTAAAAATTACTTATCTGTTGATCATTCATTCTACATTTCTTTCTTTCTCTTTTTAGCTATCTCTACTATTTCTCTCATCTTCTCTAAGCAGTTACCTAATTCTTTTAATCTGCTCTACTTTAATAAAATATTCTTTCTACTAATAATTTTATTCTTAAGCATCTCATTTTAAAGCATAATAAATTTATATAATGAAACATATGTTTGGGGAATTATTTTGCAGAGACATGACCACAAATAAGGGAGGCAGCTTGTTCATTGGAGGAAGTGAAAAAAAGCATTTTCGTAATGCTTCTTTCACTTATACAGCCGTAACACGCAAAGCTTACTGGCAATTTAGGATGCAGCAGTAAGTATAATGTTACAAGCATTTCTTTTAGTGAATTCTGAATAAATGTATCTATTGCAGATGCAGCCATGAAATGATTTTTGAAAAATGTCTTCAAATCTCCATTGATCCTACCACTATGCACCGAAAATGACAATGAAAAAAATGTGTGTGTGTGTGTGTGTGTGTATAAAAATGAAAAATAGTAACACTGTGAACAATGTAACTAAAATAACAATAACTAAAGAAGCAGAAAAAGGATAAAATACTTAAATATTCACAATATTATCTTATATATATGAAAAATAAAATAACACTGAACAATGTAACTAAAATAACAATAGCTAAAGAAGCAGAAAAAGGATAAAACACTTAAATAGACAGAGATTATCTTTTGCTATATTTTGAACTTCTGGAGTTCTTCTAAGGCAGGAAGACAATTGAAGGTTGTAAAAATAAATGTTGAATATCAGAGGTAGTGTAATGCATGGAAACAGATTAAACAAGCATTAATATGTAAAATTTAAACCTAGTCGTATATGCACTTTGTGCAAAAATATAGCTGCCATCTCTGTATCTCTGGGTAACTTTCAGAGCTAAGAGTTGGTAATGCATCAATATGTGTTAAATTAAATGCATTATTGAAATTCTTAAAGTAAGACAGGGCATGTTGAGCAACCAGCAAAGGAGACTTGGTTTTAACAGAATGTCTGTGATTGTTCATATGGCACGAAACAACAGTAGAAGTGACACCAATATAAAAATCTTTGCAAAACTTACAAGATAACATATATAAGGTGTTCTTAGAAGAACAGGTAGCAAATGAAATGTTAAATTCTCTGGATAAATTAGGGCTGTGGAATGATGGTTGGTTGTTTGCTAGTGGCCAATGGGGATGCTGATATTTATAATTTATTTTTTTCCCTATCTTCCAGATTATTTTTCATTTAAATTTGAATAGTTTGGGATTTTCACAGTAAAATATAGTATCATATAAAAAATTATTTATGAGGAAGTCACTCAAATTTCACTAGTTTTATTCACTTACTTGGACATGTTTCAAAGGCAAATTTCCTTCATCATCGGCACGGTTCCACTGTCAGCTTTCCAGCTTGGCATTAAGATGTTGCTCTTTGGATTTTATAACTCTTTGATGAGGTTGCTGTTTGGAAGATAAAAATTAACTAAATTTTCTTTCATTTAAGAACTTTCGAAAAATATGACACTTTTAAAAAATTCTGTTAATTATAATTTACATTAAATTTTCTTTGTTTTCGTTCAAGAATATATTTTCCCACACCGATAATTCTATGGGTTTTTTGAAGAACTTTTAAGAGTTTTGGTGCATTTTGGAACTCATGTTTTTTTTTGCCAGAAATGGTATGCTACTGCTGTTTTTTCCATATGTTTATATTTTACACTTCTCATGTGTTCTTTAAACTGTATGGTAGTGTTCCTTTTTGTTTTACCTATATATTTATTATTGCAGTCTTTGCAACTGATTTCATAAATGCCTGATTGTTTTCCTGGTGGGATTTTGTCCTTTGTCTTGGTTTTTAGGAGGTTTTTCAAATTGCATTTATTCACTGGAGCCAAAATAATGTTGGCATCTTTAAAATTCTTTTGAAATTTTTGGTGCGCCCATGGATGGAATGTAAATTTTTTATATATCTGCTCTCCTTTGTAACCTTTCAGTGTGGTGATTTCTTTTATTTTTGTTTTTTGAATTTTTCTATCTTTTTCTTGACCAGATCTGTTGTGTAGCTATTTTTCTGTGCTATATCCATTATTTTTTGGTACTCCAATTTGTATTCTGTCTCATTCATTGCTAGGTTTGTTAATCTGAATGTGAGGCTATTGATTATATCTAGTTTATGTTGTTTTGGATTGTGGCTGTTGCTTTGTGGGTATCTTTCCTGAATATGCCAAATTCCAGTATATTACCATTTTTTTATTATTGTTATGTCCAGGAAAGGAAGAACTTTGTTGTTCTCCATTTCTATTTTGAATTTTATGTTGCTGTCTTGTAGGTTTAGTAGTTTTATTGTGTCATCTTTCCATTTTTCATCTACTATTGCAAAGACATCATCAATATAATGATACAAACATTTGTATAGATGTGGGAAAGCCTCTACTAATTTTGTTCCCAGGAAACTCGTGTATATGTCTGCTAAGAATAGTGAGAGCAGATTATCCATTGCTAAACCCTTCTTTTGTACATATTTTGCTGCTGAATGTGAAGTAGGTTTGATTGATGCAAATTTTGATGAGGTTCAGATATTTGTTCTATGATTTTTCCAGGTAATTTGATTGAGGTTAGCCATTTTTAAGACAATGATTAATTTCTCTTTGGGGATGTTACGGAACATAGAAATCACATCATAAGACACTAGTAAGTATTAACATTTTAAAATGTTAATATTTGACACCACTGTTACAAAAGTTCACTATATTTTATACACTAGTAAGTCCCTGTTTTCCAGTTTCATAAGTTTAATTTTCTCTATTAATTCTGTTGAGTTTCTTATCCTTTGGCTTTTGTATTTCGGTAACCTGTTGAATTGATTTAACAAGTAATTGGCTAAATTGTATGTGGGTGAATCTATTGTACTTACTATAGGTCTCATTTTATTACCAGGTTTGTATATTTTTGGTAGTCCATAGATTCTGGGTGTGTTAGGGTTGTCTGGTAAAATCTTCTAAAAATAACAACAAAGTTGGACTTTTCTATAACAACAGTCCTTCGAATAATTCATGAACATTTAAAAATGAATAAGATTAGTGCAAGATGGGTGCGTCAGTCCAAAAGCAGCAAGGAGTCACCTGTTGTAAGGCATTTTTGGAGATGTGCTGTGGCAACAAGAGAGAAGTTCTGCAAACCATTGTCACAGAAGATGAAACTAAGGTCCTCTACTATGATCTCTTGTCCAAAAGAGAATCAATGGAGTGGTATAAACCTGGCAAAGCACCACCTTTAAAGGTCAAGGTCACTCAGTCAACCAAAAAGTTTATGGGCACAATCTTTTGGGACTGTGAAGGAATACTCTTCATTGACTTCAACACTACAGTGAATGGGGAGTACTATGCTGGCCTACTGCACAGACTACGTGCTTCCATCAAAGATAAAAGGCAAGGAAAGCTGAGTGGCGTGCGCTTTCTTCATGACAATGCGCTCTTGTTGCAAAGGAAGCTGTGAAGAAATGAGGCTTCAAGGAGATCGACCCTCCACCTTACAACCCAGATTTAGTTCCCAGTGACTATTTTCTCTTCTCAAAACTCAAAAGAAGGACCCTCAAAGAAGGAAATTTAAGTGTGGAAAAGAAGTAATGGATGCTGTTTATGCCCATTTTGTAGATAAGACTTCTGACTTGGGGGGGGGGATTGATGTGTTAATTCAAAAATGTGAGAAGTGTATTGCAATAAAGGGTAACTATATTGAAAAGTGAAATATAGTTTTTGTCTTTATCATACCTAGAAAATGGTTAGGCTGAAAACTTAATGGACATACCCTCATACGTCACATATTGCAATTTTTGCTCTAGTTTGGTCCTTCATTGGAATATAAATTTCTTTCCAGATCCTTCTCAGGCTTCATATATTGGAAAATGTATGAGATGCTGAGTGACAGTAAAGGGAAGGGACACTCCTTTGTTCTTATATTTTCAACAAACTAGTGGAACAGAAATAATCAAAAGACATGTTGCAGTATATTAAGTGCATACTTAGCTTATTTTAATTTAATTTTAAAGAAAGGTGGAAACAGTATTATAGAAAAAGAAAAATTTTCTTATATTAATCTTTCAGCCCACTGATAATGATGACTGTAGCATTGGTGAAAGCTTGGCCTCAAACTTAGTTTAAATCAATAACCATGGCACAATAGCTTGGTAATGAACAATTTCAATAATAATTTTCTGGTAATGTTCATAATGCAATTCTCACTTCAACAATGGTTAAGCCTACTCCCAGTATATTAGGAGTTGAAAGATCACACAACTTTTCATAGAAGATAGTTAGAAAACAAGACAAAGAACTGTGAAACACATTGCACGAAAGTTTACACAGGAAGAATTGTCACCGGAACAGAAATATCTCTTGTGAGCATCTGGTAAAAGAGATGCTGCAGAGATTCTAAAAGAGATTGTGTAGATTGCACCAAGGAGAGCCACTAAACACAAATATTCAGTAAATCCCCAGTTTGAGTACCAGTTCCCTGTATAGCGGAAGCCCTTGCAATTTTGGGTTAAAATAATTTAACAAAAGAACTTTACTGCAATATATACAAAGCAGAGTAACTTCAATATTTATGCTCCTACGAAAATGTTAGATCACTCAATCAGACGTTATCCACCAATTGAAAGCATCATCTTAACAAGTATTTACAGCTGTTGCTAGACCACACCATCCGTCATCTTGCATTAACACAAGATGTAATTAAACCATTGATTTATTAAGGATGCTAGTTTTACAATGTTATTTTAATGGAGGAGTGATAGCAGTAGTGAGCATAGCTAATATAAGATGTTTTTCATCAGTATAAGTGTCATGCCAAAATTATTTATGATAATGGTTGATGGCAAATTTTGTGATGCCTTGAACAATATGTTTTCATAGACATGTTCTATATATGGTGCTATATCTAAACTGTGAATTATCTTCCCTCAAGATAAATTAATCAGGAAATTGAGAAATATTGCTTTGAAATATGTATTCCGCATGCTTGGATCTTATCTATTGCACATAGTGACTATTGGACATCGTTTTTCAGTTAAATAGCAAGTAATAACCACAAATAAAAAAGATATTGTTACTGAAAGGAAACTGAAAATAACAAAAGAATTTTGAAGCAAAATGGGTCCAACTGGGAATGAGCTTAAGCATGGAGAGAACAGTGATTCTAATAATGGAAAAGTAGCTCATTTTTTTTTTGCAATAATGTAGCCCTGTCTTCAAAAATTATGAGCATTGAACTAATCAGATCATTTCTGGTCTTAGTGCATTATTCACTGGTTTCTTAATAAGCATATGAAAATTAGAAAATTATGCCTTAGATATAAGAAATGTATATCTTCGTCTTTATTCCCAGTATTTCCTGCCATCAACAATACATAAGTATGTTATTAAAGGAAGCTTTAGAGGCCAGAAACAAACACATTAGAAAATACAGAGAAGGCCATGCCAGAAAAATATCTGAACCGGTTAACACATAAAATAATGAGAGAAAAAAGTTAACGATTTGAAGTACACAGACTGATAATGGAACCAATAGAAGCTAACTGCAGAAGGCAAGAAAAAAACTGTTTTAGATGACAAAAACCATGATGGTGACAGCAGTGGCAGCAGTAGTAGTACTAGAGACTAATCTTTAGTACATTTGTAACCAGATGCTACATTTATTTATATTATGTTTATTTAATAGATTATAGATTTTGCAAAGCTCAATGGTGTTAATTAAGTTTATAAATGATGACTTTCATCCTCATAAAATTCTGTGACGGTATATATATAAATCATGACAAATAAATAATGCAAATGGCACACAGATTATAGGGCGTAATATTAATACTGAAACATAAAGAAACAACTGTGTGTTGTCTTTAAGACTATAAACATTGCAGTATTAAAATATATTTAACACAAAGTGCATACTCCCTATTGACTGTTAAAACATTAAAACCAATAAATAATTTTGTCTTGCCAGAATCACAATCTGGTCCACTGTGCAGTGGTATCACCATTTTCTTGAAGCCAATAAAAATGAAGACCAATTTTTTTGTGGTAAAAATTATAACTGTTTTTAAGATGCGGTGTGTTTAGCAAGACTTATTCACAGAGTACTGGGCAGTGATATATGATATATGCACATAATAAACTAATGATAGAGCAAATGAGTCCATAATCCTTCAGTGAACTACTAGGTATTTGCCTTTTCAGGGTGAAGCACAACTCTGATAAATGTTCTTTAAAGGCACCCATGTCCAAGCTGGTTTTAAACCTCTGCCTTCTATACTTGCATTTGGTTGTAGAGCCATTCGGTTACTGGAAAAGTTGATAAAGGTTTTGAACATAATGCAACTGTTCATGTGACAATGCTTGTTATTAAAATATAATGTTTTGATTAGTTTAACCTTTAGCTGCCTTTGGCATAGAAAATATATTAATTTTTGAAATTTAAGCTATCATGTCACAACAGCCTCATTTTATCCATTGCTCCTTTTGCTGTCTGTTCACATATATTCTCTTTCACTGTTGTTCCCTGAGTTGTAATTAAAATTTTGTAATATTGTTCTCCCTTGTATAGTAGGATCTTTATCGTACAGTTTTTCCTTTATTTGCATCTCCAAAATATGCTTTGTTTTTCTATCCTCACTCATTCTTTTACCAAGGTCATAACATTTTAACTGACATTTCTCAAAAATTGCACTTTTATTTTTTTTAATTTATTAATTCTATCTCTTCTTGTATTGCCTGTTTGTTGCCTCACAAACTTCATCTCCATAGCAGTCCCTTATTCACAAGTTTATCTTGTAGTACAAGATCCTGCATACCCTAGAGCATAATCAAAACCATAATTGCATTATAAATGTGCATTTTTATTTTTACATTAATTCCTTTACCATGCAGTAGTGTGTTCACTTGCTAATAGGGTGATAAATGATTTAATTCTATTTAACACCTCTTATTTTGTTCCTCTATCACCACTTAATAGGTACCAACTTCAAAAGTTTCTCCTTTCTCAAGAGCTTTTCTGTTATAGACTGTGTAGAGTTCTTCCTGTTGGTCTTGTTATGAAACCTCATTACAATTTGCTGTTATATATAGGGCTTTCAGAATATGTCCTTACCACTTGCAAGGGGTTTTGCATCTTGGCAGAAACTGCCACGGGTGGCCGAGGTCGTTAAATTGCGGACTCGTGAGCAGGAGGTCTGGGGTTCGAATCCCGCCAGGACCGTCCTTCTGACTGGGTTTTTTTTCCAGGTTTTCCTCAGTCCTTATAAATGGCAAATGCCAGGGAGGTACCCTAAACTTAGGCCTGGAACATTTCCTTCCTTAAAAATAAATCCTTTCCCAATATTTCATTTCATGTATCACCAATGTCCATCGCCTGTGGTGCCTCTGTAGCAAAAAGGGTGTTAAACACATTTCATTCATGCATCTTGGCAGCTGCACATGCCACAGCCTGTACTTTGACTTTGCTTCTTAAAACTATGTATAAAATCTTATCTTAGTTATAGCAAATGCTGGAAATGTAATCCTCCCTCAGTTAAAAATGCATTTATCAGATAAACCCATTCTGATTGACACAGTGTAGTTCAGCCACTGTAATGTTTCTCATTTCATTTTGTATGTTTTCTTTGAGTTATTCCAATGTGTGAGAATTTGTTTTGTACACTTTGTCTTTCAAGCTACCTCACAGAAAAATCAAACTGTTTGATTTGAGCAGTGAGAGGGTCATTACACCTTGTCTACAACAATATAAATTGTCATAGGCAATGAACACATGTATGCTTGTAAGGACTGAGTTTTAAGTTTTTTGCCGTATGTGCAGAAGACAATGAAATCCTAACTTATGCAACTTTTGGTAATGATTTTGTCAGTGAGCATTGAAGATTTTCATCAATTTCATTTAATTTGTCTGCTGTTAAAACTGTACATCTTGTGTGTCTCTAGTTTTCCACTGAACCAATAGTATCAAATTTATTTACAAGATCATGAATTGCAGTTCTGGAAGGAGATGGTAGCCCGTGAACTTCAGAATAAATTCTTCAGGAATATGACAAGCTGTGTCTCTCTCTCTCTCTCTCTCTCTCTCTCTCACACACACACACACACACACACACACTCACTCTCACACACACACACACAAAAAAGTTACTCTAAAATCTTTCCAAACTAATGTAGACACACACACACACACACACACACACACACACACTCACACACTCACTCACACACACACACACACAAAAAAGTTACTCTAAAATCTTTCCAAACTAATGTAGACTGGGTACTGGTCAGAATTTCCAAGAACAGACAAACAGCCGTGAGTTGGGAGGGAAGCCAACCTTGGCTGAGATATAAAACTCTGTTTGAACTGTGAAGCATATTCTGGAATACACCACCATTTCTTTCCATCTCAGTTCTTCATACCACTGCCTGTTAGAGGCACTCACGATGTTATCCTCATAAAGAAGTTCTTGTAGGTAGGCTAAAGTCTCCATCCACCCAGTTTGGTTTTTTGGGTTTTCCTGCTACATATTCATTATTTTATCAGGAAAGATGTTAAAAAAATGGACTAAGGCCTTGCCTTTTTCCTGGATTCTGTTCTCTTCTAATCTCTCTGAAAAACTTGGCAAGTCACTTCGATCACCTCCACATACTGTATTTTATTAGCAGAGCCCAGAAGTTCGGGCATTTATTTTGGTTAAAGTAGGCAGATAAAACCACAAAATACTGAAAATGGGCATTTATTAAAAGTGAAAAAAGTAATATTACTCATTCTTAATGATAATTTCTTTATCACATAATTAAAGTACTTAAACTTACTTTTCTTGATTTCAAGCAACAAGATGTTTTTTCAAGGTATCAACTGTCATAGCCAGCCGCTTGTCACAGAGAACATTTTTCATCATGGAAAAAGAATGTTCTACTTCCACTGTAGTGATTAAGCATATTTAAAATAAGCTATTTCTGAAAGACTCATTCCAATTGCAATAGAACATTCATCTTATAGGACATCATGGAAATGCTGATCAATACAAAGTAAAGTGGTTTAGAATAGTCCTGGCATATGAGCAAAAGATGGACAGTGGTTTCTGGTCCAGTTCATTTTCTGTTTATACGTTTATAGGGGAATCAGGTTAGTATCTCTCTTACTTCTGTAATTTTTTTTTGAATGGTATTTAATGCCCATTCTTACTACTGAGGCACCTCAGGGTGTACTTTTGTACTGAACACACTATAGGAACATTTTATTGCACAGCTGTACCATTCTCATCTTTCTTGCTTGCAATTGTTTGTTATATGTATGCAGCTGGGAAGTTACTCTCACCATAAATTTCCTAGAAATGTCTCCAGCAGATCAATACAAGGTCATTCACCAGAACTATTCAAAACTACAGTCTTCCCTCATCCTCTCTATTTCCTGGTATTTGTATGTGCGAGGTAACTGTACATTCCTTTCACTAATGAAGGTTCTGCTATGTAAAGAGCTTAAGTGAAAATTTTTTGACTGCTTGAAAAGAAATAAATGTATAACAAGATTCTCAATAGATATTTTTTGAGGTTAACATGCCATTTAATTTTAATAACTTTTTCACTATGAATATTGAAATTCTTTATGTGGATTTTAAATCAGTTAAATAATTGCTGAAAAAATCCATATTGATCCACAACAGGCATAAAAAGGTTTTAAACTATAAAATAGGCAAAGGGGGGGGGGACAAAAAAATTGACCCTGCTAACCTCAAATATACAGAAACATGTTCATTTCTTTCTTCCTCTTAAATATATCCACTCAGATTAAAAAGGCATTTTGCCGCACTTTTGGGCTCTATTTAGTAGTTGTGTTGCTGTTCCATCATATTTTACTGATTTTCCTGTCCTAACTCTATTTCTATTCAATTGCTATTTCTACCTTCAATTCAGCTTTATCTTCTTCAATTCCAATTTCAGGATCATAGGGTTCAGAGACTATCCCCTTCTTCTTCCCCACTTTCAGATAACTTGAACTTCTCTACATAATAGCTCCTCCACATTTAAAATCCTAGTGCTTTGAAATGAGTTTATTTCAACCCCTGGCTGTCCTTGTCTATCTCCTATATTTTCCTTTCAGAATTACTTTCCAAAAATTTATTGTATTATTCCTCTCTTTAGCTCTGTTATCACTGCCATGGGTAGCCGAGGTTGTTAAGGTGCAGACTTGTGAGCAGGAGACCTGGGGTTCGAATCCTGCCAGGACTGTCCCTCCTGACTGACGTATTTACCAGGTTTTCCTCAGTCGTGAAAACGGGCGTTAAACACCATTAAAAAAAAAACTGTTTGCAACCATGTAACCAAATATTTCATTAAATCTTTTAAGCTTCCTTTAGTACTCATTTTACTTCTTTTTATATATTCTCTCTTATCTCCTTCTCTTTAGTGTTAAGGGCAGGAAATCTTACTGAATGGTTTTGGTTTCAGGATAAATGTACTTGTATCTCCACCTCATAAAGCCATAGCCTTTTGTGTTGGAGGTTGCAATGTCTTCATGGATAGCAGCACCTCTACAATAACTGGGCCAGAGAAAGAAATTAAGAAGATAAATGATCTTATTAAGGCAACTGCTGTTCTCTTTGGTCGATACAAGGTACTTACATTGACATACAGATTTGCATACCAATGCTTTGCATATAGACAGAAAAAATGGTGGGATATATGGCTGATATAATTTTCTTACATTATTAATAAGTATTAATTTGTTTTTAATAAGTTAATATTGATGTAATGAAATTATGCCAAGGACTTGTTTAATGTAAGTGTTAAAACTACATGGGTTTGCTCTTGATGTCTTTATTATGGCAGTGCATGACATAATACCATGTTTACATTTAGTAAATAGAAGTAATTAAAGGAGTGGATAAAGAGTATATTTCGTGCAAATTTTGAAGTTAATGGTGAAACTATTGTGTGCTAAACTTATGAACCAAACTTTGTGGTTAGGGAGAACATTTTTCCAGTGAATTTCTTTATCTACTAATGTATGTGATGGTGTGAGTTAGCAAAGAAAGGAAAAATACCAAAAATGTATGTAGCAGGGCTTGGATTGAGAAGATGAGAGTTTTAGCGAGCCTGATGTTATATGTTTTGACTCATTTGTAGGTGAGGTTATACAGACATTACACTGGCTACTGTGTACCAGTATTATTACAAATTATAATATGTTAGTGAAGAAAAATTTACAAATATTATCTCTAAAAGAGAGAAATAAATTAAGTCTACAGGAATTATTCCTATACTATCCTATAAATCAATGAAAAATTGAAAGAATTACGAAATTATAGTTGTTGAGTGATTGTAAATTCCATTAAAAGTTGGCAGATAGAAGGAAGGACCAAGAAAGATTTCATTGCTGAAATTATAGTGGCCTTTCTGTTAATCATCGGTGGAGTTGAGTTAAACCTCAATCTAATGGATTTGGAAAATGTTGTGGATAAGATCTTGGGGAGAATTAATGGATTAGAAGTTTGTCTCAGTTATAAGGTGAATGTAATGTCTAAGGAAATTAAACAAGAGATATGTGAAGAAATGGGGTGAATAAAAAGGAGATATGAGTAATTAAAGTTAAGATGGAAAGGTTGGAGAATGAAAACCAAAGTTAGATCTGGTGTTTATTGGAGTGGAAGAATAAAGAGGAATTTGGGCCAAATTTGAAATGCAAGAGATTTTGGAAAATGAGTTGGAATTGCGATTAGGAGGATGGGAAATTGTAGATGCATATTGCGTGGGAAGAGAAGAAGGCAGAAGAGTGATTGTAATGAAGTTCACCACAAGGAGTATTGGGCACAATTTTTTTTAAATTGATTTATTTATGGATGCTCTTTAACATCTCAGGTCATCAGCATCCCATTCAATTCAGAGCGTGAAATGGTCGACAAATTTTGCTCAGAGGCCTCTTCTTTCAGGCTTGAGGTTCTTTTTCATGCCGTAAATGTACGACACAGGACCCACAGCTTTTTTTCCCTTCCGAAGGAAGCCATACTTAGGATTTTTATGCCCGAAAAAAATCCATTGATCCTGGCTGGGTTTGAACCTGCGATCTTGGGTTTAGGAGGCCACTACACCACCAGAACCAAAATTGTGTGCACAAAATCTTCAGTAGAGCAAAGAAATAAATATATATTTGTATTAAAAGGATTTATCAAAGAAAAGGAGGGAACTTAAGAAGAGGATAAAATCAGAAGTGAAAGAAGCAAAGGCAAATGGGAAGCAAAGCCTATATGTGGAATATGCAGTTATGGGTGGATGGAAGGATTGTGACCCTTAATAGAGGAGAACATGGTAAAGGTAGTAATACACAGCAGTTTATGCCTCCAAGTCCTGTACAAGGTGGTCTGAGAAGTGGAAGATTGGAGGTGAGATTGATTGTGTGTGTGCCTATTGAGAAGAAGGGAGTGTTGAGGTCAATGCAAGAGTAGGATCTAGAATTCCCGGATTGTGGAAGGGTCGGAATGACATCTCTGTTCAAAAGAACATCATTGGACAAGTTCTGGACACCAGAGATTCAACAGCAGATGAAGGAGGAGGTGGGGGAAGAAAGAAGAGGAGAAGTATCAAGTGGAAGTGTTGTGTCAACATCACAGGACTGCATCCTTGAGACTGGTAACATGATACAAAGGCGTATGGTAATTGAATTAAGAAGTCAGAAGAAGCTGCAGGAATTCAGATATACCCTGGACTCTGCATAGCGTGAGGAGGAGGAGGAAGTAGGGTCTGTGAGGTCTGGATTCTGGAACTGCGAAGGCCTGAAAAGGAGTTTGTCATTGGGTTTTATTGACTCATTAGTTGGTAAGGTACATATATTAGCTGTAGTTGAAACATGGTTAGAGGGGGGTAGAGGAAATAAGAATGATAGATTTTGAATGTTTGAGCAAAATAGGCTCGAGAAGGAATACCAAGGGGAGAGCCTTGGTTTGTTGTACGAAAAGAATGGAAAGGTCAGATCATATGGCAGAGATTGAAGGTCAAAGAGTTGTGAACTATGCAGTTTGTGGTTAGTAGTATTTAGACTCATTGACAAACTTTAAAGTGATGAATCTAGTGAGCAATAGCCCTAATTTTCCCCTAGTGGTGGAATGAAGGGGAAAATTAAATATCAAGAAGGTTCCAGACTCAATCAAGGAGGAATTGGGTGAGAAAGAGGACAGATAAAACTGTAGTCAGGCTCAGACTGGAGAGTTTTGTTTAATTATAAAATCTGTAATGGCAAGATTGTGTGTTTATGTAATTAATTGGTACACTGAGCTAGGCAAGGAGGGAGAGGCTCTAAGTTTATTAGAATTTTGTTAAGTGGACAGGAAATAGGATGTCATAAGGATCAGGAATAAATGGGAAAACCACAGTGACTGGATTGGTTATGAATGCAGAATATGAAAAGTTTAGTAAAGCATGCCTTAATTAAGTGCAGAGAAATGCTCATGAGGAGGATAAAGTAAGATTGATGGAGCTTAAAGGTTTTGTATAACAGATTATTAGTTTGGAAAAAAGATGAATGGGGGGAGAAAAAATGCCATAGAATACAGACAAAATATGGAAAATTATAAGAAATTGTACCAAAGCAAAAGGGGGGAAACCATCAATGGTGCCGGAGAAATGGGCAAGTATTTTAAAGGCTTATTTAAATTTAGGGACAGTGTGATGAAGGATTGGAATATGGAATTGGAATTAAGGTACAATGAGATGCTGGACAGAGAGTTTTCTTGTGAACAGTTGTTGAAGCAGGTTCAGAAGAGTAAGAAGAATAAGGCAGTAGGAAAAGATGAATTGCCTATAGAATTTTTTCAAGTATGGTGTCAGAAGCAAAACCAATTAGAGTGACAGAATTATTGAATTCAATTCAATGAACTAATAGAATACCCGAGAGTTTGGTACAGCTATTATATACCCCATATAAAAGGGTAAAGGGTTTATTGATGAACCAGGAAGTTATAGAGGAATTGCTCTTCTGTCAAATTTTGGCAAGGTTTTTATGGGGATTTTAACATACAGAATAAATGATTGGGTAGAAAAAAATACTCTAATCTCTCCATTTCAATTAGGTCTTAGAAAAGGCAGAACTGCTAATAATGAATTTTTATTAAAACAATGATAGATAAATACTTATCTAATAAATGGGGGAAAGCAAATGATCAAATTAATACAAAGGTGTTATGGTATAAATTATGGCATAAAGGGATGAGTAAGGAGATGATCGTATTTTGTAAGGAAATGTATAAGAGTAATATGTTCTATGTTAGATGTGGTGAAGGACTTGTGACTGAGGAAGTTACTCAAGATAGGGGGCTTAAACAAGGGTGTAAACTGAGTCAGATTATTTCAATTTATTTATAGGTGACATAATGGTATGTTTACAGCAAGTGAATATTCACAAACCAATATTAAATAAGCTAGAGATCCCAGGCTTTATGGTGATGATTTAATCGTTGCATCCAACTCAGGAATAGTTTTAACGTATGTATTATCATAAATTATAAGGTAATGCAAAAAATGGGATCTTAAAGTTAATCAAGAAAAGACTAAAATTATGGTATTTAAAAAGGGAAATAAGTTGAAGGATGAGAAGTCGTATATGGCTGGGAAAGAGAGAGAGACTGTGAAGAAATTTTCTATTTAGGGATGGTTTTGAGAGCTTTGGGTCAATGGGAGAAACAGCAGAACTTTGAACTAACTAATGGTTTACTATCTCTGAAGTTATTAAAGAAATGCATGTTTGTTGTCCCCTAGTTTTAGGTAAATTGGTTGGAGTCTAGGCAATGGTGGAGTGCATATGGTGTTGCAATATGGGGGATAGAGGAAAGCTGGAAATGGAGGAGGATCTATGGCTAAGAAGAGGTGATATGGAAAGAGGTTTCTGGAAACAGATTCAAGCGAGGTTTGATGATATATATGGACAGATGTTGCATTCTGTAATGCGGGAGAACAGTTAATGTTTTATTAGGAGATTAAAGAGGATGCCAAAAGAGAAATATATATTAATAAATGCAATAAGCAGGAGAGAGAGGGAATGACATGGTTTAGTTTGGGAATTTGGAGATTAAGGGGTTTTAGAACTAGTGGTAAGCATGAATTTTGTCCTGTATGTGGATGTATAGAAAATGTAGAACATATCCTGTTTGAATGCTCTGGAACTAGGTAATGGAGGCAACTAATAAATGGAAAATGGTTGAAATTAAATGAGTTAATTGCAGCTAGGAAAATGGTTCGTGATCAAAGCCAAGTTATTAATCTGGGGCAATATTTGTAATGGATATAGTCTCTGAGGAGAGAGAATTTTTTATTTGAACTGGGTTCGTTCAAGGTAATTTCTATGTCAGAAATATTGTAATTATTTACCAGTGTGTTTGTATAATTATTGTATTGACATGTGTTTCATTGAGTTTGTTCAGGGTAATTTGTATGTTAAAAATATTATTATTCACCATTGTGTTTATAAAAATTCAATATTGGCCTGGTGTAGAACTTATGTTGAACCAGATTATATTGTTATATTGATCTCACAAAACAAATAAATATAATCCAGAGTTTACCTCAGCATATTATATTGAAATGCTTTGTTGCTTCTATCAGAGCAGAATATAAAATATCAAAATATAGTGCAGAAAGTCATCTTTTAATTATACTCTTTGTTTAGGTGCCATGTAGCATGGTGAACAAGCTTCCTGAAATATATTTTATCATTGAAGGGAAGAATTTTACGCTCAAGGGAAGAGATTATGTGCAACAGGTACGTGGCATATTGTATATTATAATATGTTCAACTTAGGTATTCATTTTTTACACAAAAGTAAGATGCGTTTTGGGAGAATCTCTCCCATCTTCAGTTGCTCACTGAATGACCATTACTTGAAACTACTGCTGGACAAACGGATGTTCCTGTGGTGGCCTCTGTTGGTTGAAATAGGAAGTTCCTGAGCTCATCCATAGGAGAAAACCTAATGAGTTTCGAGTTTTCTCCTATGGATGAGCTCAGCAACTTCCTACTTCAACCAACAGAGGCCACCACAGGAACATCTGTTTGTCCAGCCGTAGTTTCAAGTAAAAGCGGTTCAGTGAGACACTGAAGATGGGAGAAATTCTCCCGAAACGCATCTTACTTTTGTGTAAGTGAATGGAGTTTAGTGTAAAAAATGAATACCTAAGTTGAGGTTGTATTGCCACTCCATTGTCAACAGCTTCGTAAGTACAATATTCTTATAATATGCTGTTACAAGAAGAACCTTAGCTAGTGAAACAGTTGATTATAGCTTTTGTGTTACATTCAGATATTTACTTGCATGGCTAAAAAGGACCATAATTATGTGCATTTTTTGCTTCAGATCAATTTAACAGCTTTTTGAAATCTCATCTAGGTCTGAAACTATTGCTCTGAATAATCAGTAAGACTTCTAACATGAAATAATTGGTGTGATTAACTTTTAAAAGTCAGTCCAGATTTGGTGCCCTGCATGATATCAAGGGTCTTGCTAATTTTCGGTGCAATAGCATTCATTAGTATTGCTGAGAAGCAGATTTGAAATGTCATCATGCAAGGATTTCACTAAGGAAACAAAAATACAGAAAACATTGTATATAAATCCTAATATTGCTCTGTTATCCTAACATCATTTAACTTAATATAACAAACTATTTTTGAGGAAATCACTCAAATACACTAATTTTGTTCCACTTACTTGGACATGTTTCAAAGACTGTTTCCTTCATTATCAGCTTAATTCCACTATTGGCTTCTGAGTATTGTATTAAGATGTCACTCTGTGATATTATGAACTTAGTGATGAGGTTCTGTTTGGGAGATCAAAGTTAACCAAATTTTCCTTGTTATTTTCCCACTGTTAATTCTATGGGTTTTTGAAGAGCTTTTAAGAGTTTTGGTTTCTTTTGGAATTCGTGGTTCTTTGCCAGAAATGTGCTATTGCTGATTTTTCTGTGTGTTTATATTTTACATTTCTCATGTGTTCCTTAAATCATATGGTAATATTTCTTTTTGTTTTGCTTATATATTTCATATTGCAGTCTTTACAAATGATTGTAAATGCCTGATTGTTTTTCTGATGCCAACATTGTTTTGGTTTCAGTAAACAAATATAGTTTAAAAATGTCGTAAAAACCAGCACAAAAGACAAAATTCTTCCAGAAAAACAATCAGGCATTTATGAAATCACTTGTAAAGACTGCAATATGAAATACATAGGCAAAACAAAAAGAAATATTATCACATTGTTTAAGGAAAACATGAGAAATGTAAAATATAAACACACAGAAAAATAAGCAATAGCAAATCATTTCTGGCAAAGAACCACAAATTCCAAAAGGAACTAAAACTCTTAAAAGCTCTTCAAAAACCCATAGAATTAACAGTGTGGGAGAGTATATTCATAAACAAAAACAAGGAAAATTTGATTAATTTTTATCTCCTAAACAACAGTAACCTCATCACTAAGTTTGTAAAATCCACAAAGCAACATCTTAATATCATGCTGGGAAGCTGACAGTGGAACCATGTTGAAGATGAGGGCAACAGCCTTTGAAACATATCCAAGTAAGTGGAATAAAATTGTGAAATTTGAGTGATTTCCTCGATAATAATTTTTATATTATATAATATTTCACTGTGAAAATTCTTGCTATTCAAAGCTAATCATTTAGCTTGTTTGTGTATGCTTTTGATAAATTATACATTTTAGAAAATACCATGCCTTATAAGTTAGAAGTTATTTTTTCTCTGCAGTATGCAATTTTTTTTTTAATAGTGTTTAACGCCGGTTATTACTACTGAGCTACCATAGGTGGTGGATACTGATGATACAAGTGATGAAATGATAAATTGGAGAAAGGTTTTTAAGGAAGGTAACGTTCCAGTCCTAAGTTTAGGGTACCTTCCCAGCATTTGCCTTTTATGAGGACTGAGGAAAATCTCAAACAGGGAGAATGGTCCTGGCAGAATTCGAACCCTGCTGCTCATGAATCTGCATCTTAATGACCTCAGCCACTCATGGTTGTCTCTGCAGTATACAATATAATTTTGAATCGTAACTTAAATTCAAGAAAAACTGTGGAAGTTTCAATTCTACATGAGCAGATTTTATTTTTCATTAATATTTTATGTATGGTAATGGAATAAAATAAGACAACTCATGTGCAAAAGCCTTTTTATGTCTTGGAAATTGCGAAACATGATCCGATCCGGAGGGTGTACAGGCGAAGATTGGTCTTAATGCTCCTTCTGGTCACAACATTTGTATGTGATATAATCAGATCCAAATGAAGGTGTGTCTCTGTGAAGGAAAGAGCCCTGAACGACCTCGTGTGTCAGATGAGAATGTGTAGAGAGTCGGAACAGTTTTTGTGCGCAGTTTAAAAAAATCTGAGGGGCAGGCAACGTAAGAACTAATAATTCTAACAATAACAGTATGGAAGGTGTTAAGAAAACATCTCCAACAAAGACCAAATTGCCTGCAATTACTAAAGGCCTCTACAAATGGCAAAATTTCCCCATCGTTGGATTAGCTGTCATGGTCCAGACACCTTGGTTTTTCTGTTGGCCTCCGAGGTTACGAGATCTGACCCTCAAGTGAATTTTTCTTGTGAGGGTACATGAAAATCATGTATATGTGCCACCGCTACCTGCAGACCTACCTGAGTTGAGATGGAGGATCATTGCTGCAGTTGGATCAGTTAACACCAGACATGCTAACATCAGTATGACAAGAAATGGACTGTGGCTAGATGTATGCCGTATCACAAATGGATTACATATTGAATACTTATAATTTGTATTATGGTAACTTCCACATTTTTTCTTCAATTTAAGTTATCATTCAAAATTATATTGTATACCACACAGAAAAAATAAATATAAAACTGCTATAATCATTTGTGTACACCCTGTATTGTAGGAATGTGGAAATCAGGTCTTCCTAAAATGAGATAGCAAATGCCATCCAGATATATTTGGAGACTATAAACCAATCACAAGATTAAGGGGAAGATCTTTTAATCCAGACCAAAAACAGGACAACCAAAGAAAATTGCACTGGAAGAAAAAGCAGTAATCTTAAATTCAATAGAGGTGATGCTTTTAAACCTGCAATGTTAATCCTGAGAGAACTAGATCTTAATTGCAGGGTTGTTACCATAAAAAGTTTACAGTCTGCACTCATTTATCTAAAAAACAAGTATAGAACCATTTGGAAAATGTAGGAACAAAACTCAGAATAAAAATTTCTTCTGTTAAGCCCAATATATTACGGCTTATATGGCAAGTGAAATGCAATGTCATCTCTCCCATTTAAAAATTAAAATTAATAAATAATGTGTTATATATTGTTAATCATTGTTAATATTTTATGCATTTTATACATCTTTTTTTTGAATAAGAGGAGGAGGAGGAGAAGAAGAAGAAGAACAAGAAGAACAAGAACAAGAAGAAGGAGGAAGACCTTAAATCTTGTGTTTTCTTGGTTAGGCCAAGAACTTTAGAAAGCCCCCTCACACCTTAAATTTTATTAGGACATGTATAACCATAAAAATGCACATATATTTATCGGAAACTGTATCTTTCATTTATATTTTTTCTTTGTGAAAGGTTGATAAATAAATTGATAAATATAATTTTTATTGCCTCTTGGCTCTTGCAATTTGTAATTTTTAAATATTTCCTGAAGAGCGAAGTTATAATTATAAATTAATAGAAAGGATTTTGTTTAAATACTATGCATTACTATGATTTTTTTATTATATTTTGTCTCTTTGTAAGTATGATCAGCCATGAACAGTTAATTCTAGTCATTTAGATTCTATCTAGAGGTTTATTGGTGGTAGTTGGATCATCTCCATTTACCATGCATCCCAATAATGTCACCCCAGATGTATGCTGCCGTGAGTCTCAGCTACAGTAGTCACTTTTATAATATTTTGTGTCCTTCTGGGATTTTAAATAATGGAAACACTACAATCATTGTCAGTGGGACTCTTACCTTTAATATTTATGTAAGTCAATATTTTGAAAGTAGCTACTAGTAGTTTGTTCTGAAATGTTAACATCAACAGTGTATTGTTTCCATTAGTTTAGCAGTATTCATTTGTGTTATCATGTATAGATTTATGATTAGGCATCAAAACACAAAGATGCTGATGATGGAAAAGCAGTTAAAATTGTGAACGATGACCAATCCAGGCAGTTTTATAGTGAAGGTGCTAAGTTATAACATTTTGAAACAGAAAGAAGTAGTAGACATGGTAGTCAAAATATCTTTTAAAAACATTGAGTAAATGGATTTCCATGGATTTTACATGAAAATGACAATGTTTATTGTTCATTATGTAAAACACCGATCAAGAGGAGCTTACAGCTGCTTGGATTCTACGGTTGGAGAAAAAGAATTTTTAAATGGACACATTTAACAGGGTTAAACAATTAATTGATTGATTGCATTATGATTTAAATCTCATGGAATTTGCTTCCATCTTCAGTGGCTGCAAATCATTGTTACTGTGAAAGAAACAAACTTTCTTTAATTACTGAACACTCCCAAACAAAAGAAAATGTTTGATGCAATTCTCTGTTTGAAGAAAATTTTCACATCTCTACTCTTTTTGATGTGTCAAGAGCTAGTTGCCCGCCACCGGTGGCTGAGGTCGTTAAGGCGTGGACTTGTGAGCAGGAGGTTTGGGGTTCTAATCCCGCCAGGATCATCCTCTATGACAGGTTTTTTCCAGGTTTTCCTCAATCCTCATAAATAGCAAATGCTGGGGAATACCCTAAACTAAGACTGGAACGTTTCCTTAAAAAATCCTTTCCTAATATATCATTTCATGCATCATCAGTGTCCACACTTGTGGACATTAATAGCATATAATGGGCGTTATATGCTATTAAAAAAAAAAAGAACTAGTTATCTGCAATCATGATGACAGTTCTTCAAATTTTCATATGCTTCATTAAAGGCTCAAAATATTCCAGATCTCGTGGTTAAAACACACTGGTAATAAATATCATGTCTTGTTCTTACAAAGGAATCTAATTGATCAGATAAAGTAATATAACTTTTATGTATTATGGTGATATGAAAACTTGTAACATACTTGTGAAAGAACAAATGTTAGTATACAAATTTTTACTGATGAAGCTGTTGACAATAGAGTGGTAATTTAGCCTAAACTTAGGTATTAATTTTTTACATTGAACTCCATTTACTTACATAAAATAATATGCATTTTGGGAGAATCTCTCCCATCTTCAGTTGCTAACTGAACTGCCATTACTCGAAACTATGGTTAGACATCCGGATTATCCTGTGGTGGCTTCTGTTGGTAGAAATAGGAAATTGCTGAGTTCATCCATAGGAGGAAACTTGAAGTTCATCAGGTTTTCTCTATTTTTTAATATGAAAATTTGTTCCCAAGTGGATAACTCCAATGGGTTGTGAAGATGTTTCAGCAGTTTAATTCCCAGTTTTATTTCATGAATTTTGGCCCAAAAGTGAGCTGCTACAGCTGATTTATTCACCTGCTTAAACTGAATATTCCTAAAATGTTCTTTCCTCTGAATTTCCAAATTTCTCTTTGTTTTGCCTATGTAGCTCTGCTCACACTCTGCGCATTTTATTTTGTAAATTCCTGATTTCTGTTCTGTTGGTATGGAATCTTTTACTGTGCAACCCAATAAATTCTTGACGTACTGTTCTTTGGGGCTAACATTATCCTATGTTCTTTGAAAATTTTCTTGAACTTGTGGTAAATTGGATGGTTCGCGAAGTTCATTTCATAATAAAGCAACTCCTTATTTTTTAGTACTATCTGCTGTATTTTGATTAAATAAAAATCTAACAGATCTATATTGTAATATTTCCTTGTAACATAAATGGATAAATTACTTTCCTTCTTTCTTATATCTAGCAGTTTTTTTGATTATATTTTGCACTAGCAACATCAAGGAAAGGGGTAGCAAACCGTTTTCAGGGTATATATTAAAAATATTGTTAAAAATAAATTGATGTCCCTGTATAATCTTCTTATTTAAAGAAGCATTTAGACCTGTCCTTTGAAAATTTACAGTCCTTCATGCTGTAGATATTTCATATTGTCATAATGATTTCAGGAATAAGCTATGATATGCATTTGAATATTGCAATATATTGACTAAAGTTAGGCTTTATGTAAAAGTTAAAATAATATTTGTATTCCAATAATATGTAAAAATGGAGAGATTTCTCCCTCTTTGTGCACAAATATGTTAATAAAAATCAAGTCTGTTCTTAATTTGGTGGTAATTTGGTGATAATCATACGTCACATTCTTGATTTTAAATTGAATAGATTTTGGGAACACTTATTTCCATCAGCAGAAAACCAATTGGGGAATGCATGGGCAGTTGAACTTGTTGAAAATATCCAGTGTCAGTGTCTGGAAATACATGATTTGGAGAGAAATTGACACTGCATATTTTCAACAAGTTCTTTTATTTTGCTTCTTCATTGTTAATAACATAAGGAGAATAAATTTATATCTTCTTTCCATGTTTTCAGATACATATGGGGGCAGCAGTGATATGTCTTTCTGCATTTCAAAAGACAGAACTGCCCCCACCAGATGACAGATATTGGTCACTTGGTGCAACTTTCATTGCAAAGTACTACACTGAATTTGATATGGAGAATAATCGTTTGGGATTTGCAATGGCCAATCATTAACATTCTATGTTTGTAGTAAATGCTATATACTTAACCTGTATTTTTTTCTCCTGTCTTCTGCATTTCTCTAATATTAAATGACATTTATAATACAAGTTATTACATTTTAATTTTTACTAATGAAATGAAATCTAATTTTTGAAAATATTTGCTTACTGTACTAAGTACAATGATACTAGTTATAGCTTGATTCCAACTCTACATTAAGCTATAATCAAAACAGTATATTTTTTAAATAAAGACATGACAAAAAATGTTTAAATTTAAAATTAATTTAGTGTCAAAACTAATACAGTGAAGCAAGTAATATATTCTTAATTAGCTAGTGAGGCGATTTAATACTCTTAAGCTCCACTTACCATTGAATTATACAGAACATGCTTCACAAACTTTTGCCCTCATCAATAACTATTGAGTTGTTTTAAGTTGGGTGAACTTGGTGTAGCTCTTGTGGGCATTTTATGAACTTTTGGATTAATTAGATTAGACAGATAAATCAGGGTTGCACATGACATTTGGAAAGATAAACTTGTCATAGAAATGGATGTCAAATTATTGAAATTCGTAGATCTTTGGAGCTGGGAATATAGGGAAAAATTTTTATAAAAAATATGCAGATAAGGTTATGAACTTAAAGATCCCAACAAAAGACAAATTAATCCAAAAGTTCATAAAATGTCCATGAGAGCTACACCAAGCCATCCAACCAACAATGAATCCTGCAATCGACTCACAGCTGATGATGCGGGCAAAAGCCTATGAAACATGTTCTGCATAATTCAATGGTAAGTGGAGCATAAGAGTATTAAATTAACTCACTGGTTAATTAAGAAAAAAATGTTTATTCACTAAATATACACTCAATTCACCTAGAGTCAACTACAATTTTTTTCTATATTTTGGCTACTTATATTTAATCAATATGTGTTCATAACAAACATAAATGCAGCTAGAACACATAAAATATCATTGTCAGTTATTTTATAATGCAAAATGAATTGTTAAAAAAAATAAAACATGTGCTTGACTCAACTTACAATTTAAGCATGAGCCAGCCAGTCATAAAAACAATGCTGAACATTGTGTGCATTCCACCTGAGTTGAGTTGGCTACTGTATAATAAAACAAATTATATTTAGCATAGAAAAAATTTGGGAAAGGTACAGTTTTATTTAAACTTTAATCTTGTAGTAGAATAAGTACAATTATTTTGGACAGGATGGGATTTTGACAGATGAAACTTTCACCAGGGAAATTACTTTTGAAAATTTTACTGCCTTGCTACATTTGTCTAGACAATGTTTTTCTTAACTGTCAGATATTTTTACAAAGGAAAATTCCTTTCACATACAACTAACCTATGGTCTACTATTATTTTCTTTTCATGTTTAGAGAAGTCTGGTAGTTTTCCAGGCTTTCCAACATGTCATGAAATGTGATTCCCCAATGTTGTCATTGGAATCCCTTACTTTTTTGATGCCCATTAAAATTTGTGTGTGTGCACGTATGCTTTTTTGTTTTGTTTTTGTTCCCCCCCCCAAAATTGTTTTAGAAAAATCTAAATATTTTTCTGCTATATCCCTTTGATCTTTTCACAGCAAGCTACCAACAGTAATGATTTTGCACTCTTATCAAGATACGCTTTGACAGATTTCCAGCCAATTTATATGAATTGGTCGCTCTACATAGGAATTAAATTACATTCTAAAGGCTGATACATTAATATACTATTATCTACTACTGTAGGCGAATAAGAATAATATTTGGTATATTTTTATACATATTTTACTTATATGTAATTAGTCTGAAATAATTGTTACAAAAAGTTAAAGACATCCACATTGTTGTGAAGTAGAAAAACTATAGTAATATCTTTGTGAGGACAGATATGCTGGAATCACTTCTTCAGTATCCAAAGAGATTTTACATATAACTCAGAGTAACTTCATCAACTGAGCCAAAGCATTAATCAAAATAATCCCTTCAGAGTCCCCGAAGAAAGTTGCATTGACTCCATACTGGCTAAGGCCATTTTTTTTTCTTTTCCTTGATAAGTTTTATAATGCTACTCCAGGGATTGCTTTTTAAAGTGAATTTACCTCCCATTACAATGCTGGATAACAAATCTTCACCTTCAGTCTCATAACAAGCAAGCAATGGATGAAGCCTGTCTGCTCCTAATAATGGTTGTTAGGCTTTGAGACACCCATTAAGTGCAAATCTTTGAATAATTACTGAATAATTAATTGCATTGGCATGGCTGACAGAGATTTCAATTTGAACAGCCATTATCAGCTGATTTTCCCAAATAAGGATGTCAACATGTTCCATTATTGCAAATGTGATTATAGTGTGTAACTGCCCGAAACATGATGTTAAATTAAATATCTTGGAATTAATCTTTGTGATGACAGCCTTTTCCCCAGTGACAAAAGCATTTTATTCATTGTCATCTATTCATACAAATTTTTAAAATGCTGCTGAATGTTGATGATGATCTCATTTTCTATCAAAATATTCAATCCCTACTCTTTGTTTTGTAGAATGATTCTTAGTTTACCTAGATCTACCAGTGGACCACCATGGGTGGCCAAGGTCATGAGCTGGAGGTCTATGGTTTGATTCCCACCAGGATGTCCTCCCTGACTGAGTTTTTTTTCCCAGGTTTTTCTTAGTCCTCATAAATGGCAAATGCTGAGGAAGTACCCTAAACTTAAGTCTGGAACACTTCCTCCCATAAAAAAATCCTTTCCCAGATTATCGTGTCATCTTATGTATCATCAGTGTCCACTGCCCATGATGCCTCAGTAGTTAAAATGAGCATTAAATCTATTCAATTATAACAATAATTCTCCCAGTGGAGTTGTCTAGAGTTGTTCTAATGGAATTAGGAAGATTAGGATAAACAAGCAAAATAATAGTTAGAGCCTGGATAAATAAAATTTACCGAAAAACAGGAATTGTGGGCCAGTCTTAATGATGAAAAATCTTTATAACTATACAAAACATTAAAAAATGACTGGGAGAGAAAAAATATATTGAACTCTGTGATAAAATATGGATATGTTGCTCATATTTGTAGTGATACACTTAAGTGGGATTTATTTATACAGAATGTCCTAATGAGCTGATAGCTCTAAGAAGGGACTGTCCTACAAAGATATAAGGTGGCTAAAAATGAACCAGAATGAAGAAATAAACTTAAATCTTAAAAGTAGTTAGTATGGATTGCAAAATTAATCAATCAGGTATTTGATCCAAGATATCCTATAGTTGAAAATAAGATATTTAAACAATTTCTTTTTGAACTGGTACAAATTCAAAGATCTCTCACTAACCAAAGGAAGATTGTTATAGGCTCAGGCAGCACTGTGTAATAAGTCTTTTAACTTGTATTTTGTAGAGTTTACAGATCCTATGGAAATTTGATCAGTGACCACTTTTTTTTGTGGAAGTATACATTTTTCTTGTGTCTAAGAAGATTATTTTTATACTTATATGTAAGTATTAATTCATTTTGTAAGTGAAACATAGATAATGGCAAGATGTTTGTTTTTTTTAAATATATCTATTGAGGGCTTATAAACATTAAACCTAAATATTATTTTGACAGCTCTTTTTGCAGGATTTCAAAAGAATTAAGTTGTTTTTAATGCTGTTACACCATATTGCATGCAAATATATTTAGAATGTATCAAAGCAAAATGTAAACTTTTTGGATAGTCTCTGCACAAATCACCACCACGGGTGGCCGAGGTTGTTAAGGCGAGGACTCATGAGCGGAAAGTCTGGGGTTCGATTCCCATCAGGACCATCCCCCCTGACTGAGGTTTTTTTCCAGGTTTTCCTCAGTCCTCATAAATGGTAAATGCTGGGGAGGTACCCTAAACTTAGGCTGGAATCTTCCTTCCTTAAAAAAAATCCTTTCCCAGTTTATCATTTCATTTCATGTATCATCAGTGTATACCACTTGTGGTGCCTCAGTAGTTAAAACAGGC
This sequence comes from Metallyticus violacea, assembly GCA_030762175.1. Classification (NCBI taxonomy): domain Eukaryota; kingdom Metazoa; phylum Arthropoda; class Insecta; order Mantodea; family Metallyticidae; genus Metallyticus; species Metallyticus violacea. The sequence goes on from CM060835.1 coordinate 30,709,777, forward strand.
ATTAAACAGAATCATTGTACAGAATTTGAATGACAGTGTAAATTTTTTTGCGATACATTCTGTGTGATATGATAATGTTAGGCAAGAATCCAATGTAAGTCCTAGATATGTATAACTATTCACTCTTTAAATTTTATAATTAATCATTTTTATTGAAACATTGAAGGTTTATGAAACGATAAGAAAGGTACAACAAAAGAAAAATTATCTAATGTTGGTGAAATGGATAATTGACATTGTATCTTGAATGTGTGTACAGATAAAATTTTGGAGAGAAGTTTCTTTTATTAAAGTAGGTTGAAGCTATTTAGAAAAAGAATGACAAAAATGATTAAGAAATGTGGGCAGACTTCATGAGAACAATAATAAAATTTAAAATTATACAATATAATATATGCATTAATGAATATATCTGCATTACTTACAAAACAAAGGTGTTAAATGCAAAGGGGAATGGAAAAAATACAGCCCCAAGATTTGTTTATTTCTTATGTATACAAATATTGTATCAGTTGATTATTAATATATATTAATATAATGCTCTTCATTTATAATGCAAAGCACTAAGATACTCCATTTTAAAACCTAACCTACATCACTGCTACCTAGCAGAAGACATAACAATATGCAATAGTTGAAGGGTAAAAGATACTACACATAAAATATTCAATTTCTCCAGGATAAACTAGCTAGGGAAAAAACGTGGCAATTACTTCTTACAATGGAATAAACTAACACATATCAAGTTCACAGCTTGACTCAATTGGCAGTGATACATGATCCCACCCAGCCATAGATGAATCAATAATCTCTCGAGTCACATGGGTTATTTTATGAAGCAGATTATTGTTATTATACAGCTCATCTGAAAATAAGTCTCTTTTAAACTAGCTGAGAATAATTGTAGGCATTTGGTAGTATTTGCACTAGTTGGAAATCAATATTGGATCCTATGTTATCAAAGTTCATTCTTTATCAGAAATGACAATATGGTTGTTTTCAATGACAGAGACCTCTCTTTGGTGTTCACACTATTTTGATATGCAAAGATTATGTGGTTTGTGAATTTTCAAGTGCTGATTTCCATAATCACTAAACTTTTCTACATTGATTTTGTTCAGTTTTAAAAATCATAGAAAGTAATTTATGAGAGCAACTCTACAAACCAAAGATATTAAATTCCTAATATAAAAATTTATAACTATCTGAATTGAAAAGATCACATTGAACTTATCCAACCTAAACTTAGCAGTGCATCTTATTTTGATTTAAAGTAAAACACTAAAAATCATGTCGTCACATTAAAACTCTCTTTAAGTTTCACAAACACACTTATAAAAGTAATTTTGGTACATTTTTCGTGAGGTACATTCCTCACATTGTCAACCAAAACGACGACTCAGGAGTCAATTTCAGCAAAGTATGTATGTTACTATGCTTGCTCTGGTGGTCGGTTAATGAACTTAAACAATATGTTGTCTGCTTCCGGTATATCAAAATTCTTAAGTTTGTATTCATATTTTTTATGTAAATTTTTTCCCATATAATAAGTTCTTTCGGATGTTGAATTGTTTTTAGTAATATTATGTCCTTCTCTATTTCATGATTTTCATTCCAAAAATGTGCAGCCACTGCTGATTTTTCTACTTGTTTGTGTCTGATATTTCTCCAGTGTTCTTTTAATCTTATCCCCAGATTTCTCTTTGTTTTTCCTATGTATATTTTGTCACAATCCTTGCAATTAATTCTATATATACCTGAATTTTCTTCTTTCTTTGTTTAATTTGATTTAGATTTAATAGTTTACCAACACTATATCTGTTTATTGGTGCCAGAGTAATGTTATACTTTTTGAACATTTTTTGGAATTTATGGTTAACATAAGGGTGATATGTGAATTTTTGATAAGTATTTTCTTTAAGTGAAGAACTGAGTGTAGTGATTAGTTTAATTTCCTTTTTATTTTTAAATCTTTTTATTTTTTATCTACCATTTGTTTGTTAGATAGGTAAAAAAATAAAAAGGAAATTAAACTAATCACTACACTCAGTTTTTCACTTAAAGAAAATTGATTTTGATTTTGATTCTCCTTTTATTACAGCTAGATATCTATAAAATGGATGCTTTCACATATCACCCTTATGTTAACCATAAATTCCAAAAAATTTACAAAAAGTATAACATTACTCTGGCACCAATAAACAGATATAGTGTTGGTAAACTATTAAATCTAAATAAAATTAAACAAAAAAAGAAGAAAGAAGAAAATTCAGGTATATATAGAATTAATTGCAAGGATTGTGACAAAATATACATAGGAAAAACAAAGAGAAATCTGGGGATAAGATTAAAAGAACACTGGAGAAATATCAGACACAAACAAGTAGAAAAATCAGCAGTGGCTGCACATTTTTGGAATGAAAATCATGAAATAGAGAAGGACATAACATTACTAAAAACAATTCAACATCCGAAAGAACTTAATATATGGGGAAAAATTTACATAAAAAATATGAATACAAACTTATGAATTTTGATATACCGGAAGCAGAAAACATATTGTTTAAGTTCATTAACAGACCACCAGAGCAAGCATAGTAACATACATACTTTGCTGAAATTGACTCCTCAGTCGTCATTTTGGTTGACAATGTGAGGAATGTACCTCACGAAAATGTACCAAAATTACTTTTATAAGTGTGTTTGTGAAACTTAAAGAAAGTTTTAATGTGACGACATGATTTTTAGTGTTTTACTTTAAATCAAAATAAGATTAACAAAAGTTTCACTGTGTGGATTCCGACATTCCGTAAACTTAGCAGTGCATGCCTTGCAAAACGTGCATTATTAACTTTGGATTCAATTAAGACTTTAAAAATTAATTTATTATGCCTATTTCAACTCAATAATGAAATATGGTCTTATATTTTGGGGAAACTCAGTTGAAAGTAAACTTGTCTTCCTATTACAGAAAAAAGTCATACTAATAATTGCTGTATACAAGCATTCATCAGAATCCTCTTTAGGCAATTAGAAATTTTAGCTCTTCCATATTAATATATAATATTCTTCATGAACTTTTATATAAGAAATAAAGAAAAATTTATACAAAACCAGAATATTAGTGACAAGAATACTAGACAAAAAGAAATCTACATAGACTGGTTTCAACCCTTTTCTGTCCTCAAAAAGGAATTTATTATGAATGCATTTTAATCAAAATGCTCTTCCCCCTAATCCAAAAGCCTTAACAATGGTAAATTCTTCAAATCTTCTCTTAAAATATCATATGTAAAAAGCCTATTATTCTGTAAAGAAATATATAAATGACAATACATTGAATGACAAAATAGTAATGATTTTATATCAGTGCACAAGAGAATATATATTAAGAAAAATTTGTGTGACTATTTAAGTATTTTATCTATCTACTTCTCTAATTCTTATTGTTTCACCAGAGTTTTTCTAAGGATTTATTTATTTTTCTTTTTTATAAATTTAGAAGAATATGTTCTACAGTAATCATTGTAAATGGCAAATCTATGTTCATAAGTCTTTATGACTGTTACATGAACTTGCAAAATGCTTTAGGAACTAAACTAAACTATGCATGACCTAGACTCTTCACACAATACATGATGCTACATTGAATGGACTTTGATCTAGTGAAGCTTGAGCAGTCATCTTTCAGTTTTTATTATTATGAGCAGTTTTAATTAGGATCAAGATTTGATAAGTTCAGTTGAATCTTTGAAATAGTGCAGAAAAATAAGCTAACATTATTAAGATTGATCCTTTTGCAAAGGAGGAATTCTGTGCAAAATTGACTTCAGGTTACCTTATAGGAGTGAAAAATTAATGACATTGAGAATAACAAAAATGACAAATTTAAAAGAAATGCCAATCACAAGAGTTCTGAATTATAAGAACTAAACACATAAACAATAAAATTATTAACTTGAAATGATAATTGGAACTTGTACAGTAAAGCTAATCAGCTTGTGTAGTTTGACTTAATCATACAATGTTCTTAAATATAATTTATTAATACATTGTGGTAAACTCTCTTGTTTATTTACTATTTCATTAGAGCATGTTTCACAGACCCTTGTCTGCACCATCAGTTATTTGTCAACAAGGGTCTGCAATGTTGTATAATATACAAATGAATTGCCTTACAGTCTCAGTACTGAATTTAGAGTAATACTCCTTGCACATGATACCAGTGCTTTCATTATAGGGAAATCACCAGAACAGTTGTCAATTATATTCCAAGAATTTAACTAGTGGTTTGAAGCCAATAAATTGTTCTTAAATTATGATAAATAAATTTTATTCAATACCACAACTACACCTTTATGGAAATTTCTCATACCAAACTTCTAAGATTAGAAGTTGATCATGAACTGAACTGGAATAGACAAGACTTTTTTGTCATAAGAAGTATGGGAAATGTTTTAAATCAGAATTGTGCACTGTATACTTTGCTTACTACCAACCAATTCTGAGCAATGGGTTCATTTTTGGGGTAATTTTATACATAGGAAAAGAATGTTAAGAATGTATATGATGTTGGAGAGACAATCTTATAGTCCCTATTCAAGAATTTTAAAGTTCTTACTTTCCTTGGCAAATATTCATTATGCATTATCTAGCTGATAACTTGAATAGTTGTACAATATATAGTTAAAACAGCAAATGTAGCAATTCACTGATACTTTTTAAAAAAAAGCACCTATTACTCTGCTGTTTAAATACATAATAAACTCCCAATATCTCTGTAACATGAGGCAATCATTTTAAATGCATAAACTTTAAGAAAAACACTTCCTATCATTCATGCTTTTTACAATATAGAGTAACATTTTAGCAGTTCAACAGGCTGAACTGAACTTGTCATATATTTGTATTTCATCATGTGTTATGTGGCAGCTGTGGTACTTTATATATTATCATGTTGTGTTTAGCTGTAGCATATGACATATCATGTATATTTATCTGTGTAGCACTTATCATGCTGTATTTATATGCAGCAATTTTGTTTTATTTACTAGCATTTGCTTGTTAAGCATCTGATATGTTCCATATTCTTAAGCATTTGCTTATTATGGGATATACAGAGCAACAACTAATTAACTTAACTTGTTGCAGGCACTCTCACTATAGTTTCAGAGAAAGTAAAATTATACAGTAATTAAAAAATACTATAGAAATCCATAGAAACAAAAATACTATCGTACATTACTTTAAATAAGGAAACAGGTAATGTTTTAAATTTTCTGTGATCTTTTTCTTTCTTTCTTAAATAGCCTGAACAATTAGAAGGTTGGTTAATTTTTGTATTGATCACATGTTGCACTCAAAGCTTATAGTATTTCAATTATTGTGGCACAATCTTGGTTAAGCTACTATGTGCTGCTGATTCTCACAACATTACAGGAACTTTCCCATTCTGTCACAAACATAAGATATTCCTATGCCCAACCCTTCCCTATTATATTCACCGTGAATACTTTGTAAACAAATTAAAAAGTTTGAAAGTAGAAATATATCTTATGCTTGCATTTATGTTCTAAACATACCTATCATATGCACACAGAACTACATATTAATTACATTATTAATTGAGTTAAAAAAAATATCAGCTAACATTTTACAATAAGCTTTGAACAATATGTATTAAGTAACATACCCAACCACTGCAGACAATATTATGTAGATTATACTGCTCTTTGTCCTCCTTAATTAACATTTTTCTCCGGAAGCAATTAGTAAACGTGAAAGTGATACAAAATGTGCCACTGACATTCATTTGAACTTATTTCACTGAACTGAACCACATTTAAAATATTCGCGCTACTTGTGGTCATTTGGCCGCAAGGCGCAAGGAACTGGCATGGTACTGCAGATGGCTGTCACATGATATTCACAATGAGGATGGTGGCAGGTTCAGTTATCACATGAGCTCATAAAAATTAGTATTTGAAATAATCAAGACCTCTCTACCAAAGAATAAATATTTGCAAAGTTCTTCTATGAAAGATTCATTTAACATTAACACTCGTTTGACTATGGTAGTGCACTGAAAAAAACATTGTTCTGTTACAAACCGTATTCTTATATTTCAACTAGACCGCACGCAGGTGTTGATCTTGATATTATTACGATATAAAGTCAGTAAATAAAGCAGGGTTAAGTAAAACCCTAACTTTAGCAATGGTTAGTGCGCTTAAAACAAGAACAACCTGTAATTGTCTTAGGGTTATAACAAAGGCGGCAAACGCGATTAAAGAGGAATAATACGAAGTCTAGAGAAATTAATTTAATCCACTAGACAGTAAAATTATCAATTGGAGAAATCCATAACATCTTTAAGAGGAATAATACGAAGTCTGGAGAATTAATTTAATCCATTAGTAACATTATCAGGTGGAGAAATCCATAACATGCCTTAAACGACATTTAAGGAGGAATAATACGAAGTGTGCAGAATTAAATTTAATCCATTAGACAGTAAAATCAATTGGGAAAATCCAAACATGCCTTAAGCTTGCTACGTCCACTACTAAATTATATTAATTACAGGCTGTTAAATATAGCTAAAATAATAACTTGAGAAGCAGGAATAAATATAATTACACTGAAACACACGCACATATAATATGTATCTTTCTAAGGACATGTTCAACATCAGTTATAACCAAAGACAAAACAAAAAAGATTAAAATGTGATTTGATTCTCGAATGCTAAATGCAGCTACATTTGTAGTTATATATATATATGTTAAAAAAAAAAAAAAAAAAAAGGAAATTTAGTTCAGGATGCATGATATGAAAACAAAATAACAGCTCATGCAATATTACGTTCTAGCTGTGATTTTTGTGCTGTTTTGTAAGAGAGAGTAATTTAAGTATTTTTAAGCTCTTGTTGTTATTAAAAAAAAGAAAGTGCTTCGTTTATGAACTAAATAGCAAAAAGGGCAACACTTTGATCTTATGACGAATATTTGCTGTGGCATTAATCACATTTGTTTGGTTACCGGCCTTGGATGTTCTGTTTATTATAAACAGTATTGTGCAAAATCAGCGAACATATGATAAAGTGCATAATACGTAAACGCACGTTGCTATCTCGTAACAATATTAGGCATTCTCTTTAATTAAATTGTCTCCCCTTTAGTAAGAATCCAATTAAGTTCTTAAGTTATGCCTTTTCCGGGGCCTTTCACATGACCCACTGTGTCCACTGCACATGACTGAAAGTAGTGGATGACTAATAGTAAACTTTGAGTTGGTAACAAGTGTGTGTGACCGCTGGCCAATGTGTGTGTGTCATTCTTGTAGTTGTGCTAATTTATTATAAAAAATTCTAGATTCTGAAAGCTGAATTGTTGACTTTTTGCGTCGAGAAGATGGACAAAATGTTGTGCTTTGGCTTTCTGTTGCTGTTGTCTGCAGTATTTTGCTGTGGTAATTTGATCAGGTTAGAAATAATTTTAAATTTTAAAATATTTTTAAGCACATTTAATTACTGAAATGACACTTTAGGGAGCATATTTGGTATATTTTTGGGAGTGTGAGAGATAATTTTACTTGATAGTGAGATTTTCAAAGTTGTTCATTTGTGGAACCTGATCATAGCTGGGAAGTGTAGAGAGGAATTGTTCCATTATTTTTTTGCGGTTTACCTAGGATACCAAGAATAAAACAGTAACATAGATTTTGTTTTATAAATTAACTAAATTTTCAACAGGGTACCTTTGCACAAGGTTGAATCTGCACGAAGAACTCTGCAATCAGTTGGAACGGAAGTGAAACAATACAGGTTTAGGGAATATTTGGAAGGTCCCACCCCAGAGCCCCTATCCAACTATTTAGATGTGAGTACTGCTGAAAATAATTTTTGTAACAAGTGCAGCTTGTTTGCAAGCTGGGGAATAATTAAAAGCTGTAAGTTATGTTTGAGTGTGCATTTAATTTTAAAAAAGAATAATTATTTAGAACTGGATAGCCTAAAAAGAAGTAAATGCAGCCTGTCTCATTATTGATTTTGATATCTAAATGATTTTTAAAAAATGGAATAAATCCCTTTCTGTTTTCTCTTTGAAATAAGAAATTGTAAAAATAATTAAATAAGAAATAATCAGAAATATATCAAAACTTTGCATTTGTAACACTGGCTGACTTGTTGCACTTCAAATTTTGGGCTCTGTTGATTAGGATGAAATACTGCAACATTTACACTTAACTGTGATGACAATGTTTCAGGCCCAATACTATGGTCCCATAAGTCTTGGTACACCTCCACAGAAATTTCGTGTGGTGTTTGATACAGGATCGTCCAATCTCTGGGTGCCCTCAAAAAAATGTCATTACACCAGCATTGCTTGTTGTAAGTTTCCTAGTTCAGGTTACATGTGACTATGAATATCAAGCTAAGATACTGTGCAGATATTAGATGAGGCTTACAGTGCATGTGGCAACACTAAAGTTGTTAGCCATTGCCCAATTACTTATTCAGAATATTGTGTTCTGCTAAGAATAATATGAACTTAAAATTTTTTTTCAGCTCCATGAATATTTAATTATAATTGCTAAAAATGCTTTCTTTGATACAGTTCTTAACATTTTTTTTTAAAAATAAACTTCTAACTTTTTATACAATGAGCTTCAGTAGTGTTTTAATATTGAAACTGCAATATTGATTTGCAGTTGATGAACATTATAGCAAGTAAGTTGTAATAAAAAAGAAAGTGCACAAACCCAACATCTTTAGCTATTTAGCATTATACAGTTCTTTAATGGATATGGTCCTCTTTGTGTACAGTAATGCATGGTATATACCACATTATTCACATCTGCAAACTCTGAACTGATTCATAAAACTTTTTATTCATAAATACTCTAATAGAAACTGTGTGCTAAAAAATGTGTAATTGTGTGTTTCAATTCATAGTTTGCACTTTTCCACTCCTCGGATAAACATTGCCTCCATAGAAAATAATTATATTGGAATAATGCTTGTTCTTCTTCTGTAGGTTTTGTAGTTATGCATCACTGTGGGGTGAAAAGGCCAGAAGCATTTGGTATCTCAGTTCTTAAATGAAAAAGAGCTCACTTGCCAGCTCATATCAATCTTGGCTTAGTACATTTTGATGTGTACAGTATACTTTCTTTACTTGTCATAGTAGATTAGTTTTAGTAAGCTATACCCAGGAAGTTCCAAACTGTAAGTAAGTAAAGAGAAATTTAAATTTTGAATAGCATTTTTGCCATTCCCAAAAATAGCTTGTTTAAACAAGGAGTGCCATTTATCACTATTATTGCTCTTGTGGTCCTTTCTCTTGTATGTTGGAAAAAATACTCACCACTAATTGAAATTAGATGCCTAAATACTTAAAATTATTCAGTTTTTTTAGCATGCCTTCATTCATATAAATGCAGCCTTCCGTAAATAACCTCCCCTTTCCTTAATACCATAGTTACTGTTTTACTGTAATTAATTGTAACGTCATTTTTTAGCCCATCTAAGACTCCTGTAAGAGGTGTTGGTTTGCTGGTGTCAATGTCATATTATCTGCATAAATATAGATTGGTATCTGGTCAGTTTTTGTTGCTACCACATCATAGATTAAAATGTTAAATAATAATGGGGTCTCTTTATAATACCCCAGCTGTATGGAGTAAGGTCTAGCACTTATGAAGTTATCTATAATTAAATAGTTTTTTCAACTAACATTTTCCGTAGTTTGTGTTTTGGAAGACTTTTAACAGTGAAGTATTTTAAATTACAAATTTTGACATATATAAAAAATCCAACCAAACATCAAAAGATTTTTCCTATTAAATATTGTACTTACGAAGCTGTTGACAATGGAGTGGTAATATATCCTAAACTTAGGTATTCATTTTTTACACTAAACTCCACTTACTTACATAAATGTAAGATGCATTTCGGAAGAGTCTCTCCAATCTTCAGTTGCTCACTGAACTGCCATTACTCGAAATGATGGCTAGACAACCAGATGTTCCTATGGTGACCTCTGTTGGTTGAAGTAGGAAGTTGCCGAATTCATCCATAGTAGGAAACTGGAAATTCATTAGGTTTTCTCTATTTTTTAATTAGAAAATTTTTTCCCAAGTGGATAACTCCAATGGGTTGTGAAAATGTTTCAGCAGTTTAATTTCCAGTTTTATTTCATGATTTTTGGTCTAGGTTTTTTGGACCAAAAATCATGAAATAACCAGGAATTAAACTGCTGAAACATCTTCACAACCCATTGGAGTTATCCACTTGGGAAAAATTTTTCATATTAAAAAATAGAGAAAACTAATGAATTTCAAGTTTCCTCCTATGGATGAACTCGGCAACTTCCTACTTCAACGAACACAGGCCACCACAGGAACATCCGATTGTCCAGCCATTGTTTCGAGTAATGGTGGTTCAGTGAGCAACTCAAGATGGGAGAGATTCTCCCGAAATGCTTCTTACTTTTATGTAAGTAAGTGGAGTTTAGTGTAAAAATGAATACCTAAGTTCAGGATGTTTCCTATTAGCCTAATTATGTAGTGTGGTACCGCTATATCCTGTATTTTGTTATTGGAGTGCATTTGTTTATGAAGTCAAAAGCTTTACAAAAGTTTATGAAAATAGCATACAGTTTTCCTCAAGGTTGCTTAAATTTTTCTGTTATAATTTTGTTTAGACAATTGGCTGCTTTTTATGGGGTCAGAATTGCTCAGAACTGAGTAAATCTTTGTTATTTTGGAAACTTTGTTTTGGTTTCAAAAGTTAGTAACTGTGTATGATTTGAACATGAAGAATGCTGCGAGACAGCTATAACCAATGGTTTCAATAAAGACACAGTGATACAAATTATATTAAATCTAAAAGACCAAAAGAGACGAGGAAAGTTTTCATACTGAAAAACACAAAAGAAGGATACAAATTCAAAAGTTTCAACTAACATCCAATTTACCACAAATTCAAGAAAAATTTTTAAAGAACATGGGATAATGTTAGCCCCAAAGAATAGATATAATATCAAGAATTTATTAGGTTGCACAGTAAAAGACTCCATACCAACAGAACAGAAATCGGGAATTTATGTAATAAAATGCGCAAATTGTAAGCAGAGCTACACAGGCAAAACAAAGAGAAATTTAGAAATTTGGAAGAAAGAATACTTTAGGAATATTTGGCTTAAGCAGATGGATAAATCAGCAGTAGCAGTTCACTTTTGGACCAAAAATCATGAAATAAAACTGAAAATTAAACTGCTGAAACATTCTTCACAACCCATTGGAGTTATCCACTTGGGAAAAAATTTTGATATTAAAAGATAAAGAAAACCTAATGAATTTCAAGTTTCCTCCTATGGATGAATTCGGCCATTTCCTACTTCAGCTAACAGATGCCAACATAGGAACATCTGGATGTCTAGCCATCATTTTGAGTAACGCCAGTTCAGTGAGCAGCTGAAGATGGGAGGGATTCTGCGGAAATGCATCTTATTTTATGTAAGTAAATGGAGTTTAGTGTAAAAAATTAATACCTAAGTTTAGGATATATTTTGTATTATTTGCAGTGCTTCATCGCAAATATGATTCTACTCAATCAACAACATACAAGGTTAATGGCACCAAGTTTGCAATTCAGTATGGTTCAGGAAGCCTTTCAGGATTTTTGTCAACAGATGTACTTCGGGTGAGTATCAAGTGCGTTAATTATTCATTCATCTTGCAAGTAAGTTTATTTAGTGATTTGTATTTGTTCCAAGTTAGCAGCTAATCTGTAACCTAGATTGCTTATAGGTTGGAGGTTTGGAAGTGAAAGATCAGACATTTGCTGAGGCCATGAGTGAACCAGGACTTGCCTTTGTAGCTGCCAAGTTTGATGGCATCTTGGGTATGGCATACAGTTCAATATCAGTAGATGGTGTGACACCAGTGTTTTATAACATGTACAAACAAGGTCTGGTAGCACAACCAGTATTCTCCTTCTATCTTAGCAGGTATGTTTAATGTAACCCTTGTCAGTCTAGGTAAAAAATTTTAAATTTTCACAAACATTAAAATTTATTTCTAATTTTGCAATAAGTGAAAATTATGGTTTGAATATGATTGAGTGAGTTCTAATGATAACTCACTTGTCCACCGGGCATTGGGGTTCCACATGGATTGCAAAGGGCAGTAGCATATCCATTTGTAAATGCATACACCAAGAGAATTAGCAAACTACAATATATGGAATTATGGGGAAGATGGGGATGAAATGATCATGGGAGCAACCGCACAATGAGAGGCAAGGGAAACCAGAGTACCCAGAGAAAACATGACCAATCCCACTTATGGCTTCTGGGATAGATGGGAGGCATGCAGTCTTATCTACTTGGCCACAGCACTGTCGTAGCATTGAATATGGCTTATATTGGCATAGCTTGAGGCTTATAAAAATGTCACAATTTAAGTAAAAATCATGTCACTTAGCATTGAGGGGGTGGGGGAAGCAAACATCTTAAAGTGAAAGAATTCTGTTTCTGAAAGTGGAATTTAATTAAGCAAGAGCGAGGAAAAATGAAAATTTAAGATCAGAACAATTATAGGGGGAGAAAAAAAAATTAGAAGTTTGTTTCTTTTATAGCCACTGTGAAACAAAATGCTGCTTTTTCCTGAGAAATTGAATGATAGTAGCAATGGTTTTCTTTTTTTTTTCTTTTTCTTTTTCAGGAACATTGAAAGAAATATTCTTCTTCATCCCTCTTTTTCTTCATCTGCTTTATCATCATTGCTGCAGCATTATGTGGATGAGCTGTTATTCTTTTTACACACAAGTCAAAAATTGAAAGCAGGTTCTAGTTAGGATACAGAACTGTTTTATCAAGTATGTAAACAGTATCATAGATCACAGAGTTCAAATGTCATGTCTGATTATAAAACACACTTTTCTGCCCCAACAACTGAATACTACTACAGCTTAAAAGAATCTCATTGCTACATATGTGAAGAAACAAGGATTGACAACACCAGTTGCTATGCAGTATGGTGATTTCATTAGAGTGGTCGATTAAAAACTTATGATGAGACAAGAACCTCATAAACTTATAATGAATTAAGCAAGGAATATTGTACATTATATATGTTAGGTAGCCATGAACATAGTAAAGGAATATGAATTTATAGAAAAATATAATGTTTAGAGATAATGGAGTTTGAAGGATTTTCTTGATTTATTCAATTGTGTCTTTACAATTTATCTTACATTAACTAAAAATGTTAATGATTTCAAAATGATTTCAATTATCTTACATTATTCTTATTTTGTTCTTGTTTATTATGCAATACGTATGACAGTTTTAAATTGGAAGAAAACGTATCATTAAGTACTTTCTTTATATTAAATAGCATCTAAAGTCAATTAGATGAAAATTTCTCTTCATCACTGCAGCTTGATAATAAAAATTTAATTTTATAAAATCTTCCCCTAAAAATTGAAAATTATAAGTTCTACTGTTTTTATCACAAATTCCTAGGATTGAAATCTCTTCTCTGATCCCATTTTCCAGTACTTTCTGTTATGAATGGCATAAAATGTCAAATTTGTTTGTAATTTTGGATCATTTACATTGCATTTAGGTTGTTCTCTTTTCTCCTCTTGTCATTTTCTGGCAATCTCTCATCAATCATTCTACTAATATTGTCAGGTATCGGAGGTGGCAGGAGAAAGAGTAGGGCAAGTAGAATTGATTACCAAAGATGGGAGCCTAGGCCTAGAGGGTTTTCATACATTTAGGAGATGTGTTGGCTGAAGCCTCCAGAGCAGCAATGTCAGTGTCTTCAGACAGCGTCAAGGGAACTAAGAGAATTAGAGTGCAAGAAACATGAAGCATAAAAATGACCTTTTTAAATACAAAGTTTACCACATGCAGTTGCTATTGTTGATTTCCAAATTATTTTATCCAGTCAGATTAAAATATTGGCATGGTACATTTAATGTGATGAAGAGTGGGAGTTTTTCATCTTTCACCTTCATCTACTCTGAGCTTAGTCAGGAAGACATTTGCCTGCAATTCTGTTGATCCTGTGCTTTGTTACTGACACTTAGTTGTTACTTGAGATGCCCACAATTTGAAACACTTTATTATACCTATTAAATATTTATTGGTAATTATGTGATTCCATGGCTTCAGCATATGACACTATGTATGAACAAAGTTAATTTTCTCTGCTCAATATTCAATGTGGGGAATGCTTGTTGCATTGAAATACAGTGGAGAATAAATATATCCCAGAATCACTATAGAAGCAGTGAATTCCTAACAGGAGCTCTGAAAACTAGCAGAAGAGGCTGTAGATAGTTTCCATCAAGCACATTTGCTTTAGGCCAGCTCCCTAACAAAGTATTTAAAAAAAATTAAAATAATTCAGTGTAATACTTTGAATTATGGAGAGAGATTCTAGGAAATTTACTTTTAATTTTGGTGTGTGGAATGCTCAGCATCTCCAAAATAAACAGCAGATGAGATTTTATGTAACCCTTTAATAAGGGACAAAGATAATGAGGACTTTAAACTCAGTGCTGTGGAATGAAAGAATAAGAAAAATAATATATAAAATCATAATGCAGAGTGTAATTCTATATGAAGCAAAAGTTTGGAGTTTAAGTAAGAAAATGCATCAGAAATTAATTTCTATAGAAATGAATTCCCTAATTTTATCATTATAACAATTTTTAAATGGCCCTAATGTTGTTCATAGCTTCCCAGAAAAATCTGAAAATTTGTTTTTTGTGAGAATGATGAATGTTGTATAATTTCTGTTTGTATTTTTTATTCAATTTATAAATTGAACACATTTATTCATTCACTGAATTTGAGGAAATCTGAGTTCATTACAAATTAGCACTGCATTTAAGTAGCCTAAAGGGAAGGAAAAAAAAAAGATATTTCAATAACTTAAGTTTTACCTAACCGCAAAAATCTAATATAGTTAATAAAAATAACACAAGTAATAGTAATTTAGAAAACTAACATACATTATTACAATTTTTCCCCCTCCCCATTTATAACAAGTCTGCAAATCAGAAATGCCTGCTATATTGTGGTTAATAAAACAAATTTTATGCACAGTCACATCAGCCTAAGTTGAAAGTTATGAGAATGAATGTAGCATATTGGTTATATATTTGACATGGTCTGAGACAATTTTTCATGAGCATCTAAGAGGCAGACGTGTAATTTTTTGTAAGTTATTTTTCTTTTTCTCTACAGAGACCCTGAGGCCTCGCAAGGTGGGGAATTGATTCTTGGTGGTTCAGATCCAAAATATTACACTGGAGATTTTACATACCTTCCTGTTGATAAGCAGATGTACTGGCAGTTTAAAATGGATAAGTAAGTGAATTTCACATTAAAATGTTAAATAATTGAATGAACCTCAGTAGTTATATTATGACTCTATGCATTAGGGTCATTAGAATCTAAGACATATTTGTAAAGAAAAGAGAAAAAAATAAAGTTAGTTTTTAATTGCTGAAAGTGTATGATTCATAAGCTCCCAGTACAAAAAAATTAAGTCACAGCATGTGTAAGGTGGTTGTAAATTCAAGCACCAGTACATAGATGGCATTGAATATGGAGGATTGGGAAGTACCTATTGGGGAAGTATGGGCCAGATTTCATATCTTGAACAGAGGTGGTACAGTGCACTGCCTGTTTTGTTCATTGTTTCTATAATAGGGCACAAGAGTGGATATTACATAGCATCAAAGAGAGTTTATTGCATTTGGGAATGCCATTCGGTGAAGAAAGTACCAGAATTTCCATGTTTATTGATGTGTATGGTATGGTTATATGGGTCTTCCAGAGTGACAAGACTCACAGCAAACAGGAAATTTACTTCAGAACTATATCTAAAAGATAATGCTGAAAGACTGGGATTGCTATTGTGTAGATAAACATTGCTTCTCTTAGAGGTAGAAATTGCTACAAGATATCAAAGTCAGTCCTTTCCAACTTATTTATGAAAGAACATTGGTAACTGCATAGCAGTAACATGTGGAGCAAAGTGACAAACAAGACACACACTTCTGCTTACAAAATTGTCTGGCTACAATGGGCAAAGAGGTACAAATATGAACTGTTGAGGATGTAAAAACTGGTCAGATAAATCCTATTTTGCCTGTGTAGGAATGATGGCTTGGCACTGTAATCAAAGACCTCGTGAAGCTTGAAGGACTGCATTAAAGGCATGGTTGAAGTGTCAGCCATTTTGTACCAGAATGCATACATTGAGCTGCTGGACAATCAGGTTTTACTTACCAAGGATATAACATTTTCATCCCCAGGATGACAGTTCCTGTATTCACTGGGCTGCAACTTCTATTGATTGACATGATAAACATTCTGGAGTGATCCTCAAAAGGCCCTATTAAAAACCATTTAAAAATTTGAGAGACCACTTGGAACAATGAACCAAATGTTACAGATGGTATTCATAAAATTTGGCCAAGCTGCACAGTTCTTTCAAGCAAGCAAGATTGGAACATTGGTGTCTCCTACATTCAGAACCTTGTCCAGTCCCTGCCACAATGAGTTACAGCTGTTATTCACATTTGTGGTGGTATTACATGCTCATAGGCATGCTCACATTCCAAAAGACTAATTTTTTGTTCATTGTGCTTATTTTGATTGCAAAAACTACATTTGTCTTTGTTTTTTATATGAAGTTACTTAAAAAAGTAGTTAGCTAGCATATTATATTTAAGCTTTTATAACAAATTAAAATGAAGTAAATCACGATGTGAATTTACACAACTAGATCATTTGAAAAATAATGGCAACTTAGTTACTGTTTCACACTAAAATTATTTAGATTATTTTTGTCATTACACAATTCAAATATAGTCCGCTGCTGTCAACAATATATTCCAAATACTTGGAAGACTGCATTTCATTTGCAGCGTCATTTCTGAATATCTCTCTCACTGATTGATATAAAGCTCTTTGAATGTCATTCCTTGATTGAAGGTGAATGCCTGGCAGAGATTCTTTGATCTTCAAAAATTAGCCATAATCACAATGACTTATACAGAAAGGTTACACCTTCATGTTCATATTGTTCCAGATGCTGTTTTTCTGTCTTTTTTCACTGCCACTTTGCAATTAGAGTTAGCTTACATGAAACCTAGCAGGCACAAACTTTCAGCATTTTCAGCTTCTTTATTAAAATTCTAATTATTGATGCTGCAATATCAAGTTACATAGAAGTTTCCACACATTTTCAGAGCCTATTTTCTTCCAGTAAAACTCCTACAGCCTTAACTTAGAAATAGTCTGTTTCAATGACAGGTCTGCAGTGTTTGGTTTGTGTTTACTATTCTCCCTTGGATGAAAAAATGCTTCCATCCATCTTGCAATATTTTGGAATGGTAAACCTTCTCTCCCACAAACTTCTTGTAATTCCCTAAAGTACTGAATTGCATTTTTCATGTTTCAACTTTGATTTTTATGAAATTCTTTGTTCATACATACTGAACATTTTTAGAATAGTTTTATTACAAATCAGAAACAGTCATTGTATTTACAAAATATTGTTACTTTGAAACTTCAATTTTGCAGATTTATAAAACTGCTGCTGCTCTGTAGCATAGTACAGGATTCCAATGGTCATCACTAGGAGCACTGATTTACAGCATTATTGCCATTATTGTTTGAATACCTTAGTAGTAAACTACAGACCTTGATTAAATCTGTGTACTTCAGCATATAATACACACTTGTGGAATGTTTTTGGGTTAGAATGCCAGATAAACATGAGGTACGACAATTTCACTTCCATATTTTTCTATTTCCTATTATATGGATGCAATGCTCGTAGTTTATTTTGGTCAATACAGAAAATATTTTTTCAGGGGCAAATGACTTTAAAATATATTTTCCTTCTCTAGCTGTTTGAGATTATCTGCTTAATATCTTCCTGGTATTAAATGCCTCTTTTATAACAGTTTTCTTTGGTTTATATGGTAGTAAATGCCTTTATTGCCCAATTTGTTGTATTTTTTTTCTCATATATTTCTATTTCTGTTTATTTAAATAGCACTAAGTTCACAAATATTACAATATGGTCTAGTTCTAACCCAGGTTCTATTCCAGGCCAATATTTTAAATCGCTCTGATACAAAAATTTTGATTAATATACTAATTTTCACCATTCAACAAACTATATTTGACAGTGATCGCTTAGCCCCAGTACAGTTCCTGTTGGTATATCCAGAGGACACAGCCCCTTCTACTAATCAAAGAAACACTATAACAACATAAACTAAAACATTTTATACAATTCATTAACCATTCAAAATTAGCAATAAATCTGTTCCCATTTGTAAAACCCCTTGCCCTTAATTAGATTACATCCATACAAATTTAAACTTTTAATCTCTCTACATTCACAATACCATTATCAGCCAATGATACAAATCAAACTCATAGATTTTCTCTCCTCACTTTTTTTTTTTTTTTTTGATTGATTTATTTAAGGACGCTCTTTAACAGCGCAGGTCATCAGCGTCCCATTCAACTCAGGGCGTGAAACGGCCGACAAATTTTGCTCAGAGGCCTCTCTTTCAGGCTTGAGGTTCTTTTTCGTGCCGCAAATGTACGACACGGGACCCACGGCTTTACTTCCCTTCCGAAGGAAGCCATACTTAGGATTTTTACGCCCGAAAAAATCCATCGGTCCTGGCCGGGTTCAAACTCTCTCTCCTCACTGACCATAACCATTTGTTCTTGACTCTATTCCCCAAGATTCCTAATTTGTCACAATGTTATTTAAATTTGGAATCCAACATATTGAAAAATGCATTAATAATCGCTTCTTAGCCAACTGTTTAGGTACACACTTTTTGGTTTCACTTTGGAGTCCATGAAACATTTCCTCAGTATTTATCCAGTAAGTGATACCAAAGTCTACCTTACTAACATTTGAATAAACCAGTCATATTTTACATTTGTGGGAGAATTCTATAAATAGAAAACAGGACTCGCAATAGGAAATTCTTTGTCCCCCTTTCTGGCAGATTTATTTACGAGTGCATTTGAAACTCACATAATTTCCGTCTTCCCTATTATTTTAAATGCTGGTACAGATATATTGATGACATTTTTAGTATAATGAAAAAAGAATTTGTTGAAGATGCTTTGAAGCTTTTAAATATACAAGACAGGAATATATCCTACACTGGAACCAGAAATAAAGGGAATGTTGCCATTTTTAGATATAAAAATTGAAACTCACATAATTTCCGCCTTCCCTATTATTTTAAATGCTGGTACAGATATGTTGATGACATTATTAGTATAGTGAAAAAAGAATTTGTTGAAGATGCTTTGAAGCTTTTAAATATACAAGACAGGAATATATGCTTCACATTGGAACCAGAAACAAAGGGAATGTTGCCGTTTTTAGATATAAAAATTAATAAGAATCGTGGAAATTTAGAATGAGGAATCTATAGAAAGGACACATATAACTATACAAAATCAAATGGTTTAACCCTATAGCTCACAAGCACTCAATTTTCAACAGCTTAACATATAGACTGGTGAATTTACCAATCAGTAAAGAGGAGCACAAAAAAGAATTTGAGAAGATACAGGAAATTGCCATTATAAATGGTTTTAACAAAAATTTAGTAAACAAAAAACTTAATAGATTCCGAAAGAAGAAATTGATCAAGAATACCATCACACTATTAACTGAAAAAGAGAGACCGGTTTTTAAAAAATTCACCTACCATCCAGTAGCTATGAATAAATTCCAAACATTTTTTAAAGATATTAACATTAAATTGGCAACTGTTAACAGATACACTCTGAAAAATGCTTTAGTGGACAACAGTTTTAATAACATTCCAGAGGGGAAAAAGTCAGGCATCTACAAAATAACATGTAAAGAATGTGATAAGATATATGTTGGAAAAACTAAAAGGAACATAGGAACACGGTTAAAGGAACATCTCAGGAACATTAAGTACAAACAGATTGATAGGTCAGCAGTGGCACACCATTTTTGGAAAGATAATCACGACAAAAAAAAAAAAGAAATAAAGTTACTTAAAGAAGCACATGGATGAACAGAATTGGATACATGGGATACGATTTACATTCATAAACATAGGGATCATCTTATGAATTTCGACATTATAGGAGAATGTAATACCATTTTCAGTTAATAAAGAAAAAGCACCACCAGGACAGAGCCACAGGTACTCATAGATGTTAGTTTGTCATACCAGTCGTCAAGTTGGTTGAAGATGGAGAGGATGTCTCTTTGAAACCAGTCCCACCGTATTTAAAAGTAAGTGAAGCATAAGAGTGTGTTTAAATAGTTTTACTCATAAGAGATTTATAATTTGTCTTTGGTCACCAAGCATTTTCTTTGCTGCAATTTGCTTACTTAACTTCAACCATTTACCATATATTGCTTGTTGTCTCCATTCATTTGTTCTTGAGCATTTAAACAAAATATATTCTACATTTTCCAAATTTTCACATATGGGGCAAACTCCATGCTCACAATTACTTCTAAAACTCCTTAAGCTCCAGATCCCTAATCTAAACCATGCCATCCTCTCTCTCTCCTGCTTATTATACTTACTAATGTATCTGTCGCTTTTAACATCCCCTTTTATCTCCTGATAGAACACTAGTGACCTCTTCCCCTCACTATAGAATGTGATATCTGTCTGTCTATATCCTCAAACCTTACTCAAATTATTTCCAAAAACCTCCCTCCAAATCACTTCTTCTTAATCAACATCACCCACTTTGTTAACTCTTCCCCCATCTTTGTTTACCCAGTAGAATTCCCTACTCCAAATTCCTGAAATTTTAAATATTCACGTAACAAAGAAACCTCTAACAATCTGTTGTATCCTAAACAAATACTTCAAAATTCTCTATTACTCACCCTCTAACACCAACCAACTCTTCCCATTTCCAACAGTGCTCCTGCATTTGCAGCATTTTGTAGAATTCCCAACACAATCTTACAAAACTTACCCAGTATCTTACCATGAATTTTCAACTTTTCTCTTTTCCCCATATTTCAATGTCATGTGTCCCCCTTTACTCCACCAATGCCCTCTAAATTCTTTCCAACCAGTTCACCTCTAGTGCAACAAACACACATTGCTTAATTAGTTTCAAGGATAATTGGCTCTTGGTTAATGTTAATTTTTTTCTTTCTCCCATTGACTGAATGAGCTCAGAACCATTTATAACTATGAAAATTCCTTCACAATCTGTATCTTCATCCCCAACATTAACCATTTCTCATCATTCCTCAGCTTATTCCTCTTTTTAAATATTCTCCTATAGAAATAAACACCTGTTCTATCTTTCAGGGTCCAGATGGGAAGCAAAATGTTTTGTGTTGATGGCTGCGAAGCTATTGCAGATACTGGCACTAGTCTTATTGCAGGACCTGTCAGTGATATAACAAAACTGAATCAGGCCATTGGTGGCACTCCAGTTGTTGGTGGTGAATACATGGTAAGTGTATTCAGGACACATCTAAACAGCAATTTTCTGAATGCAGGGCATGATGCTGTAAATAGAAACTAGTGACAGTTACAGCTACTTCTTCAATGATTTTTTTTAGGTTGATTGTAAGCTGATACCTACATTGCCTGAAATTCAGTTCGTTCTTGGTGGGAAAAATTTTACTCTGGATGGCAAGGACTATATCTTAAGAGTAAGTATTCCATAAAACATATTACTGTATGAAATATTGATGGATGAACTATTCTGGTGTATTGCTGAAATATTGTCACTAAGAAATACTAATATGGATGTGTGAATGAAAACCAAATATTAAAGATTTGAAGCTCTCTCAACATTGGAAATTAATGATGGTTTCACTGGATGTCAGCTGATTGTTGTCTGGATTATTAATGAAACTTTCAGTCATCTCAACTCCATGGCCTTCCTCAGGGATCAATGTGCTAATTGTTATGCCTTTTGTGACCTCTATTCTGCTGACATTTTTACACTTTTCAACATTTTTTTTTCCCCCATAACATCCTTCTGTCAATGTTAGCAGGCTTCATTAAGTGAAATGTACTGAAATTAAACTACAAGAGATACCAAGGAAAAGTGACTTACATATGAAGAAAGATAGCTTGACAAAATTTGGGAATACCATTTAAATGCATTTATTAACAACGTTAAAGATAGAGTATAATAAATCTTGCACAGAACATAACAGTAATGATCATAATAAATTAGGAAATCTATACATTAAAAATTTAAAACAAAAGCCTTTTACAACGAACTATAAAGAATCTGACCCATTTAACTATTAGGTTACATTAGACCTAGGGCAAAATTAAATAAGGTACATATAACTTGTCTTCATACTCCAAATAACAGAATAATAAAATTTGATTAAAAAAGATATTACTATGCATTTCATTGCCAAAGCTAGTTCATTTTAAATACATAACATTATGCCCTCAACACCACCTGACAAAATATTACTAAATTGCCTAAAATAGGGGGAAAAAAAACTTACATTAAGAAAACCACCAAAGTCCAAAAGAAATACATTGTACAAACACTGCTCTTACAGCTTAACATCCTGTTACCTGGATATCTGAGTTACTGGATACTCAGTTAATAGCCTCCTTGAATTTCTAGTTATGAAAGCTAGAGCATCTTGACTGCATCTACTACCTTACATTTCCATGGTTAGGGAAGACCTATCAGTCAATAGGCTCCATTCCTACATCATGATTCAAGAAAATACAAGAAATTAGGGAAAGATGCAGATATTTAGATATAGTGCAAGACTGGCACAGATAAATTCTTGAGATGCCATTGGTTCCATCAGAATGGGTGGGTGAGCCAATAAGATGTTATATGCCGCTGTCATCAGCATTTGTTTAAGACCTACAAGTATTGGGATTATCTAATCCAGAAAGCTATGGAGATATAATTACATGAAAATACATATAACAGAGACCAGGATTTTCAGCTAAGCAAAAATAGAAACTATTATCACTTTGTTAAAGCAGAGAGGTAGAGGACTAACTTAACATATGAAGACCAACAGGTGAGGAGGAAATAGTCACAGTTTCCCAGGCTACAGAAGCACTTTCACAATGCAGTGGTGAACTACCATGAACCACACACATCACTATGGGTGGCTGAGATCATTAAGGCATGGACCTGTGAGTGGGAGGTCTGGGGGTTTGAATCCCGTCAGGACCATCCTCCCTCACTGAGGTTTTTTCCAGATTTTCCTCAGTCTTGATAAATGACAAATTCCGGGGAGATACCCTAAACTTTGGCCTGAAACATTTCCTTCCTTAAAAAATTCCTTTCCCAATATATCATTTCATCTCATGTATGATCAATGTCCACTGTCTGTGGTGCCTCAGTAGTAAAAACGGGCATTAAACACCATTAAAAAAAAAAAAAAAAAGAAAGAAAGAAAAAAAAAAAAAGAACCATACAGGAAGCAGTTTCTTGATGCATAATTAGTCTATTTATGGACTGATCACAAGATCCAAAACAAATTGTTAATGATGGGGCATATGACATCTGATTAATTCACTGCCTGCTCTCCAAAACAATAAATTACAAGAATTTATGTATAAGTAAAGCATGGATTAGCACATAGATTCAGTACCTTGAGGAAGACTACAGAGTTGAAATGACAGAAATATTAGTAGACAATGCAGACAATTCTTGGTTGATATCCCATGAAGTTGTCATTAAAACTGAATATATTCCAGAAGGATTAGAAGATTAAAATAAAAAGAAAAAACTTATGTATGTATTTGTTAGCCTCAATTTTTAAATAGTTTGGCAGTTGTTTCCAGTTTTGAAATGTTCTACATATTAAATTAGATGTATTCATCTACTGATCACATACGATCATATGGAAAATTTCTAATACAGATATTTTCATTAATGGATAGATACAAGGAAGAAATTAGATACAAACAAGCATAAGTGAAAATTAGATTTATACCTAAAGATGCTTCCTAACTTGTGCTTCACAGGACTGAATACAGATAATATGAACATGCACACAAGCATTCAAACACAACCACGGAAAGAATACAAGTGGCATGTAGATAATAATTGGTACTTACGAGATATGATAAGTTCATAAATGATAGTGGAATATTTAGGTAAAATAAGGGAGAAATGGATTTGAATAGTTAAGAAGGATGAGAGAATTGGGATATGAGGGATAAAATAGTGCTAACAAGAGAAATACAAGAAGTGGGGGTTGTGTGTCATGAGGCCTTGTATAGATGAAAGTTAGATTTATTAATATTATAATATAGGTCAAGTACAAGATACAAACAGATTAAAATATTTTCTAGTTGAAAATGTTTGTATAAACTTGATGACTTTTAAATACTGTATGTATTTGTTTCTTTTGTACTCTGACAGTTGTTGTTTCTGACAGTGTCAGAAATTTGTTTGAATAGTAGCTGAATAAATATTTCTTGAATTTAGATAAGTTTATGCAGAAATAAGGAAGATATAACTTTTTTGAAAAAGATTTTTTTTGGAAATAAATTATACAAATTTGTATAAATGTTTACAAATTGAACATGTTTTTTTGTTTGTTTGTTTGCAGGTGTCTCAGTTAGGTAAGACTGTATGCCTGTCTGGATTCATGGGAATCGACCTCCCTAAAGGTCCTCTGTGGATTCTAGGAGACGTCTTCATTGGTAAATTCTACACAGAATTTGATATGGGAAATAATCGTGTGGGCTTTGCAGTTGCTGCAGAGGTTTGATTTAAATGGACAATAACAATTAGAAAACATTGTAGCCTCCATTATTACAGATATTTTTGCTCTCTATACTATGATTATGCTAGCAAGATGCAATAAGCCCCCTACCACTGTTAAATGTTTGCTGATTAGCATCTCATGTTAGTATTACAAGCTGATATTTTTAATTTTTCAAATTGTTCATGTACAAAAATAAAAAATATTCATACATTGGTGCCACAAAAAGAGATTTTGTGTTTTGTAATGTTGCATTTTAAAATTTGTAATTTTGTTTGCAAGTTCTCTACAGAGTTTGGTATTGATAATCATGTGGACTTTGCAGTGCTGCAGAGAGATTTGATTTAAATGGTCAACAACAAAGAGAAAACTTAGTAGTCCCAATTATCATAGATATTTTTTATCTTTACTGTGACACTAGCAGAATGCAGAAGTTCCTTATCACTTACATGTATTGCTGATTAGCATTCCATGTTAGTATTACAAATTGATATTTTGAAATTGTTGATGTAA
This sequence comes from Metallyticus violacea, assembly GCA_030762175.1. Taxonomy (NCBI): domain Eukaryota; kingdom Metazoa; phylum Arthropoda; class Insecta; order Mantodea; family Metallyticidae; genus Metallyticus; species Metallyticus violacea. Next base: position 30,735,103 of record CM060835.1, read on the forward strand.
AAGATAATAAAAAATGTGGACTAATACATTGGTGCCGTAGAAAACAGATTTTATTTTGTAATGCTGCATTTTAAAATTTGTAATTTGGTTTGCAAAATTGGTATTACATGTTTGGCACATTAATTTGTTTGCACTTGGTCTAATGTTTGTGATAAATAAAATACCAGAAACTAATAACTTTTCTTTATCTTAAACACCATTATCTTCCTTCGTGGCCTGTAGAAGTTGTGTTAAATTTGAAAGCAGTGAAGTCAAATTATTACCAGCAGGAACAACTTAGAAACCTCATTAGCTATGGGAATGTGTTTTCTTCATTCTGGATGCAATCAGTGTACCAACATGAGCCAAACTGAGGGACTAATTATTTGAAAAACACTCTTCCTGACTTCACTTACTTGAGATTAAATTGAGCATGTGGACAAAGGTCCATGAAACATGTCCTGATTTAATCTTAAGTAAGTGAAGCCAGGAAGTGTGTTTTTGGAATAGTTCAACTCACCAGAAATAATAACAATAATAATTGTGTTTTATTTATATTGTAGTATTTATTTTATCCCCCAAAAAGCAATATATATGTACAGGTAAACAATAATCATTAACTTTTCATAAAATAAAGTTTTCTCATATTATTCTACAGAAAATCACAAATTGTGCAAGAATCAGTAGAATCTAAGAAGAAGTGCTGCAAGAAATATGCAAAGAATATGCAGTTAATTTTTTCAGTGATATAGAAAAAAATTATTTCATTACAGACTAACAGAAATTTGCAGCTAATTATAATATATTCCAAGTGCTTTCTGTACATTGTTGGGGTCATTTAGATTAAGTACCTCTCATTTCTGTGACATTGTATATGCAAAAATGTGACTGATGGTAATGAAGGATAGAAAAAAAACATTAAAGTACATAAGAGAGTGTAATGTATCTCACAGATACTTTGATAATGAAACAAAAATAATAGACTCTCTGATCAGTAATGAGCAAGGTAGTGCTACAATGAGTTTTAAGAAGCTGTTATGTGTTGAAGCCATTTCGCATTAACAGTTACATCAGTACATTGAAAAAAGAGGGTAAAATATCTCTCAGATACATTGCAGTTAATGAAGGTTATAGGAGATTATCATTCCATGCAAAATTTTGCTAGTTATATAAAGAGGCTGGTAAAGTGACACTGTACTTCACTGACTGAACAATTTATTAGAACATGTTTCAAGAGCTTTTGCTCTCATCTTCAGCTGGGGACCAACTAACACTGGCAGCTAATGATGTGATCTCTAATGGTTCCAATATACAGTAAAACAGGAAGTCCATTGTTGGAATGTCAAAATTCATAACACGATGCTCATTCTTTAAAATGAAAATCTTTCCCATATTGCTAATTCCCTGGATTGTTGATAGCTCATAACAGCGTCCCCAGCTGAGGATGAGAGCAAAAGCTGTTGAAACATGTTCTGATGAATTAATCAGGTAGTGAAGTATAGTGTCGCCTAATACTGACCTCTTTGTGAATATAATCAATCAACCTCATTGTTTCTAACTTATATTAAGTTTAAAATTTTTACTAGACTCTGATCCTCATTTTCATTTTAAAGAATAAGCATCATGTTATGAATTATCATAAATCTGCAGTATTTTGAAATGTCCAGTCTTAACTGAATTAATTTTTTTATTACCTAGGTAATAATAGAATTTCAAACATGTTTTTTTCTTCTAGAGGTGACAGTAAAATTACCATACTTTTATATTAATGTATTTTAACACTTGTGTTCAGAAGTGTTGAAAGTGAAGCAGTGATATCTTCAAAATTGAATGTTGACATGAACTTCATTTTAAATTAGGATATGTTTCAAGAATATTCCCATCCTCAGATATTAATTCACTAGTGGGTAAATTTAGGGCTGTCTGGGTGGTTGTGGCTGGAGCTCAATCACTTCTCTTTAACATATGTTATGAAATAGGAATTTACTAAATTTGCCCAGAGGTGGAATGTCAAAATTCATTAAATTTATCTCAGTTTGTTCAAATGAAAAATGTTTCTCATGTGAATAGTTATATCAGAATATGTATTCTTTTAACAAAATGGCTTCTTGCTTATTTTCATGGTTGTGTTCCCAAAAGTGTAGTTCCCTAGTGGTATCATTTGATATCAAAACCTTATTCCTGAGCATTCCCACAGAAAAACTTGCTAACTTCTTAAGAAAATGATTAAAATTAGTACAATACAAAGAGAAGAAATGGAAGATGTAATAAAACTTACAAACTTATGCATACAACACAATATGCCAAACCAAATTTATTCATTTTTGGCAGACTTATTCATGAAATATTTTGAAGTTCACATCACAAACACCTTTCTGTTAATTTTTTAAAATTGCTATAGATATGTAGATGATACATTTCCAATAATACTGAAGGAATATTCATAAGATGAACTTGAAATACTAATTGGAATTTGTACAGGGAAGCTAATCATATAATGAAGATCATTACATGACTGAGTCAAACTACACACTAGGCATACCTAAAGATAAACTTCTAACTTATTTACATAATTAATTAATGATGCACACATAAAGGGATACATAAAACTCACTGAAATTTGCATAAACCAATCTTATTTTTCGTTCAAGGGCAAATTCTATAAACAAGAATCAGGACTTATTATGGGCAGCCCTTTATGTCCATTTCTAGCTAACCTCTTAATGAGCAGATTTGAAACACACATCAACTTAGCATTTCCATACATTGCAGTAGTTTTATTAAACCAGAGATAAAACTACTGAAACAGCTTCATAACGCAATAGAACTTTCCACTTGGGAAAACATTTTCATTACAAAAAATAAGGATAATTTGATGAATTTCGATTTCCCTCCAATGGATGAACTCAGCAAATTCCTAATAGAACCAACAGATGCCGCCACAAGAACATCAAGAGACCCAACTGCCATGTATAACAACAGTTTATCTATAGGCTGAAGATGGGAGGGATCACTGCCGAAACCTATGTCCAGATTTTTATGAAGTGAATGGAGTTAGTGTGAAAAAAACTGTATTACATTGTTTATATACATACCACTCCATTGTCAACAGCTTCGTAAGTACATTTAATTGGGACAAATTCTATATTCATAAGTCTCTGCGACTGGTTTGTGAACTCACTGAATGCTCCAGGAACTACTAAACTAATAGGCTTTTATTGCTAAGACACGTAAAAAATGTATAAATAAAGTTTTATTATATATCTGTAACATTAAATATAATTGATATTGAGAGCCTTCTGCCAGCATGAAAATGAATTCCATTGTAACATGACAGGAAGAAAAGAACCCCTCCAATGTCGTTTTGAGGATAATTTTATGAACTTTGAGAGCCTGACGGAGGAAAAGCTGATTAAAAAATTCATCAAGTATTTGCCTGAGGGTGACCAACAAGACTGTCCATTAGACAGAAGGTTTGGAAGTCAATTTACAGCCGATGATGTGGACAATGGCCCATTAAACATTTTTGAAGCATTATTTGTAGGCAGAGCTCAATAGTATAAAATTGACTCACTCATTTAATTATTAACCCTACAATCAGTTGCATTAATGTTTTGGGTATCTGGCAGCAGTTTCAAAATATTTGCATACTTCAGCAAACACTTTAGATAGAATGGTGGTTTTGATTTCTTGTTTGAGGACTTTTGTTAACCAATGCTGGCAGCATCTTTTAGTACAGAATTTATAAACCATTCACTTTTGATACTTATTTGGAGCTTATCAAGAAACATATCCTTCTGCACTGAGATTACAAGGACAAACAGACATCAGTTCATGCTGCCAACTTCAATTCATTTTACACCTGTGGCTTAGATTTTTGGCTTAAGTATCAACAATAAGCCCATCTCAACAGCAGGTATGTAAACATCATGTATTGCTATTGTAATGATAATGATGCATTTTTGAGGGATTTGTGCCTTCCTATAATTTCATATAACACCTCTGAACTGTTTGTTCATTCACAACATAAATACTGAAGGTCTGGCATATTTTCCATGCCATTGTAGTGGTGTTATTCCCAGTTTAAACTCATAACTCATAATGCCCATGCATGACCATGCTTCTCATCTCTGAGAAGAATAATGCTTACTAGCTTAAGAAATCAATGCCTGCCTTACCTTGTTTATAGTGTATTCATTATATTGCAGAAAACTTGCAGTTCACAACCCCGAAAAGAGAGACATAATATTTTAATAGCTAATTTTAAAAGTATAATAACTCATTGTACATACTGTCAAATGTTTTTAAGTTATTGTTCCATATTCTTAAAATTGTTATGAAGAAAACATAAGCATAAGAAATTAGTTCCATAATTTTTCAACATTATTACTGGCTGTTTTAATAATTAACTGCAGGGATGAGACCTAAGATCTATTGCAGATTGTTTATGGAAATCATGCTAGACAGGAACACAATGGCAGGATCCTATGGCACTGTGATTGATGGTTTGCATGGCCATTGCCTTCTAAAACACAGGATAGGACATAAACAATGAACAAACATTTAAAATGCATCCATGTCTGAGGCACAATTTCATCCTGCAATCCTGAGATTGATTACTTACTGTCTGTAAGGATAACCATTAGGGATGATTATTTTAATATATGACTACAAATATTGAATTTTGTTTAAATCGTAATTCTAACAACACCAGCACCAGCAGCAGCAGCAACAACAACAACAACAACAGCTCAACTGCAATTGCATTAATTGAAGGTCTTTGAAAATTTACAAGGAAGAACTTCAGCTCAAACATGAATTTTCAATTAAAAATTTGTAGAGGCATATATCATAATGGTACTGAAGTTCATTAAAGCATTCATTTGCATAATACTTAATATTGAAACACAGGGGGATATATTAGTCAATACACTTCTTTGAAAATGTACAGGATTCTCTATAAAATGTAATATATCCAGTTTCTGGTTGTCTATTTCTGTAAATAATAGAAAATACATGTCAGAAGGATAACAGATTGCAAGGTTTGTTTGTTAAGTCCATACAAAAATAAAGAAGATAATTTTTTTTTGGAAAAAGATTTTTAATTTTCAACATAATCTTCAATCTTCTTTCAAATCTGTACACTTATTTCAGCAATTTTCTAATTTGTTTATCCCATTTATAAAATGGATTTCTTTAGCTCTGCAAAACATGCATTTGATGTGAATTTATTTCCTGTTAGCTATTTCTTCATGTTGGGGAACAGGAAGTAGTATGAGGGAGCTAAAATCGGAGTGTAGAGGGATGAGGAAGAATTTCATATTTTAAGTTCCAATAATTTAGAGATCTCAATCACAGACCTATGCACTAGTGCATTATGTAATGAAACAGTATCTTTGTCTTTGCCAGATGAGGATGATTCTTCTTGAATGAGTTATTTAATTGCTTCAGTAGCATTTATTCACCAGTTATGGTTTTGCTCTTTTCCAAAAATGCAATTAAAATTGTAGTGTGGAAATCTCAAAACATGGTTTCCATCCCTTTTCTGCTGAAGGAACTATTTTTGCCATCTTTGAAGCACTTTCTGCAGTTGCAAACCACTGTTTAGACTGCTCCTTCATTTTCAGTGTGGTAGTGGACCCATTTTTTTTGACTATTATATACTGTTTCCAAAATTCAGTTAATTTACATATAAATAGCTCCAAATTCTGTAAGATAATGACAAAAATTTCTCCTTTCTGGTCAGCAACTCATTAGCAAAATACGGCACCCACATCTCTGATAGCTTTTTAATTTGTAAATGGTTGCCTGATCTCCAGAAATTTTCACAATTTCAGCAATTTTTTGCACCTTGATTCTCTAATCACTCTGCACCATGTCGCAGATCTTTTAAATTATTTCGGTAGTCATTACCTTGACAGGACATCCCTTTATGTGTAGTACAAATATTGAGATTCCAATATGGAACATATAAATATAAATTAATTATGCTTTTATATATATAATCTATAAATAAGCATAATTTTTAATTTTCACTTCCTTAAATTTGTCAACAATTTTGAACAAATTGCAAAAATTCTTTACAATTTTGATTGGTAAGCACCCATCAACCTCCAATAAGGAGTTTTTCAATTACCAAGGAGAATTTCAAGTACACTTATTTTCTAACAGAGGACAGAGGGACATGTGGTAAGCCCATTACCTCCATCACCATCTGACAGGGTGCTAGGGTGTTTCTTGCATGTAAAAAGATCCACAGCCTAAAAGTCCCTCCCAGAGGAATTGGGCTTGAGATGCTTATGCTTTGAAAAATTTATCACCTGGGTTTGGATTTTCAAACCTTGGATCCAGAGTAGAGTGTGCTACCTCCAGATCACTGAGACTGACTTTTACAATTATAGTCATATTATTGACAGCCATTAGCTGACTCAGATATCAGTTAATTTTTTTTTTTTACGTATTTGAGAGCACCATTTACAGTAGATATTTGAGTCTGGAATACCTAAAAATAAAATTTACCATTGTTGGAAATATTTAGTTTAATTTAATTTAATTTTATTTTTGTCAGGTACAAAAAAAAAATCCTCATTTTATACATAAAGATTAAATTGTTCTATAATGCCTTAAAAATGTCTAAAAAAATTGCTGCCCATATTGAGGGCAAAAGATACAGATGTGATGTGTTTAAGATAAATAAACATTTGTAGAAATGTACTTGCAAAAGGAAATTTCTAGTATATTTTTGCAAGGCTAGGTCCGTATGATTTATATATTTCCAGTTCAACCCCAAGAAACATAAATCTAAGTGTATTTGTCAGGAATAATTAACAATTAAAAATTAGCAATATTGACTGATAAAAAAATGTGAAAGAACATAAAAGGCAATTTGTTAGCTGGGAGGTTCCAAAAAATTAACTTGGAATTTCTCAGGAAATATTGGAGAGTTGGTCATTCTAACTGCAACACAATTACCCAATGTAAATTATAATTAATCTGTCATCTAACACACTCTTATGCTTCACTTACTTTCAAATAAGGTGGGACCGGTTTAGAAGAGATATCCTCTCCATCTTCAACCAACTTGACGACTGGTATGAGAAACTAACATCTATAGGCCCTGTGGCTCCGTCCTGGTGGTATTTTTTCTTTATAAACTGGAAATTGGTATTACATTCTCCTATAATGTCCAAATTCATAAGATGATCCCTATGTTTATGAATGTAAATCGTCTCCCATGTGTTCAATTCTGTATGTCAGTGTGCTTCTTTAAGTAACTTTATTTCTCTTTTTATATTGGGATTATCTTTCCAAAAATGGTGTGCCAGTGTTGACCTATCAATCTGTTTGTACTTAACGTTCCTGAGATGTTCCTTTAACCGTGTTCCTATGTTCCTTTTAGTTTTTCCAACATATATCTTATCACATTCTTTACATGTTATTTTGTAGATGCCTGACTTTTTCTCCTGTGGAATGTTATTAAACCTGTTGTCCACTAAAGCATTTTTCAGAGTGTATCTGTTAACAGGTGCCAATTTATCTTTAAAAATTGTTTGGAATTTATTCATAGCAACTGGATGGTAGGTGAATTTTTTAAAAACCGGTCTCTCTTTTTCAGTTAATAGTGTGGTGGTATTCTTGATCAATTTCTTCTTTCGGAATCTGTTAAGTTTTTTGTTTACTAAATTTTTGTTGAAACCATTTATAATGGCAATTTCCTGTATCTTCTCAAATTCTTTTTTGTGCTCCTCTTTACTGATTGGTAAATTTACCAGTCTATATGTTAAGCTGTTGAAAATTGAGTGCTTGTGAGCTATGGGGCTAAACCCCTTTGATTTTATATAGTTATCTTTGTGCATATCCTTTCTATAGATTTCAAATTCTAGATTTCCATGATTATTATTAATTTTTATATCTAAAAACGGCAACATTCCCTTTGTTTCTGTTTCCAGTGTGAAGGATATATTCCTGTCTTGTATATTTAAAAGCTTCAAAGAATCTTCAACAAATTCCTTTTTCACTATACTAAAAATGTCATCAACATATCTGTGCCAGCATTAAAATAATGTGGGAAGGCGGAAATTATGTGAGTTTCAAATGTACTCATACATAAATCTGCCAGGAAGGGGGACAAAGGATTTCTCATTGTGAGTCCTGTTTTTTGTTTATAGAACTCTCTTGCAAATATAAAATATGACTGGTTTGTACAAATGTTAGTAAGGTGGTCTTTCCTGTGAGTTTCATTAATTCCTATTTCCTTTAACCAATCGTTCAAAAACGATAAAAGCTTGTCAGTTGGAATACTTGGAAACAAAGATACTACGTCGAAAGACACTAAAATTTCAGAGGGTAGAACGTTAAAATCTTTTATTTATTCTATTAACTGGAATGAGTTTTTTATGCTTCTACTTTGAAACCTTGGTAGAGCTTTAAATCTGTCTGTAAGTCATTTTGCTAGAAAGTATGTACGGGAATTTATATTATTAATGATGGGTCTCATGCCCTTCCCCGTTTATGGATTTTAGATAACCCATATATTCTGGCTATATTAGGATTGTTTTGTTTTAAACTACATTTTTCAATGTCTGGTATTATAGTGTAAGTCTGTATAGCTTCATTGACTGTTTTTGTGCATTCTTTCAATGGGTCAAATTTGACATGGGCATATTCTTTTTCGTTTAGCAACTGTAACATTCTGTCAGTGTAATCATCTTTGTCCATAGGACAAAGGAACATAGTAAAACGGTTAAAGGAACATCTCAGGAACGTTAAGTACAAACAGATTGATAGGTCAGCAGTGGCACACCATTTTTGGAAAGATAATCCCAATATAAAAAGAGAAATAAAGTTACTTAAAGAAGCACACTGATGTACAGAATTGGACACATGGGAGACGATTTACATTCATAAACATAGGGATCATCTTATGAATTTGGACATTATAGGAGAATGTAATACCAATTTCCAGTTTATAAAGAAAAAATACCACCAGGACGGAGCCACAGGGCCTATAGATGTTAGTTTCTCATACCAGTCGTCAAGTTGGTTGAAGATGGAGAGGATATCTCTTCTAAACCGGTCCCACCTTATTTGAAAGTAAGTGAAGCATAAGAGTGTGTTAGATGACATATTAATTATAATTTACATTTAACAAGCTTTACGGTGTGAGTTCCAACAGAATTTTTTAAAAATGTCTTATTTTTCGAAAGTTTTTAATGAACAATTACCCAAGTTGATTCTTACAATTCTCTGTTGAGTCTGCAATATGAATAGTTTGAACATTTTCCAACTCTGAAGAAAGAAGAGAAATAAAATCTGCATCACTGTCTCTAACATATTAAATAAATGCAGAACATGAAAATGTTACACATCAAACATTCTGTACCAACATGTGCAAACAATTATTACCTAATTTTACCCAGCTAGTGACAAGAATAAACTTCTTTGTCTTAATTGCCATAGTGTATCAGTGTTGGCATCTGGCAGGTGTTTGGTCCCAATAGAACAATACATATCCTGTTGTTAATATCAGTTTAGCATGAAAATGTAGTATCTATTGAAATGTGGTATATAAGGGGAAAAGATTTGATAGTTCAGCACTGTGAGTGTACAACAGCCAAGCAAGATGTGCCGCCTTAGCTTTCTAGTGCTTCTCCTCACTGTTTCCTGCTATGGCAGTTTTCTCAGGTAAGAAACCTTTGCTCTTCAGCACAGATGAATACCATAGCATAGAGCATTAACCACTTGTGGTGCCTCAGTAGTAAAAACTGGCAATAAACACTATTAAAAAAAATACAGCATTAAAAAATTATCAGCCAAATATAAATTCTTGAATTTTCTAAGAGCACTAGTGATGTCACTCTAAATCTCAAACTTGTTTTATTTCATTCATTAATGAGATTAGCAATTGGTAATAATAACACTATTTCAAATAAGTGTACTTACGAAGCTGTTGACAATGGAGTGGTATATATATATAAACAATGTATACAGTTTTTTTCACACTAACTCCATTCACTTACATAAATTTGGAACATATGTTTCGGGAGCGATCCCTCCCATCTTCAGCTCTAAGAGTTTGTCAACAGGCTGAAGATGGGAGGGATCGCTCCCGAAACATATGTTCCAAATTTATGTAAGTGAATGGAGTTAGTGTGAAAAAAACTGTATACATTGTTTATAACACTATTTGTCTTATATCACTGAAGTTGCTTCAACCCTTCAACTTAACTATTTGTGAAAGAGTAAATATGGTAGAACAAAATTAAAATAGGTTTAATGTTGATTTGGGTAAATTCTTAAAGATATTAGAGGCATATATATTTGGTTGATATTAAATGTTACTAATTTGGTAGGATGATCTCTGATCAATTACCTGCTCACCACACATGCAATAGCTAGCTAGAAGACAACCAAATAAATTTCAGCATTATTGACTTATAAGGTTAAGCACTATAGAAAAATTAAATAAGCAAATGAAAAATATAATAAAAACTAGTTGCAAAAGAGCCATATTTAAAATCTCCTAAAGCTGAATGCCTAAGTAAGGAGGGAATTGAAATTGAAATTTTATAAAATTCTATTCTCCACAGGATACCTTTGATAAAGAAGGAATCTGCCAGAAAAACTTTGCAATCAGCTGGAACAGATGTACATGAAGAAAATGCTATTGGACCACAAAGCACTGGAAATGTACAGCTAAAGAACTACATGGATGTAAGTATGTGTACAAAAACAAACTGTTTTAAAACCATATCTCAAATTAATGGGAAGAAATAAGGAATTTACCTTTTTATCAAACAATTAGATTAAATAATTCTAATATCTGATGTCTGTAAACATAATGCAAATAAAAACTGAACTTCTAAGATAAAAAATTGTAATTCTTGCCACTGAAAGAACACCATTCTTCCACTGACACTCCTTATATGAAGGTATCATTAGCACTTTATTTCTTGAAAGCATAGGCAACCAGTGACAACATTGGATGTTCTACTACTTAAATATACAGAAAAAAAAAAAACCATGAAACTCATCTAACTCTAAAAAAGGAAGTCCATATGGCATGCCTTTCTACTCCAGAGCCTCAAATGTTCGAATACTTCTATGCCTGACACCATCTTTTTCTGAATCTATGGTGTATTATAAGCAATGATACATTCCTAAGAGATGATGTTGCTAATGTCTTTATCCTTAAGAGTCGTGAAAAACACTTTTCTGATTCTGCAGTTATCATTGGCATGTATCAGGGTATTCAGTCACAAAACATACCTTGTAGATTGCTGAAATAGATTATTTTCAATGTTTTTGAAGTCTTACTTGTGATGAACAATGCAGAGCTCTATGTCCAGCCTATTCTTATCCAGTGAGAAATAATATTATACAGCAACTTCAAGTTCCTTTTTATTAAAATCCTCAGTATTTAGTGCTGCATCAAGATGACTTAATAACTTTAATTGACAATGAGCCTGTTACTCTTTCTTTGGCATCAATATGCTGTTTTTAATTTTTATTTGCATATTAACTAATGAAGAATGAATTTCAATAGGAACGTGGTTTGTGGATTCTTTGACCTGCCTGAAAACTTCTAAGAAACAAGATACTGCATTCTTTGCTTTAATTACATCAGTCAACCTTACTTGTAACTATTATAAAATGTCTTTTAAGTGGCATTTACTGAAAAATGTTAACTGTTACAGAAATTTTCCTTATGCCAAATAACACTGCAAACCAACAACTCTGTCATGTAATATTTTTACCAATTAGAGCTAAAACTTTTTTAAATTCATTGCTGTTCTCAAAAATTACATTGATAGGTCTTGAACCAAAGTTTATACTCCTGCTTTGGAATTTAGGTAATGTCTTGAATCCATTAGCTAGCCATTTTGCTCAATAGTATGAAGGAATAAGTTCCATCATTAACAATAGCAATACTCCTTTCTGAAGGAATGCATCCCATCATTAACAATATCAATACTTTTTCATACTATTTAGCAAAATGGCTAGCTAATGGATTCAAGACATTACCTAAATTTCAAGCAGGAGTATAAACGATGTATGTCAGTTAAAAGAAAAAAATGAAGGACATAAAATTATATCCCTCCGACACTCTAATTCTTTTGACATAGAATCGCTGTTTTGAAGCATGCCAAAAGACTAATTTATCTATATGATTGGCTTAAAACAAGTGGAATTAATGATGCACACATAAAAGAATACATCAAACTTGCAGAAATTTGCATAAATCAAGCCTATTTTTCTTTCAAAGGAGAATTTTATAAACAACAAGTAGGACTTAAAATGCGCAGCCCCTTATCTCCATTTCTAGCTAACCTCATCATGAGCAAATTTGAAACACATCAACTCAGCTTTCCCATACATATTTTAGGTATGGTATAGATATGTCAATGATACATCTGCCATAATAAATAAAAAACTCATTGATGATGCCTTAAATCTTTTGAATATACAAGATAGAAACATATTGTTTACATACAAAACAGAAAAAAGATAACATGTTGCCATTCTTGGATATTAAAATAATGAAACGTAAAGGAAATCTGGAATTTGGAATATACTGAAAAAATACACATGCAGACAATCACATCAAAGCTGACAGTTTTAATCCCACAATGCACAAACATGCAGTTATAACAGTTTAACACACCAGCAAGTTAACCTACAAATTAGCAAAGAAGAATATTTTAATGAATACAAACAAATAGAAGAAACAGCGATTAAAAATGGTTTTTAAAAAGAACTAGTACACAAAAAGGTACAGAAATTCAAGAGACAAAAACGTATGAAACCACAACACTTTCAGCAAAGAAAAGATAATAATTTTTAAAAAAATTCACATATCATCCATGGGCTATAAACATTTTCAGAATATTCTTAAAGATTTTAATATCAGGTTGGCATCGGTCAACAGATTTAATGTTAAAAATTATTGATAGACAATGTTAATGACAATATTCCACAAGAGAAAAAAAGCACGTGTTTACAAAATAAATTGTGTAGAATGTGAAAAAAATCTACATGTGAAAAACAAAGAGAAACATAGGCACATGGTTAAAGGAGCATTTCAGGAACATAAAGTACAAGAAAATATAGAAATCAGCAGTAGCATATCATTTTGTACAGAAAATCACAACATAGTGAATAAAGTAAAATTATTTAAATCAGTACAAGGACGTACAGAATTAGCAATTTGGGAGAAAATCTACATCTACAAAATACAAAGACAGTCTAATGCACTTTGACACTGCCGGGGAGAAAAACATAAACTACAAGTTTATCACACTGCCACTGGAGCAGAATATACATTTCCACAGCTTAACGAATTATCCAACAGTTGAATTTTAGCTTAGCTGATGATGAGAACAAAATGTTCTGGAAACTGGTTCTATATGTTATGACAAGTAAGTGAAGCATTGAGATTGTGCAGTTCAACTAAATTATACAATAATATCAATTATATGGCTTGGCTTCACTGTGCAAGTTCCAATTAACACTTTAATTTTTTCATTTGTTGACTATGTTTCAGTTTGGTTCTGGTAAGCATGAATTTTGTTGTTATATTTTCTTTATCTATGATATTGAGATTCAACAAGTTATGTATGTTTTATATGAATTTGTTAAGATGGTATTAGCAAACCCTCCTTTCCATTTTACATAACTGATAATTGCAATTACCAAAGGGAAGGCAAAATGACATTACTTATTTCACAACCACAAATCTAACTATTTTCATATAGTGTCCTGTGAAACTTTCTCTTGTACATGCAGCTTTTTCTGCCTTTTGCTATGTGATTTATAATTAAATCAGCTGTATGTCTGCCATAGTCTAGTGGCACCATCTTCCCATGCACTGGGCCCAGGTTCAATTTCTGGTTGGGTTAGTTTCCTGACTGAGGTTTCTTTACGGATTTTCCCTCAGTTCTTTAGGTGAGCCTGTGAAATTTAGCACACAAACTTTTCTGAACTGATTTGGCCAAGTTATCATCTATGGCACAACAGATCTTCAGTTCACAGTGCCCTGATCATTTATATATATATAAAAAAAAAAAATCTTCCCAACCATTTAATTTTGACTTTTCCCCCCTTAATTCTGCCAGGGAGAGGACACCATTTATTTTTTTTAACTGAATGCATTCTTCGTTCCATAAAATAACATTGTAAAATATGCATAATACCAACATGCAACACAACAATAAGCATAGATGTACATTAACATGCACCTAATGATCAAGAGCTAATGATCAAAATAGCACATTGATAATTAATGGGACTGTGAATTCAGAATGCTGGGAATGCTTAAGTCAATGTATAATTTCAGACAGAGAGACAATGGCAACATCTTGTGCTGCTATTGAAATAAAGTAGTACACAGTTGCCATTACTGTACAAGTATGCATGTGAGTATTATCTGAAAACTGAACTGATTCATAAGGTTTTTATATAATATTATTCTATTAATAAAAATACTTTTATATTTACACCATCAATAATAAAACTTTAACCTATGCTGTAACATTGTAATGCATTAGGACTGGCAGCATCTTAAAATGAGATTAATTTTATTGAACATAATAACATTTTGTAAATATAGGCTTAGTTAAGCTGCTTTATTAATTTAAATACATTATTTATTGTTTAACCTTCAGCAGATATATATAAATAAATAATTAATTAATTTTATCAATCAGGCTTCTAAAATTAAACAGTTGACCACTTTCACCCTGCAGGATTTACATTTTGTCCAATTTTGACTTTTGAGTTATGTATTTCCATGGAGAAAGTCTCACAGTCATAGAAAACCAGCTCAGTTATCATAAAGTCTTTTCTCATACCAGCTTTCTCTATAAATGAGTGATTTCTAATGCCAACTCACTTGCCACCAGGCATTGGAATTTCACACACAGAAGGCAGAGGGCATAACATAGTCCATTTTTCAATATGTGCATTAAAATTGGTAAACTACATTATGCTGAACAAAAGATGGAAATGAGATGATGATGGAGCAAAGGTGGAATGAACGGCAGATGAACTTGGGCTACCTCAGTGGGAGGCGAGCTATTTGGTCATAGCACTGCCTTTCTCTGTTAAGATGTTTCTATACAATTTTACAAATATAATTATTTCACAGAGGAAACCCTGTTTTATACAACATTTGCCTCCTTCAACCAGAATTATTTCCTGAATACTGTTTAAAACCACCTGACCTCCTAACTTTATGTCTATATCTATTCTTCAGCTTATCATTTAATTACGTATAAGAAACAACATATTGTTCTCAAGTTTTGCAGATGCTTTGTTTCCCTAAATGTATTCATTCATTTTGATTCATGCTATAAAATTTCATCATGGCATTTAGAAAGTATAGCTCTGAATTTATATTAACTACGAAAATACAATTAACAGTAAATATTTAAGAATAATAAAACAAGTTTGATAAGAAATTATCCAAATTTTGCTAATTTTCACCAACTTAATTGGACATGTTTGAAGGTTGTTGCCCTCATCATCAGCATGGATTCATTGTCAATTTGCCAGCATGATATGAAGATATCTTTCTGTAAATATGAGGAATTTAGAGATGAAGTCATTGTTAATTAGAAACTCAAAATTAAGTCATATTTTCTTTCTTTCTTTTTTTCCTTTCTTTGTATGAATAAATTATTCCATACATTTTTCTGGATAGCTTTGGGAAGTTTTGCTTCATTAATGATTTTTGGACCAAAAATTATATGCTGTTGCTGATTTCTCAGCATGTTCTATGAAATGTGAAGTAATGTTTCTTTTGATTTGCCTATACTATTTTTTGCAGTCTTTACAGTTGATTTCATAAATGCCTGATTGTTTGCTGGGGAAGATTCTGTGCTTTGTATTGCTTTTTAGGAGTTTTTTAAATTATATTTGTTTATTGGAACCAAAATAATATTCCTATTTTTAAATATATTTTTATAATTGTCCCATAGAGTTATTTGTAGTTTTACAAGTTTTGGCATGCTTTTGCTGATTTCTCAGCTGATTTAAAGATAGGAATATTATTTTGGCCCCAGTAAACAAATACAGCTTACAAACCTAAAAACCAACAAAAAGGACAGATTCCTCCCAACAAACAATAAGGAGTTTGTGAAATCAACTGTAAAAACTACAACAAAAAATATGTAATATAAATCCAAAAGAAACATTAAAATATATATTCCAAGGAGCACATGAGAAATATCAAATCCAAACACACTAAGAAATCAGCAGTAACATATCATTTTTAATCTGAAAATCATTACTTTATTTAATTCCAAAATGAACTTCTTAAGGTTATCCAGAATCCTGTATAATTTAACTGTATGAAAGAACTTATTCATACAAAATAAGAAATAGAATATTTGGTTAAATTTTATCTTCCAAATGACAATTACTTCATCTCAAAATTCATCTGATCTGCAGAGAGACATCTGCATGCTATGCTAGAAAACTGACAGTGAATCCATGCTGATGTTGCAAAAAAAAAAGCCTTTGAAATTTGTTCAAGTAAGTTAGTAAAAATTAGTTAAGTTTGAATGAATCTTTATCGGAACTACTAAATTAGTTACATTTTACAAGAAGAGTTCCTACCATTCAAGACTATATGTATATAAGAAGTTTGTATCAAAGCATGAATATCAGAACTACCAAAATATATTGCTACAAGTTATTTCATAAACTGCACCGACAATGTAAATTATAAAGTTCTGTTGAGAAAGAACTTTGATGATATTGTGCATTATAAATGATTGTTGTGGACCAACAAGTAAGAAATTGAAAACAATATTCAACTGTAAGATTGTTGTTATGAAACACTTATTTGGAAAAACATGAGATTTGCATGACTTGGTCATTACTTGACAGTACATAATGCTAAATGGTGGGGGGAGGGGAATGGTTGGGATGAGGGTGACAATGAAGCAGTTGGTATAGTTCATAACTGCCACATTAATCTCACTATTAGCCACTATGATTAAACAGGGACTCCTGTTGGAAGCTAGTAATCTAATCATTTGAGAATGCTATTAGCAATATTTTATTTCTGATAGAAAAGTTTGATACAAAAACTTTGCTAAAGGCTTACTAAAACTCAGAAGTTTTATTTATTACATACATATATTTAAGGAAATTACCAACAAAGATAAGAATAAATTCAGGAATATTATGCTGTACATTCAAATTTTTGCTTTAGCTAAATGAAAATTTAAGTAACATTATCGTAAGCGAATTACTGATTCTCTTTAGTGTTTTTATCCAGGAATGATATCACAATGAAACCTGTGCTTTTGTTAAACATTCTAAACACAATTGCAAAGTAAAAGTGCCCTCATTACTTTTGGGGGTGAAAATGAAAAAAATATGTTATTTTAGGGAATTTTGAAAATAAACTTTTGGTAAGTTACTCATTTGAAAAAATGTTGAAGGGCATCAGAATATATGCATAAAAATGTGAAAACTTCCTGTTTTGTAGAGCATGTGATGATGATTATTATTGTTGTTATAATCATCGACTGACAAGGTTAGGTCTAAGGTCTGCCTAATGGATCTTATAAATAATATGAATTTAGCTATGCTTGCACCTACAGACATTAGAAGGATAAGTCGTCAGCCCATTCCTTCAAGCTCCATCTAGTATGGTGCTAAAGTATTATTTGGAAATGAAATGGCTGGTAATTTTGTCTAGGGATTTTTTCATTATAAAACAATTTTCTTATTGATATTTATTCTGTTAATAACACATTTTATATATTTATTTGTTCAGGCCCAGTACTTTGGTGTAATTGGCATTGGCACACCTGCACAGGAGTTTACAGTTATCTTTGATACTGGCTCATCTAACCTCTGGGTGCCATCAAAGAAATGCAATTGGCTCAACTTTGCCTGTAGTAAGTTTCTAATTTTGAAATTACTTGTTTAAGTACTGGTTTCTAGTTAATTGTCACACAGAAAGGAAAAAAATTAGAGACTGAATCATATGTTACTCAGTTTTAAAACCTTAATTTTCTTTTTAAAAAAGTATTATAATAATAATAATTGCAGAAATACAAAAGGAGCATTTGTAAGAATGTTTCTGCAATAGTTTCTCAATTTTTGGTGTAACATATTACCTCACCGGAATCTCTTAAGAAAACCTTAAATAAGAAGCAATAAATTGTTTCCTAATAGAAAATTCTGAATTAGAGGATACTATTTGATACTCTCTCCAGAACAAGAGTAATTTTGGGATTGATGATAATTAATTAGTATGTGATATTTACTCTATCTTTTAGTTTCCTTTCATTCTTATAAGGAAGAGACTACATCTTTGGAAAATCCTCCAGTAAGCTGCAAGCCATAATGACATAATAGATGTTGAATAATGGAAATTAATCGAACAATAAAACATTATTCTGTATTACAGAATTGCATAACAAATATGATGCTACGAAGTCATCTACCTATCAAGCCAATGGCACATCTTTTGCCATTCAATATGGTACAGGCAGCCTTACAGGCTTTCTCTCTATGGATACTGTTCAGGTAAGTATTATTTTCTAAGTATATATTAAAGGTTAAAGGAAATAGGAATTAATGAAACTCACAGGAAAGAATATATCCACTTTACTAACATTAAACCAGTATAAACCAGTCCTATTTTACATTTGCAGGAGAATTCTATAAACTCACAAGGGGAAATCCATTGTCTCCCTTTCTGGCAGATTTATTTATAAGTACATTTGAAACTCACATAATTTCCGCCTTCCCACATTATTTTAAATGCTGGTACAGATACATTGATGACATTTTTAGTATGGTGAAAAAAGAATTTGTTGAAGATGTTTAGAAGCTTTTAAATAAACAATATAGGAATATATCCTTCACACTGGAACCAGAAACAAGGGAAATGTTGCCATTTTTAGATATAAAAATTAACAAGAATTATGGAAATTTAGAATCAGGAATCTATAGAAAGGACACATATAACTATACAAAATCAAATGGTTTAACCCTATAGCTCACAAGCACTCAATTTTCAACAGCTTAACATATAGACTGGTGAATTTACCAATCAGTAAAGAGGAGCACAAAAAAGAATTTGAGAAGATACAGGAAATTGCCATTATAAATGTTTTTAACAAAAATTTAGTAAACAAAAAACTTAATAGATTCCGAAAGAAGAAATTGATCAAGAATACCACCACACTATTAACTGAAAAAGAGAGACTGGTTTTTAAAAAATTCACCTACCATCCAGTAGCTATGAATAAATTCCAAACATTTTTTAAAGATATTAACATTAAATTGGCACCTGTTAACAGATACACTCTGAAAAATGCTTTAGTGGACAACAGTTTTAATAACATTCCACAGGAGAAAAAGTCAGGCATCTACAAAATAACATGTAAAGAATGTGATAAGATATATGTTGGAAAAACTAAAAGGAACATAGGAACACGGTTAAAGGAACATCTCAGGAACATTAAGTACAAACAGATTGATAGGTCAGCAGTGGCACACCATTTTTGGAAAGATAATCACGACATAAAAAAAGAAATAAAGTTACTTAAAGAAGCACATGGACGTACAGAATTGAACACATGGGAGACGATTTACATTCATAAACAAGGGATCATCTTATGAATTTGGACATTATAGGAGAATGTAATACCATTTTCCAGTTTATAAAGAAAAAGCACCACCAGGACAGAGCCACAGGTCCTCATAGATGTTAGTTTCTCATACCAGTCATCAAGTTGGCTGAAGATGGAGAGGATGTATCTTCGAAACCAGTCCCACCATATTTAAAAGTAAGTGAAGCATAAGAGTGGGATGGATGACAGATTAGGTATAATTTACATATAACAAGCTTCACTGTGTGAATTCCAACAGAATTTTTTGAAAATATCTTATTTTTCGAAAGTTCTTAAATGATTTCCATATTAATGTTTCATTACACTTGTTATATTTGTTTAATGTAAATCACTGACGCTACAATGATAGCAAGACTGTGAACTTATTTACAACATGTAATTATAGGCAGGTAAATAAACAATGAAACATGTACAAGTTGCTAAGAGTTGACATTTTTAAGCACTGCTTCAGAATGTACACATTTTATTTCATGATCTTGATCAGTGTTTTGTTCTCTGCTATAATATTTGATATCTTCATATTAAATAACTTTGCTTCAAGCACCTCAAGTATATGATAGACTTAGCAGTTTTGTATAGTGTGTACATTTTATGTGGAAAGGAGATGGTAATATTCCAAGTATGATTACTTGTTAAAGACCATGTGTATTTATTGCTGTTTAAATAAGTTTAACGTAAATTCCATAAGTTTCCAAGCCTAAGCAAGTTGCAGTGTAATTAGAAAAATCTTTGTGCAGAAAAAAGATTTATCCTTGTTTGTTATTATTAAACAATGGCATAGTACTCATGTCTGTTAGTGGAGAGAGCCATATGAGTAACTAGGGGCATGAGAATTTTCATAATGTTGAAAGCACCTAATGGTAACTATTTTTTTACTAAATAAGAACATATTCCAACAGAAATGAAAAACTGTTTGGTAGAATTGTATGCTGAAATTCCTCCTTCATATTCAATGATAAAAGAATGGGGATAAACAGTTTTGATTAGGACAAGAAAATATTGAAGATGAATCACTGGCCTAGAGGTGCTGACACTGGAATTTATTACTCCTCTGAAAAGATGTTGACAGGAGACTAAAAGAAATTGCTGCAGACTGGGCCTTTCAAAAGGAGCTGTTTTAGAATCCTTTATGAACATTTCCATGTAAAAAAATCAGTGCAATATAGATGCTGCGGCTTTTGGTATTTTGAACACAACATTGAGTGGAATACTGTGAAAGGTTTTTGATTTTGTGTCAAACAGGTTGGAAGTTCTGGAATCAATTGTGACAGGAACGAAACTACTGTTCTCTATCATGATCTATTTTCAAAAAGGGATTTCATGGAATGGTCTAAACCTGGAGAGATGCTGCCAAGGAAGGCCAGTGGGAGCAACAATTAAAGACAAAGATGCAATGTGCTGAGCCATAGTGTTTGCTTTCTGCATGATATGCACCAGTGCATACTGCCTAGGTTGCAAAGGATACTGTGAATAACCGTGAATTTAATGATGACAAAGAAGTGAAGGAAGCTGTTAGAACGTTTTGCTGGCAAATGTTCAGTTCAGACAGATTTTTAAGGACATAGAAATGATAATTCAAAGATGTGAAAAGTGTTTTGAAATAAATAGAGACTATGTTGAAAAGTGACATGTAACATTTTACAAGATGGTGTTAGTAAGTAATATAAGTAAGTTTTTCTGTTTCAGAGTTGTTTTATTTCAGTTTCTAATGCTCTTCATATTTTCTCAAATTTTTGGCTGTTATGCAATGCTGTTTTTTAATATAATGTCCTTGCAAATCTGTGGCTTTGCATCACCTAGATATCAGAGCCTCTCATAGTACCGCTTTATAGGTTGTCTCTCAGCATCACCTTTGTAGTGCAGCTTTGATTTCCTCATTATTATCAAATCTTCTCCCATGGATTGAATCTTTTAAAGGACCAAAGAGATGGAAATTAGAAAGGGAAGATATGATGAGGAAGAATAGTATTGAATGTTAGAGATCTATTCTCAAATAACTAGACTTATATGTGTTTTGCATTATCACAAAGAAGTACTTGGTTATACCTTTGTGAAGATGGATTTCCTGGACTATTTCTTAAATTTTGAAGAGTTTTGCAGTATAATTCAGAGTTTTTTTTTTAACCACAAGGCATTGTATCAATCAAAATAATCCCTGAAGAATCCCACAAGAATGTGCTATGATTTTATCAGCTGAGAGTTTTCTCTTGAATCCCCCCCTCCAAGGAGAAGTTTTGTGTTGCCATTCCATGGATTGCCTTTTGGTATCAGACAATTGATGAATCTGTTTCATTCCTTTCATTTCTGGACAAGAAAACATTTTTGCACTTTCAGCATTATAATCAGCCGATTTGAATAGATGATGGATCTCTGTTCCTTATGATTGACAGTTATGCTTTGAAGGATACATTTAACAAATATCTTTAAATGTTGCTAACTAATTTTTAGTTATGTGAACATTAGTGATATAAAGTTGAACAATAAATTATTTGATTTTTATTTGCCAATTGTGTCAAATAAGGATGTCACAAATTCCATAATTGCAGATGTGACTGCAATGGATGCCTGCGCAGAGCATGGATGATCAACAAGACTATCTTGACCTTCTTCCAATGACAGCCTTTTTTGTCCAATGATTGGCAGTCTTTTTATTCACAGACATCTCAACATACATATTTCTTAAATGTTTCTGAATTGTTTATGGTCTCATTTTTTGCCAAAACATTTTAATTATTATCATTTTTATTAATGCACATTATATTTTGAAAGCTAATGCATCACTGCCAGCTAGCAGAAAAAGATGGAACTACATTAGATAGGTTCAAATGCAATACACATAAAATGTTTCCAAGATAAATTGGCTGAGGAAAATAAGTTACATTATTTATTGAAGCATCTAATTAGCTAATTTTTATATACTAGTGCTGATTGCACATTTATATCACCTGGAGCAAAGAAGTGTACTGAATTTTCTTGAAGAATATATCATTTTTTATATTTCTAATAAGATTTAGCTCCATAGCATACAATGTGCTATTTTACATGAAACACTCAATATTGACATCAAAAGATTGACATTGATACTGACAAATCCAAAAGATGCATATTGTATTTTTGCCATATGATGTGACAAGACAGCTGTTTAATTTACTACTGCCTTGCTGTAACAGTGCTAATTGTTGTTGAAGTGCCTGTATTAACCAATTATCTTATGTGAACAAATAGCAAACCTCAAGATAAAGTTATCCCCTTATCACTCTCTTTTCCTAATTTTAATTTGGGACATTTTTCCTAAGCAGCAAATCAATCGCAAAAAGATGCAACTTTTTCTTCAACTTTATATGCTGTTAAACAAAATGAATGCTCTAAGAGTTTTACTATATTTACTTAAGTTTTACTGCAGTCTCATAACAGATATCAATTAATTATGTACTGTTGATTACAGATTGGAGGCATGACAGTACAACATCAGACATTTGGAGAGGCAATGAGCCAACCAGGACTCACCTTTGTTGCTGCTAAGTTTGATGGTATCCTGGGTATGGCATTCCCCGCTATTTCTGTAGATGGAGTACCTCCTGTGTTTGATAACATGATGTCCCAAGGCCTGGTTTCTCAATCAATATTTTCTTTCTACTTTAATAGGTAACTGGATTTTTTATTATTATTATTTTATTATTATTTTTTGGCCCTTGCTCTCTTCTTCTGACAATATGAGCACCAGGCTTAAAAAAAAAAAGAATTAAAAAGTTTTGTTTCTGCTTGCATATGCATAGATCTGCAGAGTCATTAGAACATTAATTTCCTTTGTTATATGTGCATGATTTTCCATTTTTTTCTATTGTTGATTTGCTTTATTTATGAATCCTCTTGAATGGATGACCTGAGATGTTAAAGAGCATTCATGAATAAACCAAACCAACAATAGAAAAAAATGACATATAACGAATGAACCGCTACAAAATAATTCTGTTTGCTTTCTCATCATCTCATCACCTCACACAGTATGATGATACATGAAGATAATACAACTATTTGCAATTTAATATTCTTAAAACAACATTCCCCAATTGTCAATCTTAAGATTCAGTGAATGATGTCTTCTGATAAAGCTATGGTGTATATTTCCAGAATTAAAAATTAAAGCAAGTTTCTCAAATAATTCAACACTTTTAACAATAATTGATGGCATATTGGATTCTTTCCTTTAATGCTCTATTTATTGAAAAGCTTTCAACTTTAATTTTTTTTATTTTTTAATTTTTTTAAATTTTATTTATTTATTTATTTATTATTATTATTATTATTATTATTATTATTATTATTATTATTATTATTATTATTATTATTTACATATTTTAAACTCAGAAAGTGACTAATTGGATTTTAACTGTTTGTGTATTTAATATGACTATTAAAAATCCAGGACCCAATGAAAAATGTTATAAACCAAAAAAATCTTGTTTGTTATTTTTGATACTATAATTAATATTGGCAATAAAATGCTTGTGACTATCTATCAACAAGTCAAATAAAACATTAGGACACTTTGCTATAAAGATATAGCTTATGCTCCTATGTTGCCACTATATCACCAGTAAGTTATTAAAATATTTTCTAAAGTTTGTTAAAAATGTTATCAATGTGCTTTAAACCAATACATTACATATATATACTAAAGATTCCAATTCTAAATAGAAAATGGTTGAATTTTACGCACTTCATTTGTTTCCACAAATTTAATTTATGAAATAATCAAGGAATTGTATAATCTGCAACAAGGAAATATTATTAATTTATAGTTTTACTGTTTATCTCTAGGGATCCCAATGCTGCCCAAGGTGGAGAATTGGTCTTGGGTGGTGTTGATTCTGCACATTACAAAGGAGATATCACCTATTTGCCTGTTGATAGGAAGATGTACTGGCAATTCAGAATGGATGGGTAAGTGAAGTGAAGTGAAGTGAAGTGATGATAGTAAGTGTCACTTCTGTGCTCATCTAACCTGATTCTGCAGTGTTAAATAAGGTAGTTGCTTGGATGGTTAAACACTTCCTCGTTCCAGATATAATATGGAATTAATGTTATTTGGATTTTGTAAGGTACAATTATTTTCACAATTAATCACCATCAGAGAAATTATTCATTTTATGTTGAGCAGAAGTGAAACAAGATTTAACTTCCACAATGTGGTCAGTAACTACACTTTAAATTATATCACAAAATTTTCCTTTGATTTATTATTTTTATTTCATTTTCTTTACTTGTTCTTCCTCCAAATCTTTTTATTGATTCCATTGTATTATATTTCTCTTAAATGTTTACCATTGAATGGGCAGATTATCTACAGTGAGGTCATTTGAGTTATGGGTCACCTGAGTGCTGCTACTTAACAAGGTAGTGCAGCTACTATTACTGGAAAAGGAAGAGTTAACTCATGGAAAGTTAATATTTTTATTTTAGTATTTATTTTTTATTGAAAAGATACCACAATGATATTGTATTTAACATTAATAGTAATAAGCACTAATTTGCATTATAAGAGACAATGAAAATGATCCTCAGCAGTGGCAATACATTGCTGAGTATAGCAAAGTCCTGTATTTCATCAATCTTTTCTTCCGTTAGAATATGGCCGTTCGGAACATGTATCTTGTCATTTAGAGATTATGTCTATCATAACTTTTTAACAAGTTGGTGAATAGTTTCTCTACCTTGACACGATTACCAGGGTGTTTTCTTGTGAAGCGATTACCACTTCTCTTCAAGAATCCATTTTCACATATGTATCATATATAAAAAATTAGTCTTGAATATATTTACGTAGTGGCATAACTAACAAAGAAGAATTAGCACATAATTTACACATAATGAAAGCACAAAATAGCATATGAATACACAACCACTTGCTGACAAAGCTTTCCTGAAACTACAAACTGCTACCTGCACATTCATTATACAACTTTGACAGCTGACTTCTCCCAGTATGCTGTCACCCTCTGCCAGTTTGTAACTCAAATAACCTCACTGTATGAAATATGAGTGTGGTGGAAAATTTATGCTCTTGATTCAAGTCCTTCTCCATCTGAAGCCACAAAAAACACATTTTTATGTTAACAGAGTTCAAGTTGGTAACACCATGGTCTGTAATGGTGGGTGTGAGGCTATTGCAGATACTGGCACTAGTCTCATTGCAGGACCCAAGAGTGATGTTGAGAAAATCAACCAAGCCATTGGTGGAACACCAATATTAGGTGGTGAATATGCTGTAAGTTGCACTCAATGAAATAAAAGTGTAACATCTTTTCTTTATCTTGTACAGTAAAATAACTGTACCTATGCTCTTATTTCATATTTTTTCTTTAATTTCCATAAAAAGAATAGCAGTTTGCAAGATGTTCATTTGACTGATAAAATAGACTGATTTCAAAATGTATGTTTCCACAAAATTTGCTATTTAGCACTGTTTTTATTTTCAGTGGTTGAACTCATAATTAGGCAGCATTTATTTTGGTCAGATGGAAAAGTTTTCATTTGTGACAATAGGGACAATAAAACCTAATTACAATATGACTGGCTAATAGAGATAGGGGGAAAAAAGCTTTCAGAAATCAATAAATATTTTTTTGAAAATGTCATAAATGACAGGGTCAGTCACATGCAAATTGAGGAAATTCCTGATATTTGCTATATTTTGACTATTCTGATACCATATATTTATTTTACAGGTGGACTGCAGCATTATACCTCAGTTACCAGATATTCATTTTAGCCTTGGTGGTAAGGACTTCGTCTTGACTGGGAAAGATTACATCCTTCAGGTAAGTACAAGCTGATCATTATTACAAGAGAAATTATTGGCTAAATGGCTTCTTAAAAACTTTTAGTAAAATATTTTTTTCTATTTTGTATTTTGTTGAACTTTTTGTCTTTCTATTTATACTGATATATAAAGAAGTACAAAGTTACTTTGTTGATTTCCAAAATATGCTCGACCCATTTGTGCATAATGAGAATGATATTAGCTTTTAACAAGTTCATGATGTATTTAAAATACTATGAACTAAAGGGAAAAAGTAAATTTTCTGTTTTGAAAAGCTAGAAAGTTTCACTTTAATAAGAAAAATAATATTCAAAAGAAATTAATGCTAGATAGAATATGCAAACTGTGTTTCAGGTGTCAAAAATTCAATTTAATTCAATTTATTAATCCTATAAAATCAATTCTGTACACAGTACTTGATACAGGATATGTTAAGTTTTAGTTAAATTTATATAATTTAGATATCAAACAAGCTAATACAAGGGAGGATCAAAAAGAAATGTACAACATTATTTTACAAATAATATTTGGGTTTGGATTTGGATGTTCAATACTGGCAAATAATAAGTTTGAATATAGTGCTATAGACAGCAATGGCTAATCAAATGCTTTCCTGGGGAGTGAGTAACTAATGAGCAAAACATCATTGACATGTTGGGAGCAGTTAGGTGTAGTGCATTTTTGTGGCAAAAAGAAAGAAAAAAAAAACATTGAATAAGATTCACAGAGAAATGGTAGAAGTGAATGGTGCTGATGATCTGGATTGCAGCAAAATAAGATGGTGCAGATTCTTTGAAGAGGACTAAATAAACCTTGCTAATGAATCATGCTCCTGCTGACCTGTAACTGTTTCAACATCAATTTCAGTTGCATTAAGGCGACAATTCAAAATGACCAGTAGGTGTATCTGCAAACTTTAGCAAAATAATTCAACTTTTCATGTGGCACAGCATATGATATTTTGCATGACAGATTTGGATTTCATGAAGTCAGTGCACAGTGGGTGCTCACAAACATATCAGAACAGTAGCACTGGAGAATGATGTCATGCTTGAACACTTAATGTGTTAGGCTGAAGGCCATGACTTTTTGGAAGGTGATGATGAATGCTGTGCATATCACTTCTCACCTAAAACAAAACTTTACTAGTTCAGTATGGAAACATTCTGACTCCCCACCATTGAAGAAAGTCAAGGTCATCAATTAGCAATGAAGGTCCTAGTGACGGAATTCTGGGATATATATTACATACACTGGAGTTGCTTCAGACTGGGATCACTGGGAATGCCGAAACCTATGCAACAACACTGGTTAATTTGTGTTGCACCCTAACAGAGATGCTGAGAGCATCAGGCTTCTTCAAGAGAATGCTTTCCCCATGTTGAGGATTTGTGCAAAAATAGAGAAGTATGGCTGGAATGAACTCATTCATCTATCTACAGTTCAGTTTAGACCTTGCACTGTCTCACGTCTTGTTGGAACCATTGAAGAAACAACACTTGACTCATATAAGAAGTGAAATCAATCCTACACAAGGAACATTCCCAGGGAACAGAGTGCAATGAAATGTTCAAATTTAGTCATGATGGGAGAAATGTCTTCAGAAACTTGGTTCATATGTTGAAAATAGGTAAAACCTGGTAGTTTTTGTGCATAGTTTTTTGTTTTTCCTACTCATTAAATATTTTGTAAAAAAAAATGTATGTGCATTAATTTTTAATTCTCCCTCATAGTAATGAAATTATGAGAAATAAATATGTCTGCTTTGTCAGATTAAGCAAAACTGTGAGTAAATTTTTTTCACTCAGAGCGAAGCAATTAAGAAATTGGTTGAACATTTATATTATACTCTGGATAAATATTAAAAAATACATTTTGAAGATTTTTTAGATCCTCATAAATTTCATTGCTGTTAAGATGTAATAAGCATATTATAAAAAATATAAACAGTTCAGTCAGTAAACTAAGCTAAATTTTATTTTGCCCAAATTTTTATCTTGAAGCTATTAAAGAAAAAAGCAGGAGGCATATCAGTTCTAGATGGGATCCAACTTCCTCTAACATATTGAAAAGGTGGATTTTCAGCTTACATGCACTTGCCATAGTTTATTTCATTTTTTGTTCTAAAACTTATAATTTCAGCATGGGACATTAAAAATTAAAAATGTCTGTCACGCAGGAGCTGCATAAACTAAGCAAAATTTCTCAGCAAGTCAAATTATGAAGGTTATTACAGAGTGCTAAAGCGAAGAAGCTACATATTGAGTTTACAGAAATTGGGAGGAAGACTCATGTGTCTACTATCAGGAAATAATTAAAAATTGGTGCCACTAGAGTGCTTTTTAAATTTCAGTTTTCACATATACCCCTAATTCTGATGCTCTAATTTGCCTGATTTTCTGATTTTCAGAAATTATTTTTATTATTTTATAAATGATATATACTGAATTTTGTTGCAAAAACAACAAATATTGGTGCTGCTAGAGCAATTTTTAATTTTTGGGTTTCAGGTAAACTCCCATTCCTTTTAGTCTGCTTTTGCTCATTTTCAAAAAATATTTTTCTTATTTTATTTCATTGGCTTATACCAAGTTTCATTGATTAAAAAAAATGCAGCAGCTAGAGCAATTTTTAAATTTTTGTTTTATGTTAATACCCACTCTTAATGGTCCAACTTGGCTGGTTAACAAACTTGATGAATTGTTTGTTAATTGATCAATATAGATCTAGTTCAATTGAGAAAAAAAAAAAAATTAAGGCCACTAGAGCATTTACACACACACACACACACATGAACACACATTTTTTTCTTTCATTTTCATTTTTGGTGTCTAGTAATTAGCATCAATGGAGATATGAAGAAATTTTTCAAAAATTTTTTCATGGGTGTAACCTGAATAGCTAAATTGCTTCAGAATTCACTATAGAAAAGAAACAGGTTCAGTATTTCTAAAGTAAAAGGTATTCATTAAATTAAGAGACATCATATGTTTTGTTTATAGGTGAGTGGCTTGTTTGGCCAAAAGGCTTGCATTTCTGGATTCATGGGAATGGACATGCCTGCAGGCCCCATGTGGATCCTTGGAGATGTCTTCCTTGGCAGATACTATACCATCTTTGATGTAGGCAATAACCGTGTAGGATTTGCAGAGGCTGTTTAAGTTGGTGTAAGCAGATGCAACCATTTCATATATATAAGAAAAGCAGAAATGTTTAAGTCATAATTGTGAACATGTTGTACCAGACTGTAAATTAAGAGCAATCAAGTTTTATTAAAGCATATTAAATAGTTATTTGAACACAAATTTTAACAACACTATAACTTCTCTCAAGAGTGACTTCTATTCCTTTTCAGTTTATCCTAATAGTATATCCTAATAGTCCCATTTTCCAGTATTTATCATCCCACATGTCCTAGCTCTCACAAAACTGCTTCTTTTACCTCTGCAATATGGATGTTCCATATTCAGCTGTCAGTTCATTGAACTGTTATGCAGTAATTTCAATTTGCTTTCTTCTTTATTTATACTCTTAAGAAGAGTTAATAAAAAACATGGTTGTATCAGCTATTTGTGTAGCGCAATGGGACAAGCATCTAATTAGGAACACATGCAGTTTGAACTAGAGATGCTAATTGGTACTTTTTACAGTGAAACTAATCATATAATTAAGATCATTGTATGATTGAGTCAAACTACATACTCCTATTGGCTCCACTTACTTGTTTAAATACAGAACATGTTTCACAAGCTCTTACTCGCATCCTCATCTACTCATTGACTGCTGGATAATCTGTTATGCTATGTGGATGTGTATTCTGATCTGGTAGAGGTGTGATAGCTTAAAGTATAGGTTTTCATCCCTGGAAGAGAAAATCTACATCAAATATAGAGACAAATTAAACTTCTGGGGATGAAAATATAAATTTTAAATTCATCACACCTCTACCAGAGAAGAATAATATCCCCACAGCATAATGAATTATCCAATAGTCAATGGGTAGCTGAGGATGCGAGCATGAACTCGTGAAACATGTTTTACATTTAAACAATAAGTGAAGCCAATAAGAGTGTGTAGTTTGACTGAATCATATATATGTTAATTACATGCAGGCTTATTATCAGACTAAATGAGATATACCTATAACTGCATATTTTACTTGGGACATTTCTTCAATACAAAGATGAATATCAGAAATATATGCACAAGTAGTATGTTTTCTTCAATTTTGCTCAGTTGAAAAATAGCATTTGGCACTCATGAATATATCGTCTTGAAATTAAGGTATTTTTCAAGGATAACGAGATCAGTTTCTGTGTCCAAGCTTGCCTGCACAAATCATTACAGATCCTTCTCCAAAAGCAACAGCAATTTCTTTGAAACTGAATCTTTCTATCCAGACACGTTTACAGCCATCTGAACCATTAAGGGAAAAGTGGGACTCATTACAAAATAGCATGCAATGCCAATATTTTAATTGCAATGAATATGTACTCTAACAAACTGCGTCCTCATTGCACAAAGTCTCTTGTGAATAGTAGAGCTTTAGCTGGTCATCCAGACCTTAAACTGGCCTTGTTTAATTTGTTTCTGTCAATTTATCTGTGATTCATTTCCATGGGGCATTCTTCAGGTCTGGCTATAGTTTTTGTGCAGTAGTATGCGGTTTTGTAATGTTGTAGACAAAAATAGCCATTCTATGCTGGAGTTGCTTTACTTTACCAATTTCTAGCTCTTTAAAATGTTTCCACAGCTTCCATATGATACCTTGGATCAGCCATGCTACCTAATCACTACCAAGTATGCAGACTACATTGATTTATGTTTCTTGAAGTCTTCAGGTGTCTTAAAAATGTCAAACAAACAAATGACGATGATACCAACTTTTGGAAAGAAGTTTGAGTAATTCTGGTCCCTAAATAAATGTATGCAAAGTAACATTTCATTAAATTAAAATAATAACTGTTGATTATATAAGATGTCCTAAATATAGACATATTAAACAAAGGCAACGAACATCTGAACTCCATATACTAAATTTGACAAAACATGACAATTGCTAATTGAAATTCCTACACAAATTTCTCAATACTTCACAAACATGTAGTGATAAAAAAAACCTTTTCTCTTAAAACAGATGATATTAATCTATTATAAGCTTATAGACCATAATGCAATTCTATTATACTTAGCTTGACCAGAAAAACAATGCAATATGTCACACAACAGAATTACATTTCAAAAAGAAGCTATAAGATCGAAAACTTTGAACTTTTCAAATTTTTAATATTATAAGAAAGTTGGGATGATTATTAAATGAAAAATGATATTCTTAAAAAACAAACATTTATTAGTATAATCTTATTTTGATTTTTAGTGTTTTACTTTAAATCAAAATAAGATTAACAAAAGTTTCACTGTGTGAACTCCGACATTCCGTAAACATATTTATTAGTATTATTGCATATTTATTCAATCTAACCTTTCCAATATTAAGAATCTATGCATCATCAAGTTAACATATAAAGCATTTTGCATCATATTTTCAAACAACAAATGAGAAAATAATATTATAAAAATATTACATAATCCAAAAAAAAGCAATATATGAAACAAAAAAATTACACCATAGTGGCAGAAATGCCAGAAACTCCATGCAAGCCTTATGGGAAGTACTTAAGAGCAAAATAGATATCTAATATACAAAATACCAACATTAAGATAGAAATAAAATATAATAATAAGAAAATTAATGATCTCCAAGAAATGGCAATTTATTTAAACAGCTACTCTATAAATATGATGAGGGACTAAAACAACTTTAGCATATAAAGCCCCCCTCCTCTAACCAAAATGA
The DNA here is from genome assembly GCA_030762175.1 of Metallyticus violacea. Lineage (NCBI taxonomy): Eukaryota > Metazoa > Arthropoda > Insecta > Mantodea > Metallyticidae > Metallyticus > Metallyticus violacea. Next base: position 30,767,420 of record CM060835.1, read on the forward strand.
ATAAAGTATAATGAATAATATCTTTCTTTCCACAGAAATGAATCATTAAATTATAAAAATAGTTAACCATTTAAAAATAAAACTTCAGTGGCTTTGACAAAATTCCAGATAATGTAGTAAAATGTATAGCCAATTAAAATTAAAAAGCCACAAGTTGATATATTTAATTGCTCATTAATGAAAGGTTTTATCCAAATGCTTTTTAAAAAAGCTAAAATTATCCCTATAAATTGGAAAGGCAAAAAATAAAAATTAGAGAATTACAGATAAGATCGCTCCTCTCTTCCTTCTTAAAAATTGTAGAAAAAGTCATATATAATAGCATAATGACCTTCCTTGAGCAAAACATGTTCACAAATGCCAAGATAGTTTCTGAAAACCAAAATTTATTAATATGTTTATATGTTTGCCAGCACTATCATACAGGCAAGATATAATAGAAAGAAAACTCTTGCACAATACTTAGATCTTTCCAAAACATTCGGTGCTATCATGATATACTGATATAAGAAATTTGCATAGATATGGAAAAAGAGATATAGCTAATCATTCATTTAGCATCACACTGAAGGATAAGATACAGAGTTTTCAAACTGAATTTATACACTCATACCCAATTCCAGTAAAAATTGTGTTCCACAAGGGCCAATGCTTCTCTCTTATATATTATTTACCGTGTATGGAAACAGTACCCTTTGCAGATGATATGCATACAATCTTTAAGAACAACAGCCAAAATCATTTCCAAAATGATGTAAAATGAAACAAGAATTAGAAGAATGGTTAGCTCATAATAAACTTAACATAAATTCGCATGAGACTATGTTTATCAATTTTAGCTAATGTAGACTTCAGAATCCCTTTCAGAATTGAATGTATAAGTGAGAAAGAGTGCATTTAACTCCTAAGATTCTGGATTAATTTTAATTTATCTTATTCTTTACATATATACTTCTTACAAACTGAAGATCCACTAGAAACGGTGGGGGTACAAATGTTTAATTGAGGAGAAAAGAAAGGAGTGGAATGAAAAATGAGCAAAAGATATATAAGGCAGCAAAAGAGGAGTAGAGTAAAAAGATATGGGAATTGGTGAAGAGAGTGTGTAGAGTAAGATTAATACAAAATAAAATTGGCTCAAAAAATGGATGTGGTGCTTTGATTAATTATTAGGAGGAAGCATTTTGGTAAGGTAGGCAAAGGAAAATACACAACTGTGTTGAAGTACTAGATCATGAAATATTAAAGAATGAGGTAATAGAACAGATTATAAAATTAAAAAGTAAGAAAGCAAATGGGATTGATGGAATACTGGGAGAATTCTTGAAAGTGTGGTATGAGGATTACGGAAGGAGAGCACAGCTAGTAAAATTGTTCAATGCATTGCTTGAGGTTGGAAAGATCCCACCAAATTGGAAACTGGGGGTGATCATATCAATTTTTTAAGGGAAAGAAGAGGTAAATAACCCAAGAAATTATAGAGGCATTAGTATCTTATCTGTGATAGATAAGATGTTTACAGAGATGTTAGTAAAGTGATTACAGTTGTGGGCAGAGGGAGAAAAGGAAATAATCAAAATTTCAAGAGAGGTTTAAAAAAAGAAAATATACAGCAGACAACATTTTTATAAGAACATTTATAAACAAATATCTAAGTATAAAAAGAGGGAAGATGCATTTGTTCTTTGCACATCTAGAAAAGGCCTTCAATACTATTGAAAGAGATGCACTGTGGATTAGGCTGAGAGAAAAAGGAGTGAATTGAAAGTTTATAGGACTAATACAAAGGCTGCATTCACATAATAATTTTTGCATTAGGCTTGGAAGCAACAAAATAACAGACTGGGTAGTAAATACAATCTGTTTATAGATTAGATAGTTGAAGAAACAGGGAGGGAGAATAGGCACTGTCCATCAGTTAATAATAAAGATACTTCAGGTTTGCTTTTTCCAGATGATTTAGTAGCAGTTGCAATTACAAGTGAAAGTTTAAAGAAAACAATAGAAGCAACAGAGGGATACTGTAAAAAATGGGACTTAAAAATAAATAAAAGTAAGTCTAACATTTTGCTATGTAAAAAAGGGAATAAACCCAGCAGAGATTAGAAATGGTGGTTAGAGAGAAGTGGAATTAAAGTGCTAAGGAAATTTCATTATTTGGGTATAAGGATGAACATTAATGGAAAATGGACAGAACAAAAGGAAAAATGTACTAGGGAAGGGAAAATTAGCTACCAATAGTATAAGAACATATGAAGAAAATACCAAATATTAGCCTAAACTGGCTAGATACAGTAGATACAGCTACAACTGAACTGAAAATGATGCATGGGGTAGAAATATGAAGAACAGAAAAAGAGTGGGAATGTGTAGATCAGATTCATAGAAGAGTCCGTAAAGTGATATGGGATTACCTAGAGCAGCACCCAATGGAGCAGTCCTAATGGAACTAGGAAGGGTTGGCAGGAAAGGTCTAGTAATAAAATCCATTATGAAGCATTGGTAAAGGATACAATTATTGGAGGAAGGAAATATTATTAAAGACTACTTGGGAGCACAAGAAAAAGCTAAATGGGAAGGAAGTTGGTTATGTCTATTAAAAAACTGTAAGAGATAATCTCTTCTGAATGAAAATATTTAGAATACTCTTTATGGTTTCACTTACTTATGAGATTTACTCAGGACATGTTTCGTGGATTTACAGCTAAAGATGTGGACAATTGTTTCATGAAACATGTCCTGAGTAAATTTCATGTAAGTGAAACCATAAAGAGTGTTCTAAATATTTCGATTCAGAATAGATTATCAATGCATGTTTCACTGTGTTTGATTCCAAATTGAATTAATATTCAAATTATAAGAGAAATTGAATTAGGAGAGCTAGTTAATTTATAGTCATTAAATGGGCAAAGCATATGGAATAAAACAAAAGCAAGGATTGACGATAAAGAGGAACAGCAAATATTTGGTAGATTAAGAGATAAGAGTACTCTGATATATTATAGGAGTTTTAAGAAAGAGTGGGCCAGGGATAAATATATTTATGTTTGTGACAAAGTGGGAAGGGAGGGTATGACATGGGCAAGAAGAGGAATAATGATGCTAGGTGGGCTAAAAGCTAACAAAAGAATTATGCTCACTGTGTGTTAAGGTTGACAAGAACTTGCACTGCATATTAGAATGTACAGAAACCAAAGGATGGGGAGAGGAAATATGGAACAAGAAGTGGGATAATTTGCAGGCAGATATTTTGACATTAAAAATTATTGGTATTTGCAGAAAAGAGTTTTTGAGTCAGTTTGGAAATTATGTAGGGAAAGTACAAGAAAAGTGATCAAGGCAAAGGAAGAAGGTAATAAAGAAAATAATGGGAAGTATTTGTAAAGTTCACTTTATAATATGTATTGTTAGAGTGATATGTAGGATCCATGTATACAACAATGGGGGTGTTAATTGTATAGGATCCAGAATTAACAAGCACACCAGGGTCATGGAAATGTTATAAAATTGTAATTATAAAGGTGTAAAAATATTAATACATATTCATTCATTCATATATACTGCCTGTGTAATAAATTATGCAAACTATACTGTACTTTTAGAGTACTCTCAAATAATACCTATTTTATATATATATAAAGTTTTAAAAAATTAATGTCAAAAATATTTTTTAAATGTATGTATTTCAGAATCAATGACTGTAAGAAGTTAACTGTCAACATCTTCCTTTCTTTTTCTCCAAATTACCCAGTTCTCTCAATTCTCTGGAAGTAAAGTAAATTAAAGTGAAAAATATTTTGAATATTACTAATATAAAAATTGTATTTATTATAGTATTATTTAGTATACTGCTTATCTAGTACTGTGTTAATGTGTCCGTTCTGTGTGCATTATTTTGTATGATTGTGTGTTGTAACAACAAGCATTTGTATTGATGAACCTATAATCTGCAATATATTTTACAGGACATAAATAATGCACTATAATATAACATTCACTTTTCATTCTTCATACTTACTGCTGTTATCCATGCAACTTTAGAACTATTTAAAACTATCATAAAAGCAGTGGTAATAAATTTAAAAATTATTTCTAGGTTTCTCAGGAAAGATGCTGTTACATTACCAACAGAGTACAACTGAAATGCTCATTGGAACTTGTACAGTGAAGCTAATCATATAATTAAGATCATTGTATGATTGAGTCAAACTACACACTCTTATTGGCTCCACTTACTTGTTTAAATTTAGTACATATTTCACAGACAATTGTCCACATCATCAGGTAACCATCAACTTACCATGGTAGCTCAGTAGTAAAAACAGGAGTTAAGCACTATTCCAGGAGGGGGGGAAGCAGCTAATGATGCTGACGAATATCTGCGAAACATGCTAAATTTAAACAAGTAAATGAAGCCAATAAGAAAGAGTGTGTAGTTTGATTCAATCATACAATGATCTTAATTATAGCGTACAACTGGCTGTTACCACGTAACTGCTTTATCAACTTAATCCCATATTACTGTATTTTAGGCACAATGTTATCAGTGGCATGTTATTAACTGCATCCATATCAGCTCTACCAGGATAAGTAATCTATTCTCCATCTTAAATTTATTGCTATCCTGATACCTTTACTACATCCAAAAGAACAAAAATTTTAATGAGCAAAACCTCCCATCAAACTCTCAATCATCTGTAAGGGCCAATGAATATTGATTTGAGATGACAATGCAGAATTGATTCATATTTCATATTTTATTTCATATTTTTTATTGATTTTGTCATGTAAGAAAAAGGGGAGCATGATTACTGTATGTGTGAAGCATTGCTTTAAAATAGCAAAATCATTTCTTCATAAGGGAAGCAGTTGAACATACGTTGAGATTCTGAATTTCAGTTAACATAAACAAAGGTGTCTTCTCTAGGATATTGCTGATTTGTGTTACTCATAGTTTAATTTCCTATAATTGTTGCTTATTGCATTCTTATAAAGACATAAAAAAGTTTGTGGGGGACCTCTATCTGAGCCTAATGTTTGTATTTGTGGTTGTTATCTGTTGGGGACTTAGTTTACAGATGCAGTGAAAATTAAGTATTTTGACTGTGGCAGGTGATTGCTAGAAGGAGTCTCTTGCTCACAAGTCATTATGTATAGGCATCAATTGAAATATAACTGTCATCAGTGCATTACCAGGAAAGTTTGCCTTCAGTTTCATATGACTGATTATTGCCATGTTATAAAATTGTATAAAATATTTTAAAGGACTATTAGGTAATTACAATGAAACAGCATGGACATGTAACATATGAAAACTTGCAGTGATTTCAATATCAAATAATATTATATTTAAAGTAACAATGTTCTCGTGCAGACATCTCTAGCAACAATATCAGTCACTTCATTAATATTAAGCTGTTACTGAATGGCAGATTAATGAAGTTTTACTAGAATTGAAGTTGTGAAGTGGTTTCTTTATTTCATTTTGTATTGATTGAATGTAAGGAAAATAAATACTAGACAAAGATTAAGTACATTCTAAGTCTTTTTCTTTGAAGCCATTGAAAGAGAAAATTTAAATTAAAACTCCAATATTAATTTGAACCAACTGTGATTTAAAACACATAGGAAATAGACAATGCTTTCTTACAGCAACTTCATGCTGCAGATTCCAGATTCTAATCAAAAGTCATCGATAGTGTGTTGCCATGAAAACCAAAAGAATTTATTTTCTTTTTAAAACATTAAGTTACTTCAATATTTTTATTAAAATCTGTCTATCTTCACTACATGTTCAGAATGTAGTGTTAATTCTGGTTGTTAAGATTGTAGAAGCTTGCAATCTATATTCAGTAGTAGCAATGAACATGAACCTCAAGTTTATTCTGCCACAAGTTACCACTAATCAAAAGTTCCAAAGCTGTGCTTCTGGACAATATTATTAAATATTATATATAAGTTTTTCAAAATGTAACAAAAAACTGCAGAATTGCATTAAACAATAAAAATTAAAAAAAAAATAAAAAAATAAAATAAAAATAAAATAAAAAAAAAAAACAGAAATTTCAACCTTCCATGCAGGGAAGATACACTCTTAAATTGATTTATTTATTTGGTTCGTTTAACTCTTTAACATCTCTGGTCATTAGCATCCATTCAATTCTGGGCATGAAATGGTTAAGAAATTTGCTCAGAGGCCTCTTCTTTCAGGCTTGAGGTTCTTTTACATGCCATAAATCTATTACAGGGATCAACAGCTTTACTTTCCTTAGAAGGAAGTCATATACCTTGAATTTTTATTCTGTAAAAATCTATTGACCCTGAGTTCAAAGTGTTGCAGAATTGCACTTCATTAATATTTAAAATAGATGGGAGGTAAATGGAAGACACAAAAGAGATCAGTATTTGTGAAAGGGAAAGTAGCAATGGAGCCATTAGAGTATGTCTGTATAAACTGTGATATGGAGGTAAAATGGTTAGAAACAGTATATAACACATTGGTTGAAGCATGAATATAATTAGGGATTGAATTATGGGAGCTTGAAAAAGGGTGAGATTTTGCAAGCTCAGGGCAGAGAAAGTTCCAGGTTGCCACTTGCAGCAGTTAAGGAAGTTGCTCAGATTAAATTGGGAAGAGTAACAAGAAAGAAATTAATTACAGAAAGAGCTTTGAAATGTTGGCACAGGATCCTTAATTTAGATGAGAATAATGTGTTAAAACAATTCTTTCAATAAAAGAAATCAGTTAAAAAAACAAGGAGGGTAAATGACTTAAGAAGTAATTTATAAAATAATGTTTAGGGGATATATGAAAAGGATAAAAGGTAAGGAAGTAAGATGGAAGGGTGTAAGAAGAAGATTTGAAGGTACAGAAATACAAACTTTTTCAATGGACTAGCAGAATAAAGAGCAATCTTTCAATGAAAAACAGCAGGAAAAGAGAGAGATATATAAAAAGGCAAATAAAAGAATGAGAAGGGATCACATGAGTTAAAATAGATGTCTGGAGGTTAAAAGGATGTTGAAAAGTATAATGTGGTGGAAAATAAGATTTAGAACAAATGCTGTTTGAATATAAGAATACTGAAATTTGGAGAAGGGAAACTTTAAGTAAAAAATGACTTATAATGAACAGAAGAACTATTTAAACCAAATGTTTAATAAAACTGTAAAAGCATAGGACAATATTTATTCAAACTAAAAATAAATAGAAATAGATGATAAAGATACACAAAGAGAAATATTTGATCATATGAACATCTGTATTAGGAAGTTGGACGATTTTGTAGGTAGGTCAAAAACTGTTGTTATCAAAACAGAAATATTGTATACAATGTAAATATGTGTCTGGTTTAAGTATTGTAAATTAATAAATCAATTGGCTAGATAAAGTTAGGTTTAAGGATGTTCTTTTACATCTTTGGTCATTAGCATCCCATTCGATTCAGGGCGTGAAATGGCCAATAAATTTCACAACAATATGTTTTTTGAGATCTTAGTTACAAGTTTTTTGTTGACTATATGCATACATGTCTTTATGATTTATTGGACTTGAGCTTAAGCAGAAACCAACTCTATATAGATAACTATATAACCAACTCTATGCTACTGAATTCTATATCAAATCATTGACACTCTGAAAATGTTTCAGCAAGTCCAAATAAATGATACAATGTATGGGCAAGTGACACTTGTGCTTCAAGAGTGCTAGAATATTTCTCTAGGGTCATGAGAGGTAGGGTGCTCTTTCACATGGGTAATCCTCAAAACTGAGACATAATTTAATGACTTGACCTGAGGAAGTTTTATAATAAAATTTAGCCATTTCTCTCTGAATTCAGAGTGCTTAGTAATGTTGTTACTTTTAATACTTTAAAATCAAATATGTGCAATCTCAAATTTCCTATGCCACATCACTATGGGCAAAACTTCAGGTTCATAAAATGCAAAAGTAAAGTTTGAGAATAATGCGAAAGGCATCCTCTCATACACCTAGTAAAGGTATTTTTTTAAGAATTTAACATATTAATTGTTCCCTTTATCTACATTTTACAGATGTTGTGCATTGTCCACCAAAAATATGATTATTTAAAAAAATTCTGATTAGCATACATATAATACTAGATTCACAAATAATTTGTATTTAAACTCTCACAGGCTAAAAGAGCTTAACTGCATCACTCATAGAGAAATATGCATGTATATAATAAACTACCTGATCAATCAAAATAGTTGATTAAGCAATAGTTTGAAAGAAAATTAAACTTTTGTTAAGGAAAGTTGGAAGGCAAAAAATTAATTTTTTTATATTTTCCAAAATAGATATGAATTATAAAAAATTTCCAACATTTCTGATTAATGTGATAAAAGTTTTATTGTATGTAGCCCAAAAGTAGTTTTCCTAATAAATGAAAATAGGTACATTTTGGATAATTTAAAAAGTTCCTGATTTTGACATAATCCATTTTAAAATAATTATATAGCTTTCAAACCAACTGAGCTAGAAGGTTCTGGTTGTACTATTTGCTAGAGGAAAGTTTGCTTTTGTTGTTTTGGTTATTCTAAAATAAACTGTCCGAACAGATCTTAATTATGGCACAGGCATGCATTAGGTTCTGGATTGGACCTATGAGCAAATTTTTAATAATTTTTTCCTATATTCTTAATTATCTAGTGAATTGATTTGATAATTTTATGCTCTACTTACTGTTGAATTATACAAAACTAGTTTCGCAGGCTTTTGCCTGCATCCTCAGTTGTGAGTTGACTGTCGGATTCGTTGTTGGTTAGCTGGACTTGGTGTAGCTCTCGTGATAATATAAGATTATCAAATTGACTCATTAGATAATTAAGAATATATTAGTCGCTTCACTGTATTGGTCCAACACGCAATTAAATTTTATATTTACCTTTTTCCTATATTGCAATTTTTCCTAAACTACATTTTCTGACATGCATACACTTTTAGAGAAAACAGTGATGCATCCCTTGTAATGTTCAGTGAATGTTTCGGTGCATAACATTGAAACTACTTAGGCAGAAGTATTAAGAAAAATTTCATAACGTACAAATTATGTAAGTTTTTATAAAATATTTTACAAAAAAATAGGCTTACAAATTCTAATTTTTGTTCCTATGCTTAACATCTATTAATTCTACTTCAGTATAAGATAAAATGTGTAAAAATAAGTTGTTCAAACTTCAATATTGTAGCTCTAATGGTTCTCCCCAGTAGGAACAAAACAACGTAGTTAATTTAATATTGGCAAGACTGGTCCCCCCATCTCCCCTTAAATCACATGCCCTACTATATAGGATGACTTTGTTCTTCACCTATCCCCAGTAGGTTGCTGCATGAACTGGGGACTGGGAACTGACGCAATCACTGTGGAAATTTTATACTTTGTTTAACTATTTAAAATTTATGTAAAGATGTTAATATAAAATGTATTATTGTATCAATATCAATTGTAATTGTGAGGGATTACACCTAAAGATAGGTGGAGGCCCCGTTGTAGTTTGTATTTAAATTTTTCTTAGCACTTTATAAATTTCAAATTTCATTATAGTACATGTTTGAGAAATAAAAGAATTAATAGCTTGTAGAGACTGTAGCTAGCTGATAAAATAATGGTATAGGTAGAGTAATTGAAATATTTTATTTTAGTCCCCTGGGTTGGGTCAGAGTCAGAGCCTGGAATTCCAGTAGACTTCTGCTGATGAGCTGGAGACCAGGGTCTGATACAATCAAGGTGGAAATGTTGTACTTTATTTAATTATTTAGAATTTAGATAAAGGGTTAGTATAAAATCATTATTGTAATAAAATTTCTGTAATTGTGAGGAGGTACACTTAAAATGGCCTGGGCCAGATAGGTAGAAACCCCTTGTAGTTTGTACTTTTCTTAGCATTTTCAATAAATTTCAATTTCTTAACCCATCCTGAGTTTTAATTCACATGGCTCTTCTTATATGTTCAAGTTGCATATACTCTTCACTGAAATATGATCTTCTGTGGAGTGATAACAGTGAGATTTCTGCAAAGTAGGCACTGTTTTGGTAGTCCAGTATATAATACTTCCTATTTATATAATCTATTATACATTTGATATAAATATATAATTACAAATATGTCATTTCTTTTAATCATATGTATGTATTCCTGTTATTTTTATATTATGTACTATACTATATAATGTTTTGCTCTGATCCATTTATTGTAATTCAATTGTTTGACTATATACATGAAAACAAATACAATACAACACAATGTATTTATATAGTTTTTATATTTATATACTTAGTTTATATGTACATGTAACTACTAATGTTTGCCTTGTTCTAAATGTTCCTGATTTGCTATTCTGTTCCACTTACTATTATTATAACTAATTGCTGATTTGTCCTATATCATACCTTTGACTATTTGGATGAAATAAATACAATATCTGTGTATCTATATAAGACTGGTTGAATGGAAGAAAAGGCCTTAAGGCCTTAACAGTGCCAGTATAAATAATCAAATAAATGCAAACCAGAACCAGAACTAAAACAAATAAAACTCTTCAAAAATGAAGAAATGTAAAATCTACACCAACCACCAAATAGTTTAAAGTAAAACATAAATGCTAAAATTAATGAATATATTAATGATTTTACAGTTTATACTGAATATTTTGGAGACAATGTTTAAATACCATTAGCTAATATTCTTAATCAACATACTGTTGTGGTATAATAAATCATGCACCAGTTCATCAATCAACCATGAGGTTCAACTGCTTTCATTATTACTGCTTTATAGAACCAAAACAACCCAACAAATTACCCTTCTGGTAGATAGTGATTTATGTACCTCAATAAACAATCTTCTCAACACAACACATATGTTAAATGTGCTCTGCTTGCAGCAAAACATACCCTACTCTTAATGACATCATGGCATGCTATGTTGTGCATAACTATAATGAACAGGTTGCATGCAGCTGTATAACACATCTGATGACCTTGTCTCTGATGAAGACAGGGACAAAATCCTTACACTTGTTCACAATTAGTGCAATGTTGACAAAATGACAGATTCTGTTAGCTGTACTAAAAAGTAAACATATTTAGGTCTGTATAAAATAAGAATAATTATTGGCACTCAGTGCTCATTGCAAAGGTACTTTTATTCAGATTGGCAAAGATGTTTAAGATTGGCATATGCCTCATTCTAAGTATTGTCACTGCAACAAGCAGCATTATCAAGTAGGTGTTAACATTTATTAATATTTTCTTCCAAAAATATATGCTCTCCTTATTCCAATGATTCTCAACATTTTTACTGCTTAATATTATCTCTTATTAGCTGTAACACACTTTTCTATTATACTGAAAATAATAATACATGAGAACTAAAAAGAGGACTCTTATTTCTTGAAGTATATTTACAGAATCATGTTTATGCATTTTATTTATTTATTTTATTTTAATGTAATTGAGGAAACAATATAACTTCAGCAGCATTTCTCTCTCCCATTTTATTCTTTACTCAAATACTCATAATATTGGAGTTACAGCCGTTGAAAATCACTCTTCTGTTCTTGTTTCAAAGCAATTTTCTATATTACACAGTTTATGATCATGTATATATGAAATCTCTTGTTATAACAGTTTTTTTTAAATGGAAACTGGGTATTGCATATTTGGTTATCATATGTCTTTGGTTCTGGCTGTGGCTTTGAAACTAGGCAATTTCATATTCATCTATGCAGCAGGCTGAACTGTGGTAGTTAATGTTTTTTCAGTGAATTCCAAAGGAATATAAGCTATTGTGGTTGTGCCCATGAAATTTTAAAACTTTCTTCAAATCTTCATCAATCCTATCCACTAGGGACCAAAAATTACAATGAAATAAAACTATATGTGCATGCACGTGCGCACACACATGTGTGTATCTGTTAATGCTCTATTGATTGCAATTTTTGTTTTTTCTCAATGAAATTCAGCATGTAATCATCATTAACAAACAATTCTTTGAGTTCATTAATCAGCAAAATTGGACAATTGGGGGTGAGAGTTAACCTAAAGCAAAAACTTTTAAGAAAATTGAAAAATCATAGCACAATTTTTTGTTTTTCTTAACGAAACTCAGTATATTTCTTTAAAATAAACTGATAAAAGAATTTTCAAAAAATCAGGACAATCAAGCCATTAGAAGTGGGGGTTAAAGCAAAATTAAAAAAAGATCCCTTTAGCAGGTGCAAATTTTACTTTTTTTTTTTTAAAGTAAACTCAGTATATGCCATTGAAATAAAATCAGAAAAATAGTTTTTGAAAATAAGTGAAATCGGACTAGTAGGAGAGTGGGGGGGGGTACCTGAAACCCAAAATTTAAAATTGCTCTAATGGCATTAACATTTGTTTTTTTGCAATAAAACTCCATATATACAAATTAAATAAAATAAAAAAATTGTTTCTGAAAATCAGGGAAATGGGCCATTAGGAGTGGGGATTTGCCTGAAACCCAAAATTTAAAAATTGCTCTAGCAGTCCAATATTTGTTTTTTCTTAACAAAACTTAGCATATACCAAATATAAATACAAATCAAATAAGAAAAATAATTTCTGAAAATCAGTGAAATTAGATTTTTAGTAGTAGATTTACCTGAAATTTAAAATTTAAAAACTGCTCTAGAGGCACCAATATTTGCTTTTTAGCCTTGAAACTCTGTATATACCATTTAAATAAAATAAAAATAGTTCCTGAAAATCAGGGAAATCGGATTATTAGGAGTGCAGATTTATCTGAAACCCAAAATTTAAAAATTGCTCTAGCGGCACCAATATTTGTTTCTTCTCAACAAAATTTTATATATACCATTTAAATAAAATAAGAAAAATTAGTTTTGAAAATTTGGGAAATTGGACTATTAGGAGTAGGGGGTATACTTGAAAACCAAAATTTAAAAAGTGCTCTTGCATTTAAATTTATCTACATTGTTTTAAAATGAAAGGACAAATTAATTCAGATATAAATGTGTTTATAATGATGCACATGTTTTATATTTAACAAAAGCATTGTAGTAAAGATGGCAAATATGTATTTGAGAATTATATTTGTATGTAAGCAAGCTTTGTAATAACCTTCAGAAAACATTTGCATTACATGTTTTTACTACAATAACATTTCAATTGAATTTCAAAGTCAATGAAACAACTTTAAGTTGTTTATTATTGATTGTGTATATTTGCTTAGTATATTGTAATTGCTTTTAAATAGTAACACGTTTTCATTTTATTGAAACATATGAACTTCATCTTCTTAAATACATAATGAATTCAAAAACTTTCTGTTATTTTCCTCCATTTTAATGCATATAAAAAGAGCTCAGTTCTTAAATATGATTACATTTAAAATTTTTTAAAAATACCCACACAATAGCCTGTCTATCAGTGGTCATATATGTCATTTAATCAATAGTACCATTATATTTCTTGGCTTAATCTCAACAACAACAAAACAACAACAACAACAACAACAACAATAATAATAATAATAATAATAATAATAACAATAATAACAATAATAATAAATCTAAAAAGATGATACTTATAGATTGCAAGAATTCTAATTTTGTTCCCCTAATACCACACAATACCATAACTTATTTCCTTTCATTAATTAATCAGGCCTAATTTGAATTTTATATTCTTTTTAAAATTACTCTAGTAGATGAATTCCTTTTTTTATGCAGTTCCTATATGATGGATTTTTTCTTCCTTTCTGTGTGGACTGTAATACTTATCACTGAAATTCATGGTTTAAGATCAGATGATGTTTTGTCAGATTCAGGAAGTTCTGCCCATTTGGAAGGTGGGATTAGAATAGATCAGCAGTTCTGCAACTGTGGTCTGTGATCTCAAGGTGGTTTGCAAGGCCCTTCCAGGGGGTTAATGAAGCATTATAATACTGTCAACAGCATTTAATCTTGAATGTATAGATATAAACAATAAATTATGATAAAATGAAAGTTGATAACAAATTTACGTGCATTTATTGTGATAAAGTATATTAGAATCAAATTTAAGGTGACCAATTTGTTCCGGAGTGAGTTTTCAAATAGATAAGCCAAAGATGTAGACCAGGCAGAATCTCTTATGCACTGTCGTAGTTTCCTTGGCAATAGCATGCATCTTTTGAGAGTGAACAACTTTGGCTGGGGCCCTAAGGAAGGCAAGTTCCTTCTTAGTCAAAGAAAACCATCAAAGTATTGGGGCCTTTCATAACAACTTACTTATATGAAAAATCATTCTCTGTACTCATTTATCATTAAAAAATCTAGAAACTGTTTTGAAAATGTACAATCAGAATTCAGAATGCAAATCTCTTCTATTAAGCCTAATTATGGTTTATGAGGGAAATATAGATCATCCCTCTCAAACAGGAATTTAAATTAATGAGTAGTGTTGTGCCATTAAATATTGTTAATTGTTAATATTAATGTTTTATGCATTTTATTTACATTTAATATATTACTGTTATATTATTATTATTATTATTATTATTATTATTATTATGTAAAGATATACTACAATAAAAAGGTAAGTATTGAATAAATGTGCAGTTATTTGTTTTTATTTATATTATTAAATTTTGTAAACTAGTGATGAACAACTTTAAAAATATATAGGTTGCAAATTTAAAATTTTAAACTTCAAGTTAAATGTTAGAGGTCTGCGATAGTGAGAGATCTATCAAATGGGTCTGCAGTCAATAAAAGTTTGAGAACTGGTAGAATAGATAAATCTACTTCATGAGGCACTTATGTTCTAGCTGAAGGGAGGCTAGGACATTGAATGGCTTTCTTGTTTTTTTTGAAGAACAACTTATTAATTTTGTTATATACTGAAATAGCAATTATTTACACAATTTGTTCATTCATGCCAAATCAATATATATAAAAATTTATTATTTAATACCAATGCTTATATTTTCTGCCTTAAATCCCTTATATGATTCTAATTTGTGAATCCAGCCTGAAACCATGCTTGATAATTAATTTTCTCTTCAGTTACAATTATTTGACAGCATTTGATAAAAGAACTAATATTAAAAAATCATCTGTAACTGAACAAACATTTTCAGCCCTACTTCAGTAAATACTGTCCAGTAACAGAAAATATGGCCACTGTGTACTTTTATTGAAATAGTGAAAAACTTGATCAGATAAAATTGTTCAGAGAATTCCTATGTCAACATGTGCTTATTTTTAGATTTTCCATCCTTTCAACATTAAAAGAGAAAAATATCTTTCACCAATTTTGCAAGTGAGTCAAAAGCTGTATCTATGGCAGCCATTTTTATTGAATAAATTGAGGTTGAGTTACCAACCATTTGCACACAATGCTTTCACATCTTCATCATTGTCAAATTACCAACATCCCAATGCTTCTTTTAATGGTAATCTAGATTATAGAAATTCCAATGGATTTTCTCCGGTTTTGCCTTTGTCAAAGTGAACAGGCATTTTCTTGGAGAAGAAGAAATCAAATCAGTTAATTGAGATCATTATAAGATTGAGTAGAACTACACACTATTATCAGTTGTCTATTTTGTTGATAAGCATATTTTGCCTGAAACAGAAGCCAACAGTAATGAACTGCATTAACTGCTCAACATTCATGAAGATTTAATAAAATGTCCTAGGAGTTCCAGAAAATCTTCCCAGCTTACAGATTTTTTGCTTTGACAGTAGCTAATTCTATTCTTCTGGTCCATTCCATGTCAGTCAAAAGTCTCTGACACATCTCCACAAGCACAACATTTTGATCCTTAGTCAGAATTTGAGAAACCCATCTTGCCAAGATTTTATGGAATCCAAGTCATCTGATATGATGAATTGAACACATCTATACCTTATCCCAACTTCAGGAGTGATTTCAGAACTCATAAAATGTTGGTCATCCCTTGATAAGGTCACAAGCAGCTCAAAATGTTTGTTTTTCATATGCTAGCCGAAAGACAACGTTGGTGACTTTCATTTTCCACCATTTCTCATCCTTCTCTGATATTTTTGTGCCACTCATATACTTCTGTCTTAGACAGCATCTTATCCCCAACACATTTTTTTAATCTTTACAAAATTTTGGCCATTTTATGCCCTCTCATGATATAAACATAATAATACATTTGTAATCTTTCTCGGACATGATGCTACTGACAAACAAAACAACTGCTTGAAGTGCACTGGTTTTCTCTTCCTTTGTACTCCTGAAAACCCAAAACATAATGTCTCAAAAGTGTCTAGCTCTATACTACTCACAGCAGCAAAATCAAAATTCCAGTTTTTATCTTATTCACTCTGTATATGTTTAGTGAATGGGATCAGGAATTAAATGTATACTTTGGAGTTCCTCCACAATTTTTTTTTCCAGTTTTGCATAATTTCTGAAGTTACTAAAAATTTGGATTTATTTATATTAACGCCCAATTTCAATTATTACATTTTTCTTCAAACTTTTTTTATCATGTATTACATTTTTTTTTTATTGAAACCAGAATTATCTCTCTTTCAATCATTTTTAAAATAATCGGTTGCATGTAAATACAAACAAACACAAAATAAATTCATGCATTTTTCCAGTTTTGCTTTGTTTTTCTTTACCCATTTAGATGACCAAGGCAAGGCATGATATGATTACAAAATGAAAATTAATGATAAATCCCTAAGTTCACAGGGAGGAGGAAACAAAAGTTATAAAATACCCTGATGCTAGTAAATAATTATTTTTAAAATATAAAAAATAAGCTTCAAATGATCAAGCTTATGTTTTACAGCCTCTAACCAATTATTTAGAATTTTCAGATAGAGGTTAATTATAAAACTGTAGATCTCCACTAATTTGGTCAATATTTCCCCTGAAATTATTTTTTATTAATAACATTCCACTGCACACAAATTTAAAAAAGTTTGTAACAAACTACAACCTTGCCAAGGAATGCACACATTAGCACATTTTAGATAGTTCTCTTATTTTTATTTTTAATTAAAAATATACATATAAATACAACTCTTGATAATTCTATCTATTTTATTGACAGGATTCCCCTGAGAAGATATGAGTCCCCTTACAGTAAACACAGAAGAGTGAATCTTGCCCAGAATTCAGAAATTCCACTTAAGAACCTATATGATGTGAGTGATAACATTATATTCATGCATTTATTTCTGATTTAAGTTCATTCCATATTAAGTTCAGTGGCTTAAAAGGAAATGAAAGTAGTAAAACAGCTTTTTACATTTCATATATATTTTGTTCACCTCAGTGGTCTAGGGGTGGTCTGTCTCCTCTGGACCAAGGGGGTTCAAAACCAGCCAAAGGTGACAAATTTTTCAGGATGTAAAAATCTTTAGCACAAGTACTCTTTAAGACTAGCTTTAAGTCATGGATTCTGTGTTGTAGATTTATATCACATTAAAGAACTCCACACCTGAAAAAAGAGGTGCCTAGACAAAATTAATGGTAATTTCATGACCAAAAATACCTTAGTTCCCTGTCAGATGGCATTAAGGGTGATGAATTTACCATCTGTCTCTCTGTCCTCTTAGGGAATAAGTGTAACTAAATTCTCCTTGGTAATCAGAACTTCCCTCATGGGAGATAACTATGTTCCAAAATGGAAGGACAAGTCTAACTATATCTAAAAATGTTAATTGGAACATTCACAGTGAAGCCAATCATATAATTGAAATCATTTTATGATATAGTCGAACTACACACTCTTATGCTTCACTTACTTGTCACTATTGTAGACCGGTTTCGAGAACAGTTGTTCTCATCATCAGTTCAAATCTCCGACAGCAGTCCAGCAGTCGGAGATTTGAACTGATGATGAGAACAACTGTTCTCGAAACCGGTCTACAATAGTGACAAGTAAGTGAAGCATAAGAGTGTGTAGTTGGACTATATCATAAAATGATTTCAATTATACTAACTATATCTATTTATTTTACTTGTCTAATGCCTGAATTGTGCCAAAAGACTATGTACATATAAATAAAATAAAAATATTTCAGATTTTGTATTATGGACCAATATCCATTGGGACACCTCCACAGAATTTTGAAGTGATATTTGATACAGGATCATCCAATCTTTGGGTTCCTTCTGCACAGTGCAAGAATGGAGCCTGTGGTAAGCGAATAATTAATTTTGTAATCAAAATTAACAACATTATGAAAGGAGATAGAAAAGAGGAACATCTGAACACATATTATGGCATGAGATGCCTGAAATTTAATAGGAATAGTAAGAAATTAGATGGATGGTTGGTAATAATTTAGTAATATTTTATCTTAAAATTTCACTAATTTTATCATGGTCTCCTTGCTGTGGTTATTGCAAATATATTTGTTGTTATTGTTTGTGTTAGCTATTAAAATAATGCATTTTGGATCTGTGAGAGATTTACATATAATTTATTAATGCTGTTTAAATAAAACAATTAATATAACTAACTGCTGACTTCAACATGATTTGAACTTGCAAATTGTGACTGCAGACACTGGGGAGGGAGTGTGTGGTGGTAATAACATGAAAGGTTTGTGTGCATTGGTAATAATTTAGTAATATTTTGTATCAGAAAGTTCACTCATTGTCTCAAAGTCTCAGTGCTGATTAGTAAAAGTATATTTGCTGTGGTTACTGATAATGTATTTGCTCTGTTTGTTAGCTTCTAAAAAATACATATTGAATTTGCAAGAGGCTCGTGATTTATTAATCTTCTTTAAATCACATAAAATAACATAACAAGTGAAAAAAAAGTCATAAAATCATTTTTAGAACAGCCAAAGAAAAGTTTATAGCACAAAAAAATTAACAGAAATAATATTAAATGTGTTAAAGTGTGTGAAGGTGAAGAAGATACTTAATTTAAGTTCAGAGGAACCAAACATTTTCTTTATTGCAATATACTTTTACTCAATGTTTATTTTTTTATTTATTTATATATTTATTCTGGTAGATCTAAGGCTATTAGCTAATAGTAATTATAATAAGTTATAGCAACAATAATAATTATCAAAACTGGATTGTGATGATGCCATCTATTTATTCCTAATTTACAAACAGAGTCCACAAATATATACAGAGCAATGCAGAGCCTACCAAAATATTTTAATTTGCAATCAAATTCTACAAAACTAGAGAAGAACAAAAATATGCATGAAAATATTCTATGCAAAGAAAGTAATTTTTATTAATTCTGAAAAAGTATACCTAGAGGGTGAGACCTATTAGATGTAATAATTTGCTCTAAACAACGTTAATCAAAATTATTAGAAGCTCTGCTGAAGAAATTTATATCTTGGTTTAGGAGCAACTTCTGAGTTACCACTATATATCTTAATTCTTACAATTTGTGAAACATTATTTCTGAATGCAGATTCCTTAAAGATATTCCAGCAAAAAATAAATCTGGGAAGGTGAGGTCTGGTGAACATGTTGGCCAAGAAATATATGTGAATCAAGACAGATGATGGAATTGGTTCCACACCATCTGCCTTTAACCATGTCAGCAGTAGCTCCATTGTGATGGAAGTAGGCTCAATTTGTATGGACATCAAGTGCTTCCAGGGACTTTAATCAGTGGGTCTGTGTCATAGATTTATGATATGTTAAAGAACTCCATACCTGAAAAATGAAGTCCCTGGACAAAATTATAAGCTGTTTCACATCTAAATAATATATTAATTCCCTGTCAGATGGTGTTAAAGTGATGAGCTTGCAACCTGATCCTCTGATTTCTGTCAGAAAATAAGTGTAACTGAAATTCTCCTTGATAAAAAAAAAAACTCCTAGAAGAGGTGCCAGTATTTCTTTCAGATATACTTTCAGGAGGACTTTTCTCCCTTAGAATCTTTCAAGTCCCCTCACCTCCCAGAACAAATATAACAGATAATAAAATAGATTGATTTATTTCATTTTATATTGTTCCCAGTTCATTGACTGTAAAAAAAAAATGTGATTATTATTATTCATAGTATAATGTAAGTAGCAGTTTTGTAGCGACTATTTTGCTCTCATCATTTTCCAGTTTGTTTGCTTTCTTTACTAATCTTTAATTTTTTGAATACTTATTTTATTCAATTACTGAAACACTGAAAATTACAATAAGGAATAATTATAGCAAATACCAAACTATACGTTACGTTAATTGCACCACATGCCTGCTGCATGTAATGCAAAATCAACATACCTGCTCATCCCAATGCTGATTCATTTAGCACTATGTATTTATTGGGAAAATCTAGCAATCAAATACTGATACTTTTTTGCACACTTTTGCAAATACAGAAATTAGAGCTGACAGTCCTAAAGTTTCCCACTTGGGTCTTGTCACTTGTTTTAAAGATTAGCCTTACAATATTGAGTTTTAGTGACTCATTTATGAAATGTACTATAAATTTTATTAATGCATCTTTACAGTACTTTAGAATTTTAGTCAACTTCACTGTGATATGCGCTCACCCTATCATGTTGTTACAGTCTTCTTCAAATACCCAATGAAATACAGTCCAGTAATTTTGGTAATATATCTCTAAGGAATGTAAGATAAATTAGTTCATGGTTTAATCAATCTCTCATGAACAATACAATCTCTGACACTGATTTTTTTAAATGGTGTTTAATGCCTTTTTTTATTACTGAGGCATAACAGGCAGTGGTTGCTGATGATACATGAAATAAAATGATATATTGGGAAAGGATTTTTTAAGGAAGTAAATGTTCCAGGCCTAAGTTTAGGGAACCTCCCTGACATTTGCCATTTATGAGGACTGAGGAAAACCTTGTAAAAACCTCAGTCAGGGAGGACGGTCCAGGCGGGATTTGAACCCCAGACCTCTCACTCATGAGTCCATGCCTTAATGATCTCAGCCATCCATGGCGATCCACACACTGGTGGCAAACAAACTAGTATGGGTTCTTGTGACAAATGGATTTTCTATTACCATACATGCAAATTATATTGAAGTCGCCCTTATATGAAGAGAAGAAAAAAATAACTCATCTGCATAAAGCATGTGCAATGGAAAAAAGGTGTGCATTGCAGTCAGCTGCATAAGCTCACACATGAATTCCATATGACAATGATAATCATCAGCCTGCTATAGCCAATGGAATCGTTCAAGACATGCTGATAGTCTTCGAATGTGTACCACAATCAATGTTCCAATGCTGTAATGCATGCACTCATGCTAATGGTTGCACCTTTAAGTGTCTTCTGTGCCGAACAAATGAATAAATAGATAACAAAGCTGTTCCTATTTTTTACATTATTCCCACCAACTTTAAAAACTTCCTTTAATAAGAGCAGCTTACTTCAGCATACGCAGCCAAAATAAGTGTACTTTAGTGTTCTATATCTCCTATACCAATTTTTACTGATAATTTTGCAACATTCTGTATTCGATTATTACTTAATACTCATGATGATAATAATAAACATCCATTAAGAATTGTAATGTACAAAGTGCATGTTTGAATCTGTGGCATTGCATTCCTATAGCTAAGGAGCAACTTTTTCTGCTTCATTATTCATTCAAATGAAGGAGTTTGCATATTGATGCAATACCAATATTTCATCACCGTTCAGAGAAAATTTTAAGAAAATAGGAATGATGTTTATTAATCTAATGCAAAAGTGGATAGTGTACTGGCATCAGTATGAAAAAACACAAAAATAATATTAATCACTCAAGCAATGGGTGCCAAATTAATGCCGGAAACTATTTGAAATTATCAGAGATTTATTACAAGGCTTCTTTCTGTACATTATCATATTTTTTTAAGGCATACACAGCTTTATACTAATCATAGAAATTATTTCTTTTATCAATAGTTTTAAGTACCTATGTCATTAATTTCTGAAATTATTACAGATAATATTAGTTCAATATTCCGGAAATATTCCATTAAGGTTTAAACAGAATTAACTGAAGAATATCACAAAATATGATTGGAAATGAATTTTTTGAAAGTAGATAATACTCATGGAGGAGATGAATCACAAATTCAGATCAATAAAATTTAAATTGTTAAACATTTAAATATTTAAGAGCAGTTTTAGAGGAAATTAAATTTTGAACTGAAACAGAGAAAAGAATAAATGAAGAAAGGAGAACTAGTGGCATCTAAATTCATTATTGCGAAATAGGAGTAGTTGAAACAACTCAAAAAAACTAATATATACATAATTTTGATCATAAGATAGATAAGAGTAGACAAATAAATTACTAAAATTGGATATTTAGAGGAGGAATTATGGATTCAATGAACGTTGAAAAGAATATGATTGAAATGATTGAAGAATATAATATACCTTGGAAATTAAAAACAAATGAAAAAACAACTTAATTCCAAAGATAATGATGGGTTGCAGTGCTGAATAAAAAATATTAGTGGGAATAAGTATAGATTTAACTATGGGAAATTTTAACAGTGAAATATAATATAATTTTGCAATTTTTATAAGGAAATCACTAAAATTTAATTTCACAAATTTTGTTCCACCTACTTGGACTTGTTTCGAAGGCTGTTACTGATAATGATGATGAAGGCAATAGTCTTCAAAACATATCCAAATAAGGGAACAAAACAGCAAAAGATGTAGAAAATAGGGCAAACTCAATTTTAAAAACCATAAAAGAATACTACTTCAAAGTAGATATGGTAATAAATGCAAAAAAAGACAGCATGCATAAATTTTCAATTAACAAATCACAATTTGAATAACATAAACTTAGTAATAGAAAGGGAAAATATAGGTTGAAATAAATAGTACAAACTTTCTTAGAATGATCATTTACAAAAAACTTAAACTGGAAAGTCCATGTGGCACACATTACCAAAAAAATAAATAAAGACATATATGTAATGAGACAAATCAGTAAGACAATGGATATTAAAAATAAAACACAGGTTTATTATGCACTTATATACTCGCACATTAGCTATGGCATTACACTATGGGGGAATATTACACAAAGAGAAATGAAGAAAGTCTTTAAATTGCAGAAAAAAGCCATCAGAATAATAGGCAAGATAAATAATAAACAAACATGTAGAATAAAATATAGTGAACTTTTGTAACAGTGATGTCAAGTATTAACATTTAAAAAAGTTGATTCGAAATTGTAACATATATATCACTAAGATTTTAGTGATGTATATGTTACAATTTCAACTCAACTTTTTTAAAAAGCTTGTTTAAGAATTTAAAAATTGTAACTGCTCCATGCATATTTATATATGAAAGTATAAAAACTAATGTACATAAAAGACACCAAAAAAAACTATAATACACATTCTTATGGTTTGAGAAATAATGACGACTACTTCAGAACAACACTAAGGGGAACATTGACTAACTGCTCAGTAGAAATTGTAGGGCAGGAATTATTCAATTAACTGCTAAATGAAATAAAGAACATAAACCAAACAACAGAATTAACGAAAACAATAAAAAATGATCTAATACAAAATGCATTTTATAGTATAGAGGAATTTAAATATGGAACAGCTATGTAAAACTTTTGTATGTAATTTAAATAGGTTATAGTGACATGTCCTTTAAATGTACTTAAAAGGATGAAAATAAATTGAATTGAACTGAATTAAAATTGAATTGAAAATTAATGAAATTTGAATGATATCCTCATAAAAAGTGTGCAGCAGACAAAATTAAGCTTCAAGTAAAACTCTGAGATTTGAGAATCACCATTATATTATGGAAAAATCTGAAATATTGTTGTTATTATTGTTGTTTAGTATTTTACTTATAGAGTTTATTTTGAAACTTTTTAAAATCATCAAACTCACCTCTCTATTACAAAAAGTAAAAAGTATCTTTCAAAATTTCATTTATTTATTTTATGCCTTTAATCAATCTAATATTTTATATTGCATGAAACATAATTTAATTACATTTTTCAGCTACTCACAGGCAGTATAATCACACCAAGTCCTCAACCTATAAGCCTGATGGAAAGTTTTTTGGCATTCTATATGGCTCAGGAAGCCTTACAGGATTTCTTTCAATAGATACTGTGGAGGTAGGTTACTATTTGATTAATTTACTTTCTGACTCTGCTTTTAAGTAGCTGGTTAGGTTTTCTCAGTGTTTTTAAAATACTATTTTATATCACATTATAAGTTATGTTATTAACTAAATGCGTTGGAAGAAAACAAAGAAATTATATTTAGTTTAGGACATGTACTTTTTATTGCATTCTAATTTACCATCACTTATGTCATGTTGTTTTATTTGATAAAATTGGCTACAAGAATTTTTTCTTTTCAAATCCTTTGTTTTTGAAGATGGATAGAAAAAATGCATAGTTTGGATTCTTGACATACAAAAATGATTATGTCAAAACATTGTAATTACTCGTATCCTAATGAGAATTTATTATATAGAGTATAAAATGGTATGTATTACAGTTTATGGATGTCTCTCAACAAAATACTGTGTTGAACTCAAACATTTTAACTGAATAACTAAGTAATTTTTTCTTATAAAGATGACAAAATATTTAATAGCAATGGCTATTAAATTTTATGTGCAATCTTTTAATAATGTTGCCCAAAGACCATACAGATATGATATTGGTCATTTCAGATAGTTAATTTCAGCACACTATACAAATACAAAAAATTATAAATTGTAATATAATTTAATAACAATAAATTAAATGCATGAAAAAATAATTTGCATAATTTTATAATGTGTTATACTATACTTCTATCTATGTGTCTTGCAATGACACGCATGAAATGTCATTAGAATATAGCATATGCCAATATTCATTCCATAATATGGAAATGAATGCGAGATTTATTTAAAGCAAATTCTGTGTGTTTGTTACAGCTTGGTGGCATAACAGTAAAGAACCAGAAGTTTGCTGAAGCTACAAATGAGCCTTCCTTGAGCTTTCAGAACTCCCCTTTTGATGGAATATTGGGATTAGGTTTTCAATCTATTGCACAAGGAATCAAGCCAGTGTTCTACAACATGTATGAACAAGGACTAATCCCTCAACCCATCTTCTCATTCTATCTCAGCAGGTAAATTTAAACATTTTTCTGAAGAGTTCACCCCATATATAAAGTTTAATTATTTTAATTGGTATTTAAAATAAACTCAAGATTTTTTAAGAACATTAGTGTCTGTTTGGGGTTACTGCACACTTATGACAGTGTATTTCCTAACAACTTTTATGAAATTTAAAAATTTAATTATCACCTTGATAATTGCATACCAATTCTGATTTATAACAAATTTTTTAAAATTCTGTTGGAACCAAACGCAGTGAAGCTAGATAAAATATAAAGATTATCTAAAACTGTAGTCTCATGCACTCTAGTGCTTCACTTACTTTTAAAATATAGTGAGACTGGTTTTGAAGAGAATTCTCTCCATCCTCAATGGACTTGATGACTGGTTGGAGAAACTATTTTCTAAGAGGACTTGCGGCTCCGTCCTAGTGGTACTTTTATGAACTGAAAATTTGTATTGCATTCCCCAGGAATGTCGAAGTTCATAAGATGATCTTTGTGTTTGTAAATGTAAATCCTTTCCCATATATCTCTAACTCTGTACTTCCAAGCAACTTTATTTCCTTTTTTATATCATGCTTATCTATCCAAAAGTGGTGCACTACTGCAGACCTATCTATTTGTTTGTACTTAAAGTTTCTGAGATGTTTCTTTAAACATGTTCCCATGTTCCTTTTAGTTCTTCCAACATACATCTTATCACATTCTTTGCATGATATTTTATAGATGCCTGACTTTTTTATTTTGGAATATTATTAAAAGTGTTGTCCACTAGAACAATTTTTAGAGTGTATCTGTTGACAGGTGCCAATATGATGTTAAAATTCTTAAAAATTTTATTCATAGCTACTGGATAATAGGTAAATTTTTTAAAAGCCAGTCTATCTTTTTCAGTCAATAATGTGGTGGTGTTCTTCATCAATTTTTTCTTTAGGAAATTATTAAGCTCTTTATTTACTAAATTTTTATTAAAACCATTTATTTTATCAATCTCCTGAATTCTTTCATATTCCAATTTGTACTCCTCCTTACTAATTGGTAAATTCACCAGCCTATATATTAAGCTATTAAAAATTGCATGTTTGTGACTAATAAGATTAAAACCATTAGATTTAATATAAGATCAATTACATGTTCTGCTATAATAAAAAAATCTGCAGTTGCTGACTTCTGCCTTGTCACCGACTAAGACTAATTGTAAGAACATCTCCCAGAAGCAGAAAGAAAGTCCAATGCCACATGAAAGACAACAAAACTTTGGAATGAAGTAATATATTGTTGTGGTTAACTTTTAGTGATTGGTTGGATAATGGTTATGTGAATGTATGAATTGTGTATAATCATATTACTTTTAAATAAATTAATCAGAAAGTTAAGTCAAAATATTAAGAATCATTTCTTTATGTTCATATAGAAATGATTCTAATAAGTGATTTCAATGCAAGAATAGCAAAGGAACAGTTATATTTTAATAAACTCAATAGAAAATTTGATTGTGATTTTGAAATGATGAAATAGTGTTGTAGAAATAAATATTATAATAATGAAAGAAAATGATTGTTAGAATTTTGTGAAGAAAATAATCTTATTATTTGCAATCGTATGAGAGGAATGAGGATGGAGGAGGATAATTTACATTTGTAAACAGAAATAGACAGAATTTAGTGGATTATATTTTATGTACAGTTAGGTTATATAATTGTCTTCTGGATTTAAAGATAGTCAATCTGGTAATAATTATTTGTCATTTTCTGCTGAGATTAGACTTGGAGTTAAAAATGCGAACAAAGGAGTAAAATCCAGAGGAATTAGATGGAAGATGGCAAAGAAAAGCATTGAACAAGAGAAGAGAAAATGGAAGTAGACAAGAGATAAAGATGAAATTAATAATTTTACAATATTGAGACACAGTTATAGATGTTATGGAAATGCGGTGAAAGAATAGGTAAGATAATTGGCTCAATGTTATATGAGGCAGCTAAATGACATAATAACCATAAGAGTTGGTTAGTTGTAAATATATATATATATAAGAAAACCATAAAAGAAAGTTGTATTTCACCAGATAATTGGTATAAGGATTTAAAGGCTAGATGGATTATAATAACATTATTATATGTGGGATATATTGGGGTGAAAATTTGCAGTTCATTATTGATAGAGGGATTGAATGCTACAGAAGTTTGGAATGAAATTAGGAAAATAAAGATGGATAAAGCAACCAGCTTTGATGGAATTGCTGGGTAGTTTTGGAAGATATGGTATAAGATAGCAATAGATCGCAATTATTAGTTAAGCTATTTAATGATATTATGATAAATGAGGAGATTCCAAAAAACATAGATTAAGTATGGTTCTACCCATACTTAATGGTAAAGGAAATATAAATAATGCAGATAATTATAGAGGTGTAGTTCATTATTAGTAATAGGAAAAATATTTATGGGAATGTTGGCAAATAGATTATAAGAATGGGTAGAAAGGGAGAAAACTTATCTAAGTTCCAAGTGGGGTTTAGAATAGGAATAAGAACTTCTTATAACATAATAATCTCTGTGAGGAATATTAGAACACTCTTTCTGGTTTCACTTAAATGAGATTTTACTCAGTACATATGTTTCGTGGACATTTTTTTCCACATTATCAGCTGTTCATGACTAATGGATCATTCATAGAAGTTGGGTAGGTAGGAATCCGGGTGGACTCTTGTGGTCTTGTGATGAACTTAAATAAAGTGTTGTCTGCTTCTGGGATATCAAAATTCATAAGGTGACGTTCATGATATTTTATATAAATCCTTTCCCATATATTTAGATCTTTTGGTTGTTGAACAATTTTTAATAACTTGATGCCTTTTATTTCATGGTTTTCATTCCAGAAATGTGTTGCCACAGCTGATTTATCTATTTGTTTGTAACGGATGTTTCTCCAATGTTCCTTCAACCTAATGCCTAAATTTTTCTTTGTCTTTCCTACGTATATCTATTCACAATCCTTACAATTGATTTGGTAAATACCAGATTTTTCCTCTTTGGACTTGGAGTTGGTTTTGTTTAATTTCAGTAAATTTTTTACACTGTGTCTATTTTGAGGCGCTAAGAAAATATTGTACTGCTTAAAATTTTTTTGAAATTTCTTATTAGCTGATGATGGTAAGTGAACTGTTCGTTGAACCCATTAAATTTACCTGCTTCTATTATGTGTAGATATTCATTTTTGTATTCTTCTTTGTTCAGGGGCATATTTATTAATCTGATGATTAACCAAAAAATCAAAAGATTCCAAAAACAAAAAAGAATTAAACAAATAACTTTGAGTGATTCAACAAAGAAAAAACTTTTAAAAAGTTCACTTACCATCCGTCAGCTAATAAGAAATTTCAAATAAATTTTAAGCAGTACAATATTATCTTAGCACCCCAAAATAGACACAGTGTAAAAAATTTACTGAAATTAAACAAAACCGACTCCAAGCCCAAAGAGGAAAAATCTGGTATTTACCAAATCAATTGTAAGGATTGTGAATACATATATGTAGGAAAGACAAAGAAAAATTTAGGCATTAGTTTGAAGGAACATTGGAGAAACATCCGTTACAAACAAATAGATAAATCAGCTGTGGCAACACATTTCTGGAATGAAAACCATGAAATAAAAGGCATCAAGTTATTGAAAACTGTTCAACAACCAAAAGAACTAAATATATGAGAAAGGATTTATATAAAATAACATGAGCGTAACCTTATGAATTTTGATATCCCAGAAGCAGACAACACTTTATTTAAGTTCATCACAAGACCACAAGAGTCCACCCGGATTCCTACCTACCCAACTTCTACGAATTATCCAATAGTCGTGAACAGCTGATGATGTGGAAAAATCCATGAAACGTGTATCCTGAGTAAAATCTCATTTAAGTGAAACCAGAAAGAGTGTGCTAATATTCCAACTCACAGAGATTATTAGTGCGTGTTTCACTGTGTTCAATTCCAAATTGAATTAATATTGTTCTTATAATATTTTCATTATTAAGACTAATGTTGATAATAGCTGATTATAAAAAGAGATAAAGCTTATATGATATTTATAGATTTAGGGAAAGATTTTAATACAGTAGATAGACAAGCAAGATGGATTAACTTGAGGAAAAAAAGAGGTAAGTATGATATTTATAAATATGTTACAAAAATTAATTTTGATAATCAATTCTGTGTTGATTGCTCAAGAGATAAAGTAATGAAAATATGAGGAGTTTAACAGAGGGAAGCAGAGCTGCAAACTGAGCCCAGTACTATTCAGTCTTTTTATTGATGATATTAAAGAGGTAATTCAAAAAGAAATGTTACATGCATCAGTATTAATAAGTACCAACCCTGTTATTTGCTGGTAATTTAGTTGCTGGTTCTATAATGAACAGAGGTTTAAGAAGAGTAATTGAGGTAGTACATACTTATTGTAAAGGATTGGGTTTAAAAATGAATGAAAAAAGTACAAAATTGTGGTCTTCAAGAAGGTTTATAAATTGAGAAAAGACAAGAAATGATAATTGCAAGGGCATGAGATAGAAGTAAAAGGTTGTATTACTGGGTGTGAAAATAGTTCTAATAGTAGGTGGAGTGATCAAAAAAAGATATCATTAACAAAAGGAAAGATGGCCTGTGGAGTTATTAATTTCTGTTTAAGAAAAATACTTAAAATGAGCATTAAATGGATCACCTCCTTTATCTAGAGGCTACCTTTGCTGACTGCTGGCCAGGAGGACCCAGGTTCAATTCCCAGGCACCTGCTTAGAAAATTTTCTAAGTTAGGGAATCTGGAATGGGGTACACCTAGTCTTGTGAGGATAATTGAGGAGTTGTCTGATGGAGGTGGCATTCTTTGATGTAGAAAGCCATGTGATAGGCAACCTGTGGGGTGCCTCCATGCTGATCATATGTCCCCTGCAATACTGCACTCTATCAATGAAGTTGTAAGATGAAGATAGAGGAAGCAGAGTAGCTGCAGCATGCCATGACCTAATCTCGGGTTGTAGCACCAAAGAAAAAAGTATTACATAGCTTGATAGAATATGTAATACAACAGCAATGACAAAAATGTTATAAGTAGTACAAGTATAAGAATACAAAGATAGTTGGAAAGATGAAGACATAATTAATGTAGCCTCCTGTAAACAAGTATTAGGTATGCCAGAGCATTTCTGAACAATGTAGCCTTGGTAGAAATGGGTAAGTTTACTGGTAAGATAAGATGATAGAAGCAATTATTAAATATTTATATAGAATAAATATGCTAGAAGGAAGT
Source organism: Metallyticus violacea (assembly GCA_030762175.1). Taxonomy (NCBI): domain Eukaryota; kingdom Metazoa; phylum Arthropoda; class Insecta; order Mantodea; family Metallyticidae; genus Metallyticus; species Metallyticus violacea. The sequence continues at coordinate 30,797,820 of CM060835.1, forward strand.
GAAATTATTAAAATTTTAAAATGTAAATTGGAACTTGCAGTGAAGCCAATTTTATAATTGATATTATTGTGTGATTTAGTTGAACTATACATTCTTAATGCTTCACTTACTTGTGAAGTGAACTAAGTGAAGCATTGTGTGTAGTTAAACTAAATCATACAATAATATCAATTATTTGTTAGAATGTGTTTTACTGTACAGGAAAAGTTTAAATGGAAAGGGCCATGGGTTCTTAAGATATAAAAGATTTTGGAAAATATAGATATGGGTGATTTTTGGATAAATAAGCATTATAAGAATAAAGGTTTCTGGAAAAATTTAAGATCTAGAATTGAAGATATTGAGAGGCAAGACATTTTTGCAAGTTTGAGAGAAAAAAGCTTATTTAAAATTTATAGAAAGGTAAAAATATTTGGGCATGGTGAGCTACATTGAAGTTTTTGATAAATGGGGTACAGAAGAATTTGCTTGGGCTAGAACAGGAGAAGTTTAAAAGATTAAGGAGTATATGGAAAATTGATCATTGTCCTAATTGTAGCATATTAGTTAATGACTTTAATTATATATTAAACTGTGAGCAAAATAAAATATGGAGAAAACAAGTGTGGCAAGAAAAATGGGATAAATTAGAGTAGTAAATATTAATTAGGAAGAACCTGAGAGTAAAACAGGATAAAAATAAGAAAGAAAAAAAAAATCAATGGAATCTATTTAGATAAGGTTAAAGAAAAATATTAGATGGGGTAATAAAGAGGAGAATTTAAGAATGGAGGAATAGAAAACTTAATAGTAAAATTAATTTGGGGTAAGAAGTTAAATATAAATTATCGTTGGGCCACCAATTTGTCAATAACACCAATTTGCATGTTATGATATATTGAGATCAATAACTATTTTATATGGGTAACTTTAATAAAGATGTAAATTGTAAAATAGGATAGTTACATATATATTTAAAATTGATTATGAAATAAATTATATATATATATATATATATATATATATATATATATATATAAATTAACCGTAATTATAGAAGCTTTAAAAGGATAAAACACCAAGATAAAGTCACACTTGAAATAGCTTTATATTTCGAACTCATTGAGTTATTCTATCAAGAAGAACTCGATTAATAATTATAGAAGCTTTAAAAAGATAAAACACTAAGATAAAGTCACACTTGAAATTGCTTTATATTTAGCAATTTCAAGTGTGACTTTATTTTAGTGTTTTATCCTTTTAAAGCTTCTATAATTACTGTTAATTTGTTACATTGTTAATAGTGTTACTTTATTTTTCTTTTTATTTTATATATATATAATTAAAATTAGATAGGGCTAAAGCTAAGTCTTCTGGATATTCCAGAAGGAAATTACTGATGTGCCAAGGACTGGGGCTTGGTTATTATTGTAAAATTTGTTGTATTCCAACTGATTAAGTAAATAAACAACTAAACAAAATAATGTCAGAACCTACATTTGACAGAAATAATTGAAGATCCAAAATACATAATATGCAATCCTCAACAAAGAACACCCCCTCTCAAGTCAAAAACTTGACTGAAGAAAGCAGTTAAACCATAAAATAGGAGAACTGTACTAGAAAACAATGAAAAAACCTAATTTCACCACCACTGGCCAATAATAACATTAAAGAGAGTATGTTTGTTGTGCACCATGCTGCATAGATCCTCACCCCACTTCTGCAATCACATTGCAGAATCTCATGATAAAGCAAGAGAACTAAAAATATGAATTCTAAATATTAGCAAGGAATTTCATGCTTCTAACCTCCTGCCATTTACAAACCTCTCTTAGGCTTTCACATTTGAAGTGTAGCAAGCTTATATCATCATCATTACTTTCAATTAAAGACAATTTGTGCCTCTTCCAAAAAGTGGAATACACTTCACAATTTCATTCACAGGCAAGCTGATGGAAAACAGGAACAAAGCATGATGATACTTGGTGGGGTGGATCCTAGCCATTACACTGGTGACATCCACTGGGTCAATCTGGTTCAGGAATCTTGGTGGAGATTTACCATGGATAGGTGAGCTTACATTTAGAACCTATGTAAATATTTTTTGTATCAGGGTTTTTCACAGTGAAATATATTATAATATGACAAATTATTGTTACAAAATCCAGTGGCTCCACTGGAGATGGAGATGGAGGTAATCGCCTTTGAAACATGTCCAAGTAAGTGGAACAAAATTAGTGAAATTTGAGTGATTTTGTAACAATAATTTGTCATAGCTATGTAAATATGTTTGATATCTTTACATACACCTGCAGCACATACTATGAACACCTCTTTAACAGGAATGCAACTCAAAAATATACCTGTTCAGCAATAAAAAACTTTTTCCTTCATTGTCAGTATGAAGGTTGGAGACCATGAGATCTGTCCTGGCTGTGATGCGATTGCAGATACTGGCACTAGCTTACTTGTGGTACCAAAATGGCCCCTCTTCCTCCTAATACAACAGTTAAATGCCTTCTACCAGCCTGGAGGCTATTTTGTAAGTTGATTTTTTTCATTATGCTATCAAAAAGCCTATGCAAAAGTAACTCAATATAAATCTTCAAAGTTGCGCTGAAACTACTTTATATTTTAGGGTTTTCCATCAGTATATCTGTTATCAATGCATAAATATTTACTTTTGCCAGTATACTCTCTTATAAACATTTTCTAGCAATAATTTTTTTAAAGATGTTACATTTATATCACTACTTTTTATTTAAAAGTCTGTTAAATCCTCCCTTAGCCAAATTCAGTTTACTATAAATTAATTTTGAACAAAAATATTAACTGAATCAGAACTTAAAATCCTTATTGTATTAAATATCAGTAGAGTAGTATCTTAGCATAAACAAATTATAAAACTTAAAAATAAATAAGCAAACTCCTGAGTCTGAATTTTGCTCATTACCTGCTTAATATTTCTAAATAATACATAATTTTTGTCTTAACTTTTAACATCCAGTACCAAATGCCAAAGTCTTTAGATTGACGTGAAAGGGAATTAACTAACAATTGTTCAAATTAGCCTGTAGTCTGCACACATTGATACCTGACGAAGAAAAGGAATTCTCCTTCCCAAAAAGAAAAGAAGCTTCATCTAAACACTTATTCCAGCTAAAGACCATGAATGTGAAAGTAAACATGAGATCTGACTGGAACATGATTGAACAAATGTATATCAAATAAAATAATCATATTTATCAGTAAAATAATTAATTGCATACCAAACAAAAGATGTACAGTGCAATTACCCTAATGTTCTGTTTGGTCTAATACTATTTTATACAAAATTATTTAGTCATATAACAAATTATTTTTGAAGAAGTCACTCAAATTTCACTAGTTTTATTCCACTTACTTGGACATGTTTCAAAGGTAAATTTCCTTCATCGTCAGCATGGTTCCACTCTCAGCTTTCCAGCGTGGTATTAAGATGTCACTCTTTGGATTTTATACACTTTTTGATGAGGGTGCTGGTTACCAAAATACAAAAGCCAAAGCATAAAAACTGAACAGAATTAATTGAGAAAATTAAACTTATGAAACTGGAAAATAGAGACTTACTAGTGTCTTATGTTGTGGTTTCTATGTTCCCTAACCTCCCTAAAGAGAAACTAATAAATGTTTTAAAAAAAATGGCTAACCTCAATCAAGTTACCTGGAGAAATCATAGAACAATATCTGAACCTCACCAAAATTTGCATCAACCAAACCTACTTCATGTTCAGAGGCAAGATATATACACAAAAGAAGGCTTTAGCAATGGGTAATCTGCTCTCACCATTCTTAGCAGACACATACATAAGTTTCCTGGAAACAAAATTAGTAGAACCTTTCTCACACATATATAAATGTTCGTATCATTATGTTGATGATGTCTTTGCAATAGTAGATGAAAAATGGAAAGATGACGCAATAAAACTACCAAACCTACAAGACAGCAACATAAAATTCACAATGGAAATGGAGAACAACAAGGTTCTTCCTTTCCTGGATATAAAAATTATAAAAAATGATAATATATTGGAATTTGGCATATTCATGAAAGATATCCACATGGATAATTATATAAAAAGCAACAGCCACAATTCAAAACAACATAAACTAGCTATAATTAATAGCCTCACATTCAGATTAACAAACTTACCAGTAAATGAGGCAGAATACAAATTGGAATATCAAAAAATCATGGATATAGCACAGAAAAATGGCTACACAACAGATCTGGTCAAGAAAAAGATAGAAAAATTCAAAAAACAAAAACAAATAAAAGAAATCATTACACTGAAAGGTTACAAAGGAGAGCAGATATATAAAAAATTTACATTCCATCCATGGGCACACCAAAAATTTCAAAAGATTTTTAAAGAGGCCAACATTATTTTGGCTCCAGTGAATAAATGCAATTTGAAAAACCTCCTAAAAGCCAACACAAAGACAAAAGTCCGCCAGCAAAACAATCAGGCATTTATGAAATCAGTTGCAAAGACTGCAATAACAAATATATAGGTAAAACAAAAAGGAACATTTCCATACAGTTTAAGGAACACATGAGAAGTGTAAAATATAAACATATGGAAAAATCAGCAGTAGCATACCATTTCTGGCAAGAAAACCATGAGTTCCAAAATGAACCAAAACTTTTAAAAGCTCTTCAAAAACCGATAGAATTATCGGTGTGGGAAAATATATTCTTGAACGAAAACAAAGAAAATTTAGTTAATTTTGATCTTCCAAACAACAGCAACCTCATCAAAAAGTTTATAAAATCCAAAGAGTGACATCTTAATACCAAGCTGGAAAGCTGACAGCGGAACCATGCTGACGATGAAGGAAATTTGCCTTTGAAACACGTCCAAGTAAGTGGAATAAAACTAGTGAAATATGAGTCACTTCTTCAAAAATAATTTGTTATATGATACTACATTTCACTGTGAAAATCCCAAAATATTCAAAATTATTTAGACTCATATTTTAGAAATGGCAAACATTAGCAAATGGTATTGGTACCTATGTTTATAATAGGAAAATATTCTGTGAATGTTCAATTAAATTTAAGAGAATTATTTACATAGTTAAAAAAAAGCCATCACAGTAATTAATGAAGAGAAAGCCATAATTACATCTTTCCATCACATAGAAAACAAAATTATTGACTGGCCTGTAATGAAAGCAACGGAGGTTATGGCTGGTGTAGAATTGAAAACACCTTAACTTGTTCAAAATCTGTAAAAGAACCTTAATAAAATATAAAATATACTTTGGCAATGCATGATTGGGAGATTATTGGGGATAACACTTCAAACTACTTTATGTTCTAATTAAAATGTAAACTGGAACTTGTACAGTGAAGCCAATTATATAATTGATATTATTGTATGATTTAGTTGAACTACACATTCTTTATGCTTCATTTACCTGTCATAATATATAGAACCGGTTTTGAGAACATCTCGTTCTCATCATAAGCCAGGCTAAAATTCAACTGTCAGATAATTCTTTAAGCTGTGGGAATGTGTATTCTGCTCTGGTGGCAGTATGATAAACTTGTAGTTTATGTTTTCATCCCCAGCAGTGTCAAAGTTCATTAAGACTGTCTTTGTATTTATAGATGTAGATGTAGATTTTCTCCAAAGTTGCTAGTTCTGTAGGTACTAATAGACAATGTTAATGACAGTATTTCACAAGTGAAAAAAAGCAGGTATTTACAAAATAAATTGTGCAGAATGTGAAAAAATCCATATTGGAAAAACAAAGAGAAACACAGGCACACAGTTAAAGGAACATTTCAGGGACATAAAGTACAAGCAAATAGAGAAATCAGCAGTAGCATATCATTTTTGGGCAGAAAATCACGACACAGTGAATAAAGCAAAATTATTAAAATCAGTACAAGGACCTACAGAGCTAGCAACTTGGGAAAAAATCTACATACAAAGACAGTTTAATGAACTTGGACACTGCTGGGGATGAAAACATAAACTATAAGTTTATCACACTGGCACCAGAGCAGAATACACATTCCCACAGCTTAAAGAATTATCTGACAGTTGAATTTTACCCTGGCTTATGATGAGAACGAAATGTTCTCGAAACTGGTTCTATGTATTATGACAAGTAAGTGAAGCATTAAGAGTGTGTAGTTCAACTAAATCATATAATATTAACTATATTTTGTGTTCCCTTGAGTGAGTACAATGCTACTAATTTGGTTATATGGAAATTATCATGTTATGGATGAAATCATTTATTTAAGCACAGTGATATTTTCAAGCAGTGCAAGGGAATACAATGTAAATTATGATGCCATGTTTTTTGGCATGTTTTCAATGACATTCAACACTAATGATGAGAACGACATATTTTAAATGTTCTTTTTCTTATCTGGGCAAATATTTTAATGATGCTTTCCAAGCATTCCTTAACAAATTCACCATCTGTACATGGTTTTGACTTCTTAGTGATTATATTCATTACCTTACAACTAGCTTTTTCATAAGATGTTGACTCTGTAGCCTTCTTGTGAACATTTTTCATTTTCTTTGTAAATCATCAGTTTTATTTTATCTGACCTTTTTATTCATAAAATAACTTCACTATTTTTGCATGTTTGGTGTTATTATATTACTTAATGTTTTATTCCTTTGAAATAGAAATTGCCTTTTTGCATATCAAGCTAATTTGTTTCATGTTATATTCCACAAAAAATAAAATAATAAATATTAGTCCACCTTTCACATGCAACTTTCTTCTTCTTTTGCTGTTTACATATAGAAACTATTGTCAATAAAATTTCATGGAGGACCTTGAATTTTCCCTTGCACTGCAAAGTATATGTAATGAAGTTGTGTAACAGCATAGGAGCTGCAGAAAAATATGTAAGTACTACATATATTAACTTCATATCATTGTATACATCTAATTGTATTATTTTTTTTACTTTTACTTTTGATATTCTTGTATATAATTCAGTGTTTTATTAAGACGTGTCCAATATCAATTGTACAACTATGTACTAAAGCATCAACTGGATCTGAGATTTTTCAATCATGGCTCTTTGTCTTTTTCCTATACTTTGATTATTGGGAGTGCTGTTTACTCATAAATTGCTGCTATTCTTTAATTTGTAACTTTAATAAAATTTTGTGTCCAAGGGTAAGGTTTGCTGGTCATAAATTATTTAGTTGGGTTAACTGCCCCTGCTTTAGAGCCTAGTAACTACAAGGATTATTCAAATTTAAAGTGGACTTTTATTCTCTGGGCTGGGAAAGAGTGGCGAGAGGGGCGGGGCTGCAGTGATCGTTTAGTGGGGATGTGTGAAGGGGAGTGATCCAACAGATACTTTCAACAATATCAGTGGTGGTATTCAACACCATCAGTAGTGCTATATCTGAGCAAAAGGTTGCAGCGTCTTTTGCGCAATGGATCATATTCTAACCAAAGAAAGAATCAAACCAACCAAGAATTTGGAGAAGCTATGCTTTCACTAACCCAAGTGTTTGACTGCACAAGAAGTTCCTCAGCAGTTGTGATGCAATGGAAAATGACACCCATGTTATCTACAGACAAGTTTCACTCAGGACAACATTCAGGCTGTGACCATGTGGAAGGTAACTGAAGCCTAAGTATGTTCGAAATCACTTCTGAGGTGGACATAAGTTGTGGAAGTGCACATACCATTCTTTCTGAAGAACTAGGATTTTGGAAAGTATCAGAGATGGGTTCTCATCTCTTCACTAACAAACAGAAAAATGTTCGAAAGGACATTAGTCAGAGACTTCTGGATCGGTTTGAGGAAGGTGAGCGGTTTTCATCCAAATTATGACCTGTGATGAGATGTAGGTACAGTACTATTTCTCAGAAAACAAGATGAGTATGGAGTGGAAGAGTAAAAAGGAAGGGTGCTCCTGTCAAGGCCAAAACTTGCCTGTCAGTCAGAAAAGTACTTGCAACCTTGTTTTGGGACTTCATAGGCTTGTTGCTCATCAATCACAAACGAAGGACTGTGAATGTGGCATATTACTGCAAACTGCTGGATGAGGTGAGAGCCACCTATAGCAACAAAAGACGCCGGTAATCCATTTGTGATATCCTGCTTCTGCATGTCAATACAAAGTCACATACAGCAGCCATAAACTGGGATTAATACAGTGAAATTCACTAGACATACGCAGAACACCCTCTTTACAATCCTGATTTATTCCTTTGTAATTACCACATGTTCAGGCCACTGAAGAACACATTGGGAGAGAAAATATTCAGCAATGACATAGAGGTTGAGCAATTTGTATTGATGTTGAAGTGTCCATCTTGTTTATTTGATGAGGAAATAAAGAAACTATCCAGCCAGTGGAGAAAATGCATTTCTGTTGAAGGAAACTATATATAAAAGTAATATATTTTGTTTTGTAATTGCATATGGCATTAATTTATTTTTAAAAATTCAGTTTATATTTGAATGGCCCTAATATAATATAATTATCTATCTATCTTTTTTTTCTTCTAAAGCATTTGACTGTGTTAACTTTAAGCTCCTATTGGGGAAATTGGAAAATTATGGGATAAGGCATACCATTAAAATGGATAAACTCATATCTATAAAATAGAATGCAGAGTACTGAAATAATACATAACACAGGAGTACATTTGAAAAAAATCAAATCAGCATTAAAAAGCATAACACATGGAGTGCCACAGGGGTCCAAACTGGGACCATATCTATTTATCTTATACATAAATTACTTATTCAAATTAATACAAGATGCCGGAGGTTTAGCCATTGGGTATGCTGATGATACAACAATAGTGGTAACAGGTAAGACTGAGGCAGAAGTGCAAGATAAAGCAAATTCTTTATTAGAATTAATTATAACCTACTTTACAGTACTACGAATGGCACTAAATGCAAACAAAACCGAATGGATGCACATTAAAAGAAGTAATAAAAGAAAAAGTAGCATCACATTAGTTATACAAAATAAGCAAATTTCCCAAGTAACATATACAAATTTTTTAGGAATAGTTATAAACAATAACTTAAAATAGCATAAACATGTAGAAAAGGTTAGCAACAAAATTAATAAGGGCATGTATGTACTAAAACAGATAACACATATTATGGATAAAGATAGTACATTAAAGGTATATTATGCTTTTATTCACTCACATCTAAATTATGGGATTATTTTATGGGGTGCAGCTGGAGAGAAAAGTATGCTAAGAATATTTAGACTACAGAAAAAAGCAATAAGAATAATGGAAAAAATTCAAGGAAAAAAAACGTGTAAAAGTAGTTTTAAAAAACTAAAAATCCTCACACTACCCTGTTTATATATATTTGAATTTCTTAAACATGTAATAAGAAATCACACCGAAGAAAAAAATAGGAATATTCATGAATATAACACGAGAACAAAACAAAGCTACTTTAGAAATAGGTTAAGTGGATCATTAATCTCCAAATGTATTGAAAGTGTTGCGAAAGGTTTATACAATCATTTACCTCACTCGATCAAGGAAATATGTGAAGAAGTGAAGAAAATTAATGCAATAAAGACTTATCTGATAAAAAATGCTTTTTACTCAATTAATGAATACAAAGAGGAACAAAAATGAGTGAATACAATTTTCTATCCTTTGGTTTCTAAGTTCAGATCTGTATTTTGATGTACTTTTTTGATTGTAATGTAAACATATGTTTTCTAGCTATTTTATGTATCTATACTTATTCAGATCTGTATTTATATCTACTTGTTTAATGGTTTAATTGTAATGTAACATGTATTCTATCCTTTATAATATTGACGATGCTTTGTAAATAATATTGCAAATGGCAGAATAAAACTGAAACTGAAAAACTGAAAACTGAAACTGGATGTAAATGCCTTAATATTTTGTGTCATACGATTTGTTAATGTTAGCAGCTCACTGTAAACCATAACTCCATAGGTCATAGAAATCTCATCATTGTGCAGTTGTTAGATAATGATAATTAATTTATTCATAGTTTCTCTGATTACATCTATTCCTATAATCAAAATAGTAATCATTTACAACTTTTCAGGAGTTTTTAATTTTAAACATTACTCTTTTATCCTTATAATGTAACTATAATGTTTACAAATAAAAATCACTTATATACATATATAAGATATTACATTCAGATTAACTACTAATCTTCCAGGTGGACTGCAAGGCACAATTACCAGATCTTAACTTCACATTTGGGAATGTGACTTATTCAATAGAAAAGGAACGCTACACTAGTAAAGTAAGTAACAAACTTTTATTAAAATTATCTTTATAATGTTAGAGAAAGTTTTATATAAAACTGGCAAATATAGGTCAATTATAGATTGGATAATACATAAATGTTACATTTTTAATTTTCTAAATAAATCATAAATAATTGTTTATTTTTCAATGTACTGAATATTTAAAGAATTTATATTTTTAGAACATAAATATAGCTTTGTATAACTTACGCTTTTATTTTATACTTTATAAGCGAAATACCTTACCATTAATTATTTTATCTATAAAATAATTTTATTATTGTTTTTGTGAAATGCTTTTTTGTCTCTGGGATTTTCACAGTGAAATATACTATAATATGACAAATTATTGTTACGAAATCACTCAAATTTCACTAAATTTGTTCCACTTACGACATGTTTCAAAGGCGATTGCCTCCATCTTCAGCTCGGTCCCACTGGCCGCTTCCCAGTGTGGTATTACGATATCGCTCTGTGACTTTAACGAACTTATTGATCAATCTTAATCATCAACATCTTAGTACCACACTGGGAAGCAACCATTGGGACCAAGCTGAAGATCCTTTGAAACATGTCGTAAGTGGAACAAATTTAGTGAAATTTGAGTGATTTCGTAACAATAATTTGTCATATATTTCTGCTTTTAAGTATAGAATTAAAACCATTATATGATCACCTTTCAACTGACATTTGTAACTAGAATTATTATCTAGTCTTCTAGTCTTCTTTCTTTTTTACTTTACACATTTATGTTTTTTAAATTATTTATCAAATTATTTTTAGCTTGCTTGTAAGATATAAAATACCAAAGAATATAATATCTAAAAACAAAGCTGCTAAAGATGATCTTTAGAGTGCAGATAATGCTTGAAAAGAAGCACATTATATAAACATAGATATCCTCTCCTCACATTTTCAATTTTCTTGGAGTTTGTACTTCACTAACTGGCTTAGAAATAATTTCTATCTCATAATGTTACAGAACGGTTTCTACTGTATGCTCAACTTTCAAGAATCTCCTGATAACATCTGGATATTGGGTGACATTTTCTTGGCCAAATATTACTCTGTTTATGACATGCAGAACAACAGAGTTGGCTTTGCAAATGCAGTCTGAGCAGTGGTACACATTAAATTGCATTACTTGATATTCCAAAACATAGCACCTGAAATAGACCTCAAATGTATAATGAATATGTATCTGAATAAAGTCTATTAATTATTATTATTATTATTATTATTATTATTATTATTATTATTATTATTTTAGCATCTTAATTGAATGCAGATTATATGTTTGTGTTAACACTGAATTATTTGTTTAAAAAAAATCATACATTCACACACACACATATGCACACACCAAATAACATGTATAAATTTCTAAATCATTACCCAAAAAATTGGCATATATTGCTAATTTATAATGTAATGGGTAAAATTGATAGAGAAAAAATTAAGATACACCTATATTCTCTTTCTTTCTCTCCGAGTTTTCTTACTCTATGTTCTGAGTACAAATGATATTCAATACTGAAAACTATAAAAAATCCTTGTCATATGACCCAATGCCTTCTTAGCTAGTTGTTGATCAATTAATTACTTTGAACTATAAAAAATCCTTGTCATATGACCCAATGCCTTCTTAGCTAGTTGTTGATCAATTAATTACTTTGAACAAACTGTTATCTGTTACACAATATAATTAAAATAAATCAAATAGCAGTGTTGCATTAAAGTAAACATGCTTTTATTAATTAAAATGTAAATTGGAACTTGCCCAGTTAAGCCAATCATTTGTTTTTTTAAATCACATTGGTTAGTGATGAAATTTTTGTTTCAGAAGTTTAGATATTATTTTAAGTGACATTAACCTAAATCCAAAACAATGGTCAGAATCTTTCTAGCATTGATTAGAATTTGACTACCTATATTAATGTGATATATCATTTTCAGAGAATTTTATTCAGGAAAAGTTATAAGAAATAAAAATAAATTTCCATTTATTTCCCAAATAAACAGTAGAACAGTAACATATTTGGAATTATGCTGTTTCAAAAAAAAAAAAAAAAAAGTAGATCATTCATATTGATGAAGAAACAAGGAGGAACAAAGAAAAATAGGAGTAGAAGAAGGAGGGTTTTGTCTTAGTCCCCATCAAGAGGTTCTGAATAGAAGATTCTTTAAGTCAGTCATCACATAACTGCCCAACCATAAACATAACCTGTTGGAATATTCTGGAAATGAGCAACTACATAAACATAAATATATGTCAGTATTTATAATGTTTAGTTTAACATTTTCAGAGCAGTGAATAAATGTATAAAAGTGCATGGCACATCAAGGTTATAAAAACAATCCAGATAATTTTTGTTACTTTTGTGGTAAATATGTGATGGTGAAGTAAAGACAGAATATAACACCCTTCATAAAAAAGGCATATCATGCTGGTATATCATTTGGCAATCAAGAAAAGAATTTTGCACCTCATAAGGCCCACAGGGTATGCAGTGAGTAAATGGGAAAATAACTTCATTATTTTGGAATAGGAAGAAATTCTGGAATTCTATGGTATGGAGAGAACAGTCAGACCATGCAAGAAACTGCTATTTTTTCTCTTACAAAGTGAAGGAATACAACAATAAAAACAAAATAAATGTTACATATCTAATTGTCAAATCATCTATTCTACTTGTTCCCTATGGGTTGGATGTATCTTCTTCACGAGGAAGCTTAAAAAAAATTATGTCAGAAAAATGATTCTGAAGATAAACATGAAAGGAGTGATAGTCTCTCCTAGCCTGAAGCCTCTTCCATCGAACCTCAGTTTTTCTCAGAATGAGCTGGATGACCTATTGAGAGATCTAGGTCTTTCTTAGGATCCAGACTATGTAGGGAGGGATTATTCTACTGGTAAGGTGGTGGTGGTAAGGGCACCAAAAAGATGAACAAACTCCTTAGTTCTCTAAAAAAAGTGTTATTGTGTATTGCAACAATATTCCTGAAGTGATGATAAAGATTGGATTTCCAAAATATAACCCAACTGAATGGATACTTTATTGATGCATCAAATCAAAGTTAAAGGGTTGTTCTCTTCCCTGAAGACTACTATTTTGTTTTATTCCTGGTTACCATGCTTACTGAATTGAGTTGTAAATTATTATTCATAATTTGCACAATTTAAAGTAAAATATAATAATAATAATAATAATAATAATAATAATAATAATAATAATAATAATAATAATAATAAATTAATAATAAATTATTTTGCCTAGCAGAGTTCAGACCATAAAGCCTTTCCTACACTCAATAAAGTTAAAATAATGAAAACATAAATATAGGTAAAAGATAAGGCAATAATAATAGGTACATATATAAATGGGTAAGAAAGATAAAAGACAATATTAGCCAACATTAGATGAGAGAAAAATACAATGAAAGATAAAACAAATATTAATACAATTATTATTTAAAAATAATCTAAGTATATGCAGTAAGGACAAAATGAATGAGGTACTGGCAAAGTTAACATTCTTTAGAATTCCAAACATGGATGTGAAATAACAATATACACGAACAAAATTAAATTGGTGGGCCTAATTCTGCACACTAAGCAACTGTATGAATAACATAGATTTAGAGGTGGTCAGACTTTGACTACCCCTGATATCTTGCAACAATGAATTACAAGATCAAGCAATCAATGTATGCTAAAATGAGGCTGGGTACAGAGATGTCTATGATATACTATTGTTAGGATGAAGATATGATTGTGCTAGGTAATCTGATGTGTAAATCAAGAGCAAGGTACGAAGGTAAGAAGTTATTGATAGTTAATATAGTAGAAAGAGAGAGTGGAATAATTGCCTAAGCCAAGAAAATTGTTGGAAGTATTCAGAGATATGATTATGGTGGCAGATATTAAAAATAAAGCAAATTCATGTGTTATGAACATGCTGAAGTTTCAAGGAACTTAGATTGCTTTATAAAACAATGCATTAATCAAAGGTATTACTTGAGTATTGGAGCCAAAGTAGACATAGAGATTTTTTCTATGTCGGTGGTTTGAATGGTTTTGTTGTTGATAGTCACTGGTTGGATTGTGGTCTTATTGATGAACTATAACAGCTTTTGCTGACAAACAAATGACTTGGGTTTTATCTGCATTCAGATTTAATTTGAGTTTTCTTGCCCAATTATATATTTATTTGAGATTAAGTAGGAATAATTAGTCATTGAGCAATGCAGATTAAGAGTGTTTGTCATCTGCATGGTAGTGATATTGGCATATTTCAGGACAGTAGAAATGTCAGTTATAGAACTGGTGAATAATAAATAACCTAACATAGATCCTTGGAGGACACTTGCCTTTATGCAAAGTCAGATAGAAAACCAATTATAGCATGAGACACATTGATTGTATTGCAAAGATAAGAGTCCCCAATCTTGGAAAGATGTATTTATCATAGTTTAATAATAAGTAGGTCTTGTCCAAAGCTCTACTGCAGTCAATTAAAGTTAACACATTCACTTAAGAGTATAAAATACCAAAATTTTCTAACAAGAGAATCTAGATATGTTATTAATTTATCTTTCAGTTACTTTTATATATTAATTCTTAAATTTTAAAAGAGTTTAAAGAAAAAATTGACTCATTTATTCCTTTCTATGGTTTTTGCTGGTCACTGTCATTTAAATAAAGATCACCATGCATTTAAAGTTTTATCCAATCCTCAGTGCAGAAAATGTCTAATGAAGGAGGAATCAGCCTTCCAGTTTGTTTGTGGTTATGAATTCTTAGCCAACCTCAGGCTCAAGATCCTGGGTATGCTCTTTTCCAAAACTCAGTTTTATCTTTGCATTCCTATTTCAAAGATATTGGAGCTATTTAAGTAATCAGAACTTCTTAAGAAACGAAATATAGAATAAGATTAAACAATTGATCACTAGTGGTCATCGTTCCAGAGTTGATTCATTCCACCCCTCTTAAAATTTAATTCAGTTTCTTTCTATGTTAACTTCATGTAAGTGAATGGTAATTGCATTACATTTTCTCAAAAAAAAAGTGAGATTATCTCAGTAAATATTAGTCATACAAAAAAATTATTTTAAAATTTCTACTTGTAATAGTGTAACCTACAATTTGTGCAAATTAGTGTAAGGTTTCATTCCATCTTGAATAAAATTCATCTTTTTATACAAACTTATAATTGCATTGACTCCAGATTCTTACCCTTTCTTCTAAGATGATAGTTTTATATAGGTCTTTCAAGTGATGTGTTTTGGATTAAGTTGAGAGAAAAGGGAGTGAGTGTGAAGTTTATAGGACTAATACAGAGGCTGTATTCACATAATAATTTCTGCATTAGGCTTGAAAGAAACAAAGTAACAGAATAACAGACTGGGTACCAAATAGAATCAACTTAAGACAGTAGTGTAAATAAATCAGAACTATTCAATCTGTCTATAGGTGAAATAGTCAAAGAAATAGGGAGAAAGAATAGGCACTGTCCATCAATTAATAATAAAGACATTCCAGGTTTGCTTTTTGCAGATTATTTAGTACCAGCTGCAATTATAAGTGAGGTTTAAAAAAAAGCAATAGAAATAACAGAGAAATATTATAAAAAATGGGGCTTATAGGTAAATAAAAGTAAATAAAAGTTTTTGATTTACAAAAAAGGGAACAAACTTAGCACAGATGAGAAATGGTGGCTAGAGGGCAGTGAAATTGAAATAGTAAGGAAATTTGATTATATGGGGGTAAGGCTAAACAGTAATGGAAAATGGACAGAACAAAAGAAGAATGTACTAGGGAAGGGAAAATTAGCTACCAATAGTATAAGAACATGCTTGAAGAAAATCCAAGTATGAGTGTAAGCTGGTTAGAGAAAGTATATTCGGCTACAGCTGAATTGAAAATGATGCATGGGATAGAAATATGGGGGACAGGAAAAGAATGGAAAAGCATAGATTAGATTTATAGAGCAGTCTGTAAAGTGATATTGGGATTACTTAGAGTTGCACCCAATGGAGAAGCCCTGATGGAACTAGGAAGGGTGGGCCAAAAAGGTCTTGTAATACAATGCATTATGAAATGCTCGCAGAGGATACATTAGAGGAAGGAAATGTTCTCAAACATTGTTTGGGGGTACAAGAAAAAGGAAAATGTGTAGGAAGTTGGACAGGTAGATTAAAGGAAATTGTGAGAGGAATTGGTTTAGAAGAGTTAGTTAGTTTACAGACACCAAATGGACAAGGAGTATGGAATAAAGAGAAAGCAAGGATTGATGATACAGAGAAACAGGAAATATTTGATAGCCTAAGAGATAAGAATACTTGGATATGTTATTGGGGTTTTAAGAAGGAGTGGGGCAGGAAAAAATATATTGAGATTTATGACAAAATGGGTAGGGAGGCTATGGCATGAGCAAGAACTGGAACAATGATGCTAGGTGGGCTGAAAGTTGAAAAAAGAATTGTGCTCATTGTGTGGTAAGGTTGACAGGAACTTGCACTGTATATTAGTATGTATAGAAACCAAAGGATGGAGACAGGAAATATGAAATAAGAAAAGGGATAATTTCCAGGCAGAAATCGGATATTAAGGATTTTTGGGACTAGCAGAAAAGAATTTTTGAATAGATTGGAAATTATGTAGGAAAAGTAAGAGGAAAGGTGTGGAGGAAAGGTATGAAGGCAAAGGAAGATGGTAATAAGATAATGATGAACGAAGATAATCATCTTTAGGGAAGTATTTGTAAAGTTCACTTGATAATATGTAGAGTTACAGCAATGTAGGATCCACATACAAATAAACAGGGTGTTAGTTCCATATGATCCTGAACTAACAAGCATTCAGAATGCCGCATTTGATAGAAAATACAAATAAAATGTACAGCTGAACAGAAAAAAATAATATAAAAATAATATAATGGTTAATATTAATTTATTTGGAAATTGCATTCAAAATGCAGTACATAACTGTGCAGCTCACACTAGATAGCAACACAATGCAAAGTGTACCTGTTTGTAGCATAATATGCAGAAAGAATGACATAAAAATGTAAAATATGATGAAATAATGAGCTTATTACATGAAGTAGGCTGGTCATGCGTACTGACCATTTTAAGCAGTGTGCACTTAGCATTAAAATATTGCAATGGAGTTTTAAAAATACTGGAAAATAAAAAAACTATTATAATTTTAGATAGTGTTGTTGTTGTTGATCTAATATGCAGGATTTTGATCCATCAATTTTTCCCTGGCCAGTCAATATAATTTGTGTATTTTCCCGTCAGGTGCAGCTTTCCTCAGTTCTGTGCATTCCAATAGATGTTCTCCATTTAGAATCTTGTCAGTATTGCAGATCTTACATGTGTTATCATTCATAAAACCAAATCTGTGTAGATGTTCCACCAGACAATCATATCCAGTAGCCAGTCTAAAATGAGCAACTACTTCCTTCCTTGATAGATTTTTTATTTTATGTACTGTTTCTTTTATATTAGAATAATTTTTATTAGATATTTCCACTTGAATATTATATTGATATTTTTGTTCTATGGTCATTTTGATATTTTTTAATTTTACATTTAATCCACAGGACTTTATTGGTTTCGAATATAGCACTGCCCCCTTTTTGGTCAGAAAGTCTGCATTCTCATTACCTATCACTCCCACAGAAGTGCAGAAACTTTAGATAGTTCTCATACACATTTACAACAAGTGGAGCATTTATATTTCAAATTCAATATAATATAAGTAGCATTGAGATTATAATAGGATAAAAGGTTCTTTCTCATTCTGCCACAATCCTGGCATACCATTTTTACAACTTTTATGTAAATAAACCTTGAAAGAGTACCAAAAACATTCAGGATAATGAAAAAATTTTCTGAAAAGGAAGGAAGAATATTTTTAAAAAAGTGGTAATTTATTCCCTTTTATATGTTATTATTGTTTGCTATGTTCTGATACTGGTATAATGTAATTATGAAATTTATTAATCATTTCAAGTATAGTGCAAAACACCTAATATGTTTCTTGTCCATTGTGACAAAATAATTAAATGTACTTTAAAAGAAATTCTACGACCACCAATCAACTTACCCTGATCATATGTTATACACTGAAATGAAATTAAAAGGTATTGAACTTTTTAAAGCCAGATGGAAAGCTTATCTGCAACATCTAAATAAATGCAAAACTCACTTTCAATCAGTCAATTCTTATGTCTTAGGTTCTAGATACCTAGTAGACAAAAGGGTCAAGTGCCTCAATTCACTTAAGCTAAAAGTTAAAGACAAAACCAAAGATCCTCAAACTGGATTATATGATGCTCAACAAATAAGAAAGCTTTTACAAAATAATGAAGCAGATGCTTGGGCTAAACTCCCACAGAAAGGGCTTGGCATTGACCTTTACCAAGAATACACTCCAGTATTTTGACTGTGCGAAGGTAGCGTAATCATTAGTCTTTTAATTGAAGGCAAACTCCAGCAAACTCATGGGTTCGACACCATGAAGGCCTAACTTCCAGCTAACAGTGGGTAGCTCTGAAAATAACAACTAACATTTCTGCTGAATGATCTCAACCAGGCAGAATGAAGATAACAACCCTCTGTTGGCACTGCCACAGGGAGACAGAGCACTTGCACAGACTCTGGATTCCTGTTCTTTTGGAGAAACACTACTTAACTCTCACCATCACAGGATTCACTCAATGATCACAGAAGAGCTCCAATCTAATAATTTCGAGGTCTTTGAAGATGCTCACTGTCTGGCAACTAATGATAGCTCAAGAACAATTGATATGATTGTCATTCCATCAAACAATATGGATTATATAATAGATCCACCATTATATTTGTAGAATGCGAGGACCAACCTGAGGAGGTGAACCAAGAAAAAATTAATATTTATAACACCTTGATACCACATTTTAAGGAAAAATATCAACTTCAGAACAAAGAAATCATTGGTCTCATAGTGGGAGCCCATGGTACTATTCTCCTTCACTTTTTCATCATCATCTGGAAAGGTTTAATTTACAGAAAACAAATAGTCCTTATGCATATTTGCAGCAACTGGAGAATTGTTTAAATTCATTCACTTTTTTTTTAATTTAATGTTTTGTTTCCAAACTCATTCATATGTATTGCTATGCTACATCCATTGTGGCAGCCTGCAATTGCAGGGAGTTATTATTGCTTTGTCAATAAATATGTATAAGGCACAATTAAAGATATGAAATTATATTTGAAAAATATATTCAAAAAGCTTTATACCTTAAGATAAATATAAAGTTTAGGCCACTTTGAGCCACTTTTCATATTCTAAATTTTAGGACAGTCATGTGATTGTAAGAAAAAGTCATAACAGGGATGTGACTTACGTCATACACTGCAAACTTCATCAGCAGCTATGCTTGTATGCATTCCTACAGGTTCACCTTCAGTGATAGTCATCTGTAAAGATTAGAATACAATGAAGAATACTGCAACATTTGTTGAATTAGCCAAGTTACCATTAGATATTTACTAATGATTGCTATTGTCAATACCAATGATTATTTTTATCATTTGAAATGAAGACATTATATAATAGACATGCTAATCAGTTCAAGAAACATAAATGCTATACCATGATTTACTGCAACATATGCCCTTGTGAGCACTTTGTGACAAAGTGACATTGAATTTCCTATATCTTAGCTCAAGGGAAAGTTACAGTTAGGTTATCTAAATTACAAGCCATATAATGCTTGTGCAAGTGTCAGCTTGTGGTTAGTTTGAGGGAGACTGTAAGCAAGTGGTTATGAATTTGTGTGTTACTCAGTGTTTCATTGTTAGCTAATTGTTCTTAATGTTATGCTACTACATAAATATTGTATTCAACAGGTTTTAAAGTATAAGATATATGTGGAAATGGATTCTTGCAGAAAAATGTTAAGGCAATTCACAAGAAAATATCCTACCATTTGTGTTGCAGATATAGAAACTGATAAAATTATAAGAAACAGAATCTTTCAATGAAAAAGCATTCTGAACTGCTATATTTTTACAGAAGAAAAGTTATATAAAATACAGGAATTTCCTAAGCAGATGCTGGGAATGTATAGAGGGACTTCATTTTCAATATCTTGTTAACACAGATTAGGTTTATTATTGTCAGCTTTAAGTATGGCATCATTTTATGCTTTAAAAATATAAATGCTAAAATAACTATACTCGCTTTATAGGAAGGGACTCTCATCTCCCTTTTTCTGGTTGCTGTGGCTGCACATTCCAAGTAAGCTGCAATACTTCGCCTGCCTGTAACTTAAATAACCTCACTGTACTTAAATCTTGCATAAGCCTTTTTTAATTATATTTATTTATATGTATATTTTATTTATATTAAGATTTCCTATCTGATTTTAACTTCACATATAAATATATATATAAAAATATTCTACCAGTGCGGTTAACTAAAACCCCAAAGGTTTTGAGTTGCCTCTTAGGAATAAAATCTCTGTAATTAGATATCTTCCAAGATCTCCAGGTATACAGATTCAGATGGGAGAGTTTCACAGTTGCTACTAGACAGGGAATGGTAGTTCAAATGGTTAGCTATTGGCACAGTAAGCCAAAGATCCTTGGTTCAAGTCTTGGCAAATACCTCAAAATATCCCATTTTCATGTATCAATTAATTTTATTTAATACTGTCATTAAATCTGTCATAAAAATAGCTCAAATACATTAATGTTGATCCCCTTAATTATGTCTATGATTTCTGAAACTTCCTCTCCTCACATTCCTCCACTTTACTAAATAGTCTTACAGCAACAAAGACAGATAACTGAAGGGTCACACTACGTGCATTTTTTAAAAAAGACATTCAAATTATTTTATTTTTTAGAAAGTGAAAACACCACTAATTAAAAAAAGCACCAGAGTAATGATTGCCTTACTAGAGGTAGAAATGTTTACTCAAATGTACAGAAATAAATTTTAATGCATCTGTGGGACTAAAACTATACTCTGTAGAATAATACTCTTGAGCAAAAGTAACAGAAATTGCTTCAATGGTTTCTAGGCATGCTAATTGTCCCGAACATGCAATCCGGACAAAAGTATGTTAATACCTACCATATGTTGAAGAGATTGCATGACATGCCAGAGAATGTATTGTTAAGAGTGGCAGAGTGTGCAGCACAACTTCACTTCAATTGAGAATAACCAACATAAATTACCCGGACAAATTGTTCACCTTCTGGAGCTAGACTTAGAACAATTGTGTATAAGCATATGGGATTCATGTGAAGCTCTATATAAATTAGGTGAAGGTTTGGTAGACAGCACTTCTCTGGAGTTTGAAGCCAAGAGCAGCAATAATGTTGAAGACTACACTTTGCTTGCTATTGTTTGCTACTATAGCAACAAGCAAAATTGTTAAGTAAGTAAATTTTAATTTAAAGAACATATACTTCAGTTTTTTAGTTCTCATTCTTGCACCAACAATACTGTTATGGGGAAAAAAAGTGTGTTTGGAAAATTGCTCTCTATTTATATTTATATTTGATATTTATTTATTCATCATTTTGATCATGTTACATGATACAGGACATGTGCTAAAAGCTATATTTCTATAAAACTAGCTTAATCTATAAAATTGATATTCAATTTCTATAATACACTAGCAGTGGCATTTTAAGAGTATAGTAATAACCGATAATCTATTAAGAATTACCAATTGATTTATAACAACAACGAAAACAGAAAATCTAGGCTTTACAATAAACTTTTACGTTTAATTGTCAATGATGAGCTTTCCTGGCAAGATTATAAAGCTCTTAATAATTCTAATCTTATTAGAATTTTAATTTTTACTACATTACATTAGATGGTTATTACAAAAGCTGTTTACAATTCTTTTATTATTTTTTTTTTATTTGATTTAGTTGATCACTTTAGTACATAGTAGTACAATCTATGTTGGACAAGTCTTAATAAATAAAATATTGAATTAAATGCATAAATATCAAAAGCAAAAACACATACAATTAGGTGTATACAATAATATCAAGGTAAGTACTTAGATGAAATATATTGTCATTCTCACACTACTAGGACACAGTGCAGATGAAATGGTTATTTATCATTATTTATAAGGAAATCTTGAATAGAGTAGAAGCAGTGGTTATTTATATGTGCCTTTAGGGATAGTTTGAAACTTTTGTCTTGTTTTATTTCCTTTAAGTAGTTCAGAAGGTTATTGTACATCTTTATGCCAAAATGCAATATGCCTCTTTTGTATAAGGAGATATTATGCTCATACACATGGAGGTTTGAATTTTGTCTTGTATTGATGGAGTGCTTCATTCTTAATGAAGGGTGAATCTGTATTATTGATGATTTTACGGATAAACATTATTTTTGCAGATACAAGGAATAGGAAGAATGCCTAATTTTTTAACAAGTGGTTTACATGTTGTTCTTGAACTTGCTCCTATCATGGCTCCAATTTTTTTTAGGGCATTATGAAGCATACCTTACTTGCAGTTGATTTCCTTCAGAATATTATACCATAGCTCAACAGGAGTGTATATATGTGAAGTAAGCCATTCTAACACTCTCTGCCCTTGTACATCCTGCTACTACTCTTATCATATAGCATGTTGTGCTGAGTTTTTTGTTTATGTGATTTATGTGAGTATCACATTTCAAATTGCTTTGAACCCATAGGCCAAGAAATTCGGTGGATTCTACCTTCCTAATTATCTGGTTTAGGAGTTTTATTGTGGAGCTATATATTCTTTATTTTCATTTATATGAATGTCCATTTCTACTTCTTATTGACATTTATATGAGATTGTTTTCTATGAAATAGCTAACAATTTGGTCTGTTAATTGGTTTTAAGAAGTTTTCCTTATTTACTGCCCTTACCAGGAGATTTGTGTCATCAGCAAAGAGGAGAGACTTTGCAGAATCATCAGCTATAATGAAGTCATAAATAAATAGCAAGAAAAGGATAGGACCTATATAGAACCTTGAAGTACTCCATAATTTATCTCTAGTGCACTTCACTGATACTTCTTTACTTCTTTAATTTCTCTGTGTTTAATTTCAACAATTTGTTTCCAGTTATTCACATAAAATTTATCCAGTTGTAAGGATAGTGCTCCAATTCCAAGCTTTCTAATTGTAGTAACAGTTTTTTATGTCAATTGTGTCAAATGCTTTTGTCAGATTTAGGAAAATGGTTGAAATATGTTCTTTTCCATCAATAGCTCTGAGGAATTCACTAACAAAAGAGAAAATTGCTAATTCAGTAGAGCGATTGCTTCTAAAACGATGTTGGTCTGCAGATAGTAAATTGTTCCTTTTTAGGAAGCTCAAGAGCCACTTATAAAATAATTTTTTCCAAGCTTTTTGAGAAAACTGATAGTGGTGCCATGGGTCATTAGTTTGACATATTATTTCTTTTCTCCTTTTGGTATAATGGCTTAACAATAGCTATTTTGAGGTAAGCAAGAAAAATGTCTCTGCTGAAGGATTCATTGTAAAATTATGTTAATGATTCAGCAATTAGATGTGCAGATTTTTTAATCAGGAAGTCGGGTGTGTCATCTATTCCTGCTGAACATTCTGGCTTTAGTTTCTTTATTATTTGAAGTATTTCCACTTCATTTGCTGGGACAAAGTACATTGAATCTTTAACTATGATACTGACTTCACATGTAGGCAAGGAAATATTTTTTGCCTGTTTGCTATATTTTATTTGATTTTCTGCTATGTTGACAAAGTAATTATTGAAACTATTTGCAACTTCACTGAGGTTTGAGATGTACTGGGAGTTCTCCATCAGAGTAATGTTTGCAACCTGGGCTAAATTACCTGTTATTTCTCTCTTAATTATATTCCATATGGCCTTGATTTGCTACTAGCTATTTTGATTGCTTTATTATTAGCCTGCCGCTTTTGCTTCTTTTATGACTCTGGACTGGATAGGATTATTTTATATCTTATGTAGTTATTTTTTAATTTAGGACTTAAAGTATGAGTTTTTAATAAAGTATACAATTTTCGTTTTGTTTTCCATGATTTATTTATCCCTGGTGTAACCCAATGCCCGCTATTATTATTAGGATTTTTCTTGGTGATTTTCATAGGGAAGGCCATGTTTAAATAATAATAGAAAGTTTGTGAGAATGAAATGAATTAATCATTAATAAATCATTAATGAATGATTTAAATTTGCTTGACACATTATTACATGGAAAGGAGGAGATCTCTGATTTAGTAAGCTGCAATATAGCGATAAGGGGGGTGCAGTGTGCTGGTTACATGCCCCCCTGCAATATTGCATTCTACCAATGATATCATGTGATGGAGTTAGAAGATGCAGTGATTGTTGGGATAAACTCAGGCCCTCATGGGCTGTAAAAAGACTTTATTAGGCTTATTATGCTGATGCAGAGTTTGATTTACTCTTTAGATCTACATTAAAATCACCACATATTATTAATGTTTTTCTCTGATGTTTAACATGATTCAGAACAGTGTTCAGCTTTTTCAGGAAAATTTTGGATCCCTGCCTGGAGATCTATATATACATATTATTGTGATATTAGGATTTATTTTTATTTTACTATGTTTTGTAAATTTCCAAGGACATTAAAAACAATGCCATTCTTTACAAAAATACAGGTGCCCCTCCATTAAAAAAAAGGTTCTACAAGAGAAAGCTACAAGTGTGAAGTCAGATAGTCTAGCCTTGTTCTACTAGTTCAAAATCCTTGGCATTTGTTCTTGACTAATTACCAACTCCATCCAACATATTTCATACAGACTCTAAAATAAACAAGTTAAAGAAATGAAATGTGCAGAAAATTATTAAACATGATGGTTTTATGAGACTTGTAGCTTTCCTAGTGGCGGCATCTGTAGAAGTTATAATTATGTGGATGAAGTTTAACACCCTGATATCTAAGTACTACGGATATTGGAACAATAAGAAAATCAGCAATAAAATTCAGATAAAATATTACTAGAAGGTTTTATAATTAATAAACACAAAATTATATATGAATGACGGGATATTATCCTTCTTTACAGGAGATCTAGAGGGGGCCACTGGTATCAGTAGTTAGGATAGAATCAGTGTCTTCAGGGGACACTGGGGGGAGAACTTGTTATTTTAATATATATTTAAACTGAGTAAATTGTATAATTCTATATTTTGTATTTACAAGGGCTGTTTGATAAAGTAAAGCAAACTCAAAAGATGGTAGCATTTTTAACTTTACCTTGGCAACAAATGGTGACTGTTAAGGGAAGATGTGCATGGCTATAAACATTTGCAAAGCTTAGTCTGTGTTTGAAAGTTATTTTCTTAAATCTGTAAACAAGTACTCAAAATGGAGTAACAAGAATTTCGTGTATTGATGAAACATTACTTTTTGAAAGACATAGCACCCATAGAAACTAAGACAAAATGGGACAAATGTTATGATGAAGCTGTACTTTCACTTAAAAATGGTTTAGCGAGTTTAAATGTGGCCAAATGAGCAGAAGCAATGTGAACCTTTCCAGATGTGTTGTCGAGGTAGTGAACCTGAAATGATTGAAAAATATCCACGACTTGGTGCTTGAGGATTGGAGACTGAAGGTGAGGAAAATTGCTGAAGCTGTAGGCATTTTTAGATATCAAGTGCATATTTTGTAAATAATTTTCAAATGAAAAAGCTATTGAAGAGGTAAATGAGGTACATGCTAATGATTGATCAGAAAAGAGAACAAGTTGTCAATTCCATGCAGAATTTGGAGCTATTTAAATGGAATCCAAGTGAATCTAAGATGGTATGTGACAGTTGATGAAATATGGATCCATTCAGAAATGAAGGAGCAGTCAAAGCAGTGGGTTGCAATCAGAGAAAGAAGGTAAAAATAAGCAGGAAAGGTGTTGGCGACTGTGCTTTGAGTTTTCCAAGGCATAATTTTTATTGAATTTTTGGAAAAGGGCAAAAAACCTTACCAATGGATATTATGCTATGCTATCAGAGCAATTGAATGATGCGATAAGGAAAATCGTCCTCATTTGGCAAGGAAAAAAATTCTGTTCCATTATAATAATGTGCCAGTGCACTTGCTCTTCTCCAACATGAAGAAATGGCTAGCAGGAGGGATATTCACTTCAAATGAAGAGAATGTCGCGGAAACAAATTTTATTTTGCACAGCTAAAGAAATTACATTATATGGATAGTATAAATAAATTAGACAATCATTAGAATAAGTGTCTAGATATGAAAGGAGATTATGTTGAAAAATAAAATATGACAGGCTGTATTAAAAGGATCAGAAATATTTCACTATATGCTTCTTCATCTAAAACTCATGATGAATGTATCTGACTGATGATATTCTGCTGTTAATTAGTCCTTCAGGTGTGCAGCTTATGAGCTTATGAATTTTCAACAAAGATATCTTCATACAAACTTAGACTCATACATTTATTTCATTTTTCTGAAAATTTCACATTGTTAATTCAACTGCAGAACAGTACAAAAAATGATAAAACTGCTTATTATAAAGGAACGATGTAAAATATTAAGTAAGGCTTACTTTGGGAGGGAGGTAAAGCTGTTGGTCCTATGTTGTAGATTTATGGCATGTAAAAGAACCTCAAGCCTGAAAGAAAAGGCCTATAAGCAAAATTTATCAGTCATATCATGCCTTGAATAGAAAGGGATGCTAATGACCATTGATGCTTAAATTAATATTTGCCTTTACTTGAAGCTAAGCTGTTCTTTTCTTCTTATGTAGAGTGTATTATAGATTTTTACATAATTTTGATAAAACACCAGATTTTTACCTGTTGTTTGTAATAGACTTCAATAAGTTTTGATGTAATAATAATGTTTGAACAACATATGTTAATTGTATAATTGAAGATTTCTGTCTCCTAATACCATGATAAGTAAATTTTTATAGATTTTCTTCCAAATTTGTGCTTCTCATTACAGTATAACAGAAATCAACTAGAAGATATTCTGGCATAAAAATATTTACATTACTAATAAGTAAAGAAAATTCTGGAATTTTCATTTCAGTAAATTAACAGAGGTGATTCTATCAGATTCAGATAAAGTAGATTTGAGAAGAAAATCTGGAGAAGTATAAATCTTATTTTAAAAAGATCTTTGAGTATCTTAAACTCTACAATTGCAATGTTCAGATGATGATAGGCCTTTACCATCAAGCCATTTCCACCACACAGAAAGATGTTAATGTATTCTATTCAATGCAAACTAAGAAAGGAATATGGAACACTTGGAATATATTCAATCTGAACATTGCAATTGTAGAGTTGTGATATACTTACAAGATCTTCTATAAGTTTTGATGAAAATAAAATTGTTTCTAATGAACTTCAATATCAGTAAAATTGATGGTTCCCATTGCTTATGTATAAACAAACTGCAAAAGTCATGGCCACATTAAAGTAGGTCAGACAAGAAAAACATACGTACAATGGAGCCCTCTCATGCTGAGGATGAGGGTATTAGGCACCTTCCACATCATGGATACTGCACAAGATTACTACAAAGGGTTGTAGATACCATATGTATGCATATATGATTTACATATTGTAATTAGAGAAATAAATGCATTTATAATGAATGATTGATGTTTCTTAATTTGTCCTTTCCTCTGAACAACATTAATATACAACATCTCTATGTTGTTCAAAATTCATACATTAAACATTAGCATACCTGACCTTCTAATTGTATATTTTAATTTCAAGTCTGACCAGCTTTATTATGGAAAAAAATGGTTGCCATGACTGGTAACCCTAATATATTATATATCCATACTCTTCAAAGTATTTGAATTTGCCCTAGTACTTAGGTGTTTTTTTGTATCTTTGCTATAATTAGCCCATTGTTTTGTTTACAGGATCCCACTGAAACGATATGAGTCACCAAACAGCAAGCATAGTAAACTGAATGTTACTGTCAGCCAAGCACAGGGAGTAGAAATTCCATTGCTAAATCAATATGATGTATGTTGTATATTAATCTCTTTTTATTTTGTTTTTATAAGCAATTATAGACCTTCTAACTGACATTTTTTAAAATGATGAATGGGATGAACGAAATAAGTACCTAAATGAGTCTGGAATCTTTAGCATTTAAAGTTACCCCATTTTCACCTTTTCAGTGAATACCAGGGAAACCTCTGGAAAAACCTTACCCAGGCAACATGTCCCAAATGAGGATCAAACCAGACTCACAGTTGACAAAAAAATATGCCAGCATTTGAGTCATGGTGGTGGACAACTTTTTAACTTGAGTATATCTAGAGGGACTTAATCATAAAGGTTTTGATAAGCAGATTTTCAACAAACAAAATATAGAGAGAGTTAATGGCTTAGCATATTTATAGAAGAAGCTTTGAGATCTGAGGCATAAAAATATTTGTATATCAGCTATATAAACATAAACAATATCATCTATATGATAAAGGGAATTAGACAACTGATATCTATATGCTCTAGATAATATACAAATAATGAGATTTCTAGCACAATTCTAGCATTTTCTGTAGCATCAAATTCAGAGTTTCAAGGATTAAATTGAGAAGTTTTCTGGAAGAAGGGTTCTTAAGGAAATTTGGCAAATTAAGATATTAGCAATTATAAGATTTAATACAAATTTTAACAATTAAAAAATATATTTAAAGTATGTATACCAACTTATTTGGACACAACATATTAGGAATTTTGTAATTCCTGATATGTTGAATTTTATATTTTTAAATTAAAAATAACAAAATCTTGAAAATAACTCCTTATAAACTTCTGAACGAGCCCTTTTCAGTAAATGATATGTATACCAACTTATTCTGACACAACATATTAGGAATTTTGTAAAAAAGAATATTATATTTTTTAAATTAAAAATACTATCATCTTGAAAATAATTCCTTGTAAACTTTTGAATGGGCCTTTTTCAGTAAATGAATATTATAACTGTAAATAATATTATAATGTATTTTATTTTTATGTAATAATTTTTCAATATACATTTTTAGATCAGAATGAAGCGAAATTTTGCATATTTGTTACACTATCTTGCATACTTATAAATTTTCAATTTACTTTCATGAAATACTCTATTCAACCACATACAGTTTTGTGCATATATTTAATTAAGTCACAACATAATTTTATTTTACTTATACTGGTACATGATTCATGATTTCAAATTCAAAATCTTCTAGTTATTGGATAATGTATTTATGTTTCCACAAATGAAACAGGGTAAATGTACCCAAGTATGTTGATGAGCACATATAAAATATTTCAATTGTTTATATGATTGTAATTTGAATACACTCTGTTTTGCAATGGGTTTAGGAGGATAATGTTCTTTAAGACTACTTCTCCTGTCCTTAATTAGGGCTCTGTCCATGTAAATCTCAAATGAATAAGGATAGGTTCTATACCCTTATCATAGCTCCAAAATATGGTAATGCAGTTAGGATAGTCCTCACTTTCTTCAATTTTGCTTTGTTAGTTCAACATTCTTATCACATTGTCTGAAAGAATGTCCTTGCACAGGAAAGAGGTGTGTAACTTCCAATTGACCGACTCTGCTAACAATGAACAAAATGAAGTAATAAAAACATATTTGGCCCTCCACAGACATCAGAACACAAAATTTTTCACTTTAGGAAATACAAGTTTTGATTTTGTAAGGTATGATATAGAAATGAGACAACTGAAATAGAATCTTTTTTGTCTGCATTTTCATAAAACAATATACAAATGAGGAATTATCATTATGGACATACGAGGTGCTATCCAGAATATTTGGAACTGGTATTGCATCTGCTCAAAAACTTACTTTCAGACTAATGACTGCCGTCACCCTCAAAGTAGTTCCCTTCCACAAGAATACACCGGTTCCAATGATTCTGCCATTTTCCAAGTGCATCTTGGAAGTCACGTTCTTTGAGGGTGTTTAGCGCAGACAGCGTTTCTTCTTGAATCGTCTCAATTGTGTCGAACCGACGTCTTTTTAACTTGGTTTTCAGTTTGAGGATTAGAGCGAAGTCGCAGGGTGCCAAATTAGGCGAGTACAGTAGTTGGGGGACAAGAGTCATGTTGTTTTTCGTCAAAAAACTCCTGGTGAACAAGGAATTGTGACAGGGCGCATTATCGTGATGCAACAGCCAGTTTCCTTGACGCCAAAGGTCGGGCCGTAGTCTCCGCACTTTTCACGGAACCGTCGCAAAACGTCACAGTAGTACGTGGAATTCACTGTTTAATTTGGTGGGACGAATTCTTTGTGCATAATCCCTTTGGTTTCAAAGAAAAAAAGGAGCTTGTTCTTGACTTTGCTCTTCACTTGTCTCGCTTTTTTTTTTTTTTTTGTCTTGGTGAGTTCGGGCTCTTCCACTCGGAGGATTGTTGTTTTGTCTCAGGGTCATAAGCGTACATCCAGCTCTCATCGCCGGTGATGACACTGAACAAGAAGGTTGGGTCATCGGATATGGCCTGACGAAGCTCCATGCAAACTTCCAACACGCTGCGCCTTCTGGTCAGCAGAGGATCCTTGGCACAAATTTTGCGGCGACACGATGCATGCCCAATTCATCAGTTAAAATTCGTTGGCATGTCCCATAACCAATTCCCACTTCATGAGCATGGTCTTCAATGGTTCGACGTCGATCCTCACGAACGAGATGTTGAACTTTGGCAACAATGTCAGGCGTTGTGCAGCTGACGGGTCTACTGGTGTGAGCATCGTCTTCAATTGCTGTACGGTCGGCCCTGAACCGAGCATGCCACTCAAACACACATGTGCGGCTCATGCTTTGTCTCCCAAATATTTATTGAATCATTGCGAGGGTCTGCGTAGCACTTTTCCCGAGATTTGCACAGAATTTGATGTACACTCTCTGTTCTAATCTTGGATTCATCGTAAAATCGCCACACCTAGAGTATCATGAAAAGTACTATAGAATCTCAACACATCTGCCCAGCTGCATGAAACTTTAAACACTCACTCATCAGATGTGCTAGTGCTGCCACCTAGCGATACAAAACTCTACTGAAACTACTGTCGAGATGGCAGCACCAGCCTGAATATTGTGGATACCACCTTGTACAAGGCTTTATAAAATTGACTGGTTATTCAATTTTGGTACTGATAAATTTTGAGAATAATCGGATTCAATGACAAGATAAGAGGATCTGTTTTGGCCTTCAGGATGAAATATCTCATCATAGATAGGAAGCTTTCTGCCTTCTTCTTATACTTTATATATTCTGCTTTACAAACATAGGATCACTTCTCAACTTGCTTTCACATTGCAAGCATAAATCATAAATGTCTATTTTTGGTTTCTTGAAAGTATAGTCACAATGGTCCTTAAAATACTTGAAATAAGTTGCATAGTTCACTGCAAGATTTTTTACAGTTCATTTCAAAAAATATTCTGAGAACAATTCAAATAATGTCTTGATGGTTAATTTGCATTTTAAAAAGAATTAAAATTTGTTTTACTAGCAGAATAATTATGTTTATATCAATTTTAATGCTTCTTAGTAGAATCTAATCATTTGATTCCATTTTAGGCGAACGGTTAACATAACTGCCCCTTATTTTTTCAAAGGAGCCATTATCTAATCTTTTTTCTGTATGAATTTAAGTCTTATACATAAAACAGTTTAAAGAGAGCTACATGGCTAATTTCAATCTTAAATCCTCATATAAAGAAATATATTTTGATGTGTAGTTTAGAAAGTTTTTTGAATTTTCACTTTTCAACCTGTTTGATTTCATACTCTTTAGTTTCATGGCATGTGATAAATAGGAATCTTGCAGTTCTTTACTCTGTTCATTAAAAAAATTATTCAACTAATTTCTTTTGCTGCATTGGTGACACTTTCCTGGCAATAAATCCTTTTTTTCTATTCTCAACACAAGAACTGTTTAAATATTTCTCATCTGTTACTTTTAGCTTCTGGCTTCTTCAAACTGGCACTGCAGTAAATCTTTTTCCATTTATTTTTATTGAGTTCTATTTCACATCATTTTCTGTAAAAGCAAACATACACAAACTAGCTTTACATTTCAGCCAACAAACAATGCTGCCATTCAATCAAATGGTGAAAGTCTGAAACAAAACTTGGAGGGAATATTCTATACAGTATGGCAGTTAACATAATATTATATCTGGAAAAAGATCCTATAGACCTACAGGCCCAATTTCTAGAAAGCTCCTCAATTATAGAGCTGCCAGATATCCTGATTTTACTGGGCAGGTTTCCATTTTAGGCTCAACTGTTTTGCCCAGGTTATTTTTTAACTAAGTCCTCTAATGTCTTGTTTTTAAGAAATAAAACCTATGATATTATTTTTATCTTGCAAAAACCAATTTAAATTTATGAGATTATTCACGACATTGCTATTGATAAATTATAATCTGATTTAAGAAACAAGTCAATTATTCTTTCCTTAGAAAGCAAAAGTTTGATTAAGGAGCACTGCTATTTCTGACAAACCGTTCTCATGGATTGAGTGTAGTTGTCCTGATTGCCAATCTAATTTTAAAGTGTGAAATGGACAGCAGCTATATTATTCAAATTGTCTATATCATTAATTATTCTCAATTACAAGCTTTAAATGCTAAATCATAATCAGTTTTCGTTAATAAATTCTTCAGCTATTTTATTTATTTTTATATTTTAAATTTAAAATGATTTCATTTTCCAATGTCGTCCCTTAATTTTAATATATATTAGTGTCACAAAAATTGCAAAACTTAAACCGTGTACTGTATTGTGATTATTTCTGAAATTGGAATAATTAATTTAAGTAAATAGTATATCATGTTTAGCTAATGGAAATGAAGGATAAAAAATGTAATATTGTAAAAATATACTCATTAATAACTTAAAAGAAAAACTATTAGAGATAGCAACTTCTTGTTTTCTGCATTGCATTGTTAACTGAAAAATGTTTCTTTCATTTCTGTTCATTTGAACATGGGCTTCTGTAGTTATCAATTCACTAACATTGAAATGCAGATTCAACCAATCATGAACACTGTAGTCCCAGTGGCAAGGTGCAGCTTCTTGGTGGAAAATTATGTTTTCTTGTAAGTGTTCCACTTGTGCAAGCCAAAATATTCCAACATACAAAAATTGAACAATAATCTCTTGAAAAGAGAATGACCCAATGAACTGATTACACCATACCAGACCTTTAGACTATTTTTTTCCATTTTCCAAACCACATGAGTGTTTTCTGATCCCTATACCTGAACACTGTTTCTATTAATCTTTCCAAAAAAGTGGACTTGTATGAGAAAACAATGGGATCCATGTATTTTCATTTTATCTAGTTGCTATCTTAATAGTTTTGAGTTATTAATGAGTGAAATCCATCATAGACTTTATGACCTCCATGTATTCTAAATACAATGTATGTTATAGATAAATGAAGTAGGAATGAAAAGTATGTAGAAACTGGCTAGCAGAAGGGATTACTAAGAATTTGAATAAATGAATAGTTTTATACTTGCATGATTTTAGAAATATACACTTTTATGAAATGTTTTATAGATCATCTACTATGGACCAATAAGCATTGGAAATCCCCCACAGACCTTCGAAACTATGTTTGACACTGGATCTTCTAATCTCTGGGTGCCTTCTAGGAGCTGTTATTATGGACCCTGTGGTAAGTAAACTTTGCTCTGAAGTTATAAAACTTTGATGCCCATTCCCCTGAACTATTCACAGTTAATTTTATGAAAAAAATTATCTTTAAAATAAAAATCAACTATAACATTATTTTCCAGTGCTAAGCAGGGAAGATGCTTCTGATTTCAAAACAGAATTGGTGCTGATAGAGTAAAGGTGATTAATTTGTTTTCTGACAATTTCAATTCTCATTGTTTACTATTTTGAAATGTTCATTGCAGCAAATCATGCACAGTACGACAATTCTCAGTCCTCAACATATCAACCAATTGGGCAGTCATTCTCGCTCTCATATGGCATGGGGAGTGTCTCTGGATTTCTATCACAAGATGATGTAAATGTAAGTAATCCTATTTTAATTTACTTGTATATATATATATATATATTTTAGACTTATCCTGAAAAATTGTAAAATTATGTAATTTTATCCATTTGTACTTAATTATGTATACAGTGCTCAATCATATCAACAGAAATTGAACTGTTTATGTCATTTTTTCTACTCCATTAGCATGTCTCTCCTAGCATAATAATTACTGTGCAGGCCTTAGGATATCATGATTCAAATACTATCAGGGAGGTTATTATTTATACATATGTCTCATATTATTGAGAACTTTAATGAACTGCACTACTCTATTACCAAATTAGTAACACAAAAATTGCTTGAGAATGGAACAGGATGTTAAAACACTGTGGGGCACATATAAGTATGCCTTTAACTGCAGTACATCTGTGCCAGAGTAATATGAATTCATTAAAATAAAATTATTGCTCCAAAGCATTTGCAAAGAGAGAGACGAGGAGGAGGAGGAGGTGAAGAGTAAGAAGAAGGAGGAGGGGGAGGGGGAGGAGGAGGAGGAGGAGGAGGAGGAGGAGGAAAAGAAGAAAAGAGAGGAAAAAACACAGAGCTTTTATATTTGTTGTAAACATAATAGAAGCTAGAGACAGTGAACTTGATAGATTATACACATAAAGAGGTCAGTATTAGGTGACATTATACTTTACTAATTGATTAATTTATCAGCACATGTTTCAAGAGCATTTGCTTTCATCTTCAGCTGGGGACTGACTAATGCTGGCAGGTTATGATGTGACTTCTAGTGATTCCAATATACAGCGAAACAGGAAGTCCGTTGGTGAAATGCCAAATTCATAACATGGTGCTTATTCTATAAAATGAAAATCTTTTCCCATATTGCTAATTCAGTGGGATGCTGGCAGCTTTAACAGTTTGATTTCTTTTGTGGTGTCATGACTTGAGACCAAAAATGATCTGGAACTGCTAATTTATCTACCTGTTTATATATTACATTTCTAAAGTGTTTTTTCATCCTTATCTCCAAATTTCTTATTATTCTGCCTAAAATATATATATACACACACATCTGATACACACCTGTCTTTTATTTTTTTTGGATGGAATAACATCTCTTATTGTTGCATATTGATTGTTCATTTTATATGTACTCACAGGAGCAGTAGAACACATGCCATATTCATAGTTATTACTATGATCTCAGATGTATTAATTTCTTTTTCATAATTATGTTATAAATTTCTGATGTATAAGCTCATACTTATTCATTAACATATATTTTTAAAGGTGCCTCTGTAGCAAAAGCAGGCACTAAACACTATTCATTCATTTTTACTGATCATTGTAAATATTACCTTTATTGCTTGCAAGTGCTACAAAACACCTACAGAAGCTAGAAAAAGAATATAAGGCATGCAACGAGAGACTAAGCATAAAGATATAAGCAAGGACCTGAATTTTGGCATCACAATATAAAACAAAGGTCTGTCCTGACTACCAATCTGTTCTGTACTATATATTCCTTGATGAATGAATAAATGAGTGATAGAATTATATTATATATGAATATTGTAAGATATCCAAAATTAAAAAAAAAATATTTGGCTATTTCTTGCATGCTATTCTAAAATTCCATTCCTTGTAATATACATAATTTTAAAAATAATAAGAATGTACTATGATTGGCTAGAAAATGAACAGCAATTAAAAGGAAACACACTAAACTTTTAATTGCCAATTACTGTGATATTTACTTGGATAACTAGTATTTTTCAATGCTACATTCATTTTATGAAAAACATAAAACTTGGATGAAAACAATGTATACATAAAGAATTTAACTAAAAACATAATAGTAAGGGGCACAATCAAAATTAAAAACCAAGTAGATGAGCAAAGAGATGATTGTGACTATGTCATTTTGTGAGTACTATGTATCACATAGAACATCAGTCTATTAAGTTAAAGTACTAAGAATGAAAGTAAACATTTAAAAATGCCCATAATTTACTGCATATCAATCTAAACATGTCTTTAAATTTCTTTATCTTTTTTAAATTGATGGTTTATATTATATATTTATCAATCATGCACAAAATATTGGATAAATCAAATAAAATTAACTACAATTAATATAAAACTTACAGAGTTTCTAGAATTGTGCTTATATTTTCTTTAAATAATATTTACAATATTCATCAATTAATAAATTTAGTTTCATCATAAGAATTTACACATTTGTACTTACTTACAGGAGTTTTGTTTTACATATTTTGTTTCAGATAATGGATCATAAATTTCAATTAATTTTTAAAGTTTTTTCCAAAATTTTAAATTTGTTGGCCTTGGTTTTTTAGAGTAACTGCTCTCCTCTGGACTTAAGTTTTGTGGGCTCAAACCTAGTTCAGGTTGATAGATTTTTCTGGACTTTAAAATCTCAAGCGCAAGCCCTCCTGAAGAGACTTTAGGCTGTGTATCTTAGATTTTTGGATATTAAAGCACTCCATTCCTGAAAAATGAAATCTATGGGCAAAATTATGGGCTGTTACATGTCCAAGTACTACCTTAGTTTCCTACTAGATGGTATTAAGGGATAGGCTTACCACCTGTTACTCTACCCTGTCTAGAAAGACAAGTGTGAAATTCCCCTTAGTAAGTAACCTATCAGATGGAAGACCTATCTGATACGTTCCAGCCATGGAAAGATGGAAATCATGTCAAATAATTTATAAGCACAAACATGCAGTTTGTTACTAGTTCAGTATTAGAGTAACTGCTAAATCTTTTACTTCAATAGATAGTATAATAAAATTGAACAAATGTACTGCTTGTACACAAATTTCATGTATCAGATTACTGTGCTGAAATCATTGATATATTTGATCACTTGATGTAGAAAAGGAACTCTATAGGTAAATTACTAGATCCAAATTAAATAAATTAAAGCAAAATATCCAAATGACAAATGGGGACCTTTTTTTTTTTTTGTTCCCCCGTATTAATGAAGTTTGTCCAAAAAGGCTGGTACAAAAAAGTAAACATATCACTTACCTTATGAAATTAAAATGCTAAGAAAAAGGATGAAGTATATATATATGATTTCTATAGAATGACCAAATGTGACTCTTATAATAATACATACAAACCTTTAAAAAAAAGAATATTCTAAAGCTCTTGTCTTACAGTATCCCAGTCATGTAGCAAGGAAATCATTGATTCACCAAATAAAATAAAAACTGCTTGGAATATAGTTCATAAAAATATAACAGATTAACAATCTTGAAAATATATCATATAATATAAGCCAAAAATAATATATATTAAGTTTAATGACTACTTCATAAATATGATAGGGCAGGTGCATAATCATACAGAAGCTTATAAATGCAATTATTCAGTTCCACATTTAATATATTTGACCTATATGAATTGACAAATGAATTTAAAAACCAAACCTCTTCAGAATGGAATGAAATCACTCCTAAAATTCTTAAACACTGTAAATTGGAGCTGATCAACATATGAACCTTTCTAATAAATACTACAATAGATAAAAACACTTTTTCTGATTGCCTAAAAACAAGTATTATAAGGCCAATGGAGAAAAGTTTAATGTTAAGAATTACAGGCCAATTACTCTCTCCTCTGTGTTTGCTAAATTATTTGAAAAGTAATCAATGAACGATTTGCTAATTTCTTTGAATAAACATAATTTACTAGTGAATACACAGCGGATTTAGAATGGTTATTCTACCACAATGGCCATGGTTGACCTTATTCATGAAATACACACTCATATGCTGATGATACTTCTTTTATATTTTGGCACATATCAATTACTGCTGTGGGAAAATTGGTATCATAATTGTCAAGGATTATATTATACCATTTAGAAGATAACTAAATATTAATATAACTAAAGCAATACATTTTTATTACTCAAATACTAAAGAAAAAAAAATGGTAATGATACCTTATTGATAAATGTAACAGGGGAAAACATTGAACAAGTTACCTACACTAATTCCTTAGGGTTATATATTGATAACAAATTTACATACACCAATCATGTGGGTCAGGTAGCAAGGGCATCCATAAGGGAGGCAACAGAGGGGAAGTTGCCTCCCTATCAAGGTTTTTAAAATTAATAAATATCTGTTTAAAAGCCAAAACACTGCTATTTTAAAATAACTTAACTGATTAACCTATATTTTCTTTGTTATATTGATTTTAAAAATTAGGTTATTTAATTGATTTTTAAAATTTGGTAAATTTGAATCATCATCTACTTTCAAAAATATGTTGCCCCTCCTTTAAAATTATTCTGCGGATGCCCTTGTCAGGTAGGTATGTAAGAAGGTGGACTCTATTTACTTAGGAACCTTTCTTACTATTTAGACACTTCCATCCTGAAAATGGATATACTATGGTTTGGTTTACTCTCATTTACAGTATGGAATTGAAATTAAAGGCAATACTGGTATGGCAATTTAAATAGAATCTAGCTTTACAAAAATGTTGTTTAAAATCACCTACAAGCTTGACAGGAGAACTTCATGCAGAAGTATATTCAGAGAGAATGATTTGCTAACATTTGTTCCCTTATATTATATAAACTTATTCATTTACAGAAAATACCAATTTAATTTCCACTAACTGTAACAAGCATATTTAGCATTATAGCATTAAGAGAAAAGAAAATTTGTAAAGAGTGAATGAAATAAGAAATAAATGCTCTAAAAAAATTACCAAACTCTCTAAAATTCAAGAAAGGGAATAACTTAAAAACAGAATTAAAAAAGTATTTAATTAACGAATGCTCATACAGAATAAATGAACTGTAATGCAAAGCAAAATAGTGTCCTTTGCATCATATACAATTAATAATAAGATTATTTACAAGCAATAACTATAACATTAATGACAAATTTAGCTATCTAAATTGTACTAAAATTTTTCAGCTTAATAAAAACAGTGGTCAAGTAGACATGCTACTATTGCAGATTTAAAGGAGCTAAATTTGTCAATAATTTACTTTTAGAGGGTAGTGATTATATACTTTTATTCCCATATGTTTGCCACTATTCTCATATAGTTTGTTTGCCTTTCCATGAGAATATCACATATTTTTCTGGTATTATGAATTTGGACGTTTATCTTTGTAAACAGAAGAGTGTTTGCAATTAAATATCCTGATAAACAAAACAAATTCATAGATGATATACAAGGAATTGCAAAATTTGTAATTTCTTAATGTCTGCATGAATACATTGATCTAGTTACTGTCATTTTTCTGACAAGTCTCTTCTGCATAATGAATAATCTTTCACACTGAGGGGATTTTCTCTAAATAAGCATACCATATCACTTAAAAAACATAGAATTAATTCAAATAAAAGTAAAACAAAATTATATTCATCTCTCCAAACAGTTAACATATGCAAATAATATGAAAATGAAAAAAAAAAGTCATAGTTTTAAACACAATAGGTCTAATGGACTTTAATATCCAAGAATTTACAAGATTTTTTTACTTGCATTTGGTTTAAGCAATAGATCCAAGGTGACATTATGAGCACCGCATTGAACAAGCAGCATATTCCTCTGTTATTGTTATAAATGTTTTTCGGCAGAATGAAATGCATTGTTTCTTTACAGATTGGTGGGTTGACTGTCAGAAATCAAGTCTTTATGGAGACCACACAAGAAGATAACAGCTTTGACTCCATGCCTTTTGCTGCATTGCTTGGATTGGGATACTCAGCATTAGCTCAAGGAGTTCCACCAGTGTTCTATAACATGTACCAACAAGGACTTGTCAGTGAACCTGTATTCTCATTCTACCTTAACAGGTTAAAAAGTTTTCTTTTAAAATTGCATGTGCATTCAGAGGAATGATTATATTATATTTATCTCAAATTATGTTGGATTTTTATTAATACAAATTGGTTTTAAGAAGGAGATAATTTCCCTGGAAAGAAACAATCTCCTATTTTTATGAAAAAGTAAATTTTCTAAGAAATATGCATGAAAAAACATATCCAAAGCACCTAATTTCAGTTATTAAGAGGTGTTATCATAAAACTAAAACATCAATAGATTCTGGTAAGATGATAACACAGGAAACAGCAGTCAACTTAGAAATTAGACAGGGTTGTTTTCCTCTTCATCCATGCATGCACACACACAAACATGTTGTGCCTTCATTGTGCTACACAATTGGAGTTTGTATACATTAGTGGAAATTAGATGACCTTTAGTAGACATGCAATTATGGGTAAAATTGGGGTTAAAATACCCCTGATGCAGGCAATTGAGCTTGCTCAGTAGGATTTATCATGCGAACTGTTTCAGTTGCATTTTTGTATCAAGTGCATGTTAAACTTTCCACTGTGTATTGTGTATTGTGGAGTATGCTGAGAATGAGATGTAGGATATTAAAACATAAAATATTTATGACTGTTATATGTACAAGAAATTGCACTAGTATTGTAGGAGAGAATTTTGTGCTAAATTTCCAGGAATTACATTTCCATCAGGAAGTGTAATTTTCAGATTGGTGAACAAAGTTTGAATCCAAGACATGTTTATTGACAAGAAGCCAAGATTAATGAACCTGAAAGGAGTGCTTGATGAAACCGTCTATTGATTAGAAACTTCTCCTTGAAAGTTTTTACCAAAAGCCCAGCAAGTTGGGTTATCTGTCAAAAATGACAAGTAAGGTAACTCAATTGCCATATTTTCATTCATATAAAATTACTGCTATGATTGAAATAAAACCCATAGAGTAAGTTTGCAATGTTTGGGAGGATGAAATATGGTGATTGTTACATTCAAAAGGATTCAGGCAAACAGATACTTCAAGCATCTACAATATTAATTACTGTTTATATTTACTATAGATAAATAAAGAAAGAGACTGCCTCCTTAGTCTAGTGGTTAATGTTGGAGACTTGCTGACTGGGAGAACTTGGGTTTGATTCCTTATACCTGCTTAGGAATTTTTCTAAGTTACAGAGGTCTGGAATGGGGCCTACCCATCCACATGAGGATAATTAAGGAGCTGCCTGATGGAGAGGTGGCATCCTTTGATCAAAGTTAGTGATAGGTGACCAGCAGGGTGCCAGCATGCTATCACATGCCCATTTGTAATACTGCTGTCTA
The DNA here is from genome assembly GCA_030762175.1 of Metallyticus violacea. NCBI lineage: Eukaryota > Metazoa > Arthropoda > Insecta > Mantodea > Metallyticidae > Metallyticus > Metallyticus violacea. Next base: position 30,839,377 of record CM060835.1, read on the forward strand.
TCATTGAAGTTGTGAGAAGGAAGTAGAGGAATCAGAGGTCACTGTGGCAGCCCATGGCCTGATCTTGTGTGGTTGCACCATAGAGGAGGAAATCATGAAAGAAACAAAGCATTAGGAATTCCAACCATGCAACATGATTTCCCTCAGCAGGTGACGAGACCATTACACTGTAGCTTCGCATTGGCAAAATAAATTTCTGATTGTGTGGTTGGGACCCTAAGATTTTATTAAACACATTCTATTTGCAGATGACCAAACTCTGATTAGAAAGCCAACAATAATTTACAGACAACAGAAAACAAATGGCAGAATTGCATGCAATTATTACAAATATTTAATACAAAATTAAATCAGTATTTTAGGTTAGCAACCTTAATGTACTTAAGTAAAATGCCATCCAATATAAGGATTACTGAATATATATAAGCACTTATTTATTTACATTGCAATATTTCCTATTCTACAACCAAAGATGTTGACCACGAACTCATGCAATGTGTGTACCTATAAGGAGAAAATTAAAAAACAAACCTTAAGAGATGAACTCTATAAGACTCTAGCTGTATCAGCATTGTTAAATGCTTTTGAATTGAATTGAGTTACAATCTATTTTCATCATTAGACAACCATAGGTTACAATAGACTTCTTTATTTTACAACAATATTTGCAACAATATACAATATTATATAAAATAAATTATATAATATAATAAAGCATTTAAAACAATACAGTAACTATTTATATTCTCATAAATCCATATAAAAATCAAAACAGATATTATTCAATCATCAGATTCTGTATTCCATATTATTAAGTTTTCTTCAAATTCATTAATGTTATTAGAGGTTTATTTCTAAATTGTATTTTAAAGAATTTATAAAATGGTTCATCTCTAGATTTCAAATTAACAATGGCAGTTTATTAAACAGCTTTATTACATGTTTATAGCTATACACTGTCAGAACAAGTTTGGTATAAGGCATATCAAGATAATTTACATGTCTGGTACTATGGTATATATTAGGTTGCACGAGTAAAAGATTTTCCTATATATATTATAAATAGTGATAAATATATAATGGAGATAGAATCATAATATTATACTGTATAAAAGAAGTTCTACATGTTTACAAAGGGAAAACCCATTAATACACCTTATGACTTTCCTCTGCCACTTATACACCATATTAGCTCCGCTTCTATTAAATACCCCCTAGTAAGATGCCATTTAAAAGATCAATATGAAAAAAACCATAATAAACTACAGTAACTTGCTTTTCATTAACATAAGTTTACCAAGGAGAAAATATACTCTAGATAATTTTTGAAGATATTTTCTGTATGTACATTCAACTGCAATTTACCATCTATATGTATTTCTAATCAATTAACAGATGTTTTCAATAATTTAAGAACTTTTGAAAAATAAGACATTTTTAAAAAAATTCTGTTGGAACTTACACACTGAAGCTTGTTAAATGTAAATTATAATTAATCTGTCATCTAACACTCACTTATGCTTCACTTACTTTGAAATACGGTGAGACTGGTTTTGAAGAGACATCCTCTGCATCTTCAATCAACTTGATGACGAGGCAGTCGCCCTGTTGGTTGAAGATGGAGAGGATGTCTCTTTGAAACCGGTCTCACCGTATTTAAAAGTAAGTGAAGCATAACAGTGTGTTAGACGACAGATTAATTATAATTTACAGATGTTTCCATGTTAATTTCTAAAGGAAAGTGTTTGAGAGAGATTTTTGGAAAACTTTTCTTAATTTTTCTGACAAACAAAAAAGTTAAAACAAAATAAATACCATTTTTAGAGGTATTGCTGATAGTACCATACAAAAAAAAATTAATGAAAGCACCCAACTAGAGCTTCAAATAAATGAACACACACTAATAAAAATAGAGGTAATATGATCACATCCAACAGATAAACAACTGCCATCAACCAAATAATATCTTTGAACTACAAGTGTATACACAAAATTAATTTAGGAAGACTAAGAATGCACTGGCTTGAACATATATCCTTTGAATATTGAACAAACCAGAAGGACTAAAGCTTATAGCCGAAGAAGAAAAAGTTGATGAATGAAGATTTTATAATTAAAGTTAAATTCTCCCATGTTAGTTCAAAGTATAAGAAATTGTACACAAAAATGTTTGGCATTTGTCTTTAAATGCAAAATCTTGAAAAATATGCCTTTAGTATTGTGCTGTCATTTAAATTATCAAATTTCTACCCAAGTCTGTATGATACATGCATATTTTAAATCAAATTACTTTTCATTTGCAGACAAGGACAAAGTTATGGTCAGAGTGTGATGGTGCTTGGAGGAGTTGATCCTGCTCACTACAGAGGTCAAATTAACTGGGCTTATCTGGATCAGGAATCCTGGTGGCGATTTACCATGAATGGGTAAGAGTGTTAATATGTTACATAAAAGGTGAAGAAATGAAAGATTCCTACATGACAATGATTCATGGAGACTATATAGGGTGTTAATGAACTACACCAAAATAATTGCAGAGAGTGTAGAGATATATATAAGCAATATGGGGTAAAAAAAAAAACGTATAGCCTATAGCCTATCTATTCAAATTTCAAAGCTATGGCTAAAAGTTTCTAAAGTGCCAGTATGTCACTGGCTAATGAAAATGCCCCTTGAAAGCATAACTTACAATAATTAAAGGGGGTTTCTGAACATCCATGATATTAGATTTTGAATGAGAAATGGTCATTTGTTTTCAAGTTTATTCATCATTTTTTATGTCACTTTCTGACTAGGGTCTAATAAAACAATTTTTAGGCTATGCTTTAAGTTGGAGTTTCAATTTATCACTTAAATCTTAACACACCAATTTATATATTTACAACTCTTGTTTACCAAAGGATTATGGGTAATTGTAATAAGTTGGGTGTCATATACTTAACTAAATTTCATTTCTAATTCTGTAGCACGTGTATTGCAGCAATCCATATTATTAAAAAAAAAATTAATGGCATGACAAGAATTAAATTAGAATATCAGCTTTTGCATTATGTATTATGTCACACAAGCAATTAAATAGCTTCCTCTAGAATTAGCTACATAATGCAATAAGACAGTTAAGTATGTGTAAGATAAATTAAGCTTCATGCATCATTTTAGTAGTAAGCTTATTAGCCATTATATGTTGAGAAAGAGAATAAAACTTAAAAGCATTAAGTAAATTTCACTTATAATTCTTTAGTATGTGTATTGCAGCACTTCATATCACATAAAACATTTCAACAGCATGATAAAAATTGGACCAGCAACCAGCTGAACATAAGCTTTTGCATTATGCCATACAAGCAGTTAAGAGTTCCCTCTAGAGTAGGCTACATAATGCAAGAAGGCAGTTAATGGGTGTTCAGTGTCACACTGTCAAATGATTAGTTTGAGATTTGAGGAATTTTATGGCATTAAATCTTTAAAATTCTGATGATGAACTATGGAAAATCAATATTTCTATGCTCACATGGCACTTTTAAAGACATTCTAAACTAATTTTTCAACTGGCTTGGCTTTTATACTGACTTATCAGCATTTGATGCCAAAATGTTTAACACCATAAAATTGCATTATGTTTTGTTCTGGACCATATATTTCCCAACTCAAAATGCTTAAATATGACCTCTACATTCTCTGAAATTATTTGGGTATAGTTCATTAATGCTCTTATATTGCTTAATAGTTATTCAATGGTGAAAATTAATACCTTCTATAAAATGCACAGCTATTGCTTTTGATGAACTAGCTGTATGAAACCCATTTGGCATAACCTAATACATTTTTCTTAATAATTAACCAAAATCTACTAATAATTTCAGGTTTTTTATACTAAATTTATCAAGAATGAGTTAAAATTGCCATTAAATATTTATAAACATTTTCTATGTCTGGAGCAAAATTTCAATACTAATATATTGTGAGTCAAATTTTAAAATCATTCCTTACTGAAGAAACTTATTAGCACATATTTTATGAATCTTTATTGACATCCTCAGTGCTATTTAATTGCTGGATTGTTGGCTTGGTTAGCCTCTGAGATGACTTTGGTGACCTTCCAATATTGAGCTTTCAGTTTCCAACATATCAAAATTCAAACATTGCTTATAATTTTTCATGTAAATCCTCTCATGTGTTCATACCTTTTGGTAGATTGTCTTTAATAACTTTACCTGTTCCTCTAGCTCATGGCTTTCATTCTGAAAATGTGCTGCCCCTGCCAATTTTTCTGTTTGTTTATATTTAATGCTCCTCCAATGTTCCTTGAACCTGGTACATTTTTTACTTTTTGTTTTCCCTATATAAATTTTTCCACAATTCAGACAATTAATCTTGTAAATTCCAGATGTTTTTCTTCTTAGGCAGGAGATGTATTTTGTTTAATTTAGGAAGATTAAGAACAGTGTTAAAAATATACTAAAACTAAACAAAATTAAGGAGAAATAAATCTGTATTTACCAGATTAATTGTGGAAAATTTACATCGGGAAAATCAATAAATTCACCAGGTTGAAGAAACATGGAGAGAAGTTAAATATAAACAAATAGAAAAATTTGCAGTGGCAGCAACCCTTGGAATAAAAACCACAAGATAGAGAAAAAGGTGAAGTTATTAAAGATGGTTCAAAAGCCAAAAGATTTGAATGTACAAAAGAGGATAAGCACATTTAATTAATTTTTTCTTCTTGGAAGCAGAAAATTAATTAGAAGGCCACCAGAGTCAGACACCAACCAAGTCAACTCCAATCAATGATCCAGCATTCATATACAGCTGAGATTATACAAAGGTCCACAAAACATATTCTAATTAGCATATTTAGAACTTGAAGCTAGAAAGGAAGTGTGCTTTTCATGTGGTTCCAACTAATGATGGTTTATTAATGTGTGCTTCACAATGTTAGATTCCATACTTCATCAATATTGGAAGAATTCAATAGTTTTTTTTCCTGGGAATGAGTGTTCTTTCATAATAATTTTTTTTCAGAGTTCCTAGCTTATGGACATTATCTTGCTATAAAACTACAATATATTGATAGGGAATTTTATTATGATTATAACAATAACAGAAAACATAAACCATCAACTCAATTTGTTTGGGTTACTGAATTAATTAAAAGCACTTTCAATTTATTACACAGTAACTTCATAAAATTTTATCATTTATTCTTGGAGATCCTTTATTTGAAAGGTTAGCTGCAGATCCTAATTCAAAATAATAGAGTTCCTCAATTTTCACCTCTATAACTTTTCTGTTTCACAGTGTATCAGTTGGAAACTATCAGATCTGTAATGGATGTGATGCCATTGCTGATACTGGTACCAGCTTCCTAGTTGTACCACAATGGTATATGGGAACCTTGGCTCAGGCACTAGGTGTCTCCCAGAACTATCAGGGTAGCTATATTGTAAGTATTTTTCATTTATTACTGTAGAATCAGACACAAACTAGCATTTTTTTAGTAAAACATACTTTGCATTTTCTATTTACTATAAGTTATTTCCAACTAAAATCACAATTATACTCTATTCAAACTTTCTGAAAAAAACAGTATAAATATTTGCATAAAAGACAGACATATATTCATACATTTATTTCATCTATTCAGTGTGTGTGTGTGTGACTGAAAGTTATCATTCAACATCTATAGCGAGATACAGAAATAAATAGGTAAACAGCTAGAAAATTTCACATTATAAATTAAGATATGTTTTCTAGGTGGACTGTAACAGCCAACTTCCAGCTATAACCTTCTACATTGGTAATGTACCAATGACCCTAGAAGCAGAGTATTATGTTGTCCAGGTGGGTAATGCTAATATTCTATTAGGATTATATTTGTTCCTGTAAAACAGACTTGATCATATATATTTATTTAAGTTTACTTCTTCTTATTCATTAAGAATTTCTAAAGCTGAAGTTTTATAATATTTATATTCCTACACATATCCTGATACATTTCTTTTCATAGACTACATCATTTCACCAGTTCCTGGCCATTGTCAGCATTAATACATGACTCTCAGAACATAATAGACATTGGTCAAACATATAAATCAGCCATTACTAAGCATGCTCTCCTAGCTGATGGAGAGTATGAAATTGGTTTTCAAAATACTGACACCAGCCTTAACATCCCATTACCAATATAAGTGAGGCAATTGAAATTTCCAAGTATAGTAACAACTTTAACAGGAAAGAAGCAACTCAAAAACTGGATTCAATGGTGTCCAGCCTAACAAAATACCAAGATAAAGAAATTAAGCGAATCAATCAATAACCAACATCCTGCTAGAAACACCCACAAGCTACAGCTTAGATCCAGCCCCCTCAGACAAGCAAACCAATCAGAGGTGAGTTACATAGGCAATGATTATGCAGCATGCCACTGATGATGTCCACCACAGTGGTGGACAAAACATCTGGGAAGATGGAGAAGAATCCCATTGGACCATGGTCTTCCAGCCTGGAAGATTTAGTTTGCTTAGTTGACATTGGCTTGAAAGTCTATGTTCTACAATTATGTCAATTTTGTCAGAAATTTCAAACAATCCCCCATATTCCCACTCCATGTAACATCTTGATTTACCAACACTTCATACAACTTTTCAACCAATTGATAAGACATTTTTGGTATCTTATATTAGCATATTCTAACCCCTTTCCATAGCTGCTTTTCCTTTATCAACCATCTTCTTGCCTTGCACTTCCAAAACCTCCATTACTGCTTAACCTCATTGTAAATAATCAAATTCTTTCACTATTTCCAATTGTTCTTCATTTATCTTTTCTTAATTTACTTCCTTTCTAAAATACCATTTCTAATGCAGTAAGTATTTATGTGCCCAAGAATAAATACCATAGAGGCAGTGGTTGCCAAACTGGGGTCAGAACCCCTAGGGGGGTGGTGAATTCTATTTGGGGGATTGTGGGGGAGATGGGAAAAGTACTTTTATTTAAGAACTTACCCATTTATAAGTGTATTCCTATTAAGAATATTTAACTAACTGCTACATTATGATTATTTTGACCAGTTCAACAGTGCAACAATGGCTATTATGGTTGAACAGATGTCACATTGTTGAAGCATAAGAGTGAACTTGAAAATGAATTGTTATTGTGCAGCAAAGCAAATAGAGGAGTTGCCAATAATTTTATTCTCAAAATGAGGTTCATGCATACAAGAAGTTTGTGAACCACTGCTAAAGAATATTTATAGTATTTTATGTTACAATAAACACCCATGGTTCTTAATGTTTCAGAATGGTGGCTACTGCATGTTGGCTATGATGCCAACTCAAGATGATAAGTGGATATTGGGTGATGTCTTCTTGAAGAAATTCTACTCTGTGTATGACATGGGAAACAATAGGGTTGGATTTGCCACTGCTGCTTGAAGAGTGCTACCTAGTCTCTCTTAAATATATAACTGTTCTGGATTCCTTTAAACTAACACTGAGTTCCATGATGTTTAAATAAGTTTCAATAAAGATAATATCAAAAGTATGCATTAATTACTATTAACATTAGTAAAGTAAAAGTTATTAACCAATATTCAGAATGCAGTGCTTTACTCCAGTTTCATTATTCTCTGATGAATGAATCTTCTTTAATACCAAATTTTGTAGAAATTAATACACATTCAGACAAAATTTACCTCATTAGTTTGTACATACAAATGAGGTTTTTGTCCATTAGCTGCTTATATATACTTAACAACACATGAAAATTTTTATTTTCACTTGAATGAAAATTAGTGATTTTGTATAATTAGAATGTGCTGAATTCAGACCTGAGATCCAAAATTCTCTTATCTATTACACTGGTTTTTCTGGAAAATAAGACTTTAAATTTCTCATAAAAATTCATGATGGAAACCATGAGCTCTCTCCACTGTCTCTCGGGACTGCAGCCAGCAGTCCAGATTCCATGTATCTCTGTCCAGGGTGTGTGGATAAGTGACCCAATGCTTTAAACTTTATTATGTGAAGCAATGTGTTTACAGTGTTTGTATTAACGACATTGACCATTTAAAAGAGAGAATCTGAGAAGTTATTCACTCTATGCATGAATTTAATATTTCCTTAATTATGAATAAGATCCAATCTCACAAAATATATTAATTAACATTAATTATGCGTGACCCAGAATTAATAGTTAGAATTACCGAAATTTTGTTTGAATTTATTCATTTTTAAAAACAAGCTCTTGAAAGATACTAGTTTGTAAGACACGTCAGGAACATGTTTAATTAGTTGCTAATAATAGTGTTAACATGTATGGTGAACATTTCCCTCCAACATTTTCCTATGCTGATAATGTTCTTGTGAAAACAGGTTCATCACTTGTGGCACCCAAATTAGGAGGAAAGAAGTTCAAGTGGGGAAGTAGGAAAAATAGTTTCAATGACATAGTACACCCCAAAGCTTTGTATGCCAGTTACATCTTCAATTATGTCTTTGTAGTTTTCAGCCCTTACATTACTCAGAAAATTACTTAACACAATCTTGAACTGTGGATCATACTTGTTTCTCATTGTTCATTAACAGAGTTTCAAAAATATAGCATGTCTGTAAAGTCATGGTGCAGTTTTGAACAGTCACACAAAAGCACGAAACAAGATAGAAATGGAAAACCTTCACCAAATGAAAACAATTTCTCCAAGTTTGAGTGCCTGTTCAGTGCAGTTTGATGTGGCTTCATTTGTTGTCCTACACACATTTCAACGATATTATAATTCATTCCCCGTGTGACCCAGGACATAAAGCACAACAGAGTGAATAATGTTTCAGGTTCTCTCTTTTAAATGGTCGATGTCATTGATACGAACACTGTACACACATTTCTTGACATAATAAAGTTTGAAGGCATTTGGTCACTTATACACAGACCCTGGACAGAGACGCATGGAAGCTGAGCTGCTGGCTGTAGTCCCTAGTCAAAGCAGAGAGAGCCCATGGTTTCCGTCAAAACATACACAGTTGTTTCCACACTTTTTAATAGTTCACCCTGTGTGTTGTTCATTATAATTAATACAAAATCTGTGTTTTTTAATTCTGTGTGGGAGTCACTGACCGTGTCTTGTGATTTATAAAACAACACACAGGGGCTGTCAGTCGATTTCATTTCAAGTACTCATACCTCAACACTAGTCCTATCACTTTCATGCTTGACGGATGAGGAGTACAAATTATAACATTGTTCAATATTATATAAATCCTGTCTGTTTAATAGATGAGTTCTTTGTAATTTAGTATCTGATACCGAATCTCTAATTTTGTCCATTGAAAAGGAATTTTGTTTGCAATATCTGCAACTATAATGCTCCTTTCTTTTTCTGACAGTCCCAAGTGACTTAAGTCATGTCGATGACCAGCATAGGATGAGACAAATGTGATCAGGCATTTTCCATCTTCAGTTAGCCTGGCTCGTATCTTTGTAGAATATACGTCGACGATTTTATTGCTTCCTTGCAATTTTAAAAGTCTGACATCTTTACTTTCAGAAATAAAATTGCCTGAGCGATGACACGCATAATAATGCCTTACAATATTGTAAGAAGTGCGAGAACCAGCATATTTTACAAACATAGATGCCATTGTTTCCTCAATTTCTTGATTCCAGTTTTTAAAATCGTCAAAGATTTTTTTTTTGATTTGGTTTATTTATGGACCCTCTTTAACATCTCAGGTTATCAGCGTCCCATTCAATTGTGGCGTGAAACGGCCACAATTTTGCTCAGAGGTCTCTTCTTTCAGCCTTGCTTTTTCATGACATAAATGTACGACACGGGACTCACGGCTTTACTTCCCCCCCGAAGGAAGCCATACTTAGGATTTTTACGCCCGAAAAAATCCATCTAGAGCATCCGTATAGCAAAGGGCGGATAGCATGTAGCTACAATTTGTAACCCATAAATTGGAGATGTTTCTTTAAAACTTTATGAACTTCAGGCCTAGATTTCGAGCACAGGTATGCACCGACTTTTTGGGGCTCCTTCGGTAGCTATCCCATAAGCTTCAACAGACTCGTCACTAACCGAAGACATATATGAATGTTTTTGGCCCACCATACCTCCAATTTCCTTCAGCTGCTTATCCCACCGGTGAATGTTATTCGTATGTGGAGGCTCTTCAAGTACATGCGACAATATTCACGACGAACATGCGTCACAGATTCAAATTTTTCAAGCTGCAGTAAGGATTGAACTTTCCTTTGCACCGTCCACTTCTTGACTAAATGGCGTTATTCGCTTCAGTGTTGTGTTGCGTCATTATTTGCGCAGGCACGAAATTGAAATAAAGATTCAGAAACTCTTTGAGATACTCTTCAATTCATCTTAGGTTTCATCCTTCGGTTTCGTCTCGTTTAGCCATTATAAGTGTTCAAAACCATGACTTTACGGAACACACTGTACTGTCTTTAGTTAGTTCATGATCTGTGGATCAATAAAAACGGTATAAAAGTACGTTTTTTACTGGCGCAATTTTTTCAGTTAAGCTTCACTTAATATTTGGAATATTTCTTTCAAACAATGGAAATCCCCATTCTCTCTTTCTAAGGCCTTCACAACATTTTTCATTAACCCTAATTTTATGTGAAGTGGTGACAGAAAAAGGTTCTCTTTTTTAACAGTTTATTTTTGACACTCAAACAAGCTTTAACTTCATAATATTTCTTCTTAGCTCAAATGTTTCACTCACATAGAAAGCAACAGAATGGGCGAAAGTGCTCTGCATTCCTAGCCATAATTCTATTACTTTAAGATCTTCGCAAATTTGTCACTCGTATTTTTCTTCATAATTTACAGTTTTTAAAAGTAAATTCATATTCTATATTAATATACATGCCATAAACATGGGGGAAAATGGTTTGATTGTATGCAATATGTGTCCTCCACACTTTAGGAAACCTTCCTCATATAAACATAAACTATCGATTATATCTGAAAATTTAAGGTGATATTGCAAAATGAATTTCAGTTTCATCATTATACCATACAAATGAAAGGGAGGATAAAATATAAAACACAACTTTGTGTGTGTGTCTGTCTGTCTGTCTGTCTGTGTGTGTGTGTGTGTGTGTGAGAGAGAGAGAGAGAAAAATACAGGGTATCCATATAAAACCTCTTGATTTCAAATTCTAGTTTTAAGGAAACCATTAGTCCTAGAAATTTGCCTTTTGTTGTGTCTTGTAAAGCATCTCAAATTTTTTTCTGTACCTGGTGTTCTGAAACATGTCAGAGATAGCAAAAAATTGAATGTATGATGCTGTGGGATGTGACAGAATTGTGGACTATTTTTCTTCATGGAGAAAACAATAAATTATACCATTTATCTTGACATTCTTGAGCAGTTTACTGTCCCACAGCTTCTCTCATTGCAGTCAAACGTGATATTCCAGCAGAATGATAGCGTACTGCATTGAAGTGTAGATATTCGCAATGAACCCAGTTCATAACCACTGCAATCTCCAGACGTAATACCTTCGGACTTCTTCTTGTAGGATTATGTGAAAGAAAGACTCCACGCCACACCTGTACATGATCTTGCTGATACTCGACAAAAATTGTGGCTGCTAATTACTCAGTCACTCCAAACATACTAGTGAACACATGGATTGAGATTATCGACTGGACATTCTGAGAGCTACTAATTGAGCCCACATAGAAGTGCATACAATTTAAAACAGAAAAAAAATTGAGTTGCTTTACATGACACCACAAATTGCAAATCCCTAGGACTAATAGTTTCCTTAAAATTAGGATTTGAAATCAGGGAGGTTTCATGTAGAAACCCTGTACTATTGCAATTATTTATTATGGAAAATTATACGAGGTCTGTTCAAAAAGTATCGCGAATTTTGTGTTTTTTCAAAAAGTATTTATTTATTCATGAATATCTATTTTTTCCCCTTCAAAGTAATCCCCACCAGATATTATACACTTGTACCAACGTTTTTTCCAATCTTTGAAGCATTTTAAAAAATCGTTTTTTGTGATCTTGTTCAGCTCCTCCTTCGATGCCGTATTTATTTCCTCAATCGTGGCGTAGCGTCGTTCTTTCACGGGCCTCTTCAGTTTTGGGAAAAAAAAAAAAAAAAAAAAAAAAAAAAGTCACAGAGGGCCAGGTCTGGGGAGTACGGTGGCTGCGGCATCATAAGTGTGTTGTTTTTGCCCAAAAATTTGCGCACAAGCAACGACGTGTGAGCAGGGGCGTTATCATGGGGCAAAAGTCAATTTTTGTTCTTCCACAAATCCGGGCGTTTCTGGCGGATTGCTTCGCGCAAATTGCGCATAACTTGGAGGTAATATTCCTTATTGACCGATCTACCCTGTGGCAAGAACTCATGATGCACCACGCCCCTGCAATCAAAGAAAACTGTAAGCAAAACCTTCACATTCGACCGAACTTTGCGCGCTTTTATCGATCTTGGCTCGTGTGGCAGCATCCATTGGGATGATTGAGCTTTAGTTTCCACGTCATAACCATAAACCCCATGATTCGTCACCAGTTATGACCCTATGGAGGAAATTTGGGTTGTCGCGGACAGAGTTCAACAGCTTCTTAGCAACGTTAATGCGATGGTGTTTTTGGTCGAAATTGAGCAACTTTGGTACGATTTTTGCGGCGACCCGTCTCATGCCCAAATCATTGGTAAAAATCGAATGGCACGAGCCAATCGATATGTTCAGGTCCTCAGCAACTTCTCTAACGGTGATTCGACAATTGGCCAATACTATTTTCTTCACTTCTTCAATGTTTTCGTCTGTTGACGAGCTCGGGCGTTCGGGACGCTCTTCGTCGTTCACATCTTCTCGACCCTCTAAGAACATTTTGTACCACCGATAAACGTTGCTTTGGTACAAGGTAGCTTCACCATATGCCACAGTCAACATTCGGAATGCATCCGCGCACTTAATTTTGTTTTTCGCACAAAATTTGATACAGATTCTTTGTTCCATTTTTTGGAATAGGCAAAAATCGAAGACGAGCCAAAACACGTCCAAGCAAAATAGCTGTCAACAATTAACTGAACATTCAAAATGGCCGAGCTTGTCAACATTAATGAGGGACATGAGTACCAACATAACGCCACAAAACAATCGAAAATCGAATATACGTAGCCCGCGGAAATTCAAAATTCGCGATACTTTTTAAAGAGACCTCGTATAATTACAGTTTTGGTTTGGTGCAACAATTCAACATTTCATATGAGATGAGATATGAGATGATAGATTTGGATTTTGTAAAGTCGGTATAAGATGGGTGTCCAAGGATCTCTCAGAAGAGCAGAAGGGCCAGAGAATGATGTCATGCCTGAACCACTGAGAAGTATGGCTGGGAGGTACTCAACCATCCACCATACAGTCCAGACCTTGCACCATCTAAATTTCATGTCTTTGGACCATCAAGAAATTCCTAGTAGGTCAATGTTTCCATTCAAATTAAGTAAAATCAGTCATGTGCAGGTGGCTATACACTCAGGGAAGGGCCTATAAGTGAGGTATGTCCTGATGGGAAAGATATCTCAAGAGACTTAGTTCACATGTTAAAAATAGGCAAAACCTGTAGTTTTTGGTGCATTTTTTGTTTTTCCTGTTGATTAAATATGTCATACAATGTTGTGCATTACTTTGGCTCTTTCTCATTCATCCGAATAATGCATTTTTAATCAGGTGCAAATTTCAGTGTTGTAAAATGATTATCAATTAAAATGTTAATTTATTTCCAGCACTAGTTCTGAGAAAAATTCCAGCACTGTTTAATTTGGTTTTGTTATTGGCATTAAATAAGGAATGCTTTTATCTCATTTTTGCATGAAGGGCGTTCTCTTTGAGCTCCAATTGATCAACATATCTATAGTCACATCACTATTTAACAAATATTCACCCCGCCTAGGAGTTGCATGACCTTATTGCTTGTGGCGGGGTTCGTGGGCCTCTACGAATCAACAGGCTATAAAGGCGGTAGCTTGCTACCAATAAGGGCACCCATACTGGGCAGGCTGTGAGGAGAAGCCAGACTAAGAAACAACTCAACCTCATCACTTTATCATTTCAGTCATCCATTTTTCATCCAATTCCACCTTTCACTCTTTATTCATCCAACCTCAAGGTGTCATGCGACTCGTGCCGAGGAGGTGCATGGTACATGGAAGATGTGCAATAAACGGAGACTCCGGAATATCAGGCGACCTTCCGGAATAGCTAGCCTTACCCAGATATGCGGGGCTCTGCCTGGGAGGAATATTTTCCATAACTTGTCGTGGGACCTGAATGGAAACCACACAGGAGACCAATAATTCACTCCTGAGGACTATATCTGTAAGCGCCCAGCTGCTGCAATTTCATCCCTCGAGGATATTAACTCTTCCGAGGGGATCTGAGTCAAAGAACCTAAGAGCCTCGGCAGAGGTACAACAAGACTCTAGCCAAGGATGGCCCTAAAGATTGTACAGTTCAACCTCCAACATAACAAAGCGACTTCTGTTGCCTTCTGCAGAACATTCAACGAAGAAGAAATAGACCTAGCTCTGATTCAACAACTCTGGGGTCGAATTACAGGACTAGGCGAGTATATACGGCAAGGGAAATCGAACTAAAAGTTGTATTCTTGTCCGTAATGGAATTCAAAGCTTACCTCTTTCAGCATTCTATTCCAGTGACAACACCACCGTGAAAAATTACTGCAAAATAGGGGGAGGGAAGAAGGGCCTACTGCTGAGCTCGGCCTATCTCCCCTTTGAAGGCGGTAACCCACTCACCAGGGAGCTGAACCAGTTGGTTGCACATTGTACTCAGAGAGAGGAACAGACTATCCTTGGGTGCGACGCCAACTCTCATCATGAAATCTGGGGTAGTAATTTTTTTTGATTTGTTTATTTAAGGACGCTCTTTAACACCACAAGTCATCAGCGTCCCATTCTATTCAGGGCGTGAAACGGCGGACAAATTTTGCTCAGAGGCCTCTTCTTTCAGGCTTGAGGTTCTTTATCGTGCCGTAAATGTACGACACAGGACCCACGGCTTTACTTCCCTTCCGAAGGAAGCCATACTTACGATTTCTACGCCCGAAAAAATCCATCGATTCTGGCCGGGCTTGAACCCGCGACCTTGGGCTGGGGTAGTAAGGATATCAACAAAAGGGGTGAGCACCTTTTAGATTTTCTGCTCTCCAGTAATTTGCACATACTTGATGTTGGTAACAAGCCTACCCTTGCTAATACCATAAGGCATTAAGTTATTGACATTGCGTTCAGTACGGAGCATATTGCTTCTCAGATTACCGAATGAAGGGGCCTTAGACGAACCACCATTATCGGATCATGACTATATATAATTTAATATCAATGTAATAAAAACGTCAATCTGTACAGGAATACCAGGAGAACCTGATGGGAGCCCTATAAGCTGGATCTCTCAGGTAGATTAGGCAGATTGACAGGATTAGATCCTTCGGTGAAATAGACAAGGTCGCATACCTTGTTCAAGAGGTCATGCTTGATTGCTATCATGAAAATTGCTTTATACAATCACGGATAAATCCAAGGTGTCATGGTGGACCAAATACCTTGAACAAAGGAGAGGCAGAGTGGGACAACTCTTTAACAAGGCAAAAATAACGGGTGATTGGGGGCGTATCACACAGCCCTCACAGATTATAATAAAGGCACAAGCAAGGCCAAAAGGTCATTTTGACAAGCCTGCGGTCAAGAAATAGCCTGTCATAGGTGACCATACTACACAGAACCTTGGCCCTCGGACCCATAAACCCCGCAGAAACAATATGCAAGCCTACGGGAGGTTTTACGGCTGAAGAAACACTCAGTCTTATTTGAGGTACACTTTCCCGGGTGTATTTTTGATGACAACATCTGCGAATCCACAGTCCACTGCGAAAGCCCTAGACCAGAGCCATGCGGAAGGACTGGGAATTTGCATGACAAATTGTCATTATTCAAAGTGTTAAATGGGCCATTAGCAAATTCGACCCATTTAAGTCGCAGGTAAAGATGGTATCTTTCCTGCCTTGTTGCAGAAAGGATCTGATTCGCTCAATATTCTTCTCTGCAACCTCTTTCGAGCCAGTATAGCCTTTAGCTATATTCCTCAGGCCTGGAGAGCTATCGGAGTAGTATTCATTCCTAATCGCGGCCGTAACAACTACACCGAAGCAAATGCCTATTGATCAATCAGTCTTGCATCGTTTCTTGTAAAAATTGTGGATAGACTGATCGAAAGATACATTCGAAGGAGGATGTTGTCCGATATTCCTCTCCATCGAAACCAACACGCCTATCAGTCATCCAAGTCTTGCATAACGGCATTACACAGCTTGTCAGCAGCCTGGAGGACTCCATGGCAAGGAAAGAAATAGCCCTGGGGTCTTCCTAGACATAGAGGGTGCTTTTGACAACTTCTCTTATGAGCCTATGCTCAGAAATATGAAGTTAACGACACCCTTTTTGGTGGATAAACTCCATGCTTAGGAGCAAAAATATTACTGCTAGTCTTTTTTTGGGAAATGAAAGGAATTGTCGACATAAGGGGCTGCCCACAGGGGGTATTCTTTCCCCTCTTCTTTGGAGTCTCGTGATGGATAGTCCAAGATATGATCCAGGCAGGGTTTTACATACAAGGCTACGCAGATGACACAGCACTGATAATTTTTGGAAAATTTCCCAATACGGTACTAGACATGATGAACAATGGGGCTGAGGAAAATTAACAGCTGGTGCAAACAGGAAGGTTTATCAATAAATTCTAGTAAAAGAGTTGTCATTCCATTCACAAACTGGAGGAATTCAAAGGCCTAGGTACTCTTAAGCTTGGTAGTTCAACCCTGGAATATTCTGAGTCAGTCAAATATCTGGATCTTGAACTGGATAAGAAACTAACCTGGAACAATCATATTGATAATATTCTCCATAGGGCCAGGTGATCTCTTATAACTACCAGATGCACTATCAGATCCACCTGAGGCCTTAAAACACATATTAGCCATTGGCTCAGTGTTGCTATGGTTTGATGCTAGATATCTTATGGCACGATTGTTTGGTGGTGGACAACTTTAAAAACCACTATAGCAGGTAAGTTTACCAAGCTACAGAGATTAGCATGTCTTTGTGTTACAGGGGCCTTCAGAAGTATGCCAACTATCACACTGGAGACTCTGTTAGGCCACCCTACCATGGACATTTATTTACAAGTGGAGACTAGGCTCACGGCTCACTGCTTGGTATATATAGGAAATTGGAGAAGTAGCTTTGCTGAAATCCGACATATCTCCATCCTAAATTTCCCAGATATTCCAGAACTGAGGATGAGGCCAGACCTAATTAATACTCAATAATAAAATTTTCCTCCATTTAGGGTTACTCTCGGATCTAGAGACAACTGGATGCAAGGAACTACACCAAAACAAGAAGGTAATCAACTTATATGGTACACTGACAAATCCCACAAAGGGCTACAATCAGGTGCAGGAATATATGGCCGATTTCCAAGGACTAATTTCAGTACAAGCCTTGCTAAACATTGTACAGTTTTTTCAAGCATAGGTTTATGCCATCCTAAACTGTGCCTATAGAGGTCTGGAGAAGGGTTATAGGAGGGAATGAATTCTCATCCTCTCAGATAGTCAAAGTGCACTAAAAGTACTTTCCTCTGACCAGGTGTGATCTAGACTGGTATGGGAATGTGAAACTGCCTTGTTTTGCCTGGTATGCTGCAACAGGATCGAACTGCAGGGGGTTCCAGACATCAGGGCATTTACCGGTATGATGGCAGATCAGCTGGTAAAAGGGGAGCTAACATACCCTTTTTTGGCCCTGAGCCCTTCAGAATCAGTAATTATACTGCTAAGACTGCAATCAAAACATGGATTAGAGATAAACATCAACTAAGGTAGCAAACCTATTCTGGACAGATTCAAACTACGAAATACATCCTAGGCCCTAGCAAGAATCTTTTCTTGTCCCTTCTCTAATGGATAGAAGAAGAATGAGGAAAATAATTGCATAATTATTGAACATGATCAGTTCAAAAAACATCTATGAAAAGTGGGTCTCTATAAAGATGAACCCACTTGCAGATTGTGCAAACAAGACGAGGAATCTGCCTGGCATATCCTGTTTCAGTGTCCAATCTTGGAAAGCAAGAGACTCTTTTTCTCTATAACCAGGGAAGATCTGGGAATAGATGCCAATATTGGAACCAAAATAATGCAACTTGTAGAAGGAACGGACTTCGGTAAACAATGAAGACACCCCTCCCAATGGGGTAGTACAATAAGACTTATGGCTGACGCGTTGGAGGATTTTTCAAAGTTCCATCAAATCCCTCAGATATCTAATCTAATCTAACAAATATTCATCATATTGAGCATCTCATCAGTTGTGAATCAATATGCAGCTTCTTGAACAAAATCACGGACATAGATAGGAATTTCACGGGGGCATACAGAAAAAATCCTTAAAAAGTGGGGATTAAGTAATTTAACTACTGTTTGCATGCTACTAGCCCAGTTTCATTATTTCTAATCATTTCTAATCTAGAAATATGTTTAGGCAACTAAAAATACTTACTTTACCCTGTTTGTATACATACACTCAATAGCAGAAAAAGTAAAACAGCAAGTTATTCACTTTTTTTTAACAACACTTAAGCTTGGGTTTCAATCTTTATATAAGACCAACTTTGCAATATTAGAAAAATGCAACAACATGCCTTAAAAGCTTTAGTGAATTTGACTAACATGCCAATAATTTTGGGCATAAGGCAGCTTTTTACAACAATCAATGCAAAGCAATGTGTTAATGTTTAAAATTTTTGCTGTGCATTATTGTGCTGCATGATAATTTAAAGCATTCAGGCTTGCCTAGCGATCATTCTTAAGCCAGTTTAAACATTTTGAAATGGCTCTTAGAGCTGAGGATGCAGCAAGAGCTGTGGCATTAGTCGAGAATGGACAAAGTCTATATTATGATGCCATCATTGACATTTATTACAATGTACGCAGTACTGTCTAGAGGTTCAGAGAGGATGGTATCTATACCAAGAGGTCCTGGTATAGAGCAGGATATACCTCTGGCTGAGCAGGAATACCTCTGATGGCGACTATCACTTTCTTTTACTGCAAGTTCTTTGCTATCAGTATGCAACAATGGTGGAGGCCAGGAATTATTGCAGCAAGTACGATATGTTAACATCAGCAACAGGACAGTTAGTAGAAAACTGTATAAAGTGAATTTACAGTCCAGAAGACCTGCAAAAGGACCACTGTTGACCAGGGAACACCCATATCTCTCTTATGCAATTTGCTCAAGCCCAACAAACTGGACTAGAACAATGGAGCACAATGCTCTTGACAGATGAGAGCAAGTTCTGTTTGAGGGCACCAGATGGGAGGGAGGGAATTTGGAGAAGACCAGGAGAATGCTATGCATCCTGTACTTTCTCTTCAAAGACACCTTATAATGGAGGTCCAGTATTGTTTTGGGCAGGGATCAGCATTGAAGCAAGAATGGAAAAGATGTTAATTGAGAATGGGTCACTGACAGCATATCAATATATTGAGGAGATTCTTCCTTATGTAGTGCCTTTTGCACCCATTACAGGTGACCACATTATCCTTATGCATGATAATGCTCGTCATCACATTGCCCGGTGTGTTTCTGAATTCCTGGATGTGGTTGGGGTTGAATGTGTGGTATGACCAGAATATAGTCCAGACCTGAGCTCAATAAAATATGCCTGGGACATGATTGGGAGGCTACTAAGGGTAGATTCTTAGACTTGAACTGGAACTGAAGATGGGAGCGATTAGCTCCAGAAACTTAGTTTTCCTCTTTTAAAAACTATTAGTGATGTGTTACAAAGTCGACTCATTTATTCTAAACTCATTCACAGACATTCAGGCTGCACTTCAAGCGGAATGAGAATTGATACTGCAGATCTTATCTGGAGCATGCCTGACAGAATTGTAACTGTAATTAGGACTAGAGGTGGTAACACTCATTACTGAGACCATGGATATTCTACAGAAACAGCTAGAGAACGAGTCATTAAAAGTGTCAATTTTAAATCTTTTGTCAAAAAGTTCTCTTTATTGTAAAGTTTGATCATGTTTTAAGATTTTTCTTAAAATCAATACTAGAGTGGAATTTGTACTTAAAATATTCCTAATGCTTGGATGATAAAATGTTCTTAAATAATTGTTCAAGAAATTCTGATTTAATACTTATGTCTATATTTCATTAAACACAGCTTTTTATTTTAAAATACGTTAAAAATTAAGTGTTTAGCTTTTTTTTTGCCACTCAGAGTTGTTTTGCATTTAGTATCAAGTATAAATTTCCCATGAATATGAACTCTAGTGTCCACAATCACAATACTAGAAGTAAAAATGACCTTCACTCTCCAGATATAAATAAGAGAAGATGCCTAGCTATAAAGGAATAAAATTATATAATAAACTTCCTGATAATATTAAAAATTGCCATGGATATAATAAATTCAAGAAGTCAGAAAATAGAAAAGGTTTACTATGAAATCGAAGAATATGTAAATTATAATTAACTATTATGTTGCACACTATTTATGTATTATACAACTATATAGTGTATTTGTATGTGAGGGAAAATTGGGTAGTTTATAATTTGTCTACCTTTATTATAAATTTGTTAATTTATACATTGACATGACTTAATTGTACAACATGATATTAAGCTGAAATAAATGAAATGAAATTAAGATAAGTGCATATTTTTATGGCAGGAAAGAATGTTTTGGTTTCATTAACCAATTTGACTTATTTATAGATTCCTTTTAATGCCTGGAATAAAGAGTTTTTCATTCTATACATTACACTTTTTTTTTTTAAAAATTTAAGGAAGGGTGATAACCTCAAATTCCTGCCCCCTACAGCTAAGCCTATGAATGAAATATTGAGTATATTTTATTTCTTCCTGGCAGGATACCCTCTTTGATATGATCCTGCTAAAAGGTTTCAAATCATCAAGGAGACCATCCACTTACTTAAATAACCAACTGCAGTTTGTAGAATGCATGAAAATATTAGCTACTCTTATGTAATATCCCTCTCTTTCCAATTTCCCAAGCACCACTGAAAGAGTTGATGCATTAAAACAATCTGTGCTATAAAAATTAGATTTGTTCTTAAATGTTATATATTTTTAATGAAATTTTTATACAAAGCATATAAATTGGCTACAATTCCAAACTGGAGTCAGAAAAAATTCAAGCTTAAGGCTGGGACTCAATGGATTTTTGACATATTTACAATGCCAAGCTGTAACTGTTTAAATGACTGTGTTCTCTCTGGTCATAACTGCTATCTTTTCCCATTTAAACTGCTGTATTATGGCCAGATAGGGGAGAGTAGCAGCATTAGCACAATTAGCAGAAGAATTGAGTTCAAATTCCAGCAGCCATAACCTCTAATTTTTCTTTTGTCTCCAATATGATTTTTAGATAATTAAATGTAAATTTTCAAAAATCATAATTGTTTGCTCTTTAATCTATTTTGTTGCAAGTGAACATATGATGCTTAATTGTAAATGAAGTAAAACTGCATTTCTGACAAAAGAATAATTTTATGCAGATGGAAGTTAATTTATCTTAGGGCCTAAAAATAATTTCAGAAGCAGAAACGTAGCCTTTCAAATGCAAGAAATGAAGAAAGACAGCTTGTTTTGCTAAACTTTGAAGGTATATGTTTCAGAAATCACAAATTTTATAAAACTTTCAGTGTTCCCAATTAACAGTGTTTAAATAAAATTGGTAGTGTATTTTAAGACATGCCTTTAATATCATTGTCAATAAGAGCATAAATTGCTGTCTAAATTATATGAGTCCAGCATTTTACATTAAACAAAAGACCATGTTTTAATAACCAGGCAAGCAATATTTGCCTAATTCACTAATCAAAGTTAGCCAGCTCCAGTTTCTCTTTCTGTTTTATGATGCTATAATTGACACCTCTAGGAATACCATAAAAATTACAAGTAGTATCTATTTATTTTTCCCACATTCAAACTTTTCAAAGCAAGTTAAAAATGCAGTAACTGAGCCTTCCTAATATTATTGTCCATCATTTACATAAGACCATTTAGTTCCTCAAGGGGTAAGGGATCCCAGATGTGTCAATTTTCCCAGGATGGCCCTGAATTTTTTGTCATTTTGTAGCAATGTCACTGTTTCCAAAAATAATTTTATTGTATTCAAATGTTTCAAAAAATTTGTTTATCATAAGTTCAGTTCGTTGTATATATAAACAAAATGTGACTAAATGTGAGATATCTTAAGGTAGTGGTAAGAAAATGGTGCTCTAAGCAATCAGACAACAAATATTAGGATATAATTTATCTCTTTGGAAATTTTGTTGGTACTACAAGGATAGAAACAATTTTAGTTTCACAGTTTATTCCATAAGAGAGCTGAACAATAATGCTTAGACGACAGATTAGATATACTTTACATACTATATCTTGTCCTTATTGCATATACATTATCTGCATATCAATACCAAACTTTAAAAATGTGAGGAAAAGCCTTAGTAATGTACAATTCAAAATAGCTCTTGAATAGATTGGCTTGGAAAGATGATAATAGACAGCCCATTACTGGCCTTTGAAGATTTTGCCATAAAATACCCTCCCCCCCCCCCCAAAGCTTGATTTAAGCGCATTTTAGTGAGATGGATGAATTCTGAGTGTTTTCCCAGTTTACTGGCTGATTGTAACCATTTTTTTTTTAAAAAAATCTAATTTCTTTTGTTGTATACTGAGAAAAAAGCCTTGGCATCAAATGAAACCAATGTGTCAATCAGTGATAATTTTTTATCTTTAATTTTTCTTATCAGGCCCATGGAGTTTTTTAAACTTAAGTTATCAAATTTAGGTAGTGAATGAAATTGTTTTGATAACTAATTTGCCAAATGGGACATTTAGGTTGTCAATTACTGGTGTCATATTTCTTCCAGATTTGTTGGAAGGTCATGTATGCTAACTAAAGATGGCTTATGGACCTTAATTTGTTATAGTTCTGTTTTTGGAATCAGTGTACTATTTTTTTTCAAGGTTTCTTTTGTGGATTTAATGCATTTTTCCAATAAGTCTGTTTGAACTTCAAATCCTAATTTTTAATAATTCTTGCTTCCTTTTCTTGTCATCTTCTTTGTCTAAAATAAATATTTTGCTATCCTTATTGCAATTGTATTAATCCATCTAAAATGTGAATAAAACAGATGTAATGTAATGTAGCACTCAACAGATTCATTAATTAACCTGCATGTGATTGCTATGCAAAAAGTGTCAGCATTTTGCTTATCATATAGCTTTGATTGTTTTTCTAGATATTGTTTTAATTTCCAAGAAATAAAGGACTATATTTATTACTTAAATGTAAATTGGAACTTGACAGTGAAGCCAATCATATTAATTGATATCACTGCATGATTCAGTCGAACTACACACTCTTAAAGCTTCACTTACTTTTCATAAATGTATGGAACCAGTTTCAAGAACATTTAGTTCCCATCTTCAGCCAGGCTAAAGTTCAACTCAGTTCAGTTGAGTTCAGAAAAACCCCAATGCAGATAGATGAGCAATGAGAGAAATGTTTACATTAGCTTAGAATATTAAGGAGATCCTAATACCATAGAAATGTACTATCCTGTAATACCATAGAAAGATAATAATAGCCTTTGAATGTAACTGACCTCATAAGACAGTTAAACAGAATGTCACGTTCTTTTTTGACATGACTATTTAGCAACATTTAAGTCTAGCACATTATGCTTTGCATTAGAAGATTAATTTTTTTTCTATCTTCTTCCTCAAATCCTGTTGCCTCTTCAAGTTAAATTTTCCAAATGGATTGTGAAAATACTGACATTTGTGATTTGAAAAACAGTAGAAAGGTGAAAGAATTCTTTTCGCTTAAAAAAGTCAGACAGCATTATTGTTCAGTTCTCTTATGGAAAAAAAATGTGAAACAACAGTGTGTTAGTGTGTGAAAATGTGTTAGACAACAGATTAGATATAATTTACATTTAACAGACTTCATTGTGTGAGTTCCAACAGAATTTTTTAAAAATATCGTATTTTTGAAAGTTCTTAAATGAAGATATAGTATATTTATAATTTAAACATTGATAAATAAGTATTTATTAAAAAAAAGGTACATTCTATGCTCCATTTATTGATCTGCAAAGAGCAATGATTGGGTGGTTAGAGAAATGTTTTGGTATAAGTTAAATAAGAAAGAATTAAATGTTAATATGATTAAAATATATCAGGAGTTACATGATCAGAATAGATTTTGTTTTAAATGTGATTTTGGAGAGATAACTGATGTAGTAAGGCAAGAAAGAGATCTTAGGCATAGTTATAAGTTGAGTCCAGTATTGTTTAACTTATTTATTGATTATATCTTTGATTATTTGAAAAATTTATATATTCATATTGAAATTAAAAATGTAATATTCTGGAACTCCCTTATGCTGATGATCTTGTCAATATCAGTGATTAATTTAAAATTAATTATAGACCAAATTGAGAGGTACTATGGAGAATAGGAAATGAAGGTGAACTGGGATAAAATTAAAAGTCAAGATTAAGATAATTAAGGTCTTAAAATTAAATAATTTGCTTTATTGTACAAGTTTCAATTAGCACTTCCAATTAAAATTATGATAATCTCTTCTAAGTTGGAATATTAGAACATTCTTTATGGTTTCACTTAAATGAGATTTACTCAGGACATATGTTTCATGTACCTTGTTGTGAACAGCTAATGATGTTGACAAAAGGTCCACGAAACATATGTCCTGAATAAATCTCATTTAAGTAAATCATAAAGAGTGTTCTAATATCCCGACTCAGAAGAGATTATTAGTGCATGTTTCACTGTGTTCGATTCCAAATTGAATTAATATTAAAATTATGATGTTTAAAAAGAGAAATAAACTGTGTAAAGATAAAAAATAATTATCGAAGATAGAGAAATTCAGGTTGTTAGTGAAATTTCATATTTGGGCATAATGTTGAGTAGTAATGGAGGTTGGGAAAGGCACAAGAGAAAGGCATTGGCTAAGGAAAGAATGGCAATGACAACAATATGTAGATGTTTATATTTAGCACCAGGTATAAGCAGTAAGTAGTATGAAAGGATTCATTCTGCTTTGAATGAGTCCCAATGAATTTATGAAATTGAAATCTTGGGAATTGACAATGAATGGCATACTATGGATTTAATTCAAAGCACTTTCTGTAAGCAAATATAGGGATGTCCCAACAATACAGCTAACACTGGAGCTTTAGCAGAGTTAGGAAAGGTAAGTGTGAAAGGATTAATAATAGAAAGGACATTGACATATCTGTTTTGGGTTCAATAGCTGCCTGATACTAATATTGTGAAAATATGTCTGAGATATCAAGAAGAAAAGTTGAGTACCTAAACCTGGTTAGGGAAAGTTAGAGAGCAGCTGTGTTAGAATGGTCTAGAAAATTTCTGGGTTAAAATTGGTGATTTCAGAAGGAGGGAAGAGAGAACAAAACTGAAAGATATGGACAGGCAAATTTCATTCTCCCTGATTATGGAAAAAAGCTAATTGACATGGTACAAGGATATCAAAAATGTCCCAGACAAGAAAAAGTATACCATAATTTGTAGGAAGAACGATTGGAAGGGATAGCTTGATTTTGATTAGGTGTTTGGAAATTAAGGGGTATGAGGTGGGATGTTATCCCAGGGTTCTGTACTTGTGCGCAGAGAAGGAAGCTGAGATCCTACATATTATTTTTTGCTGCAAAGGAATAAATGAATGGAGGGCAAGTATGACAAGCAAGAAATGGTTATTGAGGAATAAAGTAGTTGTAGTAAAAATATATATTTGAAGATCACACACAGCTATCTATATTATGAGAGTTTTTATAGAAGGCAAATATGAAATGGAGATGGTCAATTCAGAGAAATAAGAACTAGAATTAAAATAACTTAGGAACATTAGACAATGTGACACTATGTATGTAATTATTTATATCTGTTATATTTAAAGTTAGATATGGCTTTAGCTAAATAACTACAGTTAAGGTTGAATCATAACTTTCTATGTACTAAGGACAAGTTTTATGAAGAATTTGTAATTTCTGGAGTATCAGAGGTGGAGTATCAGAGGTTTTATTGATGAGTGGTCAGTGCTTCTGACTATCCAAAGACAGGAATACAGGCCATTGAAGGAAAGAAGTTAAGACATTTGTGATTTTCTAGTTTGCTATTCGTAAAGTTAATAATTGCATTTGTATGAAATATTTTAGTGGTCTGTGGGAAAAGCTGCTGGGACCAGAAGCTTACAGACTTTTATTATTATTATTATTTTTTTTTTTTTGTATTTTGCTTAGTACTCAATAAATAAATAAATATATGTTACATATTAAACAAAAGACATATGGAAGATTAAAACATATCTTTTAAAAAGGAAATTTTTTAAAAAATATAAATGGAACTAACACAGTAAAGCCAAGTCATATAAATAAATTCATGTGATATATGTCATACTAAACACTCATTGCTTCACTTACTTGTGTGATATTATGCAAATTAAAACAAAATAATTCTGTTATAGCAAAGATATATGGTTTACCAAAAATTCACAAACCTGGAAAAAATATACAACCTATTACCAATAATATCAATACACCATCATATCTTTCAGCAAAATGGTTGACTGATAAATTTAACATGTTACCAAGCTTTCTAAGTAAAAGCATAAAGAACTCATTGCAATTAATAGAGAAGATTAAGAACATTAAGTTATTACCATATGATACATTAATTTCTTTTGATGTAGCATCATTGTTTCCAAGTATACCAAAAGAAAAACTTTTACTTTACTTAAATGAGTGGTTAAATGAGATTAGAATTAATGAGATACATAAAAGGAATATATTAAACTCACAAAAATTTGCTTCAATCAATCATTTTTAACATTTAGAGAAAATTTTTATAAACAACAAACAGGACTTACTATGGGCAGCCCTTTATCATCTTTTTTGGCAAACATCTACATGAGCAGATTTGAGATGCACATTACTTCTGCCTTTCCACACTTTTTTAAGATTTGGTACAGATATGTAGATGACATTTTTTCAAAAGTAACAAAAATCTGATTGATGATGCCTTAAAGCTGCTGATTATACAAGACAGAGAAATATTTCTTTTACATGAGAAATAGAAAATGATAACCAGTTACCATTTTTAGATATTAAAATTATGAAGAACAATAAAAATCTGAGCTTTGGGATATATAGAAAAAATACACATACAGATAATATCATCCAGGCAGATAGCTTTTACCCTTTAACACACAAACATGCAGTTTTCAACAACTTGACATATCATTTGGTTAATTTACCAATTAGTAAAGAAGAGTTTACAAAAGAATACAATAAAATAGAAGAAATGGCAATTTTAAATGGCTTTAATAAAGACCTGGTACATAAAAAGGTGGAAAGATTTAAAATAATAAAACTTATCAGAGATACCACTACATTATCAGTAGATACAAAAAAAACCAATTTTTAAAAAATTTACACACTATCCAAAAGCAATGAAACATTTTCAAAATAGTTTTAAAGGTTCCAATATAAAATTAGCACCCATCAACAGATTTAATTTAGGAAATATCTTGAAAGATAAAACAGCTGTAAAGACCCTACAAGAGAAAAAAGCAGGTATTTACAGAATAGCATATGC
Source organism: Metallyticus violacea (assembly GCA_030762175.1). Lineage (NCBI taxonomy): Eukaryota > Metazoa > Arthropoda > Insecta > Mantodea > Metallyticidae > Metallyticus > Metallyticus violacea. The sequence continues at coordinate 30,867,197 of CM060835.1, forward strand.
AGATTGTGAAAAGATCCATATTGGAAAAGCAAAGAGGAATATAGGCACACGTTTAGAAGAGCATTTCAAAAACATAAAATATAAACAGACAGATAGATCAGCTGTGGTATATCATTTTTGGACAAAAAAAACATGAGATTTTGAAGAAGGTGGATTTATTAAGAGAGACTCAGGGACATATAGTACTGGACACTTGGGAAAAAATTTACATTCATAAATACAGAGATCGATTAATGAACTTTGATATTCCAAAGGTAGAAAACACCAACTTAAAGTATATTAAAACACCACCAGGGTAGCGCTTCATCTATACAGAGCCGTTGGATTCTCCAGTCAGTCGTACCCTTGGCCGAAGATGAAGACAAAGTATAAAATATAGTGAACTTTTGTAACAGTGGTGTCAAATATTGACATTTTTAAAAAATTGAGTTGAATTGTAACATACACACTACTAAAATTCAATAAAATGGAAGACTAGTTTTGGGAGCCATCGCTCCTATCTATTTGAGTCGACCAGGAACTGATGATAGGAGCGATGGCTCCCGAAACTAGTCTTCCATTTTATTGAATTTTAGTGGTGTGTATGTTACAATTCGACTCAATTTTTTAAAAATGTTAATGATGACAAAGGTCTTCGAAAACGGTTTCAAATATCACACAAGTAAGTGAAGCAATAAGAGTGTTTAGTACAACATATATCACATGAATTTATTCATATGGAAGATGTTTTAAAACCTATAAACCTACAAGAGCCTACAATTAAATTCACTGGAAAATGAAACAAAAGTATATTTACAATGAAGATCATTGTATGATTGAGTTGAACTACATGCTCTTATTGCTCCACTTGTTTATAATATGTAGAACTAGCTTCACTAACTCTTTGTTCCCATCATCAACTAACCATTGACTCAAATGTAGCTGATGTGAACAAAGGGTTTGTGAAACTAGTTCCACATATTATAAACAAGTAAGTGGAGTAATAAGAATATACAGTTTGATTCAATCATACAATGATCTTAATTATATGACTGGCTTCACTGTACAAATTCCAAGTAACATTCCTAGTTAGAAAGTATATTGTCATTTTTATATCTGAAAATAAAAGCATACCACACATAGGCAATTACATTAACACCCAAAGTTTCAATCTTAGATCACATAAAGAAGCAGCATTTAACAGCAACCATTATTGACATACAGACTAGTAAATATGCCACTGAAAAAAAAAAGAATACAAGAAATAATACTTATACATAATGGAAGCCAATAAGTCAAATGAATTCAGCAAAGAGATGATCAACAAAAAAATTTTTAAAATTCCAGAAACAAAAATAATTAAACAAATTACAACTTTGTGTGATATATCAGAGACAGAACTTTTTAAAAAATTTCTTTTACCACCCATTAGCCAATCACAAAATAAAAAAAATTTTCAAAGATTAAATTGTTATCTTAGCACCCCAAAATTGATACAGTATGAAAAATTTATTAAAATTAAACAAGATAGATTCCAGGTCCAAGCAGAAAAAATTGGAATTTACAAGATTCATGTTGAGATTGTGAAAAAAATTTATATTGGTAAACCAAACAGAAATATAGATATAAGGTTGAGAAACATTGGAGAAACATCCATTTCAAAGCAAACAGAAAAATTGGCAGTGGCAGTGCATTTCTGGAATGAAAACCATGAGACAGAAAAAAAGCATGAAGTTATTAAAAAAATTCAGCAACCAAAGGAATTAAACATATGGAAAAAATATTTACATAAAAACAACATGAGAAACACCTAATGAATTTTGACAGCTTGGAAGCAGACAGTGCTTTTATTAAAGTTTATTACAAGGCCACCAAAGTCAACTCATACCTACCAACTCAACTTCAATAAATGCTCTAACAGCTCTTTAAGGATGTAGACAAAGGTCCAAAAGCATGAGAAGAGTATTTTTAAATTGTCCATCTCATAAGAGACTATCAATATGTACCTAACTGTGTTAGATTCCACATTTAATTAATAATGAAATTCTAACAAAATATTCTCCTACTAGTCTGGTTTTGCTCAAATAAGTGTTATATGGTAGCATAAATTACAATGTGCTACAAGAAAATACTTGTCAATGCTGTGAATGGCAAGGGGGTGAGTGCAGACATATGCCAGGTCACACGATGCTACTATATTACATGAACCTAATCACACATAAACAGTCAGTCATTGAGCTTGTGGCGGCTTAGTACCTACTTGTGAGCCGGGGTTGTTTCCTTAGAAGTGGTAGCAATAGAATAACACACATGTGCCAAATTTTTTGGCATCTTTCTTTTGCTGCATGATCTTGCCAGTTAGCACTTTAAAACATAACTGAAATCTCCAAAACTATAAGATATGCAAAGAAAATGATAGAAAATATACATTTCTCTAATTAATCCCTGCATACTCTTAAAAGCAGTGCCCTCTAATCCCTTTTATTTTATGTAGCCATATAACCTGTATATACTGGATTTCTATTTTTCAAGAGTTTAATACGTTTTCTTTCAGTTTTCTTTGATTATGACTGGGAATAAATGTAGTAAAATTAAAATTTTTATTTATGCCCATTATGTCTTATTTAGCAGATTGGAATAATCCTTTTCTGGTCATCAAATGTTCAACAATTATTTTAAGACATATCTTATCAGATATTTAATTAATACATTTGTGTTTACTAAACATTTCTTAAAAATAACATTTTTCGTTATTTATATGATAAATATTGAAAATAAAAAGAAATTAAAATAGAATAATTTTTAAAAAGCAAATAATACATTTTTATGCTTTTCTTTCCCAACCTTATATAAAAAGAAACATACAATACATGATTTTAAAATATGACAACCAGAAAACTTTAAAATACAAAAATTTATAACATTTTGGGAATAAATTATACTAATATAGAATACGTAAATTGATATACTCGTTCTTTATTTATAGAATTTATTTAACGTTTATTATATTGTTTTGCAACTTTTAAAATTTAAAGCATAAAAATAACACCTCATTTACATTTTACATTTTCCATCCATATTTTACTATATTCCTTTTATTTTAATTAAACCTTTTACCACTACAACTCAGTCTTTTAATATATCCTCAATATTATTAAAAGCCATTTACTAAATTATTAAAGAACCACCATGTTTTACCAAAAGGAATATTCAAGAGTTAAAATTAGAATAGCTGTGTATGTTGAGTTCCAATTGTTAGCAAATGATATAAACAAGTGCCAAACTTGCAAGACAGCATGTACCGATTAGTTTCTCAGTGCAAGATCTGCATACACAGTAAACTACCTACATTCCTGTTTGCATACAAAGGGAGAGAACTACTATAAAGCAAGCTTCATGTTTGCATGACTTCCTGATATCACACAGGTGTTTCTTTTGTTCTAATAGATTTCAAAGGATTATAAAATTGATTCTTAATGCACATGTGTGTCTTACAGATTTTTTCCTGAATAATCTTTACCAACCAATCAAAACATGTTTTTAATTAGGTTTGGAGCTTTGTATGAAACAAAAGTCAAGCTTGTCAAAGCATGTTATAAATTGAGCTGCAGCATAGAAGGTAACCACTTTTACAGGTCACCTGATTCAGGAATAGTGTCGTAATGTTGAGGAGTGGCATCTGCATCTTGTTGCTTCTTGCAACTGCCCTATCAGCAAGGGTGAAGTAAGTCTTATATTTCTATTTTGATAATAAATGAGTAGTTAATATTTTAATTGAATTTTAGGTTTTTAATACATGTTTAGAACTGTATACATGCATGAAATAGGAGAAAAAATTTGAATAAGTTAGAGCCAATTTTCAACATAAGTATTACTCTGTAGGTCTAAAGGAATGAACAACTTTGATAGATGCAAAAGAATGGTGTTAAATTTGGGAAAGGTTCAGAGTTTTCATTCACCAATTATCTACAGTTTGTACATTTGCCTTCATCATTTTAAACTAATACTTAATACAAATTCATTATATATAGAATAAAACATATGTAACTATAATTTATTTTCTAAGAATTCCTCCACAGTATAAAAATTATGTTTTAACAATAGATTTTTAATTCATTTTTAAAATATTGTGCTTGAAGAGCTTTTAAATGATTTTTGTAATTTATTGTATAGGATTGCACCTTTATGTGACACATAATTGATACTTTTTGCAAGTCTGTGATATTGTAAGTATATTATCTCAGATGGTGTAGTGAAATGCACATGATAATCTTCATTATCCCTAAAAAGTTGTTTATTATTATGAACAAAAGATACAGTTTCTAATATATATATGAACAGTAATGACAGCAATTTAATTCCTTAAAAATTGGTTTACGGGGAGCATGAGATGTTAATTGCTGCATTATTAATATTTTCTTTTGCCATTTAAAAACCATTTTAAAAACCATGCCCAAAAGGTATACCATAAGCTTAATATAGAGTGTATATATTCTCAAAATATCATTAGTACAGCTCCTACTAAATATGCACATTGCTAAAGAATATTATATTGCTTAATTTATTACATAAGATAAAAATGTATTTATTCCAAGATAAGTCTGAGTCTATTTTTTTTTTTTTTTTTTTTTAAGTTAAAAGCAATATTACAGCAAGCATTCAAACATAGTTATCACCTGAATCTTACTTTTCCTGGTACATTTATTAGTATTCAGTTTCCTAAAATCAGCAAACACTGGAAACATCGTTACCTCTTTAACTTCTTGTTTTGCAGATGATCTAATAGCAGGGGTGGTAACTGTGATACGGATGCAGCATGCTATCAATGAAATTAATAGATATTGTACAGAATGGGGTCTAAAAATAAATAGTAAAAATGTTAAATCATTCAATTTTTCATATTTTCTTGACAGTTATTGGTGTAAGAAAAATTGAATTGCTACTTATATATAACAGTCACTGGGATTGACTTTAATTTATGTTTATTTTTAGAAGCAGGCTCTGTATTAGCTTAGAAATAATTGTTAAAAGCATTAGCTATTGCATCTGCTTCAGTTAATAATTCAACTTTCTTACTTATCGTCAAATTATTACGAGATTTTTTCTTTTGACCAATTTCCCACAATGCCTTTGATTTTTCTGTTTGATGAATTCAATTATCATTATATTGTCTTTTGGCTTGAACAATCTTGTTATAAATTCTTTTGTAATTTATTCAGTAATTTTTAAAAATACCAGAAACATTATCTTTCTTACACAACTAGCTAAATATCAATCTTCTACTGGACACCCATATTCCAATTGTTCAATTTATTTTTCACCTTATACCTTTGTCTTGGTGCTGCAATATCTAAGTAATAGTTAAATGTGCTAAAAATTCCATAAAGGCATGGTTTCAGAAAGACAAATGTATTTTCTCATCTTTCCTTCTCCATAAAGTAATTTAAATAATGAATATTTTCTCTATTGTAGTTCCTACCAATTTTGTATAATGAAATTGATCTGTTTATTAGATAATAAGAATAGTTATTTTCAGTATTTGTATATCATGGTCATAAAAGCCTGTATCATAATAAAACCTTAAAATTGCTGTTCATGATATTAAGCATGAAATAATTAAGGGTAGAATTGTAATAGTCATTAACAAAGTGGAATCTTTAATTATTGTATACAAGGTATATGAGTTTAACATAATGCATACAGTCATTAAAGTCATTAAGACATGAAATTAATTTTAAATTTAAAAGTGATATTGTGTTGATCATTTAGATCTATATTTAAATATCTATCTGTGATAACACATGTATCTTTTATCTGCAACAATTTATGATGAGTAGTTTTAAATAATGGAAATTTTCACAGTGAAATATAATATAATATTACAATTTTTTATGAAGAAATTTCTAAAATTACACTACTTTCGTTCCACTTACTTGGACTGTTTTGAAGGCTGCTGCTTTTATCATCAGACAGTGGAACCATACTGATGATGAAGGCAACAGCCTTTGAAACATGTCCAAGTAAGTGGAACAAAATTAGTGAAATTTGAGTGATTTTCTCATTAAATATTGCAAATTATAACAAGATATGTTCAATTATATACTGCTAGTATTTCCATACATGTGTATGACAATGGCTTTGAGTGATATAAGCACTATTATGCAGGCTTCAAATGTTCCTTTTTCAAATTGTGTGAAAGGTTTTAAGATCAGATTTGAAAAAAGTAGCTGACCTCCACCCTTCATATTTATTCAACAACATATTTGAGTTCAGTTCATACTAATGCCTCAAGACATTAAAATTAATACTTGTAATTTTACACACATGCATGCATGATGCACACATGTTTTTTCATCCTAAAACTGACTTATTTTTTTATTTTATCAGAATTCAAACAATAAGAATCTTAAGTAAAAAATGTACTTACGAAGCTGTAGACAATGGAGTGATAATATATCCTACATTATATAAGAATCTTCTTTACATTTTGAAATATCAAAAGTTATGAGTGCCATTTGAAATTTCAGAGTGGGGATGGTGGTGGGCAAGGGGATGAAATCTAAAATTTAATCAAGATAATTTTAAACTCCAGTCATTATTTGATTATAACATTATAAACAATTTAGTACATTATTATAATTAATATAACTTTTAATACTTATAGATTATTATTATTATTATTATAAAATAATTAGTTTGGGAAAAATTACAATTATTATTATCATCATCACAGTAATTCAGCTTATTACAGAACCCCTTATTAATTCCACATATCTTTTATGCAGAAAATTCTGCCTTTCTGTATTATAGGAATTAGAAATAGGGAGCTTTATTTACATTTAACAACCAGCTTGCTTTGTAAAGCATTTAAGCAACCCTGTTGCCTTGCATTAAGATACCAAATGCCAGATTTAAACAGAAACATTATGCCAGCATTCAATGTACAACATCTGTTATTGTTCAAACAATGCCTGTTCAATGGAAATCAACTGAACTACCACTGGAACTGTACTATTATTCTATTCCTTTTTCTTTGGTATCATTGAACTAAATTCATTTAGTCAATGATACAGTAATGAATGATGAAAATGACTACTTTATTACAGTTAAAACTCATAATGTCAATACTCAGAAAGAATTTCATAAACTCATACTGTCAGTAGTTCAGAAAGAGTTTCATCGTCACCTATGGTTCATTATCATTATGTCAGATGAGAATATAAAAGAATATGGAACAATTTCTTCATATTTGTTAAAATGAAACCTATTAAAGAATATAAATGACAATATGGAAGTCAAGTGAATTATAAGTTGCTTTGTCCAGCAATGCAAGTAACTTTGCAGCATATGAATTACTCTATCTTTGACTCTGGATGATATTGCTTCATACATTGGGGCAATTTATTTACGCAAACTGATATTTTTATATTATTAATTTATGTTTATGTTGTCCAGAGTGGTGGTTTTAGACCAGGTTTGGGTGAATAATTGTCCTGTCCTAATTTGTTAAAAGATTTCTTTTCTGCAGAAATAATTTTGGTCAGTGTGTTTATAATGTTTATCCAACATGTATGTATTTATTTTTTATGAGTCAAACATTGGTTCAATCTTAATTTATGAATGTGGTTTTCAAATTATCATACTATAATTCAACTGGACTACAGCCCATGTCATCAGCTATCCATGAGAAAGGAAAAGATTGCTATCACTGTGTTTGCATTTAGGGGATTTTCTCATAATACTGATTTTGCTGATATTTGTCTTAGATATACAAATTTCAGACACCACTTTTCAGCACGCTATGGCCAAATGGTCATTTGTTGAGAAGAAAGTGGCCTTGTCAAGGAAGATCCAAACTAACATCTGGTACTTAATTTTGATTTCAAATTGGTAAATGCAGATCTTGCCCAAATATATCCTAAATACACTGATTGTAAGTCTCTGTTGCTAAATCTATCCAACATTGCCTCCACATTCACCAGTGATCTGATTTTATCCTTTGGTGCAGTTATGTAGCTTCCATCAAAAGAAGCATTGAGGCTGAATGGTGGAATCACCGGTAAACTAATCCCCAAGGCCATCTAAGTGTTCTTATAGATTACCCTTGCATCTTCTTTCATCTTAGTCTTCATTAGAAAAATGCATTTTGTGTCTTGCATACACCACTGGTAGCCTTCCATTTCGCATCTGAACTTTGCCCCATTCTTAGTTTGAGCAAACAGCAGAAAACTATGGCATATGAAAGGAAAAACATCTTCAAATGACCATGTCAAATATTCAATCCACATTCAAAGTCATAGAGAATCATAGCATGAAAGTGCTCCCTCTGAAGGTATCAAGCACAGATTAATGCTCAGAGCTTACTAAACCAAATCTGCTCTAACTGGTATTGTTGTTGCATGTATGAACAGAAATTTTAATTGATATATCAGCTCTAGAATTTGAATTTATTTCATCTAATTTCCAATTTACATGCAGATATACATACAAATATTATTCTTTTACAAATTCTCCTACCTTCTTTTAAACAATATCATAACCTAATATTTTATATCACATTTCTCCTACTAATACATCTATAAAATATATTTAATTTTAACAATTTCATCCAATTAACTACTGGGCCCTTGTCTTCAATTCATCTGCAGTTTTCCACTAGAACATCCAGAAGACTTGAACTCAACAAAGCAAAATAATTTATATCTACAATCAATTTCTTACCCCTTCTGATCTCTGCAATTTTCCTATACCCCAACTTGGTTCATCCATATCTTAACCCCCTGGTTACATGTATGGTATATGAACCCCCCTTACAATTCCCAGCTTCTCCCCTCTTGTGTGTCTTCAAATTCCTTCCCTACACATCTCCTATATTTCTCCCTTACCCTCCCTAAAAATTCCTTAATATCATTAATTTTCTCTATCCTCTGCTCTGTCAATATTTGAATTACTATTATATCAAAACATGATTTATCCCATTTATCATTTCAAATACTATCCCTCCATTTTTTCATGTTTCACATTGTGATAAACAATGAAACACACAATCTTCTTTCCCACACATTAGACATCCTACCTTATAACTATATACTTCTCTCTTTCCCAATTTATCTTCCTATATAACTCCAAAGAGCTTTTATCCTCCAAACTAGCCCAAATAACTCAATATCTTCCACCCTCTGTCTCACTTATTTTCAAAAACCTCTCCTATTACTTTCACCCAATCTCCAAACATCTCCCATTCCAATTTCTCCTAATATTTTCCCCACTTCCCTAAACCAACTCTCTCTTCCCGAAACATCTCTTTGATACATAAGACATACTTTTAGTATATTATTATTATCATCTAATTTAAGACATCTATACCAGTATTTCATAATTCTCTCAACTATTATACCTTTATAAACAATATAAAACTTGATCGGAATCAACACATTAAAACATATGTAATTGCTTTATATAAAACCTATTTTAAACCAGTTAAAATCTCCTTCTCATGGGAAAGTTAAAATTCTAAAATGGTTAAAATATCTAAAATCTTCAACACTCTTAAGCGTTTCACTCTTTAAACAATTAAAATTCAGGACATGTCTCATGACCGATCAATCACATTATCAACTGATGAACTAATGAGTCATGCTGGGTTGAAGAGGCAGGTGCCCGTAAGGGACTCTGGTGGTCTATAGAAGAACTTATACAGAATGTATGCGCTTCTGGAATTTCGAAGTTCATAAGCCTATGTTCATTTTCCTTAATAAAAATATTCTCCCATATGCTTAGTTTTTTAGGAAATTGAACAGTTCTCAATAAATTAATATTTTTGTCAATTTCATGGTGCTCATTCCAAAAATGTGTAGCTATAGCTGATTTTTCTATTTGTTTAAGTCTAATGTTTCTCATGGGTTCCTTAATTCTGATTCCATTGTTTCTCTTAGTTTTTCCTATGTATACCTTTCATAGTCCTTACAATTTATCTGACATATCCCTGATTTTTCTTCTTTGGGTCTGTCATCTACTTTGTTTAGTTTCAACAATTTCCCAATACAAAATCTATTTTGAGGAGCAAGCATCATTTTGTAATGATTAAATTTTTTTTGAAATTTATTATTCAATTGTGGATGGTCAGTAAACTTTTTATAGATTTTATCTTTAGACAAAACACTTAATGTAGTAATTTAGAATTTTAACTTTCCCATGGGAAGGAGATTTTAACTGGTTTAAAATAGGTTTTATATTATACCTTTTCTTCTTTCTCTTCCCAATTCTAACAAACTTACCCCCCTTGGCAAGCTTCTTGGCAACCCCAATACTCCTCTACAAAACATTCCCATGGACCACATCAATCTTCATCCAATCCTTTGACACCCCATAAGCTTTTACCATATATATCATCTTATCTTCAACCACTGCCTCATATAATCTCTCGAACCATTTCATTGGTAATTTGGGAATTTTATACCAACTTATTCTAGCTGCCCTCATAGCCAATTTACCTCTGGCATGTATGCTTCTCGACTGCACCTCCCATCCATCCTTCATTTCTCACAAATCTCACCCCCAAATATTCAAATACTTTTATTACTTCTATTTGATTTCCTTTTATAAACCATTTCTCATCCTTCCTTAATTTTGGTCCTTTTTTGAATACTAAAAATCTTTGATTTTTACTATTTATTATTAGACTCCATTATTTAAAATATCTATTAATTTCATTGATGGCATGCTGCAGCCCTATCACAGTTACTGCCCCTGCTATTAGATCTGCAAAAAGCCGTCCTGGTATTTCTTTTATTCCATTTATTGGACAGTGCCTATTCTTCATCCTGATCCTCTCTATGATATAATTGATAAATAAGTTAAATATTGGGCTCAGTTTACATCCCTGTCTCAAACCCTTTTCTTGGCTTGTGAAATCTGTAATTCTACTCCCATCAAATCTGACACAAAACCTAATTCACCATATATTTTTTGCAGCCCTAAAATAAACTCAACACTGATTCCCTTGCATCTCAATTTGTATGCTAACACCATTCTATTTATTTTGCCAAATGCTTTCTCTAAATCCACATAAAAGATCTATACTTTACCCCTTTTTTCCTTAAATATTTACCCACTATAGTTTGAATTACCATAATTTACCCATTGTTCTTTTCCCTTTTCTAAAATCTGCCTGATACTCTGATAATTTACCTTCCGTTTCTGTCCATTCTTGTAACCTTTCCACTAGAATACCTGTGTATACTTTAACTAAAATGGATAATAAACTAACTCCCCTATAATTACTAGTACTATTAATATCACATTTATCTTTATATAATGGAATAATCATGCTCACTTTCCAATTCTCTGGTATTTCCTTCATTGTGTTTAGTAACTTTATTAATAGCCTCATACCTCCTTCCATTTCCACAAAAAATTTCCAAAATTCTCCTCGAATTCCATCTATTCCAACTGCCTTGTTCCTCTTCAATGTTTTTATTTGTCTCACTACCTTCTTCCTACCAAATACCTTATCTAAACCTTCTACTCTATTTACTGAACAATCTATGTTTAATTCATAATTCTGTATCTTCCCATCACTTAACAATTTTCCAAAATGATATACCCATTCCAATGGCTCTATCTTGTTTTCTAGCCTTTTGTGCCTCAAAATGTCCTTAACCACTAACCATGCATTTTTGCTATCCTAAGCCAGCATAGTCTCCTTCATCTTGTTTCCCATTTTCTGCTGCCATTTTTTCTTCTTACCCTATAGAAGCCTTTATATCCCCTTTTCTTCACCAAGAATATTTGCTTATCTTCTTCCTTTACTAAGTCCTTGTACACTTCTTTCTTTGCTTTTACACATTCCCTATCTTACCAACATTATCCCTTTGTTTTCCCTCTATACTTCACTCCATCTTACTTCTTGCCCCTTCATCACTGATTCAACTTTCTCTTCTGCTTCCTCTATCCTTCCATATTTCAGTGCCTCCAAAATTCCATACTTTCTCATTCCCTCATTTTGGAAATTAAATTATGCCTTAAATTCTCCCCGTGTTCCTCTTTCCATTTAAAACCTTTTATATATTTCAACTTCCTCTATCCTATAGCATCCTTTTAAACTCATCCACATTCTTATTGGAAAATGATCACTATTCATTAACATATCCAAGATTTCAAATTCCATTAACACTTGATCCATACCTACACTACATAACATTTAATCAATCACATTCTGACCAGTTATTCATAAATGTGTGTTCAACTTCTCTATCCTCACCTCTAGAACCATTGTACATCATTAAGTTGTTCCACTCATAAAACTCTTGAAATTTTTTACCTTCTTTATTCAGCACCTTATCCCTACTTCTTCTTGTCTGTTCCTGGCTTTTCTCCCATGCATATTTATTTTCTACACCCATGTTTTTTATGTCCTGATCACCTACTCTTGCATTAAAATCACCCACAATAATAAACTCCATGCATGGATGTAATCTATTTAAGTTTTCTATACATTCATTCAACATCATAAACAGGTGGTCATTATAAAACTCTGATAACTCTGGCGGATTATAAACTATGCCTAAACCTATACACACTTTCACTTCCTTAACCGTATTTTACCCTAACCACATTACTTGACCTCTTTCTATATATAACACTTCACTCACCCTTATATTACAATTCTTATTTATAAATGCCCCTATTCCCCCAAGACTCTCCCTTTATTATCCTTCCTTATACCATGGATCTCCTACAAATTCATATCCTGTCACCTCTACACTTTCTTCTTTATCTAACCAAATCTCAATAATCACAATCAGCTCTCCCTCCTTTAATACTTCAAACACTTTCCCACTTCTTATTTTTGATCTTAAACCTTCAACATTCCATAATGCTAAACTCCAGTCCAATCCCTAACTAAACTACTCCAACCTCCTCTGAATTTCTTTAATTCTACACCTTGTTTTTCTATCACTTCGTAGTTGAATCTCCTATCTAATTCCTCACACAGTGTCATTACCCTAGATTCCATTTTTCTTCTTTCCCCATCATTTAGTATACTCCTGCATGGTGTTGACACTATGCTTGATCAACTATAGAATGTTCATTACCATATTATCCTGCCCCAGAAATTAGCTAGTGACTCTCATATCTGGTGAAAAAAAGAGAGAGAAAAAAAAAGGTCAAATATTGCAGCCTTTGCTGTCAATAAAGTTCCCACTAAAATTATTTGCAGATTAGTATTAAAAGTTAAATTTCTCCTGCATATTATTTTACAAACTATAATGAAATTTAGTTCATAGGTGGAAAAAATATTCTTTATTGTTTAATTTTTTATTAGAATTCCGCTGAAGAGGACTGATTCTGCACGTAAAGCACACCGTGAGTCTGCAGAATGCCTTCGTGGTACGCACCTAGCAGCTGCTAATGCACCTGGTGTGGATCTCAAGAACTATTATGATGTGAGCTTATATTTTGCAGATATAACAAAAAATAATGTTTGTATTAGAAACAATTTATGTTGTTGTTCTGGCAGAAATCACTAACATAAATGTGTTTTTAAGATATAACAATTAAAGATTTAAGGGTAATCTAAAAATATTTAATGTTGACTAACTTTATCTTATTCTTAAATATTAGTAGGTATAGATATGCATATAACAAGTAGAAGTAATTAAATCTATTTAGTGATTTCTACTTGATTAAAAAATGGGTTAAAAGAAATAAATGAATAAGAAAGAAATGGATTAAAATCTGGGCTTAATGAGAATACGAGGTATCTGTTACATAGAGACACGCAGGAATTCTTTTCATGAGTTAGTTCTGCCAGAATGTAAGGATCCCATTTTTAGTACAATAGCATTAATATCTCAAAACAGTGAACTTTGGATACAGTGAGGTCTGTCAGAACAACAATGATATGTAAAACTCGGTATTCCTCAAGGTTTTATTTTGGGTCCATTATTCTTTTTACTATATATCAATGATCTTCCCTCAGTAATAAACATGTTTATCGAATTCCTTTTGCATATGATGTTAGTATTTTCATTAAAAAACATAAAACCAGTCACCTCTCATATTTATCCAATGGTACTTTCAATACACTAAATAAACTAGTTTGACAGTAACAAAATTCATATACACTTTGAAAAAAACTAAATACATTTATGTTCACAAAAACATTAAAACATTACAGACCTGAAGATACAGAATGAAGGCAATGAAATCATTGAATCTAGTAACATAAAATGTCTTGGTCTTATGGTTGATCATAATATGAAGTGGAAACACTATATTGATTACATCTTAACCAAAATAGGCTTGGCATATTTTGCAATCAGATCATTAATTCATTTTATGAATGAGGGCATCCTAAAAACAGTATATAATGCTTATTTCCATTCCTTAATGACTTATGGAATAATGTTCTGGAGAAATTCCTAAATGCTAATAAAATATTTCTTATACAAAAAAGAGTAATAAAAATAATGGCAGAGGCAGAACAATCAACTCATTATAAATTCTATTCAAAACATTTGAAAATTTACCATTAGCTTATAAGTACATTTTAGCTATACTTTTATTTGTAGTAGATAACTCAGAAGTATTTATAAACAACACAGAAATGCACAGCAAAGAAACAAGACATAGGCTGAACTTACATAGACCAAGTAACAAGTTACAGGCACTCCAAAAAAGTATTTATTACAATAGTATAGTAAATAGTATTATTTATTAAGATCAATGTGTGATCGAGTCGAACTAACACTCTTTTAGTTAAATATGGTGGACTTTTGTAACAGTGATATTTAATACTATAATTTAAAATGATAAGGTCAAATTTGTAACACTTACATCACTAATATTTTAAAAAAGGAAAACCAAGTTTCTGGAGCTAACCACTCCCATCATCGGTTCCAGATCAACTGACAGCCTTGTTCTTTGTGAAGGTTAGGTTTGTCTCTGGTGGTGGTTGGATCAACTTCTGTATTATGATGTCACTTGGTGGGATTTCAAAGTTGAAAACATGATTTTTGTTCTTCCAGATATAAATGTTTTCCCAGGCTGTAAGTTCTGTTTATCCTGTAATATTTTTAAGTAGATTGGAATTCCTGTTAATATTATGTTGTTCCTTCCAAAAATGCCAAGCTACTGCTGATTTTTCTTTGATTTAAGTTCCAGATGCTTTGCTCGTGCTTTTATGTTTCTTTTAGTCTTTCCAATATAAATTTTTTTCACGATCATTACAATACTGATATATTCCTGATTTGTTTCTAAACTCTTTTAGTTTAGAATTTAGTTAATTTTTTGTGAGTAACTGTTTTTTGGAGCTAAAATACTGTTATGTTTTAGGAAAATATTTCAGAATTTATAGAAGGTTGATATAATTTTTTTTTGTGTGTTTATTTAAGGATGCTCTTTAACATTTCAGGTCATCAGCATCCCATTCTATTTAGGGCATGAAACAGCCGAGAAATTTTGCTCAGATGCCTCTTCTTTCAGGCTTGAGGTTGTTTATCATGTCATAAATGTACTACACAGGACCCACGGCTTTACTTCCCTTCTGAAGGGAGCCATACTTATGATTTGTATGCCCGAAAAATCCATCGATCCTGGCCGGGTTCGAACCTGCGACCTTGGGTTTAGAAGGCAGTATGGTTACCACTACACCACCAGGACCGACTTAGAAGTTTGATGGATGGTATGTGAATGTGAAATAGAATGTACAAAATTTCACATACCCATCCATTAACCTTTTATAAATTCCAAAAGATTTTCAAAAAACATAAAATTATTTAGCTCCAACAGTTACTCCATAAAAAATATACTAAATTCTAAACTAAAAGAGGATATTCCACAAGAGAACAAATCAGGAATATTTCAGATGAATTGTAACAATTGTGAAAAAATTTAACACCCTTTTCCTCCACTTACTTGTTTAAATATGTAGAACCAGTTTTACAAACACTTTGTTCACATCGCCAGCCCCAGATGACTGGAGGATAAACCATTATGCTGTGGGGATGTGTAATCTCCTCAGGTGGAGGTATGATGAAGTTTATGTTTTCATCGCCGAAAGTGTCGAAGTTCTTTAAACTGCCTTTCTTTGTACTTGTAAATGTATATTTTCTCCCATGTTGCTAATTCTGTAGGTCCTTGTACTGATTTTAATAATTTTGATTTTTTCATTATGTGGTTTTCTGTCCAGAAATCAGTAGTGGCATTACATTTCTGGACAGAAAACCAAGAAATATTGAAAAAAACAAAATAATTAAAATCAATACAAGGACCTACAGAATTAGCAACATGGGAGAAAATATGCATTTACAAGTACAAAGAAAGACAGTTTAATGAACTTCGACACTTTCGGTGATGAAAACATAAACTTCAAGTTCATCATACCTCCACCAGAGCAGATTACACATCCCCACAGCATAATGGTTTATCCTTCAGTCGACAATTGGGCTGACGATGCAAACAAAATGTTCGTGAAACTGGTTCTACATATTTAAACAAGTAAGTGGAGCAAAAGAATGTTAGTTCGACTAATCACACAATGATTAGCTTCACTGTGCAATTATCCAATTCACAATTTTAGTGAGTATTATTTAATTCACTTCCATTATCTATAAAGGAATTGTATTCTAATAAAATAAGTTCAGGTTAGCATTAAAAAGATACTTATCACTCACATCTTCCATACACAGAAGCATTTCATACAATCAAAGCATAAGTGTACTTATTTATCTCCACTGAATTGCAATTAGCTTTGTAAATATACTTTTTGTAAATGCTTTAAATTACCATTTTATATATATTCTAGATGTAAATAATTTAAGGTACCATTATGTTTTTTTATCCCTAAGATGGCATTTTAGTATAAAAAATGACCATCTGTAACAAACATTACATTTTTAAATATGAAGAGTGAGATAATTTCATAAAATGTACATAGCGTGAGTAATTTAGGAAATCTACATCCTAGAATAGACCAGGTCTTTTATTGTTAACTAAACTCATTATAGGATCCTCAGATTGAAGCAATATGATATATTCCATTTATACATATTTATGAATATTTTAAATACGAAGGTCAATTTTGGAAAACTTGTCAAAGCTGAAAATTATTACTGATATACTTTTCTACTGCTCTCCAGACCTTCAAACTCAAGCATAATATATTATTCACTTTCCTGCTATTGTATTAGGCATCTCAATTTCTCATTATCTACAGACGTTTAAAATTAACAATTTTGCTTAGAAATCTCTTAGTGATATACCCAGGAGACTTTCCTTAAGTTTGATAAATACATCATTTAATAAGAGATATTGCAGATTGATTTAAATAAAGTCTTTTCTCTTTTTTGGCTGAACTGGAGCATTTCAATTTACATTTCAATATTCCCTAATATTTCTAACCAATTCATATTTTAATTGGGCAATCCAGGGAGTAATATTCATATTGATGCTTCTCAGATAAATTTAAAAAAAAAATTATTGGACAGGGAACTGAGAAACCAGTCTAAGAAAGAAAAAATAAATTTATAAAATCATATTTTATGCTGAAACCTGCAATAAATAAGGAAAATTCAAAACTGTAAAAATTTGCCTGGTAGAGTTTAACAATGAAGATAAAAATAAGAATGTTTAAATGAATTACAAATTATAAGACATTGATTTCAGAGTTTACAGAAAATATATTAATTAATACTACTTGCATTTGTGGTATTATATGACTATTTTCGTGTCTGTTTATATATAATGATATCTATTAGTTCTCTTTTTTTTTTGTGGGGTTTGAGGCCATAGTCTTGATACATTTAACAGACCTTGAAATCATTTCAGGCTCAATATTATGGAGAAATTTTAATTGGAGATCCTGGTCAGAAATTCCAAGTTATATTTGACACTGGTTCTTCAAACCTTTGGATACCTTCACTACAATGCAAGAGTTTGGCTTGTCGTAAGTAGTTTGTCAGTATTGTTAGTGTATTAACCTTGTTGCTTGAATCTGAACGCTTAGAAAATTATAAAGGTTTGATTATATGTTGAAACAATATACAGCACTTGAGCATCAACATTAAAATTTACAAAACTGTTTCATAACAGATATATTTTAAAAGCAATAAAATTATTTGGAATCAAGAGTTCAGTCCAATAGGAAAATTTTGAATTCACAGCTGGACTATGGATATTTAGCTTACCATACTGATGCTCTTCCATTAAGCAATTTTGCCCTGTCTGACCCACAACTGCAAATCTCTCTCTTCTGAGATACTTTATATATCCTGGAGATCTCTAACATTATCTCTTTATAGAGGTTTTTATCCCTAAGAGGCAACTTGAAACTGTAGAGTACTTGTAGCCCATGGTTAGATAAGAGACAGTAGCTCAATGGAAGAGCAATGGCACAGTATCCTGAATATCCATGATTTGAATCCTAGTTGTGACCTCAAATTTTTCCTACCTGACTGATTCCAAACCTTAGCCTATCATATGGTTAAAGTTTGCATGAAAAAACACATTTCATATAAATAAAACGTATTTTCTTTTCGTAATATTTATTTTTCTTGTGAACAAGGGACAACATGTAAAATCTAAGAAACTAAAATATACAGCTATGTTCTACTTGTTTTATGGCATCTAGAAAAGATATGGTAAAGCACTTTTACAGTCTGATTAGACTTTCAATCATATATCTTAGAATTTTTCCGTTACCCTTGTTTGCAAGAAAATAATATAGCTGACATGGCTTATTACTTATATCTTGTGATAATGACCCAGGGCTCAGTAATGCACTCAGTGTGTTTGTCTTATAACAGTGTGAATTATTTGGGAGATATGTTCGTGACAGATTTGCAACCCTGTGAAAGCAGTAGTGTGTAACTTATGGTCATGCCATAATAAACCAATGTTATCCAGTTCCTTGCTTGTTTTGCTTCTTCCCTATGAGGGTCACTATATCCAACCTTCTGTTGGTGGCACTACTCAACAGTAAAGGCCATATACAGTTTTAAATGACTGATGCTGTTGTTGGCCCCTATTCAGTGAAATAATTCATTCAAATATAATGTAAATGTTTAACACAATAAAACATTGTTTTCTCTTGTGAAATTGAATAATTCAGATTAATTTTAAAACAAAGAATTTTGCATTAGTTTTGGAATGACTTGTTTATAACTAATGGTATATTTACTTCAAACTTAAGTTTCTTTTTTCATCTGCAGAAAGACATCAGAAATATGACCATGATAAATCCACTACATATAAACCTGACGGAAGACCCTTTCAAATTGCCTATGGATCTGGAAGCATGAAGGGCTTTTTGTCAAATGATTTAATCACAGTGAGTACTATCTGAGTTTCTTCTTTGATAATACTTCAAAAGCTTATGGAATATTGTAAAAACATTGTTTAATGGTTTTAGGCAGCTACAAATGCATAGGATAATAATAATAATAATAATAATAATAATTATAATAATAATAGTTTGTTCACTATTTGGTAGTTACAATAATTACTAGGCTTTGTCAGAAGAAAAAAGGAGAAAGAGGCTTAAAGTCTATGGATAATTATTTACATTATATACATTCCCCAACCCGTATTTTATTTTATTTCATATTACTCTTATTTTCTACTTCAAATTCTTGCATGCTGTAGAAAGGATGTTTAATTAACCATTTATATACTCTATCTTTGAATAGCCGAATATTTACAGCACTTATTTCTAAAGGCAGCAAATTGAAAAGTTTTATTCCTGTTATTTAGGTCTTCTGCAACCTGTGATATGGCATATCCACTCTGTTCCTTTAACGTGTTGTTATATGTGTGTATTTCACCCCTTACATTATTTATTTGTACATTATCTTTTAATATGTACCAAAACATCATAAATATATAAATTAATAACTGTAAGAATTTCTAGATCTACAAATAATGGTTTACAATGTTTAGTTTTCTAAGAGATTGTTAATATTCTGATAATTTTTTTTTTAATTTTTAGCACCTCTGCTATTCTTGGATTACTAAGCCATATCTAAAAATGCTTTGAAAGAATGAAAAGCAAGCCACACAAACAAAATCTTTAGGGACAGCCTTTTTTAGGTTTGCTAGTAGGAATACAGTGCATAATAACTTACTACATATAAAATCTATGTGAGGATTCCAGGATAAATGCTCATTAATTATCATGCCAAGAAATTTCACATTATCACAGAGAATGTTTATATTTTTTAAGCTGAAAATTATATTTTGTGATTTATTTGCATTCATAAAAAAGCCATTGCTTCTAAACCGAAGTTGAGCTTGTTGCATGGTTTCATTTACAGATAGTGACAGCAATTTGATGTCTTTATTCACATTAAGGAAGGATGTGTCATCTGCATAAATAACTGTATGACTGGAATTACATTTTGATACATTATTTATTGTTATCAGAAAAAAGTAGTGGTCCCAGCACTGAGCCTTTTGAAATACCAGTTTTCATATCAACGAATGAATCTTTCTCCATATGATACTAAGCTCTTTGTGATCATCTCAGTAAAATTGAAATATATTTAAAATTTGTTCCTTTATCCCATAGAATTCTAGTTTCTTGAATAAAATAGTGTGTTGCACTCAGTCAAAAGCTTTTTAGATCATAAATAGCTCCCTGTGCCAAATTACCTTCCTCAAAAGCTTGATAAATTTTTTCTACAAATGCATCAACTGACAATATGGTTAATTTCCCTCTCCAGTATCCAAATTGATTATTAAAAAATAAATTATATTTTTCAAAAAATCTTGTAACTGATTCTTTAGCAAACATTCAATAATTTTTGATATTGTAGGAATTACTGAAATGAGTCTATAGCTACTCATATTTTCTCTGTCACCCTTTTTGTACCACCAAGGGTGGTTGAGGTTGTTAAAGTCGAACTTGTGAGCGGGCGGTCTGGGGTTCGATTCCCACCAAGACTTTCCTCCCTGACTGAGGATTTTTCCACGTTTTCCTCAATCCTCCTCATAAATGGCAAATGCTGGGGATGTACCCTAAACTTATGCCTGAAATGTTTCCTTCTTTAAAAAATAATCCTTTCCCAATTTATCATTTCATCTCATATATCATCAATATCCATCGCCTGTGGTGCCTTAGTAGTAAAAATGGGTGTTAAACACAATTAAAAAAAACCCTTTTTGTATATTGCTATTACTTCTGAAAATTTTAGCACTTTTGAAAAAAAACACCATTGAAACATCTATTGATACAAAAGGTTAATGAAACTAAGATATATTGTATTATTTCTTTAATGAAATTCATCAGAACCTAGAAAACATTAAAATTATATACAATTCTATAATTTTGTTAAAATTAAACTTACAAAAAAAAGTTATTAATAAGAGAATGGGATTTGTTTTGCTGTAAAAACTTGAAATATGGCCCCTGCTTTTTCTTCCATCATTAATAATCTTTCTTCTAGCGAATATGCAGCTTCAGTAGAAAACACTAAACAAAATCATTGATTTTTCCACGTAATTGCAAACTCAGTTATGAGCATTAACAGATTGATGAAAAAAACAATGCTTTCTTTTATATATCCATAGCCAGAAATAAACAGAATTTATTTATTGACCTAGGAGGCCAGATGTTAAGAAAATGCTGGTTTAAGATGAATTTTCTAAAACTATTTCTTGATAGTATTGGGTTTTTCATGGTTTTGTAGCCCATTTCACGGCAACTGGTGGGTTGGCAGTAAGAGTGGAAACTCCAGGTATAGCAAATGTACACTGATGGCCATTAAAACTGCAAACACACATAAAAGATGTTAAGTTAATCCCACATTTTCTATGAAGGAACAAGCATGACTCATCAAAAATATAATAGGAATATCAACAGATGTCTGAATTTGATTAAGGGAGAATTGTGACATACCAAGCATGCAGGATGTCATTATGAGAAATTGATTCTCATGTTAAACAAAATGCATCCACAGTGAAACTAATATGAGATCAATGGATTAAGGTAGGACAAACACACAGAAATGTAGGATTCCAACAACCCTGTCAAAGAACCAAATGAGAAGACTGAGATAATTTCTGCATGGCTATTATGAACATGAATAATGTGTGGCAATTTATGGCATTATTTTAGAAAATGGTCATTCATATGCATCAGTTCATCTTCAATGAATCAATTTAAACTTGTAAGCATACGAGGTCACTGATGTTCAAGAATTGCAGGCAGTTGATCCTCATATTCAGTTAAATTTCTGTAATTGAATATTATGGAATGTTAATGATAGAGTACCTTATCCATGCTTAACATTATTTATGGTTTCATACATTGATTTTCTCATTATGCAAGGAGTTTCATGTATAAATTAAGAGTTTTTCAGTACTCTGATAATTTTTATTTTACTTGAACCTGACCATGCTTCATCAGAAAAAAATATTAAATATGTAGTAATTACTCATAATTAACATTCTGTAACATCCAATTGCAGAAATTTACTCAAATATCAGGATCGCCTGCAATTTATAGACAAGTCTTGCATTCTTTCAAGTTTAAAATGACTAAATTTTGGATTTTTTTTTTTTTTTTGGATTGATTTATTTATGGACGCTCTTTAACAGCTCAGGTCATCAGTGTCCCATTCAACTCAGGGCGTGAAATGGCCGACAAATTTTGCTCAGAGGCCTGTTCTTTCAGGCTTGAGGTTCTTTTTCGTGCCGCAAATATACGCCATGGGAGCCACGGCTTTACTTCCCTTCCGAAGGAAGCCATACTTAGGATTTTTATGCCCCGAAAAAATCCATCGGTCCTGGCTGGGTTCGAACCTGCGATCTTGGGTTTAGGAGGCAAGTATGGTAACCACTACACCACCAGGACCGACTACTAAATTTTGGAATATGAATTGAACATGTGAATGACAATTTTCTAAAATGTTTGCCAGAAATATGTGAATGTAGCAGAAAAACATTTCTAGCATCTCCTGCCATAAGTTATGTGCTTATTTTCTTGTAATTGTTGCTGTAATTACAAGAACTTGAATCAGTTATATAGATATTACAACTGCTTCATTGAGAATTACCACTCTGACTATTGACTGGCCAGCTGCTGTGAAATGAGCTACAAAATCATGAAAGAACCAGTATTTTCAAGAGAAAATTAATGTGAAATGGGGTCTTATTTTGCTTCACAATTCCTCAATAATAGTATCACATTTTAAACATTCCAAAACACACAGTCAGCCCATTGGTTGTTACCATAACATCTTATCTATCCCTAAAAATAAGTGAAACCATACCCAATAGTAGCTTTCTTATTAAGTATGCTGAATTATAATAAACTGAGACATGACACCTCATGTAACTGGAAATGTCATCATAGGTTAACAAAAGTTTATCTAACCATTTCATGTTCATTTGAATTTCTGTTATTGTAATGTAAAATGAAGTTGTATTAAAGTGCTTTGTTTCCTTAAGTTCAAAAAACATTTTCATTCAGTAAGGGTGTAATTATAGTAGTTATCTTCTGAAAATTTGCCTCAGCGTTGAGGATTCACCTGTTGTGTCATTTTGCAATTTGTTCATAAAACATGCTTCATTTTCTTAACTTTGTCTAATTTTCTTGTCTTTTGTAAAACCATTATAGCAGTTTCAGTACAGCAGAAAAAAATTTTGTTATAGCACTATAAACTCATTTCTAGTTTTAAATTATAACAATAACAGTGAGTAAAGCCAATTCAATTTTTAGTGTTACAGCCATTATTTAGATTAAATTAGATTAGATTGATGTATGAATGTGTAATACCTTGGGACTTGAGCCAAAAGGCCTTTTGTGCATTTCTTCAGTCCTCACTTTGTAGTTTCAGGTCTAGAAATTTAGTGAGCTGTAGAACGTTCCCTACAAGCTTAGGAATTACATCTTCTAAAGAACTGACTCTTAATGATTATTTAGAAATAATTGATTACCCTAGATTCAGATTCTTTTTGTTACAATGCATGTATTTATTTGTTTTACCCTGCTGTAGAATTATTAATTCTATTATTTTTATTATTATTATTATTATTATTATCATAAATGTTCCTGTCTCCTTTATAGTATTGTTTTTATTAATTTTATGTTTTGCTTGTATCTTTATTACCACTTTCAGGATTTATGTAGGTTGATATACAGAGGGTGCCAAAAAAATGTTTACACACTTTCACAGTAAATATCTATTTAATATGTTCCTAAGTTGGACCAAAAAACAACAGTAATGTGTAGTATGATGTTCTGTAAAAAGATGTGACTCTAATACATTATGATAGCATTGCTACATGACAGGTAAATCAACAATGAACAAATGAAGCCAAGATTATCATATGATGTTTTATAAACAGATGAGACTTACATTATTGTAAGAGACTTACATTACAATAGCATTGCTACAACAAAATTGAGCCAAGATTATCGTTTGAACAGTAGACAGCAATTTTGAAATGAAATTAAAAAACCGAGAATGCTGTTGAGGTTCAAAGGCAATGAAGACATGTGTACAAAACAGAACCACTGTTGAACTTCTACCTATGGGGAACTCTTAAGGATGATGTATACTGTAGAAAACCAGCTACGCTGGCAGCACTTTGGGAAGAAATTGAAACGGCATGTGCTGCAATCGTTAAGGACACTTTTGCAAACATTGCTCAATCAGTAGTTCAATGTACTCGAAGCGTATCGATGCTGATGGTGGGCATTTTGAGCAACTGTTGTAACTGTAAAAGTCTAAGATGGTTAGTGCTTATCATTTTCTGTTTGTGTGAATTCAGTTTTGTTATGTTAACACAGTTGTTTCTTTGCTTGAAGTGTGTATTCATTTTTTGGGCAACCTCTGTATGTATAAATTGTCATTGCTGGTAATTGTTGTATATTATTGTTCTTTTATTTACTTTTTCTTTTTTTTTTCTTATTCTTAAGTTAATTGTTTTCACTGTCCCTATTTACGTATTACCCTACATTTATTTATATACATTATGTTTTAGATTGTCTATACATGTATGAGTATTGTCAACTTTACTGCCAATGTTGGGATTGTAATATTGTTGCTATACCTTCATGTAATTATTATTAGATTGCTAGAGCAGAAGAGAAGACCTAATGGCCTTAGCTCTGCCAGAATGAATGAATGAATGAATGAATGAATAAATAAATAAATGAAGATGTTCTTTGTCCTTCCAGAGCCTCACACTCTAGTAAGATGGTTTTGCAGTCTTATCAGAATGTTCATTTAGATATCATGCAGGATTTCTGTTATAGAGTTCCTCTTTGTAGATGTTTCTGGAATGGCCAATGTGCAGTCATCATTCTAATAGCTGCTGGTTTGCTTCTGTACCTACTCAGCAGATCTTCAGCCAGGATGCTATCAGATATTTTAATATGGATTTTACTCAGTTCTTCATTGGAATAATTCTTCCATCTTATCTCATGTTCTAAGCCCATTCTAGAAGTTTTCTTGCTAATGCTGCAGAAAGGTTCTAATACTATGAAGCCAATCTTAGTTCTTTCTTTTGTCCATTTATTTGCTTAGCTTACCTTCTAAGCCCTGATGTCTAGGTCCCACCAAAGTTCTAATTATTCTCAGTGGAAATATTGATGACACTACAGGCATTCCCATACAAATCCAGCATTGTCCTGATGACTAAGTGATCTAAGTGTATCTTGACTGTTTGTGAAGATGAGTATACATTGGTTAGCATTATACTTTCTCTTTTCACAGAAGTTAAGGGATGTCTCATAATGCAATTAATTCTGCCTGAAAATCTGTAACAAAGTTCCCAGACTTATGCAGATCTTTTCTTTTGGAACAGTCATTATTTACAGGAATGAAACTGTAGAATATTCAAATTTGTACTGTTAACAATAGATCAAATACCTGTTGATTAGTTACATTTATTGCAAAAAATTTAAATTGATGTTTCTGTCTTAATAAATTCTATTCTTTTGTAAACAAGATTTTGATAAAAATTTTTGCAAATAATTTTCACAAAGACACAGAAATTTTAAACATTTCCTGATTTTTGAATAGATTTGTATCCCAAAACAATAAACACAGAAGCAAGATTTGTGTGATATTTTCACCACTTTTATGATTTAGTCTCTAATGGGAGAAGGGTACAAAACAATATTACCTACTCTATTAAACTATTCTTTTTGTATTCAGATTGCTGGAATGCGACTGCCTAATCAAACATTTGCAGAGTCTACAGAAGAACCTGGCATGGCTTTTGTTTATGGAAAATTTGATGGGATAATGGGCATGGGATACAAAGAGCTTGCTCAGAATGGCATTACGCCCCCATTCTATGCATTGTGGGAAAATGGACTGATTGATAAGCCTGTTTTCTCATTCTATCTCAACAGGCAAGTATAAGACATTTGCACTCATTTGGCTGATCTTTGGGGATATAGGTTAATATTATGGAAGGACCAACAGTGATACATGATTAGCATTGGCACAATTGCACCTATATAATCTGAACTTAATTAATTATAAAATGTCAACATAATACTTTCAAGCTTATTTTTAAAAATAATGGACCCAATGAATTGCTCGAAGACAAGATTTAATACTGACACTCTGAAGCATGTGATGATAATTATTGTTTTAGGGTGCAAAACTGCTTAGGTCATTAGCATCCAAGAAGCATATGCTGGACATGGAAAAATTTTGCTATTGGAAGACAGGATATAAAGTATGTTGAACAGCTCTACTGGTTAGAATTTTATTACAATGCTTAACTTCATCACAGAAATATGTTTTTGAACCTTACCAGAGAGGAATATATCTAAATGGATAGTTTTAACGATGTAACTTTTTCCAAAATTTCAAAAATATGCTACTTTCATGAAACTTTGTTATAAATTTAACAGATTTATACAACATGCTTTCACAATTCCTATATCCACCTGTACAGCAGGACAATCCTTCTCTACTATGTACCATTTAAAAAAAATTTTATCGTTGACTATGAATCAAGATTGTTTCAATAATCCAGCTATACTTCATGTTCACCATCAGAAAACAATTTGCATTAAAATTGACCAAACTGCCCATGAGTTCACCTACTGGAATTCAGTATGCCACAACACTTTTTCTGTATTCCAAAAGAATTAAATTTCCATTCCCAAGCTTACAATTTGTCGGCTAAAATGGAAATTAAGGCAAGGTTGCATGTGTTCAGAAAATAATATTTCATTATTAACTACTAGAAATGGTTGGACAGAATTTATGCAGCGATAGTTCAGACAAAAATACTCATTTGGGGGTTGAATAGCTGCTGATTTGATTCATGAAAGTTTCTGGAAACTAATTTTGGATCTACCAAGGGCTTGAACCAATGGGGTTGCTCAAGATGAGTTAGGAGGAATGAGGATTAAGAGGAAAATAATGGGAAAAATATTAAGGTATTGGTTCATGACCAAAAGACTAGAGGATGAAAATATCCTGAGATAATGTTTAATTTTGCAAGAAAGGATAAAACAAAGAGATGCTTGGTTCAGCAAATTAAGGAAATTTTGGAAAGAATTAGTATGGGAGAAATGTGGAAAGATAGGGAAATTTAAAAAATAATGTTTTTGGAAAGAAATTAAGCTAAGGATTGAAGATATTGAAAATATTAAAGTACAAGAAATATATGGTGGCTTTATTATTTAAAATTCTTGAAGTTTATATAGATGCTGAAAAATACTTGGGGAAAGGGAAATATATGTGAATGTTGCAATAAGAATGACAGAAGAATTTGTATGATTCAGAACTGGAATTATGATGATGAAAGGAGTTGGTGGAAGGTTCAATATAGAAATATGTCTAATGTGTGGAGAAAAAGACAATATCTGCCATAGTTTATTAGAATATCAAGAAGTGAGGTTACTGAGAAAGAAATCACTTCTGAAGAAGTGGAGTAAACTTCCAGCAACAACAGTTGGGATTAAAAATATGAATTTAAACATGGAGAAAAATGTAAAAAGATGAGAAGTTATTTTGGTGTGAGAAAGATATGGTTGAGAGGAATAAAAACAAGTAAAAAAATAAATGAGCAGTCAATTATTTGAGAGATGACTTAATTGAATAAATCTAATATCCTAATAATTGCAATGTTGTGGATTTGGATCAATAGATAGCCAGCAACTAAATTGAGATAAAATATTAATATAAGAGTTTATAATTAATAAATATAAAATAGTATAAGAATGATACATTTACTGCATAATTCTGTATACTATAATTTACTTCGTATTTATTGTACCGAGTACTGAATAAATTTATTCATTCAACTACTAGTGAAAGAATAATTATAATATTATATTATAATAAGAACTATTATAAGGTACTTGTAATATTTAAGTGATACATGTTCCATGTGCATTTAATAGTATTTATCACAAATAGTGTCCCCATGGGAATTTAGAAATCTGAGCACCTCTGACATTGACAAAGGCAATATGTACAATCCTGAAACATCATAAGATTACCAGTAATTTCAATTTCAGATTCATGCAAGTGATAAACTATTAAAAATTGTTTCAAGACATTATTGTATAGAGTAGATAAAATTCTTTTAGAATAGATTTTAGCCTTTTTTAAATTCTGACACACAGTTTACACTCTTCAATTCTTCTGGCAGTGTGTTATACATTTTATCCAATTGTATTTACCACCTTTCTTGAATATGCTAGTAATATGAGTATAACACTTATATGGATTATCTTTCTTGTGTTATATTTGTGAACGTTATTTGTATTGAATTCATGGATATGCAATTTTATATAAGTCTGTAATTTGAGAGGGTGGAAGTATGTTAAATTTCTTGAACAAAGGTTTGCATGGAATTCCTAATTTTGCTCTTATGATAAATCTATAATTCTTTTCGGTATCCTAAAATGGTAGTTTTTATAGCTATTTTCCCGGAAAATTATATCATATGTAATAACATTATGAATATATGAAAATTATATAGTCCTTGAAGTAGTCAAGCTGCATGAACTATATAGTATTCTTATGAAAAGGAAATTGTACTTAGTTTTACAGATAGAGCATTGACATGTAGCTCCAAGTTTAAATTCTCATCTAATATTAATAAATTACAACCACTAAAGAAAGAAAGCGGTTTTATTATTTTATGACAAATTTAAGAAATTTGAACTACAAATAATGGAAAAAAGTTATTTTGAAATGTAAAATATAATCAACTTGAATATTGTATGCAAAAAATGTTATTGTTAACTAATGATGAATTGGTAAAAAGTCATTAGCTGTCTTGCTCTGCAGTATTTTTTTTATATAAATAAAGGATTTAGTTGAAGTGACTGGAAGTTGCTGAACATGATCCTAAGCCATTCTTGTTTAAGATTTCATAGTGGACAGAATGCTGAAGAAATTAGTCTAGTCCTTTCAAGTGCTTTGCCAAGCAATTATTATCCATAATTAATCAGAATATTATAACTGTACTTCTCCATGGGAGCCCTGAAATTTAATATAGTCTTCTACCAAGGAATTTCCATTTTTATTATTATTTTTTAATTTTTAAAATTTATTTATTTACTTTATTGGTGAAATTTAATAACAAATGCTGCTAATGTTTTGCAATTTAAAGTTAATCATTCTCTTCAATGCATAAAATGTTAAATTTGGCACAGCTTTTTATATCATATTAAGTACTTCTCATTTTAGCAATGTGGCCAGTCACTGCATTGCCAGTGAAACCACATTGTAAAATGCACCCTTTATATTATGTTTAATTATAATTGTATGGATTTTCAACATTCTAAGTTGTTTTGACTTTTAGATGACAAGTTGCCCATCACAGCAAGGATAGCTGCTCTAGAATTAAAAAGTGCAACTGCCTGTTGGAAAAAATAAAGCCAATGTTAAAGATTTTAAAGTGCTGTAGACATTTTTAAATTTCTCCATCAAATTTTCAAGTGCTATATATAGAGCCACGATTCAATAGGGAATCTGTTAATCATTGTTTCCATTGTTTCACACTTCTTGATATTTTCTACCTAATCCAGAAAGTGCTACATCTCAGTTGATTGTACAGTGTTCATTTTAGGAAATATATATAATAAGTTCTTTTTATTACCAGGGAGGATGGTGACACTTATAGTGAAATGATACTTGGAGATATAGATGAAGAACGCTTCACACCCCCTATGATATATATCCCTGTTGACAGAAAAGGTTATTGGCAATTCAGGATGAATAAGTAAGTATTTTAAATTAAGCATATACTTTTCAATGCTCTCTTAGTGGAATCTAATGTATTAACTGCCTATAGTGCTCAAATTATTTGGGAGTTGTATGCTGATATACCCTTTATATCTTATTGCTCATATTTATGACTTTAGAGACTAAAATATGAAACAAAAATGTTTAAGGTCTGTTTTATTATGAGATCTGTAGGATAGTTTTTAAAAATTTTGTATTGTATGTTTTCTAGTTTTTAAGATTTAAGACAATAGTAACTTGCAACAGCCACAGTGGGATCACAAATTAATTACTGTTAATGTTACTGCTGTATATAAACTAGAATCTTAATAACTATAATTAACATGCATACTTGCATGGCTGAACATTCACAATAGAAAGAAAGAGTGAGAGGGATATAATTTAATAAAAATATTATAGGAACACACCTATTTAAATAAAAAATCCATTTTCCTGGCTTCCTTAATGACAAACTTGTCAATATATCTTTATTTAAACTCTAGAATCTGCAGAATGAAGTCTGTTTCTACAGAAAGCATTGTATAAATCCATTTTTTTGAAATCACAGTTTGATTTAAATTGGTACTTGAAGTTGATCTAGCCAGCTATTTTTTAAAAGTTAAGTTTGTAGCATGTAATTATGCTCTAAACTCTAACTGATATATTAGTTGTACACACAACACTTGTGACTAAACACAAGTTCTCAGGTATCTGTCCAATGGCAGTCCTGAAATCAGAAAAATTGATATTTCAATAACTGATAGAATGTGAAATTTTATATGGGAAAAAGCTTCTCAAAACGTATCATCTACAGTAAAATATTATAAGGTATGAAAGTTGTTTGGCTTAACTGTTAGGGATAGTAAGGAACCCCAGATAAATCCTATATTCAACCCTCTTATATGAACTGTATTGCATTATGAAAATGAATGAATGAATTAAATAGCATCCTTTTACAATTTTAAACCAATTCGGAAAGCTAATATGTATTTACAAGACAGACTTCGTAGGAACTATCTTTAATTTCCTTGAAGATCTGGAATCTGTATATTCTATCTCCTTAAAATCCATCTAATATTCTCTCTCCTTTCTTTATTCTTTCTTTAAATTTGTTGAAAAACTACAAAATAAAACTGTTTTATAATATGTTTCTGTTTCCAAAATATTATGTAAAATGCACGTGAAAAATAATTTCTTGTGGTTTTTCACCAGAGTTGAGGTTAATGGTTACCCACTTTGTCTGTATGGATGTGAAGCTATTGCTGACACTGGTACCAGTCTCATTGTTGGCCCTGCATATGACATTGCAATGATACACAACTTCATTGGTGCAGTTCAAGATCAGTATGGACAATATCTTGTAAGTCAATGTGAACATGATAAATTCATAATCTTTAAATTGAATCTGTCGTCTTAACACTCTTCATGCTTCACTAACCTTTAATTTGCATTATAATTCCATAACATTATCTTTTAAAATAAACAGGTAGTATAAACCAGAAACTCTTATATTGCTCTAATTTTCAATAAGATTTTAGAAAATATTTTAAAAATATTATGGCAAAAGCTGAAACAATAGTGATTATTGATTTTGCAGACAGTAATAAGCTTTATTAACTATTATTATTAACCATCATTATTATTATTATTATTATAATATTGGTCAACATTGATTCTGTGGTATAAAGGAAAATATGTGACTTTAACGGAAATCAGTGCCCTGATTTAAAAAATTAAGTCTGTTTTTGGCTAGCACATCTAGTTTTTATAATATGTGCATATATGTATATGGTGCTAAATTCTTTCAGCTTATACAGCTTACAGTTATGTTTCATTATGTTATTCTAAATCTATTGTTGATTTTCTTCCGGCTCACTTCCATCCACTCTTATCACCCAGATGTTTATGCTTATATTCTCAACACCTATCAGTTTTGTTCTACAGGTCAGATCTGTCTTATTGTGAGGTGTTTATGTTTACATTTATCGCTATCATTGATCCCCACTTCAGTTGAGCTGAAAATTTGTGTTAATACCCATGTTTGTCTTCTATATGTGTAGTGCTAAAATAAAAGTTCAAGTATGACTTCTACATCAGGATTACTCAAGAGACAGTGTCGGGTTTACGTACTTTGACGGGAAGGTATGTAAAATAGACTCACAAACAAAGAAACTATATTACTCATATTTCAAAGAGAAAATCAGTGATCAGGATAAATCATTCATGCTCATATTGCATGTAACAGTTGTGTTGAGGGATTTTGTTATTGGTATAAAAGAAAATGGAAGGCAATGTCATTGATATGGAGAGGGCAGCAGAATCACCGTGATGATTGTTACTTTTGCATGTGCAAAGTTGCTGGCTATACACACAAAGGCAGGAATTAAATATCCAAATCTGAACTCAGCTACATGACCTATTCCTTATGGACCATAACTACCCATTCCTACACCACCAGCAGACCTGAACTTTAGTGAATCTGAAAGTAGCTCCTTTTGTGACTTCTGACAATGAGTTGTTTTCTGATCCAGAAGAATTTGACAATTCACCACAACAGTTCAATCAATTTGAGTTAAATGATTTAGTGAGGGATTTTGGCCTCACAAAACCATACAGTGAATTACTGGGCTCAAGACTACAGGAGAAGAATTTGTTATCACCTGGCATTATATTTTTGTGGTATAGGAATTGTAAAATATAATTCCAAAAGCACTACACAGAAGACCAACTTGTATTTTGTGTGGATGTGTATAATTTCTTGTTCAACAGTTGGGCAGGAAAGCATATGAGCCAAGTAACTGGCTTATTTTTATTGATTATTCCAAATGAAGGCAGTGTTACTTTATAATGGTAACAAATTAGCATCAATACCGCTTGCACATTCTACGAACCTAAGAGAGTCTTATTAAATTCTGAAGCATGTTCTTGAGAAAATTAAATACTGCAGCCATGAGTGTCAAATATGTGGTGACTTGAAGCTCATTGGTCTGTTATTAGGACAACAGGGAGGATACACAAAATTCCCTTGTTTTCTTTGCAAATGGGATAGCTGAGTGAGGGACAAACATTATGAAACTGACCAATGGCCTGAGAGGCAGCAACAGGAACCTGGATCAAAAAATGTTACTAATATGCTTCTTGTTGATCGTAAAAAAATTCTACTCCCTCCATTACACATAAAACTTGTACATGATGAAACAGTTCGTGAAAGCACTCGTCAAAAGTTGCCCTTGCTTCCAGTACTTATGCACAAATTTTCCATCATTGTCACAGGCTAAAATCAGAGAGGAAGTATTTGATGGATCATAGATAAGGAATTGATGAAAGATGTTAATTTTACCAGCTCTATGAATGAAATTGAAAAAGATGCATGGAATGGATTCAGAGAGGTTATTAAGAAATTTCTGGGCAAAGTGAAAGACCCTCAATATAAAGAAATTGTCAGAAATATGCTGGAAAATTTCAGATGGCTCGGCTGTAATATGAATTTGAAGCTTCATTTCCTCAAGTCACATCTTGACTACTTCCCATTGAATTTAGGAGCTGTCAGTAAAGAGCAAGGTTTAACCAGGACTTGAAAGATATTGAATGATGTAATCAGGGACATGGGGACATACATATGATGGCCAATTACTGCTGGTGTCTTGCAAGCGACAAACCTACCAGAGAACACTCAAGAAAATCACGTACACTGCAGTTCCATGGGAAAAGAAAAAGGGTTACACAAGATAATTAACATACCTTCTCAAATTCAGATACGCTTTCATGTTGTTATTCTTCTTTATTTTCTTTAAAAGTTGTATATGAGTGTAATATTTTTGCAAATTTCACAATTATATTTTCATTGAACATTGTCACATTGCCAAAACGAGATGTGCTGCGGAAAAACGGAATGCATTTTTGAATTTTGCACACTGAAATTAGTAAAAGTCACCTATTTTTAATGGTACTGCAGAAAAAAAGTTTTCATTTGTAACCTTAGTGTTAATGTTGTTATTTAAGCATTTGAAAAGTCTCTGATATATCCATATGTATTTTTGAATTTTGCACACGGAAATTAGTAAGTTACCTATTTTTAGTTGTGCAGCAGAAAAACAGTTTTCATTTGTAATCTACTGTTGTTGTTATTTAAGCATTTGAAAAGTCTCTAAAATATCTTTTATGTATTTATTTCTAGCATTACGTGTACAAATTTTTTCTGGAACCATTGATTATAACATATAAGATGTTATTTTTTCTCTATCCTTGCTTATCTACCCATAAGTTTTCTCAATATCCCCTTCTCTCAACATTGTGTTGATGTTCTGCATCTAGGTCATTCACAGTCTTTTTGGTGATGTCCATTCTAAGGTTATTTTTATAGCTCTTCATCTGTCATGCTCCTAATGTCCCATACCATTCTAATTGCTTTTGTTGCATGAACTCTAAAATTTAACTTTTATCATTAATCTCCATTCTTTCCCTAATAATTTCATTCTTATTTTCTAGATACCCTTGCAGAACACCTCAGAGATAAAGTTTCACTGCCAGTAATTTTGCTTTTAATTGACAGCCCCAAGTCCAAATATTGGCACAATATGTCATAATAGTTTTAACTTTTGTTTTAAATACTTTAATTTCTGTCTTCCTGGTGATTATTTATTCCATTAGTTCCCATCTAATATATGCTTGTCTTCAGCCTTTGAAGAAGAACACAAGCTGCTCAAAATTGTGACATTTGTGTTACTATTTAATTGCTTTATAAATTTCTGCTTTTCTAGTTTTTGTTAACTTAGCTTCTTTGTTCCAAGAGTTACTTAATTTTTTTATTATTATTATTATTATTATTATTATTATTATTATTGGGTCTTTGTTTTGTTTTTCCCCATATGTTGACTGAGCCAGTAGCTGCGAGTACACAGCACATCTTTCCTCACCCAGCTACCACACAATTGACAAAAATTCAAAACGTGCTTACCTTTTCCACAAAAGATGAAATTTATATATTCTCAAGATGGTGGGCTGTAAGGCATACATTTCAGTAACCTTGCAGGGATGAAATTTTAGCACTTTTGTAGCAGAATGCGCAAATGAACGTTGTGCTATGTTTGCAGGAGATTTTCATGGTATTTGTTCTAATCAAGGCGATATCATCCAGTTTTTTCAGAACACATTTTCTTGATCAATACCGATCCTATTGTTTGAAATTTTAACATTATTTTATGAATTAGATCTGTTAGGTGGATGAACCCATGAAAAATATTTTTGAAAATTTACATGATACTAAATAGCTGATTCATTTCTTAAAAAGTAATGGAAA
Source organism: Metallyticus violacea (assembly GCA_030762175.1). Taxonomy (NCBI): domain Eukaryota; kingdom Metazoa; phylum Arthropoda; class Insecta; order Mantodea; family Metallyticidae; genus Metallyticus; species Metallyticus violacea. Next base: position 30,902,690 of record CM060835.1, read on the forward strand.
ATGAAAATGTGTTGATCTGTATTAAATTTTCAAACAATGGCTAATGGAGAAATGATATATAACAACACAGCAACTCCTTACTGTTCCAAATCTGAACTTGTATTAACCAGCCTTATGTGGCAATATGTGTCATCGGGTCCATGTGCAGGGAAAAACAAAATGAAGACCTGATATATATAAGAGAGAGTATCATTCCTAGATTTATTCTTATTTTTATTTTCTTATCTTCTTTCATACTCATACTCCTCAGCAAGTGATGATTAGGGTAATAAATTTGCTGTTGTTCCATCATCAGTTAGGATTAGTTTTTTCTTCCAAGTCTCTTACATATTTTCTATATATTTTATAAAGTATGGTATACAGTAAACATTCATGAAATTTGTTAACTTGAAATCCAGGTATCTAATAGGTATTTTCTGATTTTATTTTTGACAATGAACTACCATTCAAAATTTTGAATTGCCTTTAATAAAATAGGATTTATTCCAGTTATTGCAAAGCTATCCATGATTTTGTCATAGGTACATTATAATAAGCTTTTGCTTTGAAGTGAAGAAGCTATACTTGAATTATTTTATTTTCAATTGTTTATTGTAAGTATAAGTTACAATCTATAGTTGATCTACCTTCATGAGAATCTGTTTGCCTCCATACCGTTACACCTTTTCTCCAACATTTTTTCAGCGCTTTCCTATAAGTCAATCATCATTCTTCTTTTTATATTAGGAAATGTATCCTACTTTCCAACAATCTGGTACACCACTCCATATAAACATTTTCAAAAAAATCAATAAAAACTTATATATTTCATATTTTAATAACTGAGAAGAAGCTCTTTCAACGGGTCTTTCTACATTTAAAAAATATAATTTATTATTCACTAATATTTCGCTATTTCTACACCAAAGTAAATATATTAATTTAATGTTTCAGTAATTCCATCTTCAGTGTTATATATATATATATATATATATATATATATATATATATATATATATATATTGTTTTCAACTTTCTATTAATTCATTCTTTAAAGTATTTTCCCCAAAACTGAAGATCAATATAATTGCAATTATGTGTTTCTTTGGAGTTTCTTAAATGTTTTAGTATCCTCCCTGCTATTGTATCCCCCCCCCCAGTCTCTTTTTCCTCTGAAACTTTCTTCCTAATTTTGGTTTTGGTGCTCAAAGTTATATGTTCTTTGCATTTTAGCCATTTTAAATTTGTAATAAAAATAAAAGAATATAACTGAGCTTTTCTGCAACATTCCTAACCTCTGTTTTATTCTCAGCCTTGTTGCATTACTCTTGATCAATAAACATTCTATATTTTTTCTCTCCTACCTAGAGTTGCTTGTTTTACTGTTATTTTGTATATGTTTTCTTCACTTATAATTTTCATTTAGATGCATTTTAAAAACCGACCTTTGCTATATTTATTTAATTTTACCTGAAAAGTTTCCATGCAGAGATACTCTAACATTAAGCATAGGATAAAAGTAACTAATTACTGTAACTTTTCAGGTTAACTGCAGGACAATGGACAGTCTGCCAACTATTTACTTCACAATAAATAATAACAAATTTGCTCTGGATCCCAAGGATTACATCAACAAGGTAAATCACTTAAATCCTTCATATCAAAGAGCTAATATCCCATGAACATAACTAATATTTGATTAGTGACTCATACAAATAAATGAACCTTGATGGTAACAGGTGCAACTATAAATCATTTAACTCTGAGGTAAATGTATGTAATTGAGAATGAAATGTTTTCTCCCTTAATTAAAGACTCTTCTAATTCATTAAATTAAGTCATATTTTTTTTGGTACCAAAAATCTAGATTTGAACATTAGTTTTATTAGTAGAAGTGGCTACTTGAATGTACACTGTACTCAGCTATATCATGAAGATATAGGCTTATTGAAATAGAAAGATTCTGAATCTTTCTAACCAGCTAGTGTGCTCCAGTAGAAGAAGCGTAACAATTAAAAAAATACATTAAGTGAAATAAAATAAAACTCATGCTTTCTATATTTATTCAGCCCTGTTCTAGGTAATGTAATTTTACAGGAAAATACTAATGGCCAAGAAACCTGTGCATCTGGCTTCATGACCATGAACAGCCCCATGTGGATTCTGGGTGATGTCTTCCTCAGACGCTATTATACTGTTTTTGACATGGGTAATGACCGTGTTGGTTTTGCAGAAGCTAAGTGAAGTAAATGTTATTTTTACTGATCTCTTGTGATGTTTAATGCACAACCCTATGTAATGTAGTATCAAGAAATAAAGTGTTAGTATTCATCTCAAAGTGAAACTTTTTTTATCCTATTACCAAAATCATCCTACATACCATTATAGTTACCATTAGTTAACAGATGAATGATGGTACTTTATTTCTACTGCAAGTTAACCTGAAGCCTATTGTTGCTTGGCTATCCTGAAAATACCTCATTCACATTATATGACCCTGAAAGAAAGCTGTTTCCTTTAGACCATTGAGCTTAAATACTTTCACTACGATAATAAAATCTTTAGCCCATCACTTCAAATTATAGTCAAGAAAACTCTTATCCTATGCCAGGGGGGGTTACTGCTAAAATTAATTGAAAAAAGAGCAAAGATTAAAATACTAAGGGAAGATGATTCAAAATGCATACTGAGTGCAATATGGATTTAATTAGAAGTTATTAACTGTAAAGTAGAAATTTTTTACACAATGAAAAGTTTGTATATAGTAATACTATACTTCACTTTAAAACTAAATTAAAGTGAAGTATAATGTTACTATTTACTGATGTTTCATTTATATAATTGAACTACATATATATTCTGATTTAATTTCCTTTCAAACTGTTTCTATTACTGTAAAAGAAGGCACACTATCTTCGATTAAAGCTATGTCATATTGCAGTTGACCTTTTTCTCTATAAATCAGTCGATGGACTATAATGCAATATACTTTTTCTTGAAGCTCATTAAAATTTCATTTCATATATGCGTTGGATCAAAATTAATTATTAGTAAATAAATAAAAAAAAAATAGCAGTTACCTTCCAACATAAAGCATGCAGACATTTAGAGAATCCAATATCCAAATTTATAAAATATGAGCATGAAATAAAATTCTTAGGACCATGAATTGATAAAAGTTTCGTCGGGACAAGCCTATTGAAAAACTTAATAGCAAAACTGAGCAGAGTGTGCTTTGTTCTTTACCAGTTAAAGCCTTTGGTAACATTTAGTATGAATTAATTTATGTGATATATTTCGTACTAAACACTCTTATTGCTTCACACAATTATGTGATATTTGGAACTGGTTTCAAAGACCTTCGTCTTCATCTTCGGCCAAGGATACGACTGATTGGAGAATCGAAGGCTCTTTAGAGATGAAGTGCTGCCCTGGTGGTGTTTTAATGTACTTAAAGTTGGTGTTTTCTACCTGTGGAATATCAAAGTTCATTAATCGATCTCTGTATTTATGAACGTACATTTTTTCCCAAGTGTCAAGTTCTATATGTTCCTGCGTCTCTTTTAATAAATCCATCTTCTTCACAATCTCATGGTTTTTTGTCCAAAAATAATATGCCACAGCTGATCTATCTGTCTATTTATATTTTATGTTCCTGAAATGCTCTTCTAAACGTGTGTCTTTGTTTTTCTTTGTTTTTCCAATATAGATCTTTTCACAATCTGCACGTTATTCTGAAAATACCTGCTTTTTTTCTCTTGTGGGGGCTTAACAGCCATTTTATCTTTCAAGATGTTTCCTAAATTAAACCTGTTGATGGGAGCTAATACTATATTGAAACCTTTAAAACTATTTTGAAATTTTTTCATTACTTTTGGATGATATTAAATTTTTTAAAACTTGGTTTTTCTACATCTGTGATAATGTGGTGGCAGCTCTGATAAGTTTTTTCCTTTTAAATGTTTCCACCTTTAAGGAAAGGAAAGAAAGTTTTTTTTTCCTTTTAAATCTTTCCACCTTTAAGGAAAGGAAAGGAAAGGAAAAAACTTATCAGAGATACCACTTAAATCTTTCCATCTTTAAGGAAAGGAAAGGAAAAAAATTATCAGAGATTCCACCACGTTATCACAGATATAGAAAAACAAATTTTTAAAAAATTTACATATCATCCAAAAGCAATGAAAAAATTTCAAAATAGTTTTAAAGGTTTCAATATAGTATTAGCTCCCATCAACAGGTTTAATTTAGGAAACATCTTGAAAGATAAAATGGCTGTAAAGACCCCACAAGAGAAAAAAGCAGGTATTTACAGAATAACATGTGCAGATTGTGAAAAGATCTATATTGGAAAAACAAAGAGTAATACAGGCACACGTTTAGAAGAGCATTTCATAAAATATAAACAGACAGATAGATCAGCTGTGGCATATCATTTTTGGACAAAAAACCATGAGATCGTCAAGAAGGTGGATTCATTAAAAGAGACGCAGAAACATATAGAGCTGGATACTTGGGAATAAATTTACATTCATAAATACAGAGATCGATTAATGAACTTTGATATTCCAAAGGTAGAAAACACCAACTTTAAGTATATTAAAACACCACCAGGGCGGCACTTCATCTCTATAGAGCTATTGGATTCTCCAATCAGTTGTACCCTTGGCCGAAGATGAAGACAAAGGTCTTCGAAACTGGTTTCAAATATCACAAAAGTAAGTGAAGCAATAAGAGTGTTTAGTATGACATATATCACATGAATTTATTCATATGACTTGTTTCTCTGTGTTAGTTCCATTTTAAAAGTCATTTTTTAAAATAATTTCTTTTTTAAAAAATATGTTTTAACATTTAGTATGTTTAATTCATTGATTCGTTTTTATTTAAGGATGCTCTTTAACATCGCAGGCCATCAGCATTCCATTCAATTCCGGGCATGAAACGGCTGACAAATTTTGCTCAGAGGCCTCTTTTTTTCAGGCTTGAGGTTCTTTTTCGTGCTGTAAATGTATGACATGGGACCCACGGCTTTACTTCCCTTCTGAAGGAAGCCATACTTAGGATTTTTACGCCTGAAAAAATCCATAAATCCTGACTGGGTTTGAACCTGCGACCTGGGGTTTAGGAGGCAGGTATGGCTACCACTACACCACCAGGACCTAGTATGTTTGAAACAAGTTATTTTGCTCAAGATATATGGATGGCACTAGGGAAATTCTATTAATATTAGGATAATATTAAAAATGTTCTAAGAATCATAATAGACATTCCAAAAAGGAAAAGATGTAATAAACATTTCAAAGTATTGAACATAGTGATCATATACTGTTTATACATTAAACATATACTAACCCATTTGATGAACAATGTTACACATTTTATAACTAATGTTGAAGTATACCCACATAATACATATAACAAGAGCAAGTTGAGCTAAAAGATTCATATCAATTGAACTATTTGAAGCATCAATGAAATATAAAAATTATATATAAAATATATAAAAAATTCTATAAAAATATAAAATTATATAATCGTTTACTTGCATATTTAAAGATTATAATATATGCATTTAAATTCAAGGTAGAAATATATCAATTCCAACTATACCACCAGTTTTAGTCTATTAATGAATATTATACACATTTTGTAGATAAAACATCTCATTCACAAGAATACATATTGCCTCATAATTTATTTTAGATTTCCTAAATGTATGAGGCATGTTTAAATGAAAACTGTTCAAGATATCTAGGTACTGGAGAAGGAATAAAGGAAAGATAAAACATAAGCAAATAGAAATAGTACAATTTATTAAAGCTTACTGCATATAAATTTTCCCAGGAGAAGGGCTTTGAGACAGACATCCCATTGCATGATAGGCAGTGAATTCCATTTGCAAAGATAGACTGAAAATTTGCTGCTTGAAACAATCATTAACGGCACTGAAAACTCAAACTCGCTTGCCAAATCACGAATGTGTCATTGATGGTTTCCCATGATGGCCATAATTAGACCATCTGTCATGATTTTGTGCAATTGGCTCAGATATTCAAATCCACCATTACCTTAGAATCATAAAAGAATATTTGTGACCAATCAGTAACAGACACCTTCGACATACACTTTCCTCTGTATATGGCGACCATTCTCTGATGAATCTCACACCGAGCTCCACTGAATCCATATATATGGCTTGAATATATATCCCTTAGCTGTTTAAAACTGTATTATGGCTCACTGGTACAGCTTGGATGGGTTTGTGCACTTTACCAACCATCTTCAACACAGTGCTAATTATCTATAAAATATGAAGCCTGCATGATTCATACACACAATCATGCACCACACATACAGCATTATTTCTGCATGCTTCACTTCAAACCCACACAACTTATTATGCAGCATGCTTCAAACAGGTTTCAGTTGAACATGCTTTGCAAATCTCTAGTATATTCTCTTTCTCAGAATGGCCCTGATTTTGCTTCTAATACTGTTAACCATTTGTCCTATGTGATTGTGAACAGAAGATTAAATACAATGACACATATTATACAGAAGAATTTTATGGCTTCAATTAATCAACCAACTGTCCTATTGTGCAAATTTGTACTAATATAAGTGAATATTGGAAATAGTGTTGATTATTATAAAGCATAGTTGAAATGTTCTGCAACTTACTGGTATTATTATTATTATTATTATTATTATTATTATTATTATTATTATTATTATTATTATTATATTAATAATTAATGTTAGTATTGCATACCATTGTTATACACTACTTTTTAACTAGCCCCATATCTCTTTATGAGATCAATGGATGATAAGTGAATTGAATTGAACAGTATCAGTTCTATATACAATGAGGTTACATGAGCAACCAGAGTGCAACTGCTTACTGGGGAAATGCAGTCACTGCAACTGGAAAAAGGAAGATGGTATTGCCCTATGTAATGTTAGCATTTTTATTTTAGTATATATATTTTTACTGAAAACTTAAAATTATATTCTATTTAAAACTGATAATATAAGCACTAATCTGTGTTATAAGAGATGTTGTAAACTATATCCCTCGGCAGCAATACAAATATCTGACATAATCTGGTTATCCATATCCTCTAGTTGTCACCTTACTATCTGCAAACATCCTCTTTGTCAATTATTTCTTTCTGCCCAAGTATCACCCATTCCATTTATCTGTAGTTGCCCTTTAATCTTAACTATCCAACAGTTATTATTTTTTCTGTTCTCCTGATATATAAAGCAATCTTTAAAATAATCCCTCTGAGAGTTAATGAATGCTAGTACCCTCTTCATAATCATTACTTGCACACCATATTTTCTCATAGCAACAACATTAGCAGGATATTGTGGTCATTTTAATACCATTTTGCACTACATGGCCACAATTTATTCATATTCTCCCACATTTCAATACTCCGAACTTCTACTCCATATGCCCATCTTTATTCAACTAAAGTATTATGAATTCTCTCCAGCCATCTTATCCCTATTACTAGTACTGTATACAAACATTTTCTAATTCATGGTTCAACCTACCTTTTACTAGTGCCAAATACTTTTGTTTCTCCCAGCTACTTGTATTATTGATTTTTATCCCTAGAGATAATTAATTATTGATTTTAATTTTTTTACCTGCCATGAACCACTCTCTTTCTTTTCTTAATTTTGAACATTTCTTACACACCATCACTTTTGTTTTCTCTGATTATCAACAAGTCCCAAGCTTTACAATAACTATTTCCTTTAAGAACTTAATACAACTAACCTCTGGAAAAGAACTACCATAGAATAATTGGCAAAGAGTAACCCTGGAATTTCTCTGTAACCTGTCACAGGTCTGTGTTTATTAACTAACTTCAAGTGATCCAAAAAAAAATCATTCTTGCAATTTTTCTTGATCTGTGCAGGGGTTCCAGGGGCTTCTAAACACTAAAACTTGAATTTAGTTACATTGGACTGTACCTAACAGGTTAGAGGGGGGATAAAATAGGTTACGAGCTACTAGAGCTACTATACACCAATCTCTCCCCTTATGCCTTCCACTCATCAGCTCTTGTTTATCTGCCAGGAAGTGGTTCACAGTCTGTGTTTAAGTTTACCTCACTTGATATGAGGTGCTTAAGAACTCTGATGCCTACTAGCTACATTTGCACCTCAATTCACTTTGACCTCTCGATTTACTAGCTATTTGTTAATAAAGAGTATATGTTGTTGATACTGCTTCCTCCTATAGACAAATTACTTTAAAAATATATTAAAATAGTTCAAATTTTCAGGTATACTAGTTGTGAAAAGGATATGATTTTAAAAAAATTGCTTTGATCCTATCAAAGATGCAAAAAGGACATGACCAGACAAAAGAGGATATTTATTCACCCCTAGGCATGTTTAAGAATTTTAACCGAGCAGCAATGTTTCATAGGATAAGCTAATACACCTACTCAGGTTCTAGAATGCTACATGTTTCTAGATTTTTGAAAACTTAAGTGTGCGACTTACTTCAAATGTCCATAAAGCAAGCAATATTGGAATATTAAACAGACTGAATGTACCAGTACTAGGATTGCATTATTCTCTTCCAGTTCTACTAGAAAAAAACACAATACTCTATGCTTCCATTTGTATTTTAAGGCTACAATGCTAGGTTTTCTAAATCAAATTGTTACACAAGATGAGATTTAAGTGCACTAAATGAACTAGAGAGTAAGATGAAATCTTTTACAAACAATTTCCAGATTTTTATTGGTACTGAAATGGCATAATAAATCTCTGACAATCCCTAAAGGAACTTTAATGTGATTTATGGATGGCTTAAAGGATGACTCAGGAATTAGATAAGAACAAACAGCATTGGACTTTTCTTTGGGAAAACATGCTATCGTTTTTAAACAGAAATTTATATTGCAATTCAGTGCATGCATTAAAATTTAAGGACAGGCTACTTTGGTAAACAGATTCATATATGAATTGAATCTGTCGTAGTTGGTCCTGATGGTGTAGTGGTTACCATACTTGCCTCCTAAACCCAAGATCGCCAGGACTGATGGATTTTTTCGGTCATAAAAATCCTAAGTATGGCTTCCTTTGGAAGGGAAGTAAAACCGTGGGTCCTGTGTCGTACATTTACGGCATGAAAAAGAACCTCAAGCCTGAAAGAGAGGCCTGTGAGCAAAATTTGTCGGCCGTTTCACGCCCTGAGTTGAAGGGGACGCTGATGACCTGAGCTGTTAAAGAGCATCCATAAATAAATCATTCAAAAAAAAAAAAAAAAGAATCTGTTGTCTTAACACTCTTAGAGTGTTAAGATTCATATATGTTCAGAAGCCAGGCTTCTCTTAAGATTCTGAATAGCCTAAGATTACATCAAGATTGATTTTAAACTTCCTGAATCTGCTCACAAACTTAGCAGAACATAATGATGATTTGGGTATTAGTTTACTGTGACATTGAGGAAAATGAAAAAGCTGATGAACTGGGTTGACAAGAAGAAGTTAAAATTTTATTGGACCAGAGCTGGCTCTTAAAATACCTAGATGTTTTGTTGGGCGAGTTTTCATTCATGGGACCACTCCAAGAGCACTTGGCCACAGTTGACCGAGCTCTGCAATTCTCATCTCATTCCCATGGTTGAAGGCTGGCTGGGAGCCGGAGGGGAGATCAGTATGCTTTAACTCTAGGAACATACAGATGTGTTCTTCAGTATTATATGAGAGTGTATCAAGTATTCATTAGGCAGCATAATACAGTGTATTAATTACATTAATTTGGCTCAATTCAGGTATTCTATTTCCCAAAGAATATTTTTTATAATTTGTACTGCATACAGAACTGGTTTGTGATGTGTAGATTGTTTCAAAAGAGATTTCCTGAAATTCAACTTCCTAGTCGAAGTTTGATTCATGGATTGGTAAATAAATTTTGTGAAATGGGATATATTCTTGATAAAATGCATACAGAGCATACATGTACAGTATTCTCAGAATAAACATTACATAACATTGGACATGCTCTGGAATGTTATCACTTCATCTTTCTCAGCAAATGGGAATTTCCTATTACTCTGTTCGAACAGCTACAAAGCTTCTGAGGTTAAAAAACCTATAAAATTATTGTAAAAAAGTACTTAAATTGTGTGATCCTTTATCCAGTAATAGATTTGTGAATGGATTTTGAATAGTGGGCATAATGAAGAAATTGACCTTAATCTACTTTTCTTTATGGACGAATCTTGGTTTCACTTAAGTGGGTATGTTAACTTACAAAACAATCAATACTGGAGTTCAGAAAAACCTAATATGTTTCATGTGGAAACCCCAGCATGATCAAAAGATAGGAGTACGGTGCACCATTAGCAATGAGAGCATAACAGATCCTATTTTTTTTAAAGAAACAATATTTTGCAACCTTTTTTTGTGAATTAACTAGGAGGGAGGGAACACAAGTTTGCAACTTTGAACAGGACTGTGCAAAAGTACATACAGCCCTTGGTCTCCTTGCATGCAATTCATGAAATATTCCACGATAGAGTCATCACTAACAACACATACCCCTTGAGTCCTCCGATTTAATGCCTTGTGATCTTTATTCCTGAAGGCCATTAAAGGAAAAAGTATGCAAGACAACACACACACTAGATGAACTGAAAAATAACTTTTATGAAGAAATTTCTTCCATTTCTCAGAGGGAAAACTGCAGAGAGTAAATTTTTATAAGCCAATGCCATAAATTTATGGAAAATCAAGAGAGGTAGTTCCAGCATCTTCTTGGACGGTAACGGTGAGTATGTGTAACTTTTATATGTTTAAGTGTTAGTAATTAGTGATAAGTAATAACTTATGCAACAATAATTGCTGTAGAATTTCCAACTCCTTTGCAATGCAGTATCAGCTTGAACCCACTGATCAACCATTAGGTATGGAACGGTCTTGCAAAGGAAAAAAATTATACATTATAAGAAACACTATTAAGAACCAGTCAAATGTACAACAATTTAAAAACTGGGTTAAAGCTTCAGAAACTGGATATGGTAAACTATTCACTAAGAGGCCTTTGAAGAAAAAATATGAAAACTCACTTCATTGTAAGAGATTTTAGCTGAAAATAATCACTGCTTTCCTCACTTGTCATGCTCTTGTGAAAAAAAAAAACATCTTAATACTATGTCCTTGTTTTGGGGTAGCTTGCACTGCAGGCTCTGTGGGAAGGAGCCTGAAATAGCTGATCATATTGCATGCTCTTGTGAAGCTTTAGTTTGCAGAATTTACTCTACTTTTGGAAAACTAAGTTTAGTTCCATAAGGTTTTCAATTAACATCTGTGTTTGGACTATATTCCATGCGGCGAAGGATACTGCTAATGAGTTGGTTATAAAGTAATACAGGTGGCACAATAAGTCTTAGGATGTGGTGCATCTGGAGAAATGATGGGACTGCATGTGGAAATAGTTAGTGAAAGAATCAATGCAGTGGAAATATCAGCTGTCTCTGGACAGAAAAAATTCAAGACACAAGCTTCTTCTGGTAAAGTAATGATCTTTTAGGATGTTAATGGTCTTACACTCCAGAAAAGGGTCACACAGTGACTAATGCTGGATGCAATCATGATGCTGCATCAGAGAATTCTCTCAAAAAAAATAATGCTGCTGCAAGGCAATGCCTGTCCCCCTACAACTGCACATACAATGGATGTATTAAATGATTTGAATTGAGGTGTTAAAACATCAACCATACAGTCTGGAATTGCACCATCAGACTTTCACTTCTTTGGATCTCTGAAAGAGCACATGTTGGCCAGAAGTTGGTCAGATGACAATGAGGTAAAGAAAACAATACAAATTAGTTAAGAACCACATCAAAAAACTTTTTTTTTTTTTCCTTGAAACTTGTGCAAGCTTGTAACAGGAGACCAAATTGTTGCAAAGCAGGGTAACTAAGTTGAAAATTAAGGTACAATTACAAATCTTTTGTAAGTATTATAAAATGCATAATTTAAAGATTTTCTTTCATACATGGAGGCCCAATTTCTAATAGAATAAATTAGGATATATTACTACAATATTTAAGAAAGGAGATTGTGAAGTTTGCTAAAATTATAATGGAATATTTTCCTAAATTCATTAATTCAAATATTTGGAAAAGTAGTAAACAATACTACACTATAATGTTTTTAATATTCTGGAAGGATAATATATCTTGTATGAAGTATATTCATACTGTGGTAAATCTTGGAGAAATGCCAAGAAAAATAAAAATAAATTGCACTAATTTTCATAGCTTTGAAAAAGACAAATGACAGTATTTATATTAAAATACTGCAAAAGACAATATATATGGTGCACATAGGTGATTGCTTTATTCAAACACCATAAGAAATTTTCAGAGATAAAGTGCCAAATTAAAATTGGTTTCATATTATGCTCTGTCAATATGAAAGTCTGAGATAGCTGAGGCATTAATTCATGAATGGGAGGTTTGCATTTTGAATTCCATCAAGACCCTCAAATTATTTTCCAGGTTTTCTTCAGTTCTTATCCATGGCTAATGCCAGGACTGCAACACTCCCTTCTCAAAAAACATATACTAGGCATTAGTTAACCCTCATTTGAATTACATGGATATAATTTGGCAACATTGTACCAAAAAGAATATAGATGAACTCTCTGTATTACAAAGAAGTGCTTTAAAAATTGTTTGGCCTTGATTATTACACTTCATCTAAGAATGTACATTTTCTCATAGGTATTACACCTTTATTTGTTAACATAAAAATATCAGCTGTAAAATGTATTAAAATTTCACATGAAACTCCAAGTTGTTACCATTGCACTCAGTGGAAAGCATTAAATATGGATTAAGAGGTGAAATAATAATAAACTTCCTATAAATATAAAAAACTGCACAATTTTTATGTTATTTAAAACAAAAGTTAAACAGCATTATCTTAAAGAATATTGATTTTGAATTTTCATTTACAGACACTCTTTAACATCTCAGGTAATCAGGTAATTCAGGGCATGAAACAGCAAACAAATTTTGCTCAGAGGCTTCTTTTTTCAAGCTCGGGGTTCTTTTTCGTGCCGTAAATGCTTGACATGGAACCCATGGCTTACTTCCCTTCCGAAGGAAGCCATACTTAGGATTTTTATGCCAAAAAACATCCATTGGTCCTGGCCGGCATCAAATCCCCGATCTTGGGTTTAGGAGGCAAGTATGGTTACCACTACACCACAAGGACCAACATTTCAGGAATACCATACTTGAATATGACTTGATTTTTTACTTATGCTACATAACAATAAAGGTTTTTCAATGCATGTCATTTTACCTATACCTGAAATTGCACTATGTATGTACATATTTAAATTAGTTTTATATCTAAACACAATAATTACATAAAAATTCTTTAGCAAGATGAACATTTTTGTATTGTCATATGCTGCAATTAAATTGTTCGTATGACTGAGACTTTATTACATGTGTTTGCTGTTTACCTATACATGCACATATACATATGTAATGTGTTTATAATTTGTTACAAATTCTTTAGATGTATCTTTTATGTTCTTAATTACCTAGTGAGTCAATTTAATAATCTTATGCTCCGCTTACTGTTGAATTATGCAAAACTAGTTTTGCAGGCTTTTGCCTGCATCCTCAGTTGCGAGTCGACTGTCAGATTCGTTGTTGGTTGGCTGGAGGATTTGGTGTAGCTCTCTTGGACATTTTATGAATTTCTGGATTAATTTATCTTCTGTTGGAATTTCAAAGTTCATAACCTTATCCTCATATTTTTTTATATAAATTTTTTCCCATATTCCCATCTCAATGGGTTGATTTACTAATTTCAATAATTTCACTCCAATTTCTAATATCATGTTTCTATCTCCAAAAATGATGTGCAACTGCTGATTTCTCTACCTGATTGTACCTTATGTTTCTCCAATGTTCCTTCAGCCTGATTCCAATGCTGCTTTTTGTTTTTCCAATATATACTTTGTTACATTCTGAACAGTTGATTTTGTATATTCCTGGCTTCCTTTCCTCCAGCATTCTATCAATATCACCAGAATTGAGCAGATTTTTTAGGCTAAACTTGTTCACTGGTGACAAAGTAATCCCAAACTCTCTGAGTATTTTTTGGAATTTTTTGGTGGCCAAAGGATGATAAGTGAATTTCATATGGATGGTGGATTCTTTTATTGCTGTCAATGTTGTAACCTGCTTTAACCTCTTCTTTTGTTTGAATTTCTTGATTTTCTTATCTATAATTTCTTGGTCATATCCATTGAATTTTGCTGTTTGTATAATATGATTGTATTCTCTGTTGTATTCAAACTCATTCATTGGTATGTCGATGAGTCTATGTGCTAAGCTATTGAGTACTGCATATTTGTGTGCTGTGGGATTGAATCCACTTGCCTTTATGTAATTCTCAGTCTGTGTGTCCTTTCTGTATATTCCAAATTCCAAATTATTGCCTGTTCTTATAATCTTTAAGTCGAGAAAGGGAATCATGTTGTTTTGTTCTGTTTCGGAAGTGAATTTAATTTCTTTATCTTGTAGGTTTAGCAATTTCAAAGCATCATCAAAGAGTTTCTTGTTGACCACTGCAAAGATATCATCCACATATCTGTGCCATACTTTGAAAATGTATGGAAATGATTTGGTGATGTGCATTTCTAAACTACTCATATATAAATTAGCCAGAAAAGGCGATAATGGATTCCCCATAGCTAAACCTGCTTCTTGCTTGTAAAATTCACTATTGTACTTGAAGAAATTATGACTAATACATACTTTGGTTAGTTGGATGTATTCCTCAATCTCGTTGTTGCTCAGTTTCACTGACTGTAACCATTTTCGAAGTGATGATGGAAGTTTGCATTTTGGTACGCTGGGAAAAAGCGACTTTACATCGAAAGACACTAAAAGATCATCCTTTTGGAGAGACAAACCTTTGATTTTCTCCACCAGCTCTTCAAAATTCTTCACACTTAAGCTATCAAATTTTTGAAATTTTTGAAATCTTTGGAGGAGCCATCTTGCTAGTTGGTAGGAAGGTGTGTTTCTATAATTGATGAGTCTCATGGGTTTTCCTGGTTTGTGTATTTTTGGTAGACTGTGTATTCTTGCTAATGAGGTGTTGTCTGCTTTTAATTTTGGTTTCTCCTTGGATGGTATGATTGTGCATTTATTGACAGATTTGTTTATGACCTGTATGCATCCCTTTAGAGGATCTGCTTTTATTTTCACGTATTCATTCCCCCTGAGCAGTTCATCCATCTTTTATTTATACTCTGCTTTGTCCATTATTACAATTTTGTTTCCTTTGTCTGCTTTTTTGTATACCACCGGTCTTTTGTGAGCAATTCCAAGAGTTGTTTTGTGTGTTAAACAGTCAACACTGAACAAGTTTAGCCTAAAAATCTGCTCAATTCTGGTGATATTGATAGAATACCAAAGGAAAGGAAGCCAGGAATATACAAAATCAACTGTTCAGAATGTAACAAAGTATATATTGGAAAAACAAAAAGTAGCATTGGAATCAGGCTGAAGGAACATTGGAGAAACATAAGGTACAATTAGGTAGAGAAATCAGCAGTTGCACATCATTTTTGGAGAGATAAACGTGATATATAAATTGGAGTGAAATTATTGAAATTCGTAAATCAACCCATTGAGCTGGGAATATGGGAAAAAATTTATATAAAAAAATATGAGGATAAGGTTATGAACTTTGAGATTCCAACAGAAGATAAATTAATCCAGAAGTTCATAAAATGTCCACGAGAGCTACACCAAATCCTCTAGCCAACCAACAACGAAGCTGACAGTCGACTCGCAACTGAGGATGCAGGCAAAAACCTACGAAACTAGTTTTGCATAATTCAACAGTAAGTGGAGCATAAGATTATTAAATCGACTCACTAGGTAATTAAGAACATAATAGTTGCTTCACTGTATTGGTTCTGACACAAAATTAAATGTTATAGATGTATCTTTGCTTGTTATTTTTTATACTGATAACCTTACCTACTTACTTTATGGTACTACTGTCACATATTAAAAGGATTTAATCTTTGATTGCATTTTGGACTCTGTCCTTTGCATTCTTTGACTGTCCTAAAGCATTGCTAGGTGACACACAAAATGGGATAAATTTCAAATCCAGTTGGTGAGTCTCCGGTTTCAAACTGTTTGGTTCTCATTAGCACAATGAAGAAGTCTTGAAATGGTAATTTTATCAAAATTGAAAAGTCAAAAGGTGTAAGCCAAAAGACTGCAACTGATAATTTTGCTGAATAGATGGTACTACTTCGAAACATTTGCAAGTCAAAAGATCACGCAAAAAGATTCTGTGGAGGTGTATCAAAATTGGATTTCACGAATTTTCATTCAAGATTTTCCTTCTACACTCTGTCCTAGGATAGTGACTGACAAAATTCTTATCATCACACTTCCTAGCAGAAAAGGTAAATTGAAACCGAAACAGATAACACAAAGATAACAAATAACACAAGTTTGTATTTTTCACCAAGTATTTTGCAAAAGGATTTCATTTCATTTTGGACCTTGTCCTTTGCATTCTTTGATTGTCCTAAAGCATTGAGGTGACATACAAAATGGGCTAAATTTCAAAACCAGTTTGTGAGTCTCCAGTTTGGAACTGGAACAACATAAATGTATTGAAACCAGTAATCTGTTATACAAATGCCTAATATCACCAATGCTTTTCAAAATTTACACCTATCAACTTGAGAACATGGTATCATAAATGTAACAAAATGGGACAAAATAGCATTTGGAAAATTCCTACATTATTGACTCTCTGCTGGTAGGTGAGTAGGTAATTATACCACAACAGAGCAAGAATGCAAATTACACAGGACATTATTTAATATGTGGTAAACCTCTAGAGGATTGATAATGAACTCAAAAATGTCAAAAGTCTGTAGAAAATTATGGTTAATTTTGCTTAGTTTATTTGGTTATAAGGCTTTTTTTTTTTTTTTTTGGATTTATTAAAAACAGCTGAAATTATAAATATAGTTTATACAACTTTTTTCCAAATGTTATTTGTTTTATTTATATCAGTGGGGAGCAATCAGCAAATATCTTCTTCATTACCTTATTTCTCCTAAAGAAGTTTGCAAAGAGGAAATGAGAGTATCCTGGAAGAAGAAAGATAAAACAACCATACAATTAAAGAGCAACATCTCTCTAGATGCATGCAAGCATTATATAACAGATGTTCCTTTTGTTCATGCAGGTTTTGACAAAACAATGCAAGGCACATCTGGTGAATTCCAATCCTCCTTTATCCTTTACATTAACTTACGTTGTTCTCATCTTAGACATTACATAATCACTGTTCTTTCATTTTACACACAATCTTTAGCTGTTGTTCCAGATTGCACATATCAAGGTCATTTTTTAAGAATTTTATTATATATTAAACTCCATTTCAGAGACAAACACTTTTCTTGCCATTCAAACCCAGGAACAGTAAAGACCATGTTCAGGATTAATCTCTTCCTCCTGTTGCTTATTGCAACAAACATATTAGCTGGAGTCAAGTAAGTTTCTTTATACTTGGAATTTCTGAAGTTTTAATGTTCTATGACTCTACAAAAATTTATTTCACATAATTCCTCTCTTACTAAACTATATTTTTTCCTTGTTCTTTTATACTGCTTATCATATCCACAAATGCTTTATGCAATTTTGCATACTTATTTTTTTTAGAAATATTTCATTTTATGAATACTTGAAATAGGAGGTTAATATTGATATTTTATCTACTATTCTAGCAAACATAAGCTTCAAATCAATTCTAAACCCTTATAAAAGTATTCATAAAATGAAATATTTCTAAAGAGATAAGTAAGCTAAATGTGCAGGAAGTATTTGAGTTGATAAGCTATCAAGAAAGCAAGAAGCACTGGCACTATTCATTGTACCCAAATTATGCTAATCTACTTTTTGTATATTGATCTAGAATAGCAAGTTTGACAGGGGTACTCTCCAGGAAGTTATGCTTGGCATTTGTGGTGTACATGGGAGGCATTTTCATAGCGTAGCCTGATAGCTTTAAATCAAATTCTACATTTTTCTACATACCTTTAGGAAAATTTTTGAGAAACTGTTTTGTATTACTTAGTAACTGTTCTTTGACTTTTAAGGAGTACTGTTACCATTAACTTACCCACACTGCTTGTTATCTTGAAGGGGAAGAGCCATCTAGGAAGATCCAAAATGGTAATTGACACTTTGTTTCTGGATCATATTGATAGATCCATTTTTCACTTGTGATTTCAGAAACATGGCAAGAGTCCTAGATATTGTATCTTTAGAGACCATTTCATGGCATCATTCCATTTTAAATGCCTTCTGACCTTCATTGAAGTTATGGGGCACCTGATGAGAAGAAATTTTTATTATCCTTAAATAGTTATGTAACATTTGAAACTCTTCCCAATTAAACGTTATTGAGGTTCTCTAAATACTTATTGGTCAGTCAGGGATCTTCTTGCAACATCTACACAGCAACATTATTTTCTGCATTCACTACCATCAAAAGAGTTCTGCTTTCCTCTGCATCTTTAAAAGATGTTTATAGATGACCATTGCACATGAAGGGACAAGGTCCCCTAAAACCAGTATAATTCAAGGTGCTCCTCCTAGTTTAAGCTGCTTTTAAAGTCATAACAAATCATTGCACTATAATGTTCTTTCCCTCACTCTATTGAATGACATGAATTACTTGCACAAGTGTACATTATTGAGCTGGTGGAAATTAATGTTTATTTATAACTAAAAATATGCACTATTACATGGCATATATATTTGTGCATCATTGTAAACAGTTTACTCGGGTCTGGAAACTTTTCAGCATTTATCATATATTCACATATGCATCTTTAAAATATAAAAATTTTGCACAAGGAAACTCACTCAACTCACATTCTCCCAGTTTTATGTATATTATATTTATTGTGCATGGATGTATTTATTTTTAGAATTCCTTTGAGACGGCGTAACTCTGCTCGTGAAATAGAACGACAAATGTCAGGTGGATGTTTGACTGGTGTGAACCTTGCTGCTAAGGGAGGTGTAGCCCTCAAGAACTACTACGATGTAAGTGGCATAATGCTAATGTTTAATTACACTCCTAAAATCAGATAGTATAATATTTATATAAGTGACATAAGGTCAATGCTTAATTGCATTCCTAAAATCAGATAGCGCAGTATTTATATATGCTATAATCATTTGCAGGCTCAGTACTATGGTATAATAGCAATTGGGCATCCTCCTCAAGTCTTTGAGGTGGTTTTTGACACTGGTTCCTCAGATTTGTGGGTTCCCTCAGTAGACTGCTATAGCCTTGCTTGTGGTGAGTGAACCAGCCTGTTAGAATTATTTAAATCTTACTAACATTGAAACATATGCTGTATAAACTGTCCTCTGTTAATGTTCTGTTTACAGATTTTAAGGCTAAAAGTTATTAAAAAAACACCTTAAAATACTGCTATCAGCAACTTATATATGTATATTTTTAGCTGGCAAGTATTATTTTTAAAGAAAATTCAACATAAATATAAAAAAAATTAACTAAATGTATTTATACTATCAAAGTTTTGGACATTAATTTAATGTTAATATTGTACCTTCAAGTAAATGTTATTTTAAGAACAGAATTTGGAGAGCTCATTTGATCTAGCTATTCTTATTTGAAAAAAATTTCAGTTAAATATTTCTTAAATTTATTATCATTGAATAAATGCAAGACTTTTACACTTTTGGATTGTGAAAAATTACTTCTCTTTTTAATTTGAAATGCTAATTGGTACCTGTACAGTGAAGCTAATCATATAATTAAGATCATTGTAAGGTTGAATCGAACTATGCACTCTTATTGACTCCACTTATTTGTTTAAATTTAGTACATGTTTCACAGACTGTTGTCAGCATTATCAGTTGACAGATGATGTGGACAACGGTCTGTGAAACATATACTTAATTTATTTGTTAAAGGAACTTTATAAGGAAAATATGTTTTGTATCAAATGTGGGGAAGGTTTTGTGACTGAGGAAGTAACCCAAGACAGGGGGCTTAGGCAAGGATGCAAGTTGAGTCAGATTCTCTTCAATCATTTATATGGTATTTAAAAAGGCTAATAAGCTGAGGAGAGACGAGAAGTGGTTCATGCTGGGGAGGGAGATACAGATTGTGAAAGAATTCACATACTTTCAGTCAATGGGAGAAACAAAGAGAAATCAGCACTAACCAAGGGCTTATTTAATTTTGAAGTTAATTAAGAAATGCATATTTGTTGCAACAAGATGAAGGTGAACTGGTTGGAAAGACTATGCAGGGTACTGGTGGAGTCAAGGTGGGCATATGACATCAAAATATGGGAGATAGAGGAAAGTTGAAAATTGAAGAATAGGATACTCAGTAGGTTTTGTAAGTTTGTGCTGGGAATTGCACAAAATGCTGCAAATATAGTTGCACTGTTGGAAATGGGGATGGTCAATTTGAGGGGGTCACTAATGGAGAGAGTTTTGAAGTATTGGATTAGGATACAACAGATGTCAAAGGTTTCCTTGTTAAATGAATATTTAAAATTTCAGGAGTCTAGAGTAGGGGACTTTTATTGGATTAACAAAGTTGGGGAACAGTCAATATGGATTGAAATGGGTGATTTATGGCTAAGAATAAGTGATTTGGAGGGAGGTTTTTAGAAACAGATTAGAGTAAAGTTTAAAGATATAAATGGACAGATATAACATTCTACAATGAGGGAGAAGATGTCACTATGTTCTATCAGGAGATAAAAGGGAATGCTAAAAGAGATATATTAGTAAGTATAATAAGCAAGAGAGGGAATGGCATGGTTTAGATTAGGAATCTGGAGATTCAGAGATTTTAGAAGTAATTGTTAAGGATGGAGTTTGCCCTATATGTGGAAATTTAGAAAATGTAGAACATATTCTGTTTGGATGCTCTGGAACAAGAATGGAGACAACAAGCAATATATGGCAAATAGTTGGAGCTTAAGAATCAAATTGCAGCAAAGAAAATGTTGGTGACCAAAGACAAATTAGGAATCTTGAGGAATATCTGTACAGAGTTAAGAACAAATGTTTATAGTCAGTGAGGAGAGAGGATCTGTGAGTTGGATGTGTTTGCCTTGTGGCTGGTAGTAGTATTGTGATTATATGTGTACTTGAGCAGAAGTTTAAATGTGTACGGATATAAGTTAGTTAAGAGCAGGAGTAAATGAGAACAGATTCATTGACAATCTAGGGTGATTATTAAATTGTAGAAAATATTTTGGTGTGTTATTATTGTGTTTCTCCATTTAGAAGAAGGGGGGGGGGGTCAGAGTCTTCTGGACAACCGAAGACTGGGTCTCAACAAACTTGGTTAAATATAGTTAGTTGAATGGTATAAATTAAGTGTGCTAATTAAAAATATTGTGTTGGAGTGAGTTAAAATATTAGCCTGGAATGGAACCTGTGTTAGAACCAGGCCATATTATAATTTTTTGCATACTTAGTAATATTTAAATAAATAAATAAATTATGTGTGCATATTTTTTTAAATTTAGTTTCATTCATACATTCTCATATTGTTTTGCTTACATTATATTATTTGTTGATTTTTTCTTTTTGCTTATTGGTTCTTACTTTATTTAAAAATTTTACATAACTTTTTCTAAAAGTTTTGCATTTATCCTTGTAATATGGAAGTTCCGTAGAATTTTTAATTTTAAACTAATCTTTTATTTTTGAATTAATTTTTTTAAATATGGAGTAAATTATATCATTGATTTACTATTAGAATTTAAGGTTACTTCTTTTTGTTTTTATTGGACTATATAAATCAAAATGAGGGTTAAATAGTTTACAAAATTCTTCCCAATTTTTATTTGCATCTTTTGAATTATAGATCTGTTCCATGTTTATGTTAGCAGTTTTGCATTTAAGGTGTTTAGGCAAGCTCAATAACTTTGTTCAATAATTTGTCTGTACAATTTTAATTTGACATTTTGTTTTTTATAATAAATATTAGTCAAATGAACATATTGAGTATAGTGGTCAGATATAACATATTTCCTACACTAATTTATATTCACTCTAATTCCACTTACTTACATAACACTAGGACATGTTTGGATATTCAAAGAACATGGCATAATGTTAACCCCAAAGAACAAATATAATATTAAATATTTACTTAGAGTGCACAGTAAAAGACATCATATCAATAGAACAGAAATCAGCAATTTATGAAACCAAGTGTGCAGATTGTGATCAGACATACATTGGAAAAACAAAGAGAAATTTGGAAATTCATAGAAAAGAACACTTTAAGAATATTCATTTTAAGCAGGTTGATAAAATAGCAGTGGCAACTCTATTTTGGACCAAAAATCATGAAATTAAACCAGAAGCTGCTGAAACAACTTCACAACCCAATGGAGCTATACATTTGGGAAAAGATTTTCATCTTAAAAAAATAAGAAAAACTTAAAAACTTTTTTATTTTCCTCCCATGGATGAACTCAGCAATTCCTACTAGAACCACCAGATACCGCCACAAGCATCTTCGTTTCCAGCCAACAATTCCAGTAGTCGGTCAACAGCTGATGATGGAAGTGAGTGCTTCCAAAACATGTCCTAGTGTTATGTAAGTAAGTGGAGTTAGTGTGAATATGTTGAATACATTAGTGTAGTTTCCCTACACTGTAGTGGTAGAAGATGTATTACCACTCCAATGTCTACAGTTTTGTAAGTATAATTATTTAACAGTATTTAATATATGAATATTTATAGATTTCATACTCATATTTGTTATAGGATCAATTATCGATTCAGATTTCTCAGTGCCTTTGTAGGAGCATGGTGATCATCTTCATAACACAATTTTTCCTGTTCTAACTGTTCTCATCCCAGCAGCATGCACTGGAGGAAAGATGGCACTTCCAATGCTGAAAAATGTAGCCATGGAAGATTATGTCTCCTCTTCACTATATTTAGTTACATTAAACTAGTCATAAAGCATTCCATGGCAATTATACGATTAAGTGTCTTCCAACAGAATTTTCTCAAAGCATCATACTACTTTCATCAGTTTTCTGTCTTCCCACAGTGCTTTCTGATTCCATTGGTTCTCCTGTTAAACAATACACAAATACCCTGCCATTCGCATTAAGCTAGAGAAAATATGCAATCCTTTCCACTAATCCTACCTCATGCATTTCTGATGATTCAATAGAATTAACATACATACACTGGCCTGCAGCTACACAATAGCATATGCTGCAAGAATTGATAATCTGGTATAATAAATTATTATTGAGGAAATCACTCAAATTTCACTAATTTAGTTCCACTTACTTGGACATGTTTCAAAGGCGGTTGCTAAATTAGTGAAATTTGAGTGATTTCCTCAATAATAATTTGTTATATTATATTATATTTCACTGTGAAAATTTCTGCTATTCAAAACTATAATAATCTGGTGTTTGTGACACATTTCTTCTGACATGTTCATTCACATATTGTGTAATTTGAGTAATAGTAGCCCTTGTGTTGGCTCATAAACTGTTTTTCAACTTGTTAAAATGTAATGAGAGACAGGATCTCTCAATGACATGAAACTGTTCCAAACCACTTTGCTCTTACAGAAGAAAAGTTAGATGAAATACAGAAATTTCCTATGTAAATGCCAGCAATATATTGCCACTGAGAGCTATAATTTTCCACATCTCTTATAACAGTTATCATTTTAAAGACATTATCATTTTATGCTTTCAGTAAAAATATAAACACTGAAAAGATATACTAACTTTACATACAGTACTCTATCTCCCTTTTTCTGGTTAAAGTGACTTCACTTCCTCAGTGGGCAGCCATGTTCAGGTGACCTATAATCAAATACTCTCACTGCTACATCAGTAGTCTAGGATTTTTTCATTCTTACATTATATTATTATGAATAGCTAATGTGAGAATACCTGACAAGGCATGTCATATAAAAATGGTCTGACCTATTCTTCTGGATGCAACAACTTGACCTATATCAAGGATATTCAAGTATTTCTTCTCCCATAACTAACATGCAACGTGATACAATACAAAAGGCCCTCCATAATCAACTTTCTGTGAGGAAGTTTGGAAATAAACATACCAGGAAATAGTTAAAAAAAAGTTAATCACGATTGATCACATTCTACTTTTCACATCATATCATGATGAAACATGCATTTACTAATATGAAAAGTGTTAAATAGTCAATACACAAGAAATGTTAAAATAATTGTTATACTCCTTGTAATGAAAGTTTGAACTAAATAATATATTCTATTCTAAAAATTCTACTATTATGAGTCAAAATAAAAGGCAAGTAATACAACAGATCTTCCAGATGAAGGTAAGCCAACAAAGGTCAATAGAGTTCAAAGCACTGGCAAGAAAATGCTTGCATCATTCTTTCATCGCTCTGGTCTTCATTTCTGTTTCAGTTGGTTAATGCAGAATAAAGTACAATCATTTATTTACCTGCAGTCTTGGAAAAATGTGTATGGAATGACCTCCGAGTCATATGAGCCTTCTCCATGACAACGTATCATTGCACACTGCAGAATGGACAGTGAACTTTTTGATCACTTCAAGAGTGAAATTAATTACTACTGAATCTACAGCACCGTGACTTCTTGTTCCCAACCATCAAGAAAAAGTTTTAGAAAATGGGAGCAGTACTTCAATGACTTGTTCTATCAAATGGACAATGCATAAAATTCTAGGGAAATTATTTTCAGAATAAATAAAATTAAAAATAGGAATAATTTGTTGCTATCCATATCAGTTTGCAGAAACTTTCAGTGTGAACCTCGTATAATTAATTCTGATAAGGACATGCAACTTGTTAGAAGATAATGAATGATATTTCCTATAGGTAGCATGGTCATAATGTTTTGGTTAAGCCTAAGGGGTGTATAAAACAAAGAAATTTCAAGCTTAGATTTGTGCCCTTGTGGAAATATAAATATTCCAATATCTGAAAAATTCTAAAACTTGAAACAATTCTGGTTTTCAAGCATTTTGGATTATGGATGCTTAGCCTACATTACTATGGTAGTTGTTCATAATAATGTCTGTCTGATTGCACATTACATAATGCTTGCTTTGGTAGATTTTTATCTTATACAAATGGACTGCAAGGCAGTTGTAAGTGGCATTTAATCCAAAGATTGTTGATTCTTTTCTTGGTTTGTTTTTGTTGTTGCCCCAGGAGTCTTGTATGTTTTTTCCATCTTTTATAATTAGTTATTTGTGAACTGTCTTTAAGGAAGAGTTCATTAGTTCTATTTTTAATTAAATGTTTTGTTTAATATAAATTCATTATTGTTTTGGTGGGTTGGATGTTGGTTCCTTTTTAGATTAGGGAATCTATTATTTCATTTTCAGTCAGTATTTCTTTCACACACTTTTACCTGGGGATAAGGAGGAAAAAAATCAATGTGGGGTGTAAAAAGTTGTTAATTTTTGAGCAGGTACACTGGTTTTGCATTGCATCCAGTTGGTATGTAGTACATTTAATACAATAAGGTATAGTTAGGTATTTGCACTAATTATTTGAAAGTTTGCATTCTTTATTATAATTTTTCAGTTTAAATAATGGAATAAAATATGTATTAAAAAGTAAAATATTAGCCAAGAAATATACAGTAAAAAGTGGAAAAGGGAAGCGAAAAATATTTAGTCATCCTTTACACTAGATGAATGAACCCTGCAGAACTGCAGATGCATTTTTCATCACTATAAGCGCTGGGTTCTGCTGCAGAATTTTGGTGAGTTTCAATGAACAGGCTATATACCCACTGGACCTGGTATTTATTTCTTTGAAAATGTGTCCATGACTTTCATTGCATCTTTTACTAATAAAGATGCGAATTTCAAGTGCTAAATAGCTGCAGAAAGGTCAATGAAGTTGGGTTTAATAAAAGTGAGTGAAGTGATACTATGCTTATTATGAAGAGAGGTTTTAGCCTTGGCAATGCAGATTGCATCTTTCACATCAAATGTTTTGACATCTTCAAAGCAGTTTGCATAGTAGATGCCTGCTATCCACTAAGTTCCGCAGTAGGTGATGGTGAGTTCTGATGGAAGATGTATTTGTGATAGCTTTTCCTTGAAAACCTGTTGCAGTTGGGATTTTCAGAAAGACTTTCTTCATAGATGAAATAATGTTCACTTCTGGGAAATTGATGCTAACCTCTTCAGCGATCGGTGCAAGCTGTGAACAAGACATGTGATATGAAGCATGTTAGGGTAGAAAGGCTCTCCCTCCTTAATCATGTAGGCCACACTGTCAGAAATAGGAAGTAGAATATCCTAAACTTAGGTATTCATTTTTTACACTAAACTCCATTTACTTACTAGGAAATAGAAGCTTCTCATCACAGTTTTCTGCTGGCCAGAGGATGCTTATAGCATCTCTGACAGTGCAGGCTATGGTGCTATGGCTTCTTTTGTCCAGAATCTTGCATGATATGAAGTGAGGCTTATCAGGCTTTGCGGAGTCTTACTTGTCTAAAATTATGTTAACGATAAAATGACAGTATTGATGGTCTCATCTACTTAAAGCCAGATATTAGAATCCTGTAATTCTATTCAATAAATTCAATATTTTCCTAGTATAGTTGCAGCAAATATTTTTTCCTTAAGGATGATTTATCTGGTATCTTTCGGCCACTGATGTCTTGAAGAAATTTCCTGAATACCAGATTCTGTACACATACCATATCTCATTTGCTAGCACCTCACATAAATGTATATTAAAATTGTCTTCTGAAGAGCCAGAAAAACCTGCAATGGTTTCCTCTCAATGCTGCTGATATTTCCTGCAGACTCTTGATGTTGCAGAAAATGTGATTTTTGGTCACAACTCAACTGCTTTTGGCAGACCTGACAAAATGCCATTTTGCTATTTGTGGCAATATTTGGATCCGCTGGGGAACCAACCAACTTTTAGAAGGCATCTTGCTGGAGCAAATACTATTAATTACCTGCAAATGTAAGCTTCTTAAGAATGCCTTTAGTTTGCTTATAAAACTGACAATGTCCTTTATTGCAATGCTGTAATGCCTCGAAATATAACAATGAATGAGATGCACAATGTTGGCTAATCTTATAAAATTAACTTTTAGTAAAACATAACATTAACTCTTAATGTGTGTTTTTCATTTGTTAGGTATTTTATTTATTGTATTATCGAATAGTTTAATGATTTAAAATAAATGACAGTTAACCAGTTTTAGGTTTTATAAGTTTTGACTGTTTGACTCCCACTATAATGAAATGGATAACTATGTTAAGGCATCATAGATAGCTAGCAAGGAACAAAATATTTTAAAACCTAAGAATCTACACTAATTATTCCAATTCATGCTTGCATCTTTACACTCCTCCATAATCTTGTTCATCACCATATTCATAAATGAATCAACTATATGAAGAATCTCCACCATATCTGCCTCCATTTAGTTTCAAGGAAAGTTTCTTGTCCTTGAACTTTTTCAACTCTGGTGGGTGTGTCTTGACTATTTTGAAGATCTCGTATGTATCTTTTATTATTAATTTGTTTTTCATGTGCATGTAAAACTTTGTTTGTTTCCTTGTCTTCCTACAGAGAGGCACAGAAGATACAACCACTCTGAATCATCTACATATAAACCAAATGGAGAAGAGTTTTTCATTGCTTATGGATCTGGGGCAGTTAAAGGATACGTTTCTGAAGATGATGTAGATGTAAGTAGTAAAAATGAATTTAAAATTCTTTTACCTTGCCCTAGCTCCCTTTTATCTGCTTAGAAGCCATAATAAAATAAATTTTCACAATATTTCTGTTTAGGTAGCAGGACTAACTGTAAAGAATCAGGTATTTGCTGAAACCACATCTGAGCCTGGGGCAGCATTTGTATATGGTAAATTTGATGGAATCTTGGGTTTGGGCTATAAATCACTTGCAGAGAATGGTGGTACACCAGTATTTTACAATATGTACAAACAAGGACTCATTAATAAACCCATATTTTCATTCTACCTCAACAGGTAATGTGTATTTTATATTGTTTTTATTATATGTGCTGATGAAAATATAGGAAGAGTTCTAATTATTACCCTAGAGTCAGTTTTAATGTTATACAATGTAAGTTGAAGTTCTATTTTTGGCTATGTTTCAGTATATTGTAATTTATTGAACTTTCATTTAAAATTTACTCATTGAATGTCATTCCCATTAAGTGTTTACCTTATACCCTATTATTAATAATTGAACATTTTCAGAGATTATTTCCAACAAAAAAAAATGCCTTGTAATATATAGGATATTTCTAATGAATGCTACAACTTTGCATTATAAAGTAACTATTATAGAAAAAAGTATGAGGCATCATTGAACAGAAAGACTTTCCAAATTTACTTACATTAAAAATATTCAATGTGACAACCACATGCAGAATTACAGACCATCCAAGTGAGTTATCAGTGTCCCTATATCAGTAATTTCCTCTTTCTGGTAATATTAGAGCTAAAGAGTTTTATATATAATGCATGTTACATGTCAGTTCTTCTGTAATAAAATGATTTGTGCACATTTAGCAACTATGAGCTGCTTTCCTGAAAATTTCTTTTTGAAGCACACCTCTTCTTTCATTACCATTTTGATCTTCTAAATAATAAGTGATTCTAGTGTTCACATGTACAATGAAGACATGAATCCTGCCAATTTTTTCTAATAGCACTAAAAATTATTTTTATTAGAGAGTTTGTGAGATATTCTTAATACTGCAAACACAACTTTATATAATGTTTTATACCCGTCTATTTTCATTTCTAATATCTGCAATTTTGCCCCTATTCTAGATCCATTTAGATTTTTTTTTCTGGGAAAACATCACATTGGTAAGTTGCAAATACATCTTCCAAGTTTGTCATATTAACTTTTATGAACCAAATTGGGAATCTTTGAATAAAATATTTAATAGATGAATATAAAACATTTTTTCCAAGTGGAATACCCACATCTTCTGCATGCTTGAGAAACTCAAGTGGAAATTTCATTAGAATGTAGCTATAAGCTTCCTTATGAAACTCTCTTACAGAGTCATAAAACATCTACTAATCACAATAATTCTCTTTCAAGTATGTTCTAACTTTTGTTCCAATTACTAAATCCATTGTTTCCCCCCCATCTTTTTGAAATTGACAAATTGACACTAGAAATTAAGGTAAATCAACCAAAGAGAAGATGGATTAACAAACAATAAATCATCAGAATACTAAGAAGTTTTCTTCTTGAAGATGTACGGCTAGAGCATCTTAGTTAAAGAAAAAATTTACAGAGTTAAAAGCAGGAGATGTACTCTTAAGGAAATAATGCAAGTTTATGTGTGGATTCTGTAAGAAAGTTTCATGGTTTCAAACTGCTTGGCAGTCTCATCTTGAGACATGGCTCAAAAACTCTACTAACTGATTAAGAACTAAAAAGGAAGCAAACATAGCCATTCTTTTGTTTGTAACTTCAGCAACAGTACTAAATGGGAATGACAATTTCATAGTTGCTAGGGTGCATGGAGGAAATCAGAGATTAATTTTTTTTCTTTTTGTAAGAATTTTTTGTTATAATAATTTTGCTTTTCTGTTATAATTTCCGTTTTGACCACAATGCCATTATGGTTGAGGGAAATTAGTACTAATTAAGACAATGCAGAATAGTTGGCATGTCAACATCTATGGTTTCAATGGTAGTAGCAATGCACCATTGTAGCTCTGGTAGATTTTGAGACATTGGTGGCCCATAGACAGAATTTTTCACATAATCCCACAGAAAAAATCATAGGCAAAAAATGTCAGTTGATCTTAGTGCCATATTGTGAAATGCCAGGTCATTAGCCAATCTAGTGGTGAAGCAGATGTTCAGTTAAACATCAAACTTCAATAATAATGGGGTGGTGCACAATCTTTTTGGGCAGGTAGCGATTGATTCCTCTCTAATTGTGAAATAAGGAATTGCAGCAGTATGTTAAGATGGATTATCCAGTTATGATATATTTAGCAAAGAAAAATGGGCTTAAGATTTTTTTTTGTGATATGGCACTAAAGACAGTGACTTTCAATGAGTCCCAAACATGCTCATGGAAGCTTGAGGGATTTCTGTGCCGCATATACACACATTATGGCAACTGACTGTCCTGCTTAAATGAAGTATAGTTTGTCAGAGAAAACTTGGAGGCCTTGAGAATTTTCATTCTCCATTATCTGCTTGCATTATCATAGAGGCCTGTTGATGTACATTTTTTTTTTCCTCCTCTGCCAAGGCTTATAGCAACTGCAATTTAATGATTTCATGGACAAAATTCTCCATATTGTTTTCTGGAGTAGCTGCAGTTCATGACTGATTCAGGTCAGGATAATGTGGGCTTCTGTGATTCTGTCAAAATTTGCATCTGATATAAGTGACTATATAGTGCTTTTCCTTAAAAACCAGTCTCTTAAAACCGATTATATCAATTTTAGATGTTATTCCAATATGGATATTTACGAAAGTACATGTAGAAATGTCATTTTAATGTTGTGATATAATTTGCCTTTGCTAGAGCACAGCATATGCTTTTACTTCATTGCTCAACATTGTATCTTTTATCTCTTGCAACAATAGCACTTCTGATCAGGCGTAAGAACATTTGTGCATACACAACAAGTAGTGATGTAAACTTGGAAAATTTCCCAACCATTGATACCTCATACGTTTTTCTATTAGTTTCTTTATAATAAATATGCAAAGTTGTTTCATTCATTTAGAATAATCCTGTACTCATTGCTGAAAACACCTCCATTTAAAATTAATTCTTCTAGCTCTGTATATTGGACAAAACATGCATATGAAAATAAAAGCAGATTTTCAGTTAATAGAGATGTAGAAATTTCTTTCCAAAAATTATGTACTGATCTAAAACCACATTAGGTTGCTATTAATGCATATTACACTATTAATAAGTATTTGATGAAGCCAAAAATTCTGTTTTTGCACAGGTATCCCGCATCGATCAGGTACATTAGCTTAAGTCCATTTTATATGATTTTTAGAATATGTAAAATAATTCTAGGTAATTTTACATAAAATATGTTTTTTCTTATTTTAACTTATTTATTTTTAAACTAAATCACTGTTTGGAAAAGGAAAGAATTCCTATGCAACCAGAAAACTAAATATAACTTTAAAATACTTACTGTTTTGTTCATTACAATTTTGTGATGTATTACAAACTTGTAGAATTTAGCCATTTGAATAAAATTGGTGATTAGTTTGAATGACTTAAGAAAAGTGATTTTAATATAATCAATTATGGAGTAGCGAATATTCTCCTCTTTTCCAATCACTGTTTCAATTATTTTCTTGAAATATGGATATAAAATCATGTTTTACATTGCATGACAATAAGTAAAAATCTAAACCAGGCAAAGGGATTATTACAAATTAGGAGAGGTACACTAATATTTTAAAAAAGGGGGGGGGGGAGAAGGAGCAGGCTGTTGAACAAAAGTTGTCCAAGTTCTGTTCGGCTTAGCATTTGATTCATGGCATCTCTCTGTGTTCAGATCTTATGGCCTTTAGCCTTATTCTGTTATCACCAGCCACATCAAGTTCTGCATGCCAGACACATGATCATCAAGAGGTTAAAAACAGATGTTTACAATGAACACTACCAAAGTTTGAATCAAATCTTCATGGGTGAATATTTTTTTGTTATTTTTTGCAAGTAAAAATAATGTTTAGTGTACAAATGATAATATAGCTTCCAATTGTAAAGACTGATTTGAATTTTAAGGCACTTATGCTTGGAAGGAAAAAAAAAACCTAAAGCAATCTTTGAAATTAGAACTATTTTAAAATAAAATAAAGGCAATGTTTTTTTTTTTCACTTTAGAATATTTAATAATGTGGCTTTTGTTTTGAAAAAGATGTTTAACTAACATGTTTGTGCTTGAGCATAAATGCCTTAAAATGCAAATATATGCTATCCATTAAAAGATATATTATAATTGTATTTTAAAATTAATTTTACTTGCAAAATCTTTCAAGAAGTTCAAGCAGAATCCAAACTTACATAATTCTTATTACTGGTCACATACTTTTGTTTGCTCAGTCATCACAGCACACGGCCTGAGCAAACCTGTTTCCTCTTTATGGCACAACTTGAACTTGAACGTGAACTGAAGGCAGCATTATAAACCCAACAAAATGCTTCCAATGCTTTCTGAATTGAACATGGTTTCTGCATTTTGCTCATCTATTTTTGTCTTATGGTTTATATGTCTACATCATTCCACATGCTCTTCTTTGAGCTATGCTATATTGTTGCATTTAATCTCGTATTGCTGTGGTGGCTTAGAGCACATTGCAAGAAAATCCTTTGTCTTGCTCAAGAAATTAAATTTTCCCAAATCTTTATGGTCTGATTTATGAAACATGTTTTACTTACACTACTTGTTAGATCACTTCATTAGAGGAAATTGATTTATTCTATTATGTTTTACTTTTTTTTTTTTTTTTGATGAAAGAATTCATTTTATTTTTCTTATGTTCAACATAAACATTATCTTGACCTTACAAATAAAAAAATGAACTACAAAATTTAACCATACATTTAATTCTCATTTAAAAATATCAGCATTATTTAGATAAATTAAAGAACTGAGTGACTTCTTACTTGAAAGTATGAGTTTCTTGTTATGTGTTAAGGAGGATAAGTTTGGCTCCAAGTAGAACAACTCAAATGTAATGCTGAAACTAAATGAAAATTATTGATCAGAGACCTCAATATACTTTTTGCTATATTCATTTTCAAAAAAGAATTGCTCGCAGTAACATATTGAGCCAAATATGGACATAAAGTGCCTTGCAAATTACAGAGATAAGAAAATTGTCCATCAGATAAAGGACTGAAAAGCTCCAATCCAGTTTTACTTGAACTCTGAAATAGATGCTGTTCTACAAATTTAAGTTCTATTTGCAATGATTCTGTTGCTTCATTAACATTAAAAAAGAATGGGTGGCTGAAAAGGGTAATCTTCTTGCCCAATAAAATTACATTGGAAAATATGCCATGAAATGATTCAGAAAGCAATTCAATTATGTTTTTACATTGACCTGAAGGTATTTCTACAGGTCACATAAAATAACTTCACCAACAGCCATACCACATTCCTCCAATATATCATGTTGTGTCAAATTACTGACATGTCATACTGATACTACTTGTACAGCACTCTGGTGGCGAAAAGTATTTTTTCTAGTGCAAACTACTTGTGCATTCCCTCATTAGCATAGCTACCAAATATCATTCCCATATGCTCACTACAGTTTATACTGAGCCACTGTGAGTAGTGTCACTTTAATTATAATCACCTTGTAATTATTAATACAACTTTCCTGCAAGTTATATTAGTTTAAAAATATGTACATAAACCCCTGGCCTAAATGAAGCATAAACATATTTTTCCTTATAATGATAATTCACAATAATAATAAAACAATTAATTATAAGCATTGCTTTAAAAGTTGTAAACAAATAACTGGAGGACACCTAGTTCTGTTCATACTTTACATCAAAGTGATGTGATGTTTAGTGAAGGCCCTTATGTTTATAATGTGCACCCCACATATTAAATAATAAGCTTTAATTTCTTTTTCTGTAAATTAAAATAATTTTTCTCTCTGCTTCCAAAAATGACACTGCAAAGTCAACGCCTTGACTCCTTTTGGTAAGGTGGCCAGTTGTTAAGCATGATACAGGTGGTGGTTTGTGGAAAGAGGCAATTCATACTGTGGAGGGAAAGTGCATTAAATGCAGTTAACCCCATTCCTAATCTAAACTAATATAACAATGTATCTAATTCTAATGAATGAAATTCTAGCATTTTGATACAAAATTTGGACGCCCCCCAAGAATAGGATGCTGCATTTTCTAACAATTTACAGGTCTAGATTAAAACATTTAATGCTGACCATATTTTAGATATGCTATAATCAACTAAGCATTCTGAAACAAAATATATACTGTATGCTGCAACAGGAAATTTCATCCTCTGTCAAAATCTCTTGTCATTTCACATGCAAAAGAAGTAATTTCCAATATTGAATGGAAGCATTAGTTAACAATTACTGCAAAGGATTCCAATCCCAAAAATCCCTGTTTGTGCCTTATGACAATGTTATAAGTCACATATTGGCTCTAGAATAAATGGGGCATCTCTCTTCTTTTCTCATGTTCCTAACCCTACATCTTTAATTAGAATATTGACTGTTAATAGTTGCCACTGATAAGTTTCATGTAATATGTGCATATGAAATTTTACACTTTGCATCTACTGAGTAAGAATAGATAGTTTACATGATGTGTAATAAAATAAATGATAACATTATTATTAAAAAACTCAGTTCTTAAATGCATTAGCCACAACACAATTGGTATAATGCAACAACAATGGTATCTGATAGCCTGCAGACAAAGGCAGCAAATGGACAACTAAAGAAAAAAAATGCATACAAGTATGCTACTAAAATATTTAGAGTTTATGTGCCAGTAAATGTAATAGAAAACATTTGATATGTAAATTATATGTTAAAAGCAAAACAAAAACAAGTGAGTTAAATAGGACACATTTTTCACACCTTTAGATTTAAGATTACAAGGTTATGCATAGCAAGTTTTGGCAGCCAGCAAGTGAAGCAAGTTAGTGCATCATTACTTTTATTATGTTAGTTGTTATATCATTGTGATTGATTTAGTTTGAGAGGAACTTTAGTCTATTCTGAAAAAGATGTTTTTCAAACTACACTAACTAATATAAGCAAACACTATATATGTTCTAATATTTATTTCATTCAAAATTATTCCAAGTATTCTGTCACTCTTATACAATGACACTCAAACCAATTAAAGATATTGTGCATTTTCCCATTTAACACATTGTTGCACTCAGAAAAGAATAAAGAGGGGAAAATATTACTGTAAAGATAATATTCCTTTCGCTTTCCCTTCAGGGAGATAGGAGCAGAAGAAGGTGGAGAGATGATTCTTGGTGATTTGGATGAAACTCGCTTCAAAGGTGGCATGAAGTGGATTGACATAAACAAAAAGGGATACTGGCAGTTTAGGATGGACAAGTAAGTGTGCAAATGGTTTATTGTGGAAAAAGATCTCCTATGTGATATTACAAAATTAAATATCTCTAACAGGTAATTTGGCATGCTTCTCCTTCTTTTGTTTTGCATTTTTTTTCTAATTCTTTCCGTTTCTGATAACAGTCTTCTTTTCTTTCTCTCCCTTCCTGCCATAATCCACTCATTTGGCAATCTTTCCTGCTTCATATTTGAATATGGCCAAACCAATTCAATGGTTTTTCTTTTAAATTATCAGATATTAAATTTTAATTAAATTAAACCTTCTTCTTAATGTCCTCATTAGATGGGGAAGAGAAATTGAAAAAGCTAAAGGCATCAGCATTGGTAAAGGTAACAGGCTCTATGTATTGTCAGAATTGTCTGTATAAAGCACCAGAAATAGATATTTAAAAGTATATAATATTAAGATTGCAGCATGAATGTGATATGGCATTTTTAAAAATGAAAACTTTCATAGATGAAGTAGTTTCATATTAAAAATGTTTTCAATTTAAAGCTATGCTGAATTATTTAAAACTCCTATGTTTCAAGGTCCTTACAGACTTCCTGATTCAAAGAGATGTTCCTGCTCTGACTGATGCCTTGCCAGAGATTGATTGAAGGCCAACAACAAAGAGAGAGAGGGAAGGAGAGAGGAGGGAAACTACTGTATGTTATTGTAACCTTGGCCTGGATCCAATATAGAATTAAATATTGAAAACCAAGTCACACAGTTCACTTTTATCCCATCTTCCATATGGCAGATTTATAGTTAACATTTCATCTGTATTGGAAATGCTACATAGAACTTGGGAACTCAAAGGAGGCTGCAAAATTATGTTTGGTTACATAGACTGTTGTACAGAGAGGTACTTGGCTACCAATGATGTTGGTAAAAAAAGTTGTCCAAATGAAAACATTAACAACAAAAATGGATAAGTTATTTGTTTCGAATAGGGATTTGGAAAGGAATGGGTTTTTATGGAAAATGACAGAAAATAATGCAAAGATGTTTTGGAAAATACCTAGGAGATCATTTGAGGATATTGAAAATAAAACTATTATTTTGAACATTTTAGAAGAAAAGAGGTAATTAGTTTTTATATCTCATTAAAGAGAAAATGGAAAACAAACAAATACATTAATTGGCTAAAGAAAAAAGAGGATCAGCACAGATGAGAGTTGGAATATGGCAAAAAAAAAGAGCCCAAGAAAGAGAGATAAACAGGGTGCTTGATCTTCATGTAAGAAGATAATGTTGAACATATAATATTCAAGTTCATGACACAAATGCTTGGAGAAATAAATTTGGTAATTAAATTGGATTAAAATGGACAGAAAACCAAATATTTGATAAATATTATAACAAATTGGGCCATATTATGGCTAAGGGAAAAATAAATAAAAATGGACAGTTAGAAGAGAGGAGAAATGAACAAAAAACCAGTGCCACTGCTTATAATATGAACCTTTAGAACGAATAACTCCTTTTTGTTGTAACTTCATGGGATACCAACCAAGTGAGCTTTAAGTTGAACTCCAAGCTTTTGACCATCTTTATTATGGCCTTCCTCATGGTACTGAATTCAACAGTTATTTATACTAATCCTAAGGCCTGATTTGGCTTCAGTAGGAGCAGCCAAAAATGAGTCAGAAAGTATAAACCTAGATCTGGATCTTGTGATTGGCTTACTATTCAGCTAATCGCATGTTGTGCTAGTGGCCATTCTCTATGTAGTTCATAATCTTTCACACTCTTTGTGATTCTACTGGCAATGGCAGACCAGAGGTGCTGGCTGCTGTACTCACATTCAGCATCTTTCACCCTTGCGAATTCAGTATGTTAAGAAATGCCACAGAATAAGGATGGACAAAAACTTCAACAATGCATTTAATCCCATGAAACTATTAAAAACAATCGGCACAGAGAATACTTAAAATCTTTTGTTAAAATATATTGTAATGTATAATTTATTTTATTGCCTAGTAATTTAATATTAATTTGCGGATTAATTAATTTATTTATTAATCGAACACCCTCATTTATAACTCTTAAAATTTGAACATGCAAATCTTCTGAGAAAACCCATTTTTATAATTTCAAATTTACATACATTTTCCACTTTTTTTTAGTTTTCCATAATAATCTTATCAAGGTATTTATACTTGTTTACTTATTTTAAAAATCTCTCAATACCATTATTTTCTACATAACACAGTTATTTCCATTATTCCATGTATCAACATGCATTTAATGTTATTTATTATGGATACACTTATATTTCTAAGAATAGCTAATATTTTTTAATTTAACATTTTGTATATTTTCAATTATAACCAAACAATTAGTTTATCTGGATTTAATTTTGCCAATTTTTATTTTATTTTCTCTCCTTTTTCTATCTCCAAATTATCATAATTCTCAGCTATTACCATGTGATAATAGATAAGAAAATGTAGTATTTTTACTTATAATTCCCACTTTATCACATTTTCTTTTTTCCAAAAGCTTTTTGAATACATACTATGGTTGGAATAGATAACCGACAGCAACTATGATACAAACCTGTAGTAAATTAGAATGCTGCCCCAATTCTTGTATTTCATCTTACATATTTTTACACTATTCTTGCAAACAATACTTTAATTGTTCTGCCCATTATGTTGTATACTTTAGTGACTGCTCAATGACTTTTTCATTCTTCATTTGTACTCATAAATCAGCATTAAAATTATTTTTCATCTTGGTTTATAAATACACAATACAAAAAAACAGAGTAACAGATAATTTGCACCATATGATAAGATTAAGACAGATGTAAATAAAGTCCAATTATGTTTATTTTATTACATGTAATAGAGTATATGAGTTAGGTAAAAAAAGTATACCGTTTCCTTAGGTAAACAACAAGGAATTATCAGCATTACTGTTTGCAGATCATCTTATTATGTTGCTCTATCAAAATCTATAGATATTTTAATAAGGTATTGCAAAGAATGGGATTGACCATCTCCTTGGTATAGTGGTTAGCATTGCTGGCTGCTGGCTGGGAGGCCCGATTCCCAATTCCTGCTTAAGAATTTTTCTAAGTTAGGGAGGTCTGGAACAGAGGACAATTGGGAAGATGGCATTCTTCGATCACAAAAGCTAAATGATAGGCCACCTGCTATACTGCCCTCTATGAATGAAGTCTAAGGCGGAGATAGAAGAAGCAGAGGTTGCCATAGCAGGCCAAGGATCACCCCAGTCTGTAGTGCTAAATGAGAAGAGGAGGAGAAGAAGATAGAATGGGGTTTGAGGATTAATAAAAAGAAACCAAAAATTATGTTTTTGACACAGGAAGTAAACTATGAAGAGACAGAACATGGTTGGAAGGAAAAGAAATTAAAGCACCTAGTAAAATGATTTGACTATATTGGAGTGACACTTGCAATGAAGGCTGAATGGATCAGAAAAGAAATATGCTAGCTAAAGAGAAATTGGCCTTGAAAATGAAAAGATTACGTGCATAGGAAAAATACTGGAAATGAAAACATATTGGAAACAATTTATAGTGCGATAGAGGAGACAAAAATATTTTATGGGATCACAGTGTGTGGCCTAGATGAAGGATGGGCTATATGGATATAATAAATATATAATTTTGTAAACAATGCCATGGCCTGACTTGTTAACGCATGGATTCTTGAGTGAGAAATCTGGAGTTTAATTCCTGTCAACGTCTCTCTGAGTTTTTCTCCAGGTTTTCCTCAGTCCTCATTAATGATAATGCCAGGTAGGTATCCTAAACTTAAGCCTGGAACATTTCCTTCCCAAAAAAATTCCTTTTCATTTCATATATCATCAGTATCCACTGCATTTGATACCCCAGCAGTAAAATTGGGAATTAAACACTATTAAACAAAATTGATGGAGATAGAGGATGCTTAGTTATGTGAGAAAAAAGTTAACTGGAAGGAATGCTGGGGAAATAAATTACAAATCTTTTTAGAAAATATTGCAATGGGTTATATGTGGAGCTCAAGAGAGCGTAAAGTTAAAGGATTTTGGACAGAAGTAAAAGATAGGGTTGAAGAACTTGAAAGGCAAGAAAAATTTAATAGTTTTAAACATAAAAGTTCACAGATCTAAAAAGAGAATGAAGCAGGAAAAATTATGTGAATTTGTGATAATCTTGTAGGGATAATATGCATGGATTAGAACAGGTTTTCTGAAACTTAAGGAATTAAAAGAGAATGTTAATATGGATAGGTATACATTCTGTGGGGAAATAGGAAATTATTTGCCTTATGTAAAGAAACAAAAAGATGGAGAGATTTACACAAGAAATGGTGTTAAGGCTTATGTTGAATAAAATAGGAGATATAGATACTAAGAAACAAGGGAGAGTCTTTAGAAAAGTGGGAGAAAAATGGTTCAGGAAAATGTGGATGGAGGTAGAATAATTTAGAACATCTTTTCCAAGTATAAACCAGGACTATTGTTGTAAATAGATCCTAGTATATCTACAATCTTGATGTTAAGGTGCAATAGGATCTGGAAAGAAAAAAAAGCAACTCAAGAATAATGGAGCTAAATATAGGTTGAGAAGAAAATTTATGATAACAGGAGATGAGGATAGAGAGTATGGAGGGGGCACTGTCATCAGGAATCAGATA
This sequence comes from Metallyticus violacea, assembly GCA_030762175.1. Lineage (NCBI taxonomy): Eukaryota > Metazoa > Arthropoda > Insecta > Mantodea > Metallyticidae > Metallyticus > Metallyticus violacea. The sequence goes on from CM060835.1 coordinate 30,942,601, forward strand.
ACAGAGTCCTTATCCTGATAAGAGTAGGGTAGCATCTTTTGGAAGCACCAAAGGCTCTGGATCCACTAATTTTAGTATAATATATGTGTATATTAATTTTTATATTAATTATATTATTTTAAATACATGAATTTAGATATTTTCCTCTTGTTTATATTCCTTATATGAGCATGCCAAAAATCTGTAATTGTAATTAAATCTGTAGTGTAGCCATTATTTTGGAAATAAATTTATAATTCATTAATGTAAATGCTCATTTTTTTCTGATTGCAAAGATATTCAAATTATTTATTCCTTGCAACATTAGGAAATATAATAAAGTAAAAGAACAAATCTTAAAATGTTTTTCTCTTCCATTCTTTACTTTTATTATGCTTTAAAGTTTTGTATCCATTGCCAAATGGAATGTTATTTGAAAAGAGTCTTGAATATACTGCTCATGCTACAATTTTTCTTTAGGGTACAAGCAGGTGAATATGACCTATGCAGATATGGATGTGAAGCCATTGCAGATACAGGAACCAGTTTGATAGTTGGTCCTACCTATGAAATTGATCTTATACATATGGTAATTGGTGCAGTTCAGGATCGCAATGGAAGGTATATGGTAAGTACAAATCATTTTTGTCATACAAAAATTAATATTAATAGCAATTATACTTATTAATGTAATTTTATAATATAAAAAATAGTGTATGAAAGTTATTTATAAGGTTATACAAATAGTATGTATTTGTAAAAATTACTTTATGGCATTTACTTATGCAATAAAGTATAGCATTATAAGCTAAAGTCAAAATATACTATAACAATCTCTTTTATTTTACCTAACTAACCACTGAACCATAGTCTTTGGCTTATCAGTGGTTTCCTACCAAAATATCAAGAAGTCTTAGGTTCAGTTAAACCTCAATATTATATTACTTTAAAATTATACATTTTTAGTAAATAAATTTCATATAACATACAGGAATAAATAAACAAACAAGCGTATAAATTATATTTTCACATATATTTGTCAATGTATTATAAGTATAATGATTAATGGGAAACTATGCATGCTGAGTTCGTCTTACTATCTGCTAGTAAGATAAGATAACGGGGGGGTTTTAATGGAGTTTTGGAGACCTCTGGCACATCAACCTATAAGGCTTATTGTGCTACCAAATTGGAAGAGATGCCTCCTCAAATCTGTTCCTTGAAGAAGTTGTTCTATCTTCGTTCCAATATTAGTGCCCATTCCCAGGTCTTCCCTGGTCATAGAAAGATTCTTACCAGAAATGAGCTCTCAAACAGAATATGCAAGGCAGTCTCTTCATTCTATTTTATATTTTCATATTCTACATAGGGTTCATCTACACTGCTCAAAAAAATTGGAGGAATATATGTTTAAATCAAAGCCCCCAAATAAATATTGATGCAATGTAATTTTTGAAAAATGTTATGTTTTAAAGTACTGTTTAAAACTAGAATAAGAACTTCGAGGATTTGTTAGTTTTTCTATGAACAAGTTAGTGAAGTTTCAAGAATGTTGAAACCAAAATGAGCACCTTTGACTTATTTTTTTGAAAACAGGTTTTACTGCAATCTGTGGTAGGAAATTGTAATTTTTTTGTTCTCTGAGGCTAATACAGAGCAATGAGACATCTGAATGAAACATCAGTCAAACAAGTATTTCGATGGCCATTCCATTTGCTTTGTCTCCAGGATTCTTCATGTCAGCCCTCCTGCCATTCACAAGGTTTATAGGTGATATACAGACACAGGTGGATACAAGAAACAGCCCAGACAAGGGCCTAAGAAACAGAAAACAGAAATACAGGACAGATATCTTGTCCTATCAGCTTTGCACAGATGCAAATCTACAACGAGAGATCTACAAAATGATGAAAAACAACAACTGTAGTGATGATTTCTAATCAGACTGGAAATGAAGGGTTGAAATGTAGAATCTCTTTTGAAGCCCCTCGTTTGACACATCAGCACAAGGAAGCCTGGCTGAGATTTGTTCAGAATCATTTCAACTGGCAGTTCTACAAATGGAAGTCTGTTCTCTTCACAGATAAGTCAAAATTTTATTTGATGAGTTGCTATGGTTATACATGTATATGAAGATGTCCTTGTGAATGTCTTGCTCCAGCCACCTTATTCAACATGACAGATTTGGACGCAAGTTTGATTATGGTTTGGGCCAGCATTACTATTGAATCTCAGATAGAGCCTGTTGTTGTCCCATAGCACATGAATGCTGATGTTTACATTTATGACATCCTTCAACATGTTGTACCCTTTGCTTATGGTATGGACTCTTAATTTTCTTCTAATGCATGAGAATGCTAAATCTCATACAACACGAATACCAAAGATGTCCTGCAAGAATTCCAAATTTGGGTGATGGACTGGCCTGCATGCAATCCTGATCACAGTCCAATTGAGCACCTGTGTGATATGCTGGAAAAACGTGTTTTTGAGTACCTGCTGTGCCACAGAATCTGGAAGAACCCGTAAATGCACTCAATTTGAATGGGAGAGAATCCCACAAATATTTATTAGGAGGCTGGTGCAAAGCATGCCATGTAATTGTTATGAGGTCATTCAGTTCATGGAGGACATACTAGGTTCTGAGTGTTGAAATAACCATGGAAACATTGCTTACTAAACAATGTAACCTTGTATTTCCACTGTTTTCTGTATCAATCAATGATTTGTTCATGTTTCTAATCCTAAGAAATTAAAGTTTGTTAAAATGCTTATTCTAATTTTACACAATTCTTCAATTTATAGTTACAAATTTTCAAAAATTAAATTGTATCAATATTTATTTTGGGAATTTGATTTAAACATCCTTTAATAAAGTTTTAACAGCACCATCCATAGGGAAATTGTATATATAATAAACTAACTGATTAATTTAAACACTATCACCATGAATGGCCAAGGTTGTAAGGCACAGATTCCTGAGAGTGAGGTCTGGAGTAGGATTTTCACCAGAACCATTCTCATTGACTGAGGTTTTTCCAGGTTTTTCTCAGTCCTCATAAATGGCAAATGCTGGGGAAGTACAGTAAACTTAGGCCTGGAGGACTTCCTTCCTTAAAAAAAATCACTTCTTAATTTCTCATTTCATTTTATGTATCATCAGTGTCCACTGCTGTGATGTCCCAACAGTAAAAACGAGCATTAAACACTATTAAAAAAAATAAATTAAACAACTGAATAAGCAACATTTAAAAGTAAATTAAATAGATTTTTAAATTCATATGATAGCCTTCTTATAAGTTCCAGTTGTGAGCATTGTTAACTGAAACATGATTTTCTGCAGAGATTTTTTTCTTGAATAGTGTTTAATGCCTGTTTTTACTACTGAAGCACTACAGACGGTTCTGAGGAGTGATATAATACTGTAACTTCTCAAAAGTACTGATTAGTTAATCGTGATTATAAAACATCCTTTTAATAATTTGTTATATATCTCATATAAATACATAATTATAAATGTGTCTTTTTTAATCACAATTAAATCACAATTTTTAATTATCCTATGTCATTAATTGACTATTTGGATGAAAATGAAATATGTATATGTAAGTACTATGTAAGGATATTTGAATGGAAGAAAAAAACCCTTAGGCCTTAACCCTGCCTGAGTAAAAATAATAAAAAAAATTATTGTAAGATGTAATGGTTCTGTAGCAAATTCACATTGCCATTGTCACTGCTCTTTGCACATATGCTTAAATATTCAATATTATTTCAGAATTGTTGAGCACATTTGTCATTTTCATTTCATTTGTTGTATTGTTGATTCTCATTACCTCTATACGATTGGTATACCAACCATTACTAACATCTTTAGACGACTGCTTTTAGCATTCACATGTGCTATTTTATTACACATTTTCAGGTTAACTGTGATAATGTGCACCAACTGCCCACCATTACCTTTGTGATTAGTAAATATAAATTTGACTTGGAGCCTGAATACTACATTGTCAAGGTAGGTAATTTTATAATTCTTAGCTTAAATGTTCCACCATTTGAGATGCACTCAAAAAGTGAAGTCTCATAACACTGGTATACACAGTTTTTGCTGAATGAAAACTGTTCATGTTTTCTGATCCCTTACCACATAGAATCTCTCAAATCAGTCTTAGTTTTGTCTCATCGAGCTACAGTTTTTCAGAAATCAGTATTAAATGAAATAACACTTTTTATTATTTGTTCATTGAGCAAATGCATCAAATAGACATTCTGAGAGATTTAAACAAGATAATAAATTGTTCACTTTGTGAATCGAGCTACAGTTTTTCAGAAATCAGTATTAAATGAAATAACACTTTTTATTATTTGTTCATTGAGCAAATGCATCAAATAGACATTCTGAGAGATTTAAACAAGATAATAAATTGTTCACTTTGTGAATGAAACAGTAGGGTTAAATCTGAGCATTGGGCCAGAAAAAATTGGCCACAAAAAAGCAAATTAGTTCCTGGAAAAAAAAATGTGAAGTATGAACCATTGGTTTCTCTCTCTAATCTCCTCCTTCCAACACTCCATATTAAGTTAGGCCTGATGAAGCAATTTGTTACTGCTCTAAATAAGGATAGTCATTGTTTTAACTTTCTTCTTACAAAGTTCCCACAGAAAAATGAAGCTAAGATAGCAGCAGGTATTTTTGATGGACCCCAGATTCATGAATATGCAGGATGAGACCTTTCTTCAGTTGATGTACGAGTTAGAGAAGTCAGCATGGTTGGCATATAAAAAAGTGATAGTAAACTTTCTTGGCAACAAGAAATTTGAGAACCATAAAGGAATTGTGGAGGAAATTTTAGAAATATAGGGCATAGAATGAGTGCTCAAGTGCATTTTCTCAACAACTATATTGATACTTCCCTGCGAATCTTGGTGTAATTAGTAAAGAACAAGGTGAGCAGTTTCATAAAGACATAATACAATGGAAACCACTATAAAGGCCATTGGGATATGTAAATGATAGCTGATTGCTGTTAGTGTTTGAAAAGGAACACTCACATTAGAACTTTGAAAATAATGAAGTTTTCTTCTCTCTAATAGTGAAAAACGTTTTGAAATTCATAACATAGGTCTCTTTTCTCAACATATTCATTAATATTTAAGCTAAAATGAAACCTTCAAAAACAGTTTTGTCTTTGCTATATGTCTTAAAGCTTAATATTCTATTTATTAAGTAGTTTTTTGTATCAGGAATTTTCACAGTGAAATATAGTATAATATGATAAATGATTCTATTTATTAACTTGTGTACACTTCCAAATGATTGTAATTTTCTCTACAATACACGGAATGTAGCAGCACTATAGTTTTGTACTACATATATTTTGATCCACTTTTGCTGCAGTTTCTTTTGTGAAAGAATGTTATGGTATTATGGATCATTAAAACATTCCTATCCCCATAATTCCACATGATTGTTGGAGTCCCTCTTAATAAGAGGTTGTATAGTTTATAAAACATCTGTATTCAATAATATGTACATCACGATTCAAAGTTTATTCAGTTAAAAGTGATATATTTTTTGACAGCCACTTTATTTTTGTTGGTGATAGTTATTCTAGTTATAATTTTATTGAAATGATTCATGATGTTGTCTTTCATAGCAACCTTCAGGTGGTCAGACATTCTGTTTCACTGGCTTCCAAGGAGATGATGATGATGACATGTGGATCCTGGGTGATGTTTTCCTGGGCCGTTACTACACTGTTTTTGATATGGGAGAAGATCGTGTTGGCTTTGGATCTGTTCTCTGAATGAATAATAAAACACTTTAAGATAATATTGCTTAATGCTCATAATAAAAAAATAAAGTCGTAATTCTGTATACTAAATTTGTTTTCTTTAACCAAATGTTATATATCCTGCAATCTGAAAAAGTGAATACATTTAAATATATAAATTAAATGATTGATAATCACTTTCCTTTTAATAACCAGCCATTATCAATACTTCCAAAGAATGTGAATATGGCAAACATTTCTAATGGATTGTTTCTTATTGTCAGTAAAACTGCATAAAAAATAAAAGCAGAATTATCACAATAAGCTAATTACTATCCAAAGATAGATTATTTAATTTATATATTGTCTGCACCAATCCCCCTCCCCCAAAAATACTAATAAAAAGTGGTGGTACCTTTGGTTGAGATTGAAGGGATGAAACTTCACAACAATGCATATTACAGTTAGAGGCAAATAAACTTATGTGCGCTCATACAGGATAGTATCCAATAATCAGGTCTAATAGTTTGTTATTTAAGTATCTAAAATGAAATATTAAATTCATATAGCTAATAAATGGTATATTTATACAACTTAACAATGTTTTAGGCTGCTTGCAGATTTTAATATTAGTTTTTGACCTGTCACTCTATGGAAAATAAAGAGTTTATTTTGTTTATTTTTGATTAGTAATTCTAATTCATCCTTTTTAATGAAAAACATGAACTTGGGAACCAGAAATAATTCATTTCACTCAATATTCATACCAGATAAAATATATGAACCAGGCAAAAACCAGATGCCCAAAAGTCTTGAGACATATATGTAGTTCATGAACCTCCTTGCCTACATGAAAGCCTCAAGGTGATTGAACAAACTAATGTCATTTAAGGTACTTTGCCTTGAATGAATGAATTTTATTTCAACAAACAACATTTCAATTAAATTCCACATTACTCTTAATTCATAAATAGCCAAATACTATTAATAATTTTTTAATATTTAAATAATGAATGCAAAATTTTCCAATTTTATTGCCTCAGACCCCATTCCTGGTTCATCAACAGTTGTCTACTGGAATATCCAGGCAATGAGGATCTGATTCTAACCATAATAAAATATTTATTGCTCCACTTACAAAATCCAAATTATCAAATTGAATTTTACCAACCATACAAATATCTATCTAATAGTTGCTCTTTTTTCTGAATATTATACATACACATCTACATTTGTATGTAGAAATCAAATTTCAATTAATTACTCCATCTTTCTTCCTGTAACTATTTCCTCCAACTTTAAACCATTTCTCTCTTACTTTCATAAATGCTTTCCTAGCTTTAAACTGTTCCTATTTTTGATAAAATTTACTTTTTTCAATTCCCTACTCTGCAGACCATATCGCTTTTCAAACCCCAAACATTCCTCCATAACTCGGTTTTCTTGCACTTGAGGATACAATGCAATGGTGCATCTAAATTAGCACAAAAAGGGCAAACATCCATCTCCAGTTCTCCTCTAAGCTCCCTTAAATTTATAACCCCATTCTTGCCCAAGCATTCTCTTTATATTCTGTAACACATATACAAATGTATCTCTCTACCCCATTCCATTTTTCAAGTCTATATATAATTATAATGAACCTTTATCTCTTAGACTAATATATAAATCTTGTTTCTCAATATTCTCCAGTCATGTCCACACTTTTCTTGAAAAAACTTTTTTTAGATCAACTCTGCCATTCCAAAACTCTCCCATCCCAATTCCTTCTAAAATTTATCCAATCTTAGCAAATTAACATCATTTAATTTCATCCTTTCTTGGGCTATTAAACATTGCTTAACAATTTTTCCATCCTCCAAGTACTTAATTCTATAGAAATATTTTAACTTTTGTTTGACCACTTAAACTTTACTCCCTATTCTTCCCAGCTAAGGTAAGAGGCAGAAACTTATTATAGAAACCACAACACTTTTCAGCAGGAAAAGATAAGATAATTTTTAAAAAATGCACATATCATCCAAGGACTATGCAAAAATTTCAAAATATTCTAAAATATTTAATATAAGATTGGCACCTATAAATATATTTAATGTTAAAATTCTCCTGAATAACAATTAGTGACAGCATTCCACTGGAGAAAAAAAGTAAGTTTACCAAATAAGTTGTGCTTAATGCTGAAAAGTCTATATTGGAAAAACATAGGCACAGGGTTAAAAGAACACTTCATGAATATGAAATACAAACAAATGGAGAAATCAGCAGTAGCATCTCATTTTTACACAGAAAACCACAACATAGTGAATAAAACAAAATTATTAAAATCAGTACCTACAGAGTTAGCAACATAAGAGTAAATTTATACTTATAAATACATAGATTAATGAACTTCAAACTTGAAAATACAAACTTTAAGTTCATTACACCTCCACCAGAGCAGAATATACTCCTGAAAGTGTAACAAATTATCAAGCAGTTGATGGCTTCTGATGATGTAGACAATTGTCTGAGAAACATGTACCAAATTTAAACAAGTGGAGTCAATATGAGGTGTGTAATTTGAATCAAACATACAATGATTTTAATGGTTTCCTTATGCCATGCTGGGAATGGATAGTACATCATGTTTGTTGAAAAAGCTCATCAACTGTACAGCTATGAGATACTTTTTAACATATAATTTATTGAAAACAGAAGCAAGCATCATTGATCTGTAGTTGATTTTATTACATGTGCCATTTTTTTTTATGAAAGCTATATCTACACTAATTTTCAAACTATTCAGAAAAATACCTTCAACAACAGAGAAGTTGTTCTCCGTACTTGAGAATATTGCCTAAACCCGTACTACAAGTTTTAATAACTTTTATGGATACATCACTCCACTCTAAAGATGTCTGCATTTTGAGATGATTAATCATTTTATTTATATTTTGGTTCTTGGTGATAAATATATTAGGTTTGTTATTACAGAATGCTTATTTATAGGAATATCATTATTTTGCTCTGATTCTGCAAAGGAGTCAATCTCTCAAATAGAATTAAAATGGATCCTGCTGTAAATAATCTAATGACTTCTCAAAAAGTAAACCTATAAACAACATGAGGTAGCTCTTATGTAAATAACAAATTATGGTTGTTGAATAAGAATGTGCAGTGTATGTCTAACAAATTAGATAAAATTGAAATTATGCTACATGCCTGTAAACCTAATATTATTAATTGACTAATGACTAAATGAAATGCAGATTTATTTTAATTTGAACTATAAATTGCAACGAACTATTGCAGGCAGAATCATAAAGGAGCAGAGTGTCAATTTACATAAAAATGGTTTAAATTTTACTTTTAAAAGACTGAGTAAAATGCTGCATTTCTGAGATGACATTTGAAGTTACAGCAGCAGTTCCCAAATTTCTCGCATACATGACACCCTTTTTAAAATGAAATTACTGGTGACTCCTCCATCACTTTCCTGCTTAATAATAATTTGCAAGTTTGCACACAAGCTTCAACAATGTGACATCTATTCAATCACAATAGCCATTGTTGCACTGCTGCATACCTGGTCAAAATAATCATAATGCAACAGTTTAACATTAACATTCTTAATAAGAATATTTGTTCTTAAATATCCACCACAACCCCCCAGATAGAATTCAGCAAGGGTTCTGACCCAAAGTTTGGGAAATGCTGAGTTATAGCAATAAAATTTTAAATTGGAAATGAAAGCATAGTAACAATCTTTTTATACAGACCACCAAATTCTAGGTTAGAGGAATTTATGAAATGTCTGGAAAATTTACTAAACAAAATGTAAGAGTTAGGCAGATATAATAATAATAATAATAATAATAATAATAATAATAATAATAATAATAATAATAATAATAATAATGGCTGATATAAATATAAACTCCTGCTCAAACAACAGTGATTATAAATAACTAAATTATTTACTTACTACTTATAATTTGCAAGATACTATACAAGACCCAACAAGAATTATAGCCACCACATCAGCAATCAGCCATTTTTTAACTAACATGAAATGAAATTTTATTTAAATTACAATACACTATAATAATTTATTCTAAATTGTAAATTTAACATAATTATTCTTATTCCACTTCCTGAACCAATATCAAATAAATAAAATAATGATAACAAAATTAAAATACCACCTATCTATAATCTAAAAACCTTACTAATTCCCATCTTCAGTCTGTCAGTAGTTCCCTAATGGAATTTCAGAAGACAGAAAGATTCATTCACTACTTCAAAAATTATTATTAAATTCATGTACACTAATAAACACTAATTTCTAAGTCCAAAAAGAAATTAAAAAGAAATACCTTCTCTCACACATACACACACATGCATGCACGTGCATTAACACACTTTATACTCACATTTGTGAGTTGCTAAATATGGCCGTGAAAACTTCAACACTATGGTTTTTCTGCTAATGGAACCACTTTATACACATCTATCCATTTCTATTTTTAATTAATTTTCTAAAAGCTCAGTTTACCACAAGTTATTTACTTTCCTCTACCATTTAATTTTTACTTTGTCTAAATAGACACCAATCTGCATGTAACACTAATTAATATCATATTCAACATCTTTTTCCCCACCACTTCTGTAGGAAAATTGGCCCATTTCTTCATTCTTAATTGTCCTCTCATTGTTTTAGTTTCTTCACATTTGAGAATAGCATGCCAATAACTATCTTTCATCCCACACATTGAACATTCCTCTAAATCCCTCCCCCCTCTTAAGTCTTTCAATTTCATTACACCTATTCTAGTAATGCAATACCTTCCCTCGCCATTCTGTGCCCTATTTCCACATACTTTTCCCTACCTCATCCTATCTTTAATTTTCTTAAATCTTCAATAATTTTTTATTATTAAAACTGCTATTTCCTGGGTTTCAATATTACAATTCTTAATTTAATTTCTTTCATAAAACCTCTTTCTTTTAATTCCCTATCCCTCCAAGTAATCCCCAAGAAAAACTTTTCCATTAAAACTTTAATTCTACTGATCCAAGTATAGCACCAATAAGCATTTTCCTGCAACTTTAAACTTTATTTCAAAATTATAACTAATATAGAAAGGGACAGATTTGCAGTGGCTGTTCTATATCTCAGATCACTGTACACAGATAATCAATACTTTTGATAGTAAAGTGAATGACAGGGTAGTAGAATTTATAATATGGCAAACTTCTAGATTCAACAGGTTATTTGAAAGCTTAAATGAAGAAAGGCTGGGAATGATTTATGAAATGCAGAATAGTAATAATAAATGGGAAATCTTTTTTAATATATCAGCTTTGTATATAAACATGTCAAGTAAAAAACAGAAATTGAGTAAAATGGGCACCCAACTAATAAAAAGTCTATCTGAAATAACAATTGAGGTAAAAATTAAAGATTTATATTTGTTTATGCATCCAATAATTTATATATTTACAAAAATGAGTATGACAAACTAAAAAACAATATTTGCAGGCACTTATCTGTGATAAAAAGCATCAATAGTGATAAGATTGTGGGCTCAAATAATAAAGCAAAGGCTTTCTAGGAAATAGTAAAAGGCTATAAAACAAATGCAGATAAGCATGAAAATATAACCATGGAAAAAAAACTGTAAATCTGTAGATAGGTTCACAAGTTGTGATCTTGGTATGTGTTTTAATGTGTAAATAACTTGTATAGATACACATTAGGAATTGATGTAAAATGTTGACAATGCCTGAAACTTATTTATAATAAGTCTATGGGCAAATAAATAAATAAATAAATAAATAAATAATGATGATGATGATAATATTTATTTGCCCATAGACTTTCTTTGGGTTAGATAATGTATGACCATACTCCCTCAAAATTTAATGTTTGCCATTTTATTTTGATCTGTTACCACATCCAATATTATATGTCCAATTCTTCTACATATAATTTACTGCAAAAGCAGGCAAAACTAAGTGTTGCATAGCTGCCTAGATATTTACTGTGGTAAATAATGCAACAAAACTGGCTGACAGCCTGTTTAAAATTTGTGCGCCACTGAGCTAGAAAAGAGAATATAATATTTTTTTTAAATATTTTGGTAGAAGTGGAAACCAATACCAAAAGAAACAGAACCTTCTGCCACCTTAAATCTTTAATTGAAACAAGTATATAGAGTATATATTTGTATATATAATTTCATTATCTTAAATTAACTCAATGCCACTTATCTTCTTTATATTCCAAATTCTCAAATAACTTTCATTAACTGTGCACCCCATAATTAAAGAAAAATTCCTGGTCTATTTGTGGATCAGTTTATTAATACTACTCCAAGCATCAAGCATTTGAAATCTATGCATCACATACATTTCACAATTTAAAAGAACAACATCTCTCTCCCAGATGTTCTTTACAATGCAAGATGCATTAACTCAAATACAATCACCACATATGCTGAATATCCTTTGTCTACAGAAGTCTGCTATGACTGGTTCAATGACAATACTTCAATTGACAACAAACAAAAGTTTAGCTTCAGGCAGATTGTCATCACCTCAGAGCAAGGAATATGAAAGAATAAAGTGAGATACACTTGTACATTGCACATCAGAGTTCATAAGGCTGTTCTTGATTCAGATATGTTGCGAGTTACACTCTTTCTTACACTGTTTGCAATTGTTGCAGGAAAAATTATTCGGTAATTTAGTTCTATAACTTCTTAATATTTGGTAAAGGTATATAGAATCCTATTAATTGTAAATAACAATAGGCATGTTAAGTGTGGTGGACTTTTGTAACAATGATGTTTAATACACTAATGAATTTAATATAGTTAAGTTGAATTTGTAACACTTACATCACTTATTATTTAAGGAAGAAAAGAAGTTTTAAGAGCTAATTGCTCCCATCCTCAGTTCCAGATCGACTGCCGGCTTTGTTCTTCGTGTTGGTTTGGTTTGTCTCTGTGGCGGTTGGATGAACTGTATTAGGATGTCACTTGAGGGGATTTCAAAGTTAAACATGTGGTTTTTGTTCTTTCAGATATAAATGTTTTCCCAGACTGAAAGTTCTGTTTTTCCTGTGATATTTTTAAGTAGTTTGAGATTTATGTTAATACTATATGTTCCTTTCAAAGTAATACAAACAGAATTCTGGTTTAACAATGGGTAGCCCATTATCACCACTATTAGCAGATCTCTTTATGAACGCACTAGAAATCAGAATTACGAACGGTTTCCCCTGGTTGTTTAAAATATGGTATCGCTATGTTGATGACATCTTTGCAATAGTCCCAGAGAAACACCTAGAAGATACACTTAAGTTACTTAATCTACAAGAAAAATCAATAAAATTCACCATGGAGAGAGAATGTAATGGACAACTATCCTTCCTAGACCTTAAAATAATCGGGAAAGAAAATCACTTAACATTCGCATATATAGAAAATGCACTCACACCAATAGCTACATTAAATACAATAGTTATGACAGAGTCTCTAAAATATGCATTACTAAATAGTCTTACGCACAGGTTGGTAAATGTCCCCATGAAAAAAGAGGAGTATGATCAAGAGCTGAACAATATAATAAATATAGCCACAGAAAATTGTGTATAAGAAAGTAAAAGGAGAATCAAAGACATCAGTACACTTATCCCTAACAAAGAAGAAAATAGAAGATACAAAAAATTCACATACCATCCATCAGTCTTCTATAAAATCCAAAGGATCTTCAAAAAACACAATCACTTTAGCTCCTAAAAACAGTTACTCCCTAAAAAATATACTAAATTCTAAACTAAAAGATAATATTCCACAAGAGAAAAAAACAGGAATATATCAGATAAATTGCAATGATTATGAAAAAAATCTACATTGGAAAGACCAAAAGAAACATAAATAGAAAACAGGAAGAAAAATCAGCAATGGCCTTGGCATTTTGGAAGAACAGCATAGTATTAACAGGAATCCTAAACTACTTAAAAATATCACAGGAAAAACAGAACTTACAATCTAGGAAAACTTAATATCTGGAAAAACAAAAACCATGTTTTTAACTTTGAAATCCCCCCAAGTGACATTCTAATATAGAAGTTCTCTGCACTAGCAGAGACAAACCAAACCAACACAAAGAACAAAGGTGACAGTCAATCTGAAACTGAGGATGGGAGCAATTAGCAATTAGAAACTTGTTTTCCTCCTTAATAATAAGCGATGTGTGACAAATTTCACTTGCCTATATTAAATTTGTTAACAATAAGCATGCTGGCAGTAATAACCAATACCACACATGTGACACTCAGGGAAAAGCTAATTTACATTGAGTCACCATAAACAAAAAAATATCAGAACATGAACCATTTATCGAAAGTGTAATTTTGTACAATAAACTACCAGAGGCCCTAAAAATAAAAAAAAATGTGGAGAAATTTAAGATAGATCTAAAGGTACTTTTAACTGAGAAATGCCTATATAGGGTAGATGAATTGTAGACAATTGTAGAAAAAATGTGAAATTTTCCTTTATTGTGTAAGTGTGTACTAAAATGATCTAAGAATAAGTTACTGTATATCTGCTGATTTTGTTAAACTTTTGCTATTCTTTACAATCATATATGAATTATTTAAACTAATATTCTTAGATTTTGACAATGTCTGTAACTTGTGTACTCAAGTCTAATGGCAACAATAAAATTATTATTATTATTATTATTATTATTATTATTATTATTATTATTATTAGTTGCTATTCATGCATTATATACTTCCATTCCTGCTGCTAGAGCATGAAACTTATGACCTTAGTTGGATAAACAGTATTTTTAAACACAATGAGCCATTATGTCGAGGTGTGTATATGTTGAGCCCCACTGGCTTCTGTTATCTTAGCATAAAGACATGGTCTAATTTTGAATGCTTTCAAAATAATTTGCTTTTATTTGTTTGAAAATCCATCAAAACTCACTAGGAAAGGCTTTGCATCTATTTCAGAAGAATCTTAATTTTCTTGACAGAGTTCCTCTTAGAAGATATGAATCTCCTTGTAAGATACATTTGTGTGGATTGAATGAACATGTATCCAATCCAAGCATCAATTTAAAGAGGGAAAAAGTTGGACTGAAGAAGTATGTAGATGTAAGTATAAACTGAAACTTACCCGCTAGTGCTGATTGCTTTTATCTTTCTTTATATATTTATATTTACTTAAATAGCACTAAGTTCACAAATATTATAACAAGGTCTGGTGTAATCCAGGTTCTATTCCAGGCCAATATTTTGAATCACTCTGATATAAAAATTATAATTATCATACTAATTTTCACCATTCAGCTAACTATATTTAACAGTGTTTGCTAAGCCCCAGTCCTCAGTTACTTCCTACTGGTTTATCCAGAGGACTTTGGCACAGTCTCCTCTACTAAACAAAGAAATACTATGATTACACTACTAAAACATTTTATATAATTCAATGATCACCCAAAATTAGCAATAAATGTGTTTTCATTTATAAAACTCCTGCCCTTAAGTAAATTAACTCCATACACATTTAAACGTTTAATCTACTATACATATAATCATAATACCAGGGCCAACCAATTAGACAAGGCAAACATGGATCCTCTCTCCTGACTGACCATATGTTCTTAACTCCATACAAACATTCTCCAAGATTCCTAATTTGCCTTTGGTCATCAAACATTTTCTTTGTTGCAATTTGCTCATTTAACTTCAACCATTTACCATATGTTGCTTGTTGTCTCCATTCACTTGTTCCTAAGCAGCAATATATGTTATGCAATATATATAACAAAATATGTTCTATATTTTCCAAATTTCCACATATAGGGCAAACTCCATGTTCAGAATTACTTCTAAAACCCCTTAAACTCCAGATTCCTAATCTAAACCATGGCATCCCTTCTTTCTGCTGCATACACTTAATATATAATATACCCATCTCTTTTAACATGCCATTTGATCTCCTGATAGAACACTAGAGACCTTTCCTCCTCATTATAGAATGTAATATCTTATGTGTGTATCCTCAAACCTTACTCTAATATGTTCTAAAAATCCCCATTCAAATCATTTCTTCTTAACCAAATATCACCCATTCCATTCCTTGTTAACTCTTCCCCAACTTTGTTTATCCAATAGAAACCCCCTACCCCAGACACAATTATTTAAACTCATTTAAAGAAAATTATCTTTAACCTTGCTTGATAAGCAAAAAGCTAAGATTTCTTCAATTTGCTGCCAAACCTGCCTCTTAAGTCTTGTACATTGCAATAAAAGCAAAGGAAAACTTTTTGCACATTATATTCTAAAGTTTTAAGATTTCACAAGAAGAAAGAAAACAAGAATATGGATGATTTATTGTTACAAATAAATAACAGCATTCTGAAAATTTCCAGTCGCAATATTATGGACCCATAAAGATAGGAACGCCTGGCAAAATCTTCCATGTGGTGTTTGACACAGGTTCATCCAAACTTTGGGTTCCTTCTGTACAATGCTCCAGTTTTGCTTGTGGTAAGTTAATAATATTACAATAAAAACTTAAAATAATTTATTCTGGCAGGTTTTCACACAACTGTATTTATTCAATTACACTTAAATAATTTGTTCTGGCAGATTATCATACAGCTGCATTTATTCACTTCCATCAAACCAGTAATATACTTTTTGAAAAGAATGTCACTTGTTACAGCATCTTGAGAACTGAATGATCTAAGAGTGTACTAGGGCAAACAACTCTATCAACTATAGTAAACAACTCTGAGATAATTTTTTTTTATTCTCCTGATTCACTTTTTCCTTTGTTCTCACTCGCTTTAATTTTTTGTTAGCAATCAAGGTCACTGCTCCTTTAAAATGTTATTTTTCCTGGCGAAAAACATTTAGTCTAAGTATAACCTTTTGAAGTGGTAGTAATACTGAAATCATTTTAATCTCTGATACTGTTATCAAATTATCAAATTACACAAAAAGATAACAGCATGAGACCTATAACAAATAACATCAATTCACCAACATACCTGTTAGCGAAAAAATAACCTACATTTTCTCCTTAAAAAGAATACCAAAGCTTGAGTGTCAAAAACTCACAGGATCTGGTAGATAAATTAAAAAATTACAAAATTACAGCGGAAAATATCATGGTATTGTTTGATGTAGAAGCCTTATTTATAAGCATACCAACAAATAAACTTATGCTAATGTTAAAGAATTGGTTAAAATCCTTAGATCTATAAGCACAAGAAATTGAACATTTGCATTGAACAAAATTTCTTCATTTTCAACGAAAAATACTACCAAAAGGTCTCAGGAATAGCTATGGGAAACCCCCTATCTCCATTTCTAGCAGATTTTTTTTATGAGTTTGTTTGAAATGCATATCACCAAAGCCTTCCTTCTAATCTTCAAAACATGCTATAGGTATGTGGATGACATATTTGCAATAATTCCAAAAAAACATACAACAGATGCACTAAAACTTCTGAATTTGCAACACAAATCTATAAAGTTCACCATAGCGGAAGAAAGAAAGGATATCTTCCCTTCCTAGATGTAAAAATCATAAGAAATGAAGACTATCTTAGCTTCGGAATCCATAGAAAAGATATGCACACAGAAAATTACATAAAAATGACAGTTTTAACCCCCTTCCACATAAATATGCAGTGTTTTATAGTTTAGTACACAGATTAATTAACATCCCACTCACAGTAACAGAGTACAAATTGGAATACCAACAAATCATAAAGATAGCAGAAACTAATGGGTATAGCAAAGACACAATCATAAAAATCATTAATAAAATCAAAAAACAAAAAACAATAAGAGATTTTTCCACACTTAAAAGTGAAAAAGAAAGGTACAAATTCAAAAGTTCCACGTACCACCCAATTTACCACAATAAATTCAAACAAATATTCAAAGAACAAGGAATTATGTTAGCCCCGAAGAACAATTTTAATATAAAGAGCTTATTAGGTTGCAGAGTAAAGGACAACATTCTAACAGAACAAAAGTCAGGTATTTATGAAATAAAATGTGCAGAGTGCGATAAAAAATACATTGGAAAAACAAAGAGGAATTTGGAAATCCAGAAAAAAAGTACACTTTAGAAATATTCGCTTAAAACAAATTGATAAATCAGCGATAGCAGCACACTTTTGGAATAAAAATCATGAAATTAAACCAGAGACAAAACTACTGAAACAACTTCAAAATGCAATAGAACTTTCCACTTGGGAAAAAATTTTCATTACAAAAAACAAGGAAAACTTAATGAATTTCTATTTCCCTCCAATGGACGAACTCAGCAAGTTCCTAATAGAACCAGCAGATGCCGCCACAAGAATATCAAGAGACCCAACCGCCACTTCTAATAACAGTTTGTCTACAGGCTGAAGATGGGAGGGATCACTCCCGAAACATATGTCCAATTTTTATGTAAGTGCATGGAGTTAGTGTGAACAAATTTTAGTATATTAGTTATATATACACCACTCCCTTTTCAACAGTTTCGTAAGTATATTTAATTGAGTTTACTAAGGTTGGTGTCAATCTCTGAAAAGCAATAAATAAATTAAACAATATAATTTAATAAAAGGTAACGAAAACACTATAAAAATGCAAAGAATACAAAATTATAACAAAATCAATGAAATATTCAAATGATGCAATAGAAACAGCAATTGCTTGTTTTAGAATTCAGGCAAATCATTATTGCATTGCTGAACACTTAGCAACAACATATGCATTGAACAATTAACAAAACTAGGTAAAAATTAACTAATTCCAACTGATTGACTGAACTACTGACCTTTCCCCCCTGCCTTTGTTTTGTTCTTTATTTCTTCCAGAGATTATTTAGCATTTTTAACCCAGTTCAACCAAAAAATCTCTCTTTCATAGCAAAAGTATTCATAAAATTCTTTTTCTTTTTTATGCAATTAAGAAAGTACAAGCTGAAGATGAGGAGATTTTGTCACATCATAAAGCTATATATATTACCGCATCTTATCATCATATTTTACAGTATATGGCTGATAAATTATCTGAATAGAAAGAATTCATTTAAAACTAAATCAGTTACTTTTAAACCAGTTCCAGCAAATAAGATGATCCACACAAGGTTTTGAATGTTAAAAGGTGTTAACCCAGCTTGAGAAACACAATGAATAAAAGTACATGGTGTTTGCTTAGAGGTATCAAGAAATATATATTCACTATCTAGAAACAAAGGAAGATAATATTATGATATGTCTTACCGAGAAAAAAAATCTTTAAGTTTATGCAACAATAGTAATATTATGTATAGCTGCACATGCATGGCCATGAGCATGTTAAAAGCAAGATTGAGTATGGTTGCTATACATTCAGTAGAACAACAGATATGCTATAGTAAGCATGTAGATCATACAACAGAAAACTCAGTGCCAATATTAATTAAATTTGGAATCTAATATAGTGAAATACGCATCAATAATCTCTTCTGAGTCAAACTATTTAAACACTCTTTTTGGCTTCACTTACTGGAGATTTATTCAGTACAGGCTAGTAAATAAACCATTGAACAAAGAAGAATACAAGAATAAATACTGTACATGATAGAAGCCATTATTTCATATGGGTTCAGCAAACAGATGAGTAAAAAAATTTTTTTAAATTCTAAAAAGAAAAAAAGAGTCACAACTCTGAGTGATTTAACAGATAAAAAATGTTTAAAAAGTTCATTTACCACCCATTAACCAAAATGAAATTTAAAAAAAAAAATTTAGCAGCCTATATCAAAACCAATAAGTATAAACATTCAATGAAATTAAACAAAACAGATTTATGGCCGAAGAGAAAAAATCTGAAATTTACAAGATTAATTGTCAGCATTGTGAAAAACCTATGTAGGGAAAACAAAGAGAAAAATTAGCCATTAGGTTGAAGGATCATTAGAGAAATATCTATTATAAGTAAATAAAAAAATCAGCAATGGCAGCATATTTTTGGTATAAAAACCATGAGAAAGAAAACGGCACCAAGTTAATGAAAACAGTTCCAAGACCAAAGGAATTACACATATTTGCATTAGACACTATATTAGAGTATCTCGGAAAAACAATTTTACATTTTTAAGAACTAATCTGCACATATGTGTGTGTTAGTGTACGAGTGTTTTGGCTCTTAATAGTATTCATTCTCTCATGACTACAGTAATTGTCAAATACTGAAAGATTTTAAATATTTTAATAAATGTTACCTCAGGATGGTTTGCCATTTCTTAGCCCTGAATTAAAGTTCATTATTATTATTATTATTATTATTTATTATTGGATTTAATTAAATTTTATAAAATGAGATTGTCACTATATTTATTACAGAACAACATCATGCTTATGATCACTGGAATTCAACAACATATGAACCAAATGGAGAGGAAATCACTATTCAGTATGGTGCTGGGAATCTCACAGGATTTCTATCAATAGATACTGTCACAGTATGTAGTATCATGGGCATTCCTGATATTTCATTTTGCTTTAATTTAGCCCTTGAAGATATTTCTTTATGACTCTCATAATTTTCAGGTTGGAAACTTGTCAGTTCAACACCAAACCTTCACTGAGGCTACCAACGTTCCTGGTCTGTTTTTTGCTTACAGCCAGTTTGACGGTGTTCTTGGCCTTAGTTATTCCTCCTTAGCTGGGAACACAATTAAACCTGTCTTCTACAACATGTATGAGCAGGGTCTTGTTGATAAACCTGTTTTCTCATTTTATCTAAACAGGTAAGTTTAGCTTTCTAAATGAGTTCAATTTAAAGTATTTTATTTATTTATTTATTGTTCATAAAATATGATATAAAACTGCATATATTATTGGACATTGTCAAAGTTTCACTGCACTTCTATATTTTAAAAAGTTTGTTTCTATTTTATCTCAACGTTATTAATTTCTTATTTTTGTTCTTCTAATTACCAACGTTACAGTCAAAGTATGGTCAGTGCATGAAAGTTTTACCCTCCAGCGAGAATACTCCACAACAACCTGCCTTTCATTCTCCAGGTTTTCTTATTATAGAACATATATTTATTTTAAATCTCTTTCCATATGACAGCTTTTCCTTATTTAAAAAATAAGACATACAGAAAGTTTCTGGAATTATATGTTTAGCAATAAGCCTGTTTGTCTGTTGTTTGATAATAAATGCAATAGTTTCCAAGACAACTATCTTTACAAATCAAATATTTCCTACATTTGTTATAAAAAAAATTTAAGTTAAAAGTCTTCAAATTACTGGATTTATTTTAGTAAAACTTTTGAATTATGATATTCTTACAATTTTCATTGTGATTGGTGCTAAAACAATGCACATAATTCTTTTGGAGATGATGCACCATCAACAATAACTGTGTGATTGGTTTGCATAAAACAAATATGCAAGTACTTAAATCAGCAATGACTTTATTTTTTGACTTGGTTTATTTATGGGCACTCTTTAACATCTCAGGCTATCAGCATTCCATTGTATTCAGGGCGTGAAACGGCTGACAAATTTTGCTCAGAGCCCTCTTCTTTCAGGCTTGAGATTCTTTTACGTGCCATAAATGTATGGCATGGGATCCACGGCTTTACTTCCCTTTCAAAGGAAGCCATATTTAGGATTTTTACACCCAAAAAAATCCATCAAATGCGCGATCTTGGGTTTAGAAGGCAAGTACGGTTACCACTACACCACCAGGACCAACAACATCAGCAATGATCCCTGTGAGCCAAGTTCTTATTCCCTATGCAGAGATGAAGGCATTTTTAGGGATAGGTATGAGTGCAATATAAAAGAACCTCCATTATCATCTTGCTGTGAGGAAACTATGTGCTTGATGAATTTTACATACACAGATTGACAAAAGCTGAGAAACAAACATGTTTTGATTGGTGCAGGAAATGCTTACAAATTTGCTTAAAAATGCTTAAAATATATTTTTGGCAAAATACCTAACTGGTGACAAAACACAGATTTACTGTAATGAGACAGAAAATAAACATTAATTGACACAACAGATCTTTCCAGATAAAGACAAGCTAACGAAGATCAAAAGAAGTCAAAGCACCAGCCTTATGGTGGCCTAATTCTTTTGTCACTCTAGTTCTGTTACCTCTGTTCCACTAGAAAGTTGTTATATAGTTAATGCTTAAGTGGCATTTAAGCATTTGTTTACTAACAGACTAGAAAAAGCATTACAGTACAACCTCGAATACGTATCATTCTGCGCCATTACAATGCACCATTCCATATTGTAGAGCAGACAGTGGATTTTTTGGTCAATTTGGGCATGACATTAATTAATCATCCACCCAGCTCTTAATCTGGCACCATACAATTTTTTGTTCCAAACTAATTAGAAGAAAATGCAAGAGTGTCCTTTAACAATTCTTGCAATTAAGGCTTTCAATCAACTGGTGTTTGAAGTTCCTCTAGAAAAGTGTGCATATTGCATTGATGACTAGTTCCATCAAATGCATAAAATGTAAGGGAGAATAGTTAGAGAAGCAACTGAACCAAAAGCAGGAATAATAATTTGTTGCTATACATATCAATTTGCACAATCTTTCAGTGTGACTCTTGTGCCATTATAAAAACAATTTAACCAATTACTGCAATAGATATATAATAAATAAGAAAATACAGATAATTCACTGAGTTTGGTCCCCAGTACTTGCTTAGTAATTTTGGGAAGTCTAGAAAGGAATTCACCCAGCCTTGCAAGGAAAATTGGAGAGCTGCCTGATAGAGAGGTACAAGGATAGGTCCTTAAGTTTCTGGTCTTGCCGATGAGGCTTATCACCTTCACAAAACTCTTATCTGGTGTTATACCTTATCTGTTAAGTAAATACTTGCAGCTGTAACTTCTGCAATGCAGTGTTCAGTTGTTCAGATATAGTTTCATAAAGAAGGCTATGTGTAGAAGATTTTGACATGTTCAAAATGCAGTCTTGAGCAGTTATTAAGTTCTTCACAAAAGAAGGCTTACTCCAAATGAAATTATAACAGTGATTGGATGGTGTATATGGGGAAGTATCTCCCTCATATTCTACCATAAAAGAATGGACCAAACTTTTTGAATGGGTCGAGAAAGCATTGAAGATGAACAATGTGCAAGTCGGTTCTTGGAAATGCTCACTCCTAAAAACATTGCTCTGTGGAAGGAGAAATTATGGAAGACCGGAAGCTCAGAGTTACAGAAATAGCAGTCCTTCAAATTATTCATGAACATTTAAACATGAATAAGGTTAGTGCAAAATGGGTGTCTAGACTTCTTTCCTCAGTCCAAAAACAGCAATGAGTCATCTGTTTTCAGGCTTTTTGGAGCTCTGCCGTGGCAATGAGAGAGAAGTTTTGCAAATCAATGTTACAGAAGATGAAACTATGATCCTCTACTATGACCCCTTGTTCAAAAGAGAATCCATGGAGTGGCATAAACCTGGCAAAGCACCACCTCTAAAAGTCAAGGTCACTCAGTCAACCATGAAGATCATGGCCACATTCTTTTGGGACTATGAAGGAATACTCTTCATCGACTTCAAGGAGAGGAACACCACAGTAAATAGGGAGTACTATGCTGGCCTACTGCACAAACTATGTGCTTCCATAAAGAGAAAAGGCAAAGAAAACTGTGTGGTGATTTGTGCCTTCTTCATGAAAATGCGCCTGTACACACAGCTCTTGTTGCAAAGGAAGCTGTGAAATGTGGCTTCAAGGAGATCCACCATCCACCCTACAGCCCAGATCTAACTCCCAGTGACTATTTCCTCTTCTCAAAACTTAAGAAGGACCTTCGAGGAAGGAACTTTAAGTGTGTGTGTGTATGATGAAGTGATGGATGCTGTTTATGCCCATTTTGCAGACAAGACCTGAATATTTTTGGGGTGGGGAGATTGAAATGTTAATTCAAAGATGTGAGATTAACAATTGCAATAAAAGGAAGCTGTAATGAAAAATGAAATATAGTTTTTGTCTTTATCATACCTAGAAAATGGTTAGGCCAGAAACTTATGGACCTACTCTCATAGTAACCTCTGATCTAAAAATTTGCATGATAGCAATTGGTGAAAGGTGTCAGTATATTGATCATATGCTCCCCTGCAATATTGCCCTCTGCCAATGATGTTGCAAGATGGAGATAGCAGATGCAACATGGATTGTGTATATTACAGTTAAACATAGGCCAAGACTATAAAATATGCAAAAGAAAAATTATAGCCAAAGAAAATACATGCTATGCAGACTGCAAGATACAAAAATGAACCAATATCACTTGTTACATCCCCAAATTTAAACTTCAACAGTGTAAGAACCTAAGTGGGCTTTATTGGGAGGCTAGACACAAAATGTGTTAAATGATCCAAAATGGAGTCATTGGAAACCAACCATATGTGCATAGTTCCCCCCCCCTTTTTTAATTTGAGATGACTGAATAATATTCTCTAAAGTATTCAAAATCTCTAAATGTTCTGGTTGATGTTCCAACATCTATGTTGCAGTTATTATTTCAATTTATTTATTATTTTAATATTACAATCCCTTAAGTAGCTCCAATGTCCAACTTTTGCATATATAAACTTTCCTTGCACCATAAATACTATTGAAAAAACATTTAGCATCTTAAAATGTCAAAACATGGTTAAGATTAGATGGCAAAAAACTTCTAAGAATAGCTTAACAAGAAACAGATAAAAGGGAAATAAAAGAGAGAGCAAAACGAGTTAGAGCTGGAAATTATAGAAAGATTTGACAAAAATTCATGTACTTGTTTATTTGGTTTATTTACATATGCTCTCTAATAGCTCAGGTCATCAGTGTCCCATTCAATTCAGAGTATGAAACAGCTGATAAATTTTGCTCATAGGCCTCTTATTTCAGGCTCGAGGTTCTTTTACATGCTGTAAATCTATGACACGGGACTCAAAGTTTTATTTCCCTTGAGTCAGAACCTATACTTAGAAGCATCCATGTAGAAGGTTTCATTTTGAATTGGTTAGCAGTTAGCGAAATTTGGATAAAACAAACCTAAATAAGGTAGTTAAATTACTTAACAAAGGTAAATATTCAGAATACTACTACTTTCCCACCCCTCATTTTAAGGAATTTCCTATATTGCCTGTCCCATTGTCTAAAAATTTCTTCCTTTGCTCATTTTTTTTTATTTGTTTTATTTAAGAATGCTCTTTAACATCTCAGGTCATCAGCATCCCATTCAATTCCGGACGTGAAATGCCCGACAAATTTTGCTCACAGGCCTCTTCTTTCAGGCTTGAGGTTCTTTTTCGTGCTGCAAATGTACAACACGGGACCCATGGTTTTACTTCCCTTCCAAAGGAAGCCATACTTAGGATTTTTACGTCTGAAAAAATCTATCAATCCTGGCTGGGTTCAAACCCACGACCTTGGGTTTAGATGGCAAGTATGGTTACCACTACACCACCAGGACCGACTCCTTTGCTCATGCTTACTGTATGGTGGAATTGCATGTTGCTCTATAAAAAACTTTACTACCTCTTGAGCACCTCTTTCCTTTAGTTTTTACTTTTCGGAACATATTTAATATAATTTTGCATGAGAGCTTTGTAAAATACACAAGGCAACATGTTGAGAGGTTATATTATGAACATTTATTGAAAAACAGCAATTTTGTAAGAATAAGAAATAATTTATTGATTATTAATATTTCTATATAAATAAATTAGAATTTATTTAACTTTATCTAATTAACTGCTGAACTCTTTTCTTTGAATCATCAGTACTTTTCCACTGGAATATTCAGAAGACTTGGACTCAGCTTTACCTAAATACTTTTCACATAAGAAAATATTAGATACTTCCAATAACAATATGAAAATACAATAAAAACACCACAAATTAGTTTACCAACTATAAAATGATGAAACTAATAATTCTAATATTAATAATAATCCCACATTAATGGAAGGTGTTGATGAACAGTTTGAATGCATTAATGCAGAATATATTATCACTTCATTGTCATATACAGCTTTGTAAGTAGAATTTATTCATTTAACTAATAATAATGTTTATTAGTAACCAACCAAATGAAACTAACAAGTTTGGAGTTGCACTTCTTTCATTCCCCTTTACATTTAACACTGGTTATATATGTAATGGGAACATATTTAAATAAGTAATTTAAAAATATTTAGGTATTTATTAATTCATATAATTTTTATATAAATTGTGCATTTTGTTATCATTCCACTCCACTAGAAATTAGTAATATCATTAGAAAATTAAAATAAAAAACTTCTTCTAGCTATAATCCCCATTAGTCATTTGTGTAATGAGTCTTTAGACATCTTATATATTTCCTGAAAGGCTAAAACATTTGGTAATAAAGCCTCTGTTCAAAGAGAAAGTAATGCACAATAGGCTTTACCAGTATTTTAGTTCATAATCAATTTGGTTTTTGGAAAAAATGGAAAATGCCATCTGTAAACTCACTAATGAAATTTTAACACACACAAGCTTTTTATGGAATAAAAAATCAATATTTAAAACTATTTATATTCCACCTTGACAAAAGTAGCAATAAATTGTTCTTTTAAAAATAAAAACAATGCAACAGAGTGGAGAATAATTAAACTTGGAGTGCCTCAAGGATCTGTTAGGGGCCCTCTTCTTTATCTAATGTATATAAATGATTTACCCTTATCCATCCAATATGTAGGTAATAACTCTTCTATTAGCAGATGACACATGCTTATTGACAAATGAAAACAGCATTAATGGCTGTGCCTTTAAACTAAATCTAATTCTGAGCTCCTTGTGTGGATGTTTCAAAGCAAACAAATTGTCCCCAAATCAAAATAAAACAAATATTATGAAATTCATCACTCGCAGATCTCCAAATCCCCTATTACAGATAGGACATTAAAAGTGTACTTCTACAAACCAAAGATATTAAATTACTTGGTATAAGAACTGATGACCATCTGAATTGGAAAGATCACATTGATCTTACCATACCTAAACTTAGCACTGCATGTTATGCAATACGCACATTATTAACTTTGGATTCAATGAAAACTTTAAAATTAGTTAAAATATGCCTATTAAATCTATTCAACTCAATTATGAAACATGGTCTTATATTTTGGGGAAATGCGTCTGTCTTCCTATTACAGAAAAAGTCATGCGACTAATAGCTGGTACACATATCAGCCATTCATGCAGAAACCTCTTTAGGCTATTTAAAATTTCAACTCTTCCATATAAATATATATTATCCCATATAAACTTTTATATAAGAAACAAGGAAAAATTTTTACAAAACCAAAATATACATCACAAGAATACTACATAAAAATCAAATCTACATAAACCGGTTTCAACGCTTTCCTGCCATCAAAAATTTGTTTATTACAAATGCAATTTAGTACAAAACACTCTTCCCTCTAGCCTACAAGCCTTAATAAACAATGGTAAATCCTTCAGAACTATTCTTAAAAACAACTGTGTAAAACTGCCTATTATTCTGTAAAGGCATATATGAGTACAATACATTACACTAATGATTTTATACAAATGTGTATGTAATTATGCATATAGCGACATTTGTGTGATTGAGTGATTTGTTCATTTCTGTATCTCTGGTTTTTATTGTTTTTTATTGTTGTTCTAGGAACTGCTTGTTTCTAATTTTTATTGTAACCATTTATACAAATAATTGCTGTATTTTATATAAATGTAGAAGAATGTATGCTACTTTGGTAATTGTAAATGACAAACTCAATGTTACAAAGTCTGACTGTTTTGCAAACTCACGAATGTGCTTGGAACTGAATTGAACTCATATGATCTACCTACATTTCTAAGTCATTTTGGTCCCACATTTTCTAAATAGCTCCCTACCTTCATTATCTTGATATTTGATCTTAATTTATAATTATCCTATCTTTTATAACTATCAGTAACTTATCCCACTTTGGTAAAAGAAACTTTTCTATCTATAATTTTAGCAATCTTGTATAATCATAAAAAACTGCAATTCCAATTAGTGTGTGGTATCATTCTGTAGCGATGAGTACTCTTCATCTTTATTTTAAAAATGATAATATCAAATAATGCTTAATTCAGAAGCATGTATGTAATATTACCAGATACTGAATTAGATTGACATATGGTGGAAATTGTTCAGGCAGAGCCCCTTGAACACAAGGTCTGCAATTCAAGTTTCACTAGAATTGATCTCTCCGACTGATCTTTTTTCACAGTATTCCCAGTCCTCATTATTGGCAAATGCCAGAAAGTTATTCTAAACTTAGGTCTGGAGTGCTTCCTTTATCAATTAATTATCTCATCTCAAATACCCCCAGTGTTCATTGCCTGTGATGCCACAATTGTAAAAATGGGTGTTAAACACTACCCAAGAAAACAATACTGGATTATTCATTTACATTCTAACTTTTTAAATCTGATTTCAGTTTTTTATTTCAAAAATTGTCATAGTTAAAATTTGTGAAAACAGATTTTCAGTGCCATCTTATAAGAAAAGCAGTTCATTTTTATACATTCATCTATGATGAGGGTATTCCAGTTATGGGCTATCTGAATGCTTCTCCCAATATACATCCACATTCTGCCAGTTAGTAGGTAACTTTAATAAACCCACTGCATTAACAATATAATCTCAATTTAAGGGCAGAATATCCAAAAATTAATGTTTTAACCGTTTGCTCAACAGGGTGGCTGGATCAGATGAGGGAGGTGAAATGATCCTTGGTGATTTGGATTCCAGGTTCTATACTGGAGAAATGACTTATGTGCCAGTTAGCCAACAAGGTTACTGGCAGTTCACTATTGACAAGTAAGCTATATGCTGTTTCCTTTAAGCAAATAATAAACAGCTTCTGTATCAAATTGAATTATAAATCTATAAAATGAAAACCTACAAATAAATTATGTTTAAAAATCCATGAATGTAAAAATTATGTTTAAAAATCTATGACTGATGTAAAAATAAATAAGCAAATGATGGCAATGCTAAAAAGTCAGATATTTAAATAATTCCTCCTCCCCCCGAAAAAGGATCAAAATACAGACCTTTGTTCAGATAGTACAGAGCAATGCAGTACATTTGCAATACCTCTATTATTTTATTAATAATATTCAGTAATAAGTTGTCTTAGTTTTTAATGTTGGAATTTAATCTTATGGTGAACAAGAAATATTAAGTTTTTGCATATGAATTTAACCGACTGTCGGCTACAAGCTTTGCAGTTGCGAGTGCGCCGAAATTTTACTGCGCTCCTAAGACTTTGGCTTTCTTTTAAATACCAATGTCACAGACGCACTATACGCCAATTTTCTCAATATACAAGGGAGTTTAATGTTTAAATTCGGGATTCTGTGTGCTCAATAACGTTGTTCTGCGACACAACAGTCATTTAAATAAAGGTATACTTCATCGGTGAAGAATGCAAAAAGGAGGATCAAGTTTTATTAATTAACACCCAACAAAATCCAATTACATTCGAAATATATTGCCTCCGTAGTCTAATGGTAGCTTTGACGAGTAATAATTCGGAGGTCCTGAGTTCGATTTCCGGTCAGGCCATGCTGTCTGAGTTAAGATATTTTTTCAAGTTTCCTCTTGCCCTGAAAAGTGACAGATAGCTTTACGGCACCAAGTGAGTACTCCGAGCTCATATATCATTCATTTTTTCCCCCATAACTACAGATTTACACCTGCATTATTCACGTCCGATCTACAGACGTCATTAGACAAATGCAGCTCAAAGCGAGAATAAATGTAATAACATGGAGGGAATGTGGGGCTGGAGGAACTTCATCGGCAATTGCTGGGCAACAGCGACTCTTTATGGTTTCAATTGCAAGACTTGGATATATTTTAATTTTTTTTTTTTTTTTTTTTTTTTTGGATGCTCCTAATCTTTCTTCAATTTAGTCTAGTTTTGTCTAAGTAAGCGCATGCCGCTCTACCCGTCACTTTTGATCGTGAATAGAACATTTGTCTGTTTGTTTACAAGTAACCGTACTGATTCTCGACACCGGGGAATTTTATTTGCCTTTAACCTCCCTACACAAATTTATATTAACATCATGCCGTGGTATCGCAATAAAATTCTTTCTTGTTACGTGTACTTACCTGTGTGGTATTATGAAAGCACCAATAATACAAATTAGAACACTCAGAAGCACTAATAACACTTTTAAACACAACAGAAACACGTCTCATTTTAACGGCACGAGCTCCGACTAAATAAGCGCGGGCGAATAAAGGTCAGAGATTGTGAGAAACATGTGCCTCGGCTGTCTGTACAGCACCACGCGGACAAGTTTACTGGCGAAAGCTCTGTATTTTAAGCGGAACATTAAACTAATTGGCTATCTCAGGAATCTATTTGTTATGCACGAATGAAGTTTATTTATTAAAAATTATGGGAGTTCATTTGTAAAGTAAATTAATAATATTGTCATGTCAGTGACGGGTACAAATATAATAGTATTAACTAATATAGTTATAAAATATTCCATGATTTTTATACAGGTTAGCTGTTATTTATTTATTTTTTTTTTTTTTTAAAGATTAGGGCGAAAAATGAATTCTAAAGGTTCCCAATAGTTTGCATAGTTTTTTTTTTTTTTTTTTTTTTCTTTTCCTACTATGGAGTACCTAAATTGAAAGGACTTTATCCAGATGTCTGCTTGTTTGTATATTATGCTTCCCCTTTAACAATGAATAAAAATGATTTAATGATGACAAGAAAGAACCCAAAGTGCTTTACTTGAAGTTATCATATTGCCTTTTCAGGGTTAAGCAGAACTGAATATCAGTTGATAAGTAGACAACTGCATTGCATGACAGTGAAATATTAAAAAAGCAATACATATGATTGAAATAATTTGGGAAAGGAAAAGGGGGGAAGAGTGGTTAGAAAAGTCTAGAATTACCATTTAAGAGACTTAACAAATTAATTTTAATAGTTTTAAATTCGAGTCTTTCTACTTACACCTATATAAAATTTGAAGCTAAAAATGAAATAGCCACCATAATTAATTAAAAGCAATCGAGATATATTTAAATAATGGTTCATTTTAGTAATGAATTAAAATGTAAAATTAAGAATGCATTTATATGTTATTAATATTAATATATTGTTATTTATCATTATTAACCAGATACTTTTACAGCCTTTAAGCTTTTTCCCCCTCCTCCTAGAGTGCAACTCTCTGAATTATAATTTTGCTTTATGATTGCCTCCATGGTAAAATGGTTTATCTCCTGATCTAAAAGTCCTGAGATCAATTTCTAGTTCTTCTAAGAAATATTTCCAAAAGATAGGTCTATAACAGAGTTCACTCAGAATGAAAATTGTAGAGTTAATTGAACTAAGTAGTAGTAAATCCAAACTAAAAAGCTGAGGTTAAGGTTGACTAAGATGCCACTGAATGAAATGCATAACCCTAGCAGGTATCCTCTTTGCAGCAACTAGCACAGCAATGCCATTGGTTCTTCAGCGCTGTTATGTCCTGGATTATAGTCACTGATTTTAATTTGTTTTTATGTTGCTAAACTATCTATGGTTTGTCAATAAATCACCTATGAAATCAATAAATCACCTATACACAAAAAATTAATGCTCCTCAAACACTGTGTGTTATATGGAGTAGATGAGGGGTGGGTGAATGTAGATTTGATTTTAGAGTCCTTTATAAACAAATATAAGGGTTACCAAGGTAATTTTTTAATGGGACTGTATAATTGGAAGTAGAGAATTTTGGTAGCAAGAGTAAAATTGTACAAAGAGCTTTGAAATGCTGGTTTAGAATTTTGACTTCATATGATGTACGAATGGGAGAGATATGGAGGCTAACAGAGAATATCTGTAAGGATTTTTGGAGAAAATTAAGAAAAAGAATTGAAAATACAGAAAGATGATAAATATTTGGAAGCTGAAGGGACAAAAATACCCTGAGATTGTGTCAAGAATTTAAGAAAGGATAACATAGAGAATTGATTTTGTGACAACTCAGGGAGGAAAGGTTTTTCTTGAGCAACAGGCGAGATGATGAGACTGAAGGAGACTAGAGGGGGTAGGATTTAGAAAGTTTTGGAGAAATAAATAAACACTCTATACTTTTATCGTATAGTATGAAGAAATTAAAGGTTGGAGAAATCAAATTTGGCTTAAGAAATGGGATGGGCTGCCATATACCTATAAAAATGCTGAAGAAAAGGTAAAATAATTGCATTTAGCTAATAAAAGAAATTTTTGATAAAGTGAGCGAAAAATGGAAGAGTAAAATAAAAATAAAGAAGTAGATATAACATCACCCTGCAAATTCTGCAAACACATAATAGACTGATAACCAGAGTGTAAAGTAATTTGGAATGTAAGTAACATAAATTTAATCTAGCCTTTGTAGTACAGCGGAGAAATTTGATAACTATGTTAATGTATGATTATAAGGTTTTTAACTGATTAAACTTCTATAGAATGTTAAAATGAATTTTTTTTTTTTGAGGGGCCACTATCTCCAGGAATCCAGAGGATGCAGGCTTTTCCAGTATTAATTTATCTGGTTTGGCTCAGATTCCACAATAGCAATAGGAATAGATGTACACTTTACAATGAACCAAACAGCAGGATGGACAGTGAACATGTATGACACTGCAGAAAACTTTATAAGGAGCTCCAGAAGAGTGAGAACATCTCTGCCCTACATTGGACCATTAGAAAGCAAATGGGATGAAATTCCAGAGCTGGAAGAAGGAAGAAGAAATAGGAATTCATTACTGTTGATGATTTAGTTATATAATTAATCTATTGAATTACTAGATTTAAATTTATGTATTTTTGGTTCATAATATTTGGCTAATAGCTAATGGAAAGTTGTAAATTTAATTTTGATTCCTTTTGCTTGTTGTAATGAAATTAATTAACTCACTATTTGACATACCTTCCAAATCTTGTTTGGGGTATTTGAATATGAATCTATGTTTGATAAAGCATTCTATGCTACACATATCAAAGCCTCCATTTATACCACATATTCTCAATTTAATGAGATGAAATTAGAATATCATATTAGTTTTGATACTATATTAAATTAACAGAATTTCTTGTTACACTATACTTTTATTGCTAATAAGAATAATAGATTCTGACTTTGAGGTGCTCCTTCCAGAGAAAAGATCCAAACAATTAGTAGATACCATTACTCATAATTCCTTCCTGAATCTTAAAAAATTTTGATATATTCCACAGGATTGAAGCAAATGGAACCTCAATCTGTTCTGTTGGATGTGAAGCTATTGCTGATACAGGCACTGGTCGCATAGCTGGGCCCCCAACTGACATCCATATACTACATGAGCTAATTGGTGCCACTCGGGGTCGCTTTAATGTCCGTGTAGTAAGTACTCTTGTATATAATTGAAATATGGCTTCAATGTACAAGTTTCAATTAGCATCTCTTAGTTACTCTTGTATAAGTTATTATTTTCCTTTTAATTGTTTTAAATCCTGCAGTAATTGTCTATGTCTTCTAGATGATGAATGAATGAATTAATTATACTGCAAATAAGAGTCAGTATCTAGTAGTCTAACATTCACCTATTTTGTTTGAGGGATAAAATGGTGGTTGTAGATGATGTAACATTTCTCACTGAGGAAGGGCAGTTATTATTACTTAAAATTCAAAGATATAACTGCATGACATAATATTCATAAGTTTCACATTGACTTTTTTTAATTTAAATAACAGTTATAGAATGGAATTTTGGAAATGAGGTTAAGAACAATGATTCAATCAAATAAAGCATAGATTGATTTGCATGAACATAATATTTCTGATTATTATCTTACTCATACACTTACAAAATACAGCAATCTACTATTCAGCTATTGAGTCTAAAAGTAGTTACTCTCACTGTTAGGTAGTAATCCCAATGGTCAACAAGCTTCGCTAACCCTCCCATAAATAAACTTGTTGGTTATTATTGCAACCACTCTTCCACCTCATAATGGACTTTTGATTAGAGAAACAAGATCATTTAAAGGTTGTATCAGCAGCTCAAAGAGTGATAATTTCAGGTCCAGAGATCTGAGCTATATAGAGGAGGCAAGAACAATCCATCAGAAATATTGTGCAATATTTACTACATGAAATCTTAAGTTATCACTAGGGCCTGGATTTTTAGGGTTTTATTAACATCGTTTTAGTTGGTTTAGCCTATTTTAAAATTTAATTTTTTTCTGCCATACAAGTATTAAATTGACAAATATTTCCATTAAAATTAAATAAGTTACAAATAAATTACAAATGCAAAAACATATTCCTAACATAAAGCATACTAACAAATAAAAACAAATCAATGTTTCTATTTTCTCAGTATTAAGTTAAAGGTTACCATACAAAAGAAAATACACCCTTTTAAGATAAATATTGCAATTAACAACCATGTACATTTGCAAATTGTCTCTTATGGAAAATTTATTATTGTCCTTCAACACATTTTTATAGCCAGAGAAGGTTTGTTCCACATAGCATGAAGTCATGGGTGCATACTTCACAGATGCCATTGCCATCAGTTCAGATGGTAATTCTTTATTTGTTTCTTCTTGATTGCATTCAATATTTTTATCTTTGTATATCCAGGATTTCGTTCAAGGATTTTATAGAACTTTGAAGATAGCACGCTGCCCACTACCCCTGGTACTTCCTTCTTCAATACTGCTTAATGATTTTCATTGCTTCATTTAGTGAAGAAGATGCAATCTACAGGTGTTCAATGATAGCAAGAAAATCAGAAAAGTTTGCTATGATGAATGCAAGGGAAGCAATGTTTTTGTTATTCTGAAGAGCATTCTTTGCCCTTGAGATGCAGGCAGCTTTGGCAATGTTGAATTTATCTATCATAACCTAAACTTAAGTATTCATTAAAAAAAAAAAAAAAAATGAATACCTAAGTTTAGGTTATATTGCCACTCCATTGTCAACAGCTTCGCAAGTACAATATTTATCTATCATACTTATTATTTTCTCATAATAATTGATGCAGTACAAAGTGGCTGACAACCTTGTTCCCCAGTGGGTGATGATTGGTTCTATAAGAAGCTTTATTTCTGGCAACATCTCTAGAATGTCTGAATGCGAAAAGGCGATTTAAGAAAAACTGTTTCGACAGATGAAACAATCTCATTTCCTCCTGGAAAATTGTTTCTCACTTCTGCAAACTTTTGTAACACATGAGCTAGAAACGTTACATGGTTCATATTCACATAGAAACTTGTGAGAATCTCTCTTGCTTTAATAATATAAGCAGCACTATCACTAAAAAAGAGAATAAAATTTTTGCCTCATTTTCTTCAGGCTATAAAATATGAAGAGCTTCTCATAGAGGAGCTTCAAATAGTTCTTATGCAAAATACATTCATCTAGAACTTGGCAAACACTAATATGCTGGAGGAAACTGTAGAACACTGTGTTCTTCAGTACATTCTATGGCACATTTGCTGATAAAAATGCCTCAAATAACCTCATATTGAAAATATTCAGTGAAGATGAAATGAACAGTTGAATTAATAATATTTGCTTTCTTTGTTTTATGGGTGCTAGACATCTTATACTATTTGAAGTGTGATTATTTGTTATGATTCAATCATTTTTCACAAATCTGACATGATATTTATTACCTTCCCATGAGTTGAAATATGGGAATAATCAAGAATTGTCAACTAAATTACTTTTTGCAGCTTTCACTTTAGGTAATGTTGCAGCAACAAAAGCTTGGAGCAGCATTCAAATATCCTCCTCTATATACTAAACATGATTGCTGCCTTTTTTCACATTTAATCTTAAACTGTAGTATGTTGGATTACGGCAATAATTACATTTCTTTTTAGTACTGCATTTATTATTAAACTTTGTTAAAATGAATTGTTTTCCTTTGCTAACATAGACAATGTACAAAGCAATTCAACTAACAGCTTTGCAGCATACCAGCTATCATCAAAAACCCTGCAAGAGATTCCATATGCCCAATGGGAAGAAGAAGGGGGAAAAAAAAAGAAGAAGAAAAAAAAGAGGCCAGCAAAGAGTGAAAGAAAGTTAGAAACAATTAATGCATGTTTTTCCTACTAACAGTACAATTGATTGATTTGATTTATTTACGGACGCTCTTTAAAATCTTAGGTCATCAGCGTCCCATTCTATTCAAGGTGCGAAATGGCCAACAAATTTTGCTCAGGGGCCTCTTTTTTCAGGCTTGAGATTCTTTTTTGTGCTGTAAATGTGTGACATGGGACCCATGGCTTTACTTCCTTTCCGAAGGAAGCCATACTTAGGATTTTTACGCCCCAAAAATCCATCAATCCTGGCTGGGTATGAACCCACAATCTCAGGTTTAGAAGGCAAGTATGGTTACTACTACACCACCAGCACTGAATAACTAACAGTGGAAGTTTTATGTATGAATGACAACTTAGAATTTTTTTTTTCTGAAGAGTTCAATTTAGCCTCTTTTAGGTTCTTAACTTGTTTTTGCCATTTTTAGTATTTATAGGATTTGCACATTTGATTAAGGAATGACTGAAAAGTAAATATATGTTACAATACCAAGGAATAAAATAGGTTAGTACTTAAGAATCCAAGCCCTAGTTATCACATAGAAAAACAGTGCTTCTAGACTTCCCATCATCAGTTTTTGATAGCTTTATGCAGAACATATATCTACCAAACTTTATGTGACTCCTCATGCTGTCTGGAATTCGGATTTGATTTTATCTTAAATTCTTACTCTCTGGAATTTATTTCATCAGCACATGCTTGATTCCATAATTTGATGAAGTAGAAGTTTACTTCTTGCATGCTTCTATAATAGCAGAACAACATTTGCATCAGTAACAGCTATAATGTAGTTCTTCCAAAATGGTTGTTTCCTTAGGCATTGTTTACAGCTGGACAAATATATCATGTATGCACATTTAACATTGTGTTTAGTGCTTCAAACTGAAGGACAATCTTAGCATATACAAAACCGTGTCATTAATATTGTTGTACATTATTCTTAAAGATTGCAAACAACTCTCCATAGGAAGCATTATTTTGAAGGTGTTAGTGTGCAGACTTTAATAGCACTTATGTTTGGTTTTTTTAGCTGAAATATTGGAGCACTCTGTGCACTAGTGTGCCTGGTAATGGAAGTATTTTTAAAACTGTTTTGTTGGTTTTGCTTACTTTGCAATTAAATGTTTCATTTTTATTTAAAAATAGTTATGTGAGTTATACTATATACCACTTTTTTGTTAAGGTACAGGGCAAATATTCTGAAAGCAAGTGGAATAACAGGTTTTATTATGAAGTAGAAAACATAATATACATAAAGATAACAGCTACTCAAAAATAGAATAAGATATTTTGATTCTTCTTCTCCTAACACTAGCACTCAAATTTAGTTTATTTATTGGTAGGAAAAAAAAAAAAATTAAACAGACGATGAGCAACAAGCATACAAACTTTCCATGCACTCAATAGAACATAATAATACTGTCATAACATAAACCAAGAGCACATGGCATCAAAGGCAAAATTACTGCCAGTAAAACTTACTGTGGTATCCTATAACCCAAAAAGAATAAAGCTGCAATACTTTTACGTATTACACAATGAAAATATTACTTACAATTATTAATATGTTGTGATGAGTTGAACTAAACACTCTTGCAGTTTTATTAACTTATTATTTCACTAGAACATGTTTCATGGACCCTTGTATGCAGACAAGGATGTGCAAAACATCTTCTAATGAAATAGCACATTAGTGAAGCTGCAACAGTGCTTAGTTTGACTTATCACATCATAGTAACAATTATATAATTCATTTCACTGTGACAGTTCTAACTATTGCATGAGAAAGTATTATGTTCAAGAAATACATGATTTTGAATCATAATATAACTAAAGACCTCTTTATACACACTGTGGATCAAATGTACGGCAAATATTGTGCCTCTTATGCTACACAAAATAGAATATTACACTATGGTACTCTTTGCTGAATATATCTGGTATAAGTTCACAGACACAATTTTGTCAACCAAAAATCATAAATATCCTAGGTGGTATATCCTAAACTTAGGTATTCATTTTTTACACTAAACTCCACTTACTTATATAATGGAAATTGTAACACCAATTTATAAAGGTAAAGGTGATATTAGGAACTCAGAAAATTATAGAGGAATTAGTTTACTTTCAATTATTGGGAAAGTTTTCACTGGAGTGTTAGCAAAAAGATTACAAAAATGGGCAGTGAAAGAAAAGAAAATTTCAGCATTTCAATCAGGCTTCAGGAAAGGTAAAAGAACAGTTGACAATATTTTTATAATTAGAACATTAGTCGAAAAATATCTTAGTAACAAAAGAGGTAGAATTTATTTGTTGTTTCTGGACTTGGAAAAAGCTTTTGACACAATTCTAGAGAAGCACTTTGGGTTAAACTGAGAAAGAAAGGGGTATGCCAGAATTTTATAAAGTTAATTTAGAATATTTATAAGGAAAACAAATTTTATGTTAAATATGAGAGTGGTAAGTTACAGAAAAAATATTAAACAATGTAGGTCTAAGACAAGGATGTAAATTAAGTCCAATTCTCTTCAATCTATTTATCGATGATGTTTTAGAAGAAATTAGCAAAGGTAATGTACATTTGCCAACTATAAATAATATAGAGATACCGGGTCTGCTCTTTGCAGATGATTTGGTAACAGGTTCTCTAACAAGTATAGGATTAAAACGATCATTAGAAACTATAGGCACTTTTTGAAGAGAATGGGGGCTTAAGATAAATAAAAATAAATCTAAGATTATGGTTGTGAAAAAAGGTTTCAAATTAAAAAAAACAGGAAAAATGGTGGTGGGAGGGCACAGAAATTGAAGTTGTTAAGAAAATTGATTATTTAGGTGTTAGATTGTCTAGTAATGGGAAATGGAGTGATCAAAAAAGGAAAACAGTAGTAGAAGGAAAAGTAGCCATGAGTGTAATTAGATCTTGTGTTAACAAAATACCAAATATGCAAGTAAAATGGTTAGAGAGAATATATGGTTCAGTCGTGTAAAGCAGAATGGTGTATGGAATAGAAATTTGGGGGCCAGATGAAGTTCTAGGCTTACCTAGATCTTCACCTAACGAGGTTGGTCTAATGGAACTAGGAAGATTGGGCTATAAGAGCAAGGTCATGGAAAGAGTATTGAAATATTGGTATAGAATAGGGAGACTAGGGGACGAGAATATTATTAATCAGTGTCTGGTAGCACAAGGTAAAATCAAGGGTAGACAAACTTGGTTATCTAAAATCCAAAATATCGTACAAGAAGTGGGCATGGGACTAGTATGGTATGAGGGAGAAAGATTGGGTAAAGGATTTTGGAAAGAGATCACAATAAGAATTGAGGATATAGAAAAACAGGAAATATGGGCAAATCTTAACACCAAAAAATTTCTGAAATTATATAGTACACTAAAAAATGTGTGGGGAAGAGAAAGGTATGTTGAAACTTGTGATAAGGTAGGAAGGGAAGGGTTCGCACGGTTTAGAGCAGGAGTAAAATATTTAAGTGGATTAAAAAATGGACACATTAAGAGGAAATGTCCTATGTGTGCAGAACCAGATAGTACTTGGCATTGTACACTAGAATGTAAGCAAATTTGGAGGGAACAGTTCATATTAAGAAAATGGGATAACCTACCAGATGAAATAAGAGGTAAAGGAATTTTAAATTTAAAGTCAATGAAAACATTAAGGAACTAGGAAAATACATAGGCAAGGTAAAACAAAAATGGTTATGGGTATAAAATACTTGAAATGTGCCTGAGAATAAAATTGTCAGATAGTAAAAGGAGGATGGAAGGTATAATATATGTGTATAAGGCCCAAAGGAATAAGCAACTCTAAAGGATATAAATTTGGCCGAAGAAGAAGAAGAAGAAGAAGAAGAAGAAGAAGGAGGAGGAGGAGGAGGACTGGGGCTGTTTGTAAAATTTACTTTAATTTAAAAAAAAAAGTGTTTTGTATTTAAATTATATAAATAAATATTCATTCATACTTACATAAAAGTAAGATGCATTTCGGAAGAACCTCTCTCATCTTCAGTGCTCACTGAACCGCCATTACTTGAAACGATGGCTAGACAATCAGATATTCCTGTGGTGGCCTCTGTTGGTTGAAGTAGGAACTTGCCGAGTTCATCCATAGGAGGAAACTCAGCAACTTCCTACTTCAACCAACAGAGGCCACCACAGGAACATCCGATTGTCTAGCCATCGTTTTGAGTAACGCCAGTTCAGTGAGCAACTGAAGATGAGAGAGGTTCTTCCGAAATGCATCTTCACAAAACGCATCTTACTTTTATGTAAGTAAGTGGAGTTTAGTGTAAAAAATGAATACCTGAGTTTAGGATATATTACCACCCTATTGTCAACATCTTCATAAGTACAATATCCTAGGTGGTTTTTAATAAAGTATATAAGACTTTAGATGAAATTCAGCATGCAGTATTGTCCACAAAGAACCACTCTACAGCATTAAGGTCACCATTTTGAACTTTTTTGGGTCCAATGGCAGCCCATTGTCTCATGAACATTTGGACATTCACATGTGGCATGGTGGTATTATAACAGACTTCCGGGGTTGGGGTGCCGATAGGGTGCTGCTATGTTGCCCTAGTGGAGATGATGGAGGTGACATGGTTATGGTGTAACATATCAGTTCTTAAACCTATAGTTACCTAAACATACAATCTTTATGAATGAATGAAATGAATTAATGATAGTGCAAAGTTCTTAACACTTTAAAACTATCTGGTTATTTTTTACGAATTTTTTATTTACAAATGCTCTTTAACATCTTTGGTTATTAGTGTCCCATTCAATTCATGGTGTGAAAAGGCCAGTAAAGTTTGCTCAGGGGCCTCTCTTTCAGGCTTGAGGTCCTTTTACATGCTGTAAATCTACAACACAGGACTCTACCTCCTTTCCAAAAGAAGCCATACTTACAATTTTTATGCCATTAAAATCTGTTAACCCTAACCAGGTTTGAATCTGGAACCTTGAAAGCTATCTGGCATTCACCTTCTCAGGGTAAAGAAAAATTCCAAAATAAATCTTACCCAGACATCTTTATCTGACTGGGAATCAAATGCAGAATTTCCAGATTAGCAGCCACTAATGCCACCACTAGATCAAGGAGATGATTAAATTTTGAACTGTACTATTATGTAAGTTAGTGACCAAAATTGTTTTAAGTGCCTCACTTTGTATATAAAACTAAAGCACTTATAATCATTTAATACTGTTTATGACTTTGACAGGTGGACTGTGATAGAGTTGACCAGCTACCAAATATTGACTTCAGCATTGTTGGCAAGAAATTTACTTTAACACCACAAGATTATATTGTTCAGGTAAGTATCGGTTCTTGTAAGGTTCTTATTAGCTGTTGTTTGTTGTAAAAATAGACCTTTGCTATATTTTCAATACCAATTTATTTTCATCTTCAAATCTTCTAA
This sequence comes from Metallyticus violacea, assembly GCA_030762175.1. Taxonomy (NCBI): domain Eukaryota; kingdom Metazoa; phylum Arthropoda; class Insecta; order Mantodea; family Metallyticidae; genus Metallyticus; species Metallyticus violacea. The sequence continues at coordinate 30,983,989 of CM060835.1, forward strand.
TACTTAATCTCCAAATGATTTGTTTGCATGTTGCTTTTTTGTTTAATATGAATTAAGTTTACAATCTTAAGTTGTCCATTTATGTATATATGTATATTTTATTGCTGCAGAAAACACGACATAATGGAGAGAGTGTGTGCCAAAGTGTTTTTCAGAACAGCAATGGGCTTTGGATCCTTGGAGGAGTTTTCCTGCGACACTATTACACAGTATTTGACATGGAAAATAATCAAATAGGTTTTGCTGCTGCTACATAACACATTTCTAGATCTGTGTAGAATGCAAATTATATGTAATACAAAAATGTTATACGAAAAAAAAAATATAAATAAATAAATAATAATAATGATAATAATAAAAGCATTATTAAGTGAGTACAACTGCACATTCTTTGATTTGGGCTGTTGAATTATCACTGGTCTACACAATTTTTGCTGAATGAAAACTGTTTATATTTTCTGGTTCCTTACCACATAGAATCTCTCAAATCAATCTTAGTTTTGTCTCATCGAGCTACAGTTTTACAGATTATACAATATTACAGAAAATAACACATTCTATTGTTTGTTCATTGAGTAGATGCATCAAATAGACATTCTGAGAGATTTAAACAAACATAATAAATTGTTCACTTTGTGAATGAAACAGTATAGCTAAATCAGAGCATTGGATTAGAAAAAATTGTCCACAAAGGAGCAATTTAGTCCCTGGAAAAAATAAAATGTGAAGTATGAACCATTGGTTTCTCCCTCTAATCTCCTTCTTCCACCACTCCATATTAAGTTAGGCCTGATGAAGCAATTTGTTACTGCTCTAAATAAGGATAGTCATTGTTTTAACTTTCTTCTTACAAAGTTCCCATAGAAAACTGAAGCTAAGATAGCAGCAGGTATTTTTGATGTACCCCAGACTATGAATATGCAGGATGAGACCTTTCCTCAGTCGATGTCTGAGTTACAGAAGCCAGCATGGTTGGCATACAAATAAGTGGTAGAAAACTCTCTTTGCAACAAGAAGTCTGAGAACTATAAACAAATTGTGGAGGAAATGTTACAATATTTTAAAAATCTAGGGTGTAGAATGACTGTTAAAGTGTATTTTCTCAACAGCCACGCTGATTACTTCCCTGGAATATTGGTGCAATGAGTGAAGAACAAGGTGAGCAGTTTTATAAAGACATTAAAACAATGGAAACTAGCTATCAAAGCCATTGAGATGTGTAAATGATGGCTGATTACTGCTGGTGTTTGAAAAAGGACACTAGTGAAGACATGTCAGAGCTTCAAATGAGTTTTCTTCTCCCTAATAAAGAAAAAAGTTTGGAAATTCATAATTATTGACACATAATTGACTTTTTTCAATATATTCATTAAAGTTAAAATGAAACCTATCAAAACAATTTTGTTTTAGCTACATGACTCAAAACTTAATAATATTTCATAAAAATATAAATACATTATTACATTTGATGTGATTTTGTTTAAAAACCTAGCATGATGGAGTAAAACTGAAAACATATTTCAATTCATGGCATTCATTTTACATATAACCCAGAGGAACAATAAAATTCATTTTTTTTTATTTTCTTTTTTATTCATTCATTTATTTTTTTTCTTTTCTTTTCTTTCTTTCTTTTTTTTTTTTTAGAACAATGTTATGACCCCATGAGTGACCAAATGAAGGCATATTCAAAGCCTGTAGAACTTTGAGAAACAACAACAATTTGAAAACAGAGTTTCAAAGGCATGATGATAATGTTCATTAAGATTTTATGTTTAATTTATTGGAATGCTCAGAATGCAGTGGATATTTTTTCTGGAATGCAAAGTTACCAATCAATAGAAGAAAATATTATTTAGACAGAAATGATTAAAAATTAATATGATAAGGATTGGAAAGATTTTTCAAAATCAAGTGTAGATAAGGAAATAAAGCATTGATTTTTTTTTATTAGTAAAGTTGAAAGAAGATCAAAAGAGTTTTGCTGGCTTTTGGATGTTTTAATGACATATAGAGCAGAGGTAAGAGGCAGGAGGAGGCGGCTTGAAGGCACAGCCCTCTCCCCTAACCTTACTCGTTAGATAGGCATTATGCCTATCAGACAAGAACGCACCCTTATGAATAATAATAATAATAATAATAATAATAACAACAATTTATTATGTTCTAATTAATTACAAAATTATTGATGTCTACAGCTTGTGACCAACATCATTATTGCCATAGCACATCCCAATTAATCAAGTAACACAAAAAGTAAAAGAACAGATATAAAATATTAAGATCATTCATGATGCAAATTTCCAACTAACAATTTTAGATACAAAATATCTCATTAATAATACAACTAACACATTGTTTTATAATTATATGCTAATACTACCATGTTTTCATTATTTATTGACTTTTTCTACTGACCAGACCAATTTTCTTTTAAATTTTAAACAAAAATTACCTAATTTTCTAATCTGGTCATAATCCTCAAAAATGTTCATATATGCTACTATTCTTCTTATTCTAAGCCATTTATCTTTAATAAGCTCCTTTCTCCATTCATTAGTTCCTGGACATTCAAACAAAATATGGATTAATTGATGCTATTGTATGATTTAGTTGAACTACACATTCTTAATGCTTCACTTACTTGTCATAACGTATAGAACCGGTTTCTAGAACATTTGGCTCTCATCATCATCAGCTAAAGTTCAACTGTCAGATAATTCGTTGAGCTGTGGGAATGTGTATTCTGCTCTGGTAGTGGTGTGATAAACTTGTATTTTATGTTTTCATCCCCGGCAGTGTCCAAATTCATTAGACTGTCTTTGTATTTGTAGATGTAGATTTTCTCCCAAGTTGTTAGTTCTGTAGGTCCTCGTATTGATTTTAATAATTTTGCTTTATTCACTATGTCATGATTTTATGTTCAAAAATGATATGCTACTGCTGATTTCTCTATTTGCTTGTACTTTATGTTCCTTTAACCGTGTTCCTATGTTTCTCTTTGTTTTTCCAATGTAGATTTTTTCACATTCTGCACAATTTATTTCGTCAATACCTGCTTTTTTCTCTTGTGGAATACCATCATTAGCATTGCCAATCAGTAAGTTTTTAACATTAAATCTATTAACTGGTGCCAACCTGATATTAAAATCTTTAAGAATATCCTGAAATTTTTTTGTAGCCCATGATTTGTGAATTTTTTAAAAATTAGCTTATCTTTTATCAGTGAAACTGTTGTGGTTTCTTTGATACATTTTTGTCTCTTGAACTTCTGGATCTTTTTGTGTACTAGTTCTTTTTTAAAACCATTTTTAACCACTGTTTCTTCTATTTATTTGTAGTAAGCATTCTTCTTTGCTAATTTGTAGGTTAACTAGCCGGTGTGTTAAACTGTGGGGTTAAAACTGTCAGCTTTGATGTGATTATCTGCATATTCCAAATTCCAAATTTTCTTGACGTTTCATTATTTTAATATCTAAGAATGGCAACATGTTATCTGTTTCTATTTCATATGTAAACAATATGTCTCTATCTTGTGTATTCAAAAGTTTTAAGGCATTATCAATGAGGTTTTTGTTAACTATGGAAAATATATCGTCGACATATCTATACCACATCTTAAATATGTATGGTAATATGGTAATGTATGTAATAATATCAATATGATTGGCTTCACTGTGGAAGTTCCAATTAACATTTTAACAGTTTTACAGTTCTATACAAAACATCATGTACTGCCACTGATCCTTTCGGTGTAGTGGCATATGGAATAAAAATAGAGATATTTTAGTCAGTTTTTGCAACAAGATGTTTACAACATATTTCTTATCTTGAATATGATAGAACACTCTGGCAGAGCTCCCTAACCTTCCTCATGCCTACAAATACCATGCCTGATGCCACTGTTCTGTAACAATGGATACTAATTAAGAGCATTGCAATAAATGAAGAAGGGGGAAGGAGTACTACAGTGCTAGAAAATTGCCAGAGTCCATCCAACAACACTGCATTTGTGGATAAATAATCAAGAATAAGGATATTTAGCAAGAAAACCAGTGAATATTTTTGCAAAATAGGAAGGTGCACTAATAGTTAATGAACAACTATCATTCATCACTGAGAAAATCTTGAGTGCTCATGCTACCTTTCCAGAAAAAGCTCTTTGACATCTTAAGGAATCAGCTAACATAGCATTAAAAAGGGCAGCTATTACAGACATGTTAACAATAGCTCAAGGAGTAGTTAAAATTCCAACTTCCTGTTAGTATTTCAGATGAGCAAAATTTCTTCATCATCTATGGGCCTACACTTGTTGAGTTCACAAAGTTATGGCCAGTACATGCAGCATAAAAAAATAATTATGAAATTATCTCTGTTGTTGTTTGGAGTTGGTTTTAGGTTAGGAGGACCTCTGTGAGAAATTAGAGAATGGGAATTGCACTTGGGACTTTCTGAATGTGACTCTCAAGCATTACTGCCTGGGTCATTCTTGATTCAAGGGTCATTGCTGTCTTCTTCTAGCCTGAATTCTGCCAAACATAGGCCACCAATGCTTTGATAACAGCTACAGTTCTCACAGGGTCTGGGATCCAAATCTTGAAACACATATCAACAGAGGCTCTCTCAGTGAAGCAATGAATGCAATAGATATACAAACATGCTATTGATTTTCAACTTTTTAAGCATCTGGAACATCTCACTTAGTGATTTTTCCAATCTATGAAGCACTGCCACCACAACATGATTTTCATAATCTTCCATTTTCTATGGTTAAACCTTGAATAAGTATTCTTTCTTCTGCACCTGAGCTTAACAAGGAGGGTGATATTATCTAGCAGCAAAACTGTTAGCTTATAGCCAAAACACCTAGGAAATTTCTTTCAAAAGCTTGTAACTGCATTTATGGCAACACAAGGTGTATTTCATTTTCCATCTAGATGCACTTCTTGCATATATGCAGTGGTAGTCCAAGACTTCATAATTTCTGTTCCTTTTACTGCCTTTTTGTTTCCTAGTATTCATCTGATACATTATTCAAGCTGCAGCATCATTATAATAATGCAAATAAATATAAAATAACTCCTTCTGCCTAAATGAAACAATGGAAGTTAAGACACTTTTTTAAAAAAATGTTCTGCTGTTTGGCTTAATTTGTACAAAGATACATATTAGGTTTTAAGGGAAGTAAAAGCAGATTTACTGTGAGCAATTTAAGTAACCAAACGGAATGAAATCCTCACAATAAATCTATTATAAAGGATTGTTAGGCCTGGGTTATTGAAATAAAAACCAGATGTTTCACTAAATTTTGTTTTTAATGAAATTACATACACTTAACACAATGTCTTGATGTAATATCTACAATTCACGAGTCCCTTTCCAACAGGTTGGTAATAGTTCATTCCTTTCTTTCTGGAAATAAAAAGTAACCACCACACTAATCCCTGCTGTGTTTTTAACAGTGGCAAAGTCAACTCTCATTTAAGCCGTTTTGTAAATATTTTACACAAACTTCATTTTTAGAGTGAAAAATATAAAACAAACACATATCTTTCATGCAGCTGGAACTCTATGCAGTCAACTTTCCCTTTTCCTCAATGTTGCTTTTCAGTCTGTGAAGAATGCCTGTGCTTCCCCATCCGATGACACAGTGAAGAAACAAAGAGGAGGAAAAAAACACATCTTCTAACCATAGAAAAATAAGCCACATTAAACAGCACTGAAACGTTTACATAACTGCATAAGTTGTAAAATTTTCCCCATTTTCACCCACAGCAACTGGCAATACCTAGTGAACCTTATATGTGCTTTCTGTATACATTCATATATAAATATTAAATAAGCAAAATTCACAAATTATTAACTGATGAGACGGTGGAGACTCCACAGTAAAATATTTTGTTTTGAAATGGTTCAACTTGGTACAAAATAATCCCAAACTCTACACAAGTATGATGAAGAAATTAATGTTAAATAATAAGTGATTTCTTTTCTTATGTACAGCTCTGCAATACCTATAAACACGATAAATCAAATACCGACACGTTACCATATAAAGTTCCTATTTCTGAATACAGCCGAAGAAAAAATTAAGCACAAGTATTACTCAGTTTTATATACAAATTGTGTCAAGAAATTCTTCTGTAGACACATAACCACTTGGAGTTCAATAACTTGATGAACAGATGAAAGATAAAAGTATGAAACTCTTCTCAATGGGATGGCGAAGGCCTACTTACCAACAACAGCAATCTAGGATCAGCTCCACATTGTTGTCTTGCTTCTGCAAAATAAATATTGAACTATACCTTTACAGAAGCTTAATGTTCTAACAAATAACTGTGAATAAATGATTTGAAAACTTGATAAATGAGCAAATTCTCAATGCATTATTTTTGAAAAGTACTGAAAATAAGAATTATAAATACTGCAAAACAATAGATGCAGAAGTGTTTTCAAAACTGGAACCAGAAATATTTATTTGCATTTATACAACATTTTTGTAAAACTGAAAAGTATAATTTTGAGCAAAGAGTATAATTTACAGCTGTTATGTTCAACCCCAGATCAAAGAATGATCTCCAAAAACACAATCACTATTCACCATAGCTATGTACATAGAATAATTCATATTATGCTTCATGTGCCTTAATGAACTTTGAAAAAACTTTGGATCAGTCCTTCTCCTTCTGTGCTATCAGCTACCATTTGCTGCTTACTAAAGGCATGTCAAATCTTTCTTTGCACATGTCATTGAAATTTTGCTGGTAAATAATAAGTGAAATAATAATTCGAGGGCAGTTTGAAACTAACCACCATTGTTCTGTAGCGGAACAATTGTTGGGCAGAGCACCGCCCATTACATCAACATAATCTGTGATTCAGTAATTTGCTAATGGGAGCATCATAGTGTCACACATCTGCTCATTATAACTCACAAAATTAATACAAAATCCCACCAAATGCAAGGTGCATGCTGTGATAAGATTTCTTTGTGCAAAACATTTGTTGGCAGCAGACATTCATCATGAATTATGTGCTGTATATGGCCCAAACATTATGAGTGATGATTTTGTGCATCAGTGGATTTGATTTTTTCTAGTTGGAAGAACTTGGAAAACTTTCTGAACTATTTCCACAAACTTCTCGGATTGTTTTGTATGAGGTTGTCACTAAAACATTAGTTCTGTGCTCAATGGATACCAAAACTTCTAATGATGACTCACAAATCCAAACAAATGCGCTCTGCCTTAAAATTTCTTTCATGATACAACATGGAAGAAGATTTTTTAAACAGAATAGTGACTGGTAACGAGACTTGGGTGGCATATGTGAATGATGAGACAAAAGTCTATGGCATGGGATCATACCAGTTCTCCAAACAAGCCAAAGAAAGCCCGTCAAACTTTCTCAGCCACTAAGTTTATGGCCACCATGTTTTCGAATGCTATGGAGTCTAGCTTGTCAAATTCAGTGAACATGGTACAACAATCACTTCTAACGTTTATTGTGAGACTTCTTTGAAAAAACTGAAAAAAGCCATCCAGAACAAACATCACGTCCGCTCTAACATCTGGCATTATGTCCTTGCATGACAATGCTTGCCCTTACAGTGCTCTGCAAACATGAAACCTTTTGAGGCAATTCAAATGGGACATTTTAGATCATTCCCTGTATAGTGCCAACTTGGCTTCATCTGTTCACTCACATGAAGAAGTGGCTTGGGGCCCTGCATTTCAATGGTGATGATCTTCAAAATGCTATGACAGGTTGGCTACATTCCAGGCAGCCAAGTTTTATGCAGAAGGGATTTTTAAATTGGTGAAATGTTATAACAAGTGCTTGAATTTAAATGACTACTATGAACTGTAGTTTTCAGATGTAATAAATTATTTGTACATATGCACATTTTTTTATTATATATGCTGTTAGTTTCCAAGCCACCCTGATGATGATGATGATAATGATATGTCAGTGACCATAACAAGATGGCAATCCCCTTGGAAAAATGCACAAAAGAGAGCAGTGAGCAATTATCAGATTTCTGGGTAGTGAAGGCAAGGAATTAATAAACATTTATCAAAGAATGAAGAGGTAATAAGAGATTCCTGTATGTTACTTCAGCATGTCTATGACTGGCATAGAAAATTTAAAAGTCAAGTGTCAAGTGTGAGTGATGCAGCTCTGGTCGACTACATAATGTGACTAAACCAGACACTATCACTGCAGTAGAATAAGTGATACGAGATAATCAGTGGGTAACAATCAATGAAGTGACTGTAGAATTGAAGATCAGTTATGGCTCTGTGCGCCATGTTATCCATAACATTCTGCAGTACCACAAAATCTCCACTAAGTTGGTACCAAAACAATTCACCCCTGAAATCATGTGGATGTTTGTGAAACATGCTATGATCATGAAGTCAAAGGATATGGTTTCCTAAAGTATATATTTACTGGTGATGAATGCTGGGACCACTTTCCAGCCATAGACCAAGCAAGTCAGCAAACAGTGGCGGCATTTATGATCGCCAAAACCAAAAAAGTTCCATACAGCTGTGTCAGCTGGTAAAGTCATGCTTACCTCCTTTGGGACTCTAAAGGTTCTATCATGGAACATTACATGCCCAAAGGATGCAATGTTAACAGCTAGTCCTATTGTGATCTGGTTGAGAAAACCATTTGAAACCTGCAATCAGGTTGAAACATTGAAGTTTGCTCACAGCTGGTATACTCTCACAGCATGATGAAAGATCTCACACAGCCCATGTAATGGCACAAAAAATTGCAGATCTTCATTTTGAGCATATGCAACATCCAGTTTATTCATTGGACCTGGCACCTTCGATTATCGTGTCTTTGAACCACTCAAAGAGGCACTAAATAGCAAGAAGTTTCTCACTGACAACAAGGTGAAAGATGCAGTGCAGGGGTGGTTATGCAGTCAATTACAAGAATTTTTCTTGTGAAAGCCAGGCATTAGTGAAATGCTGAAATACCTGCAGTTACTTTCTAACTCAGCCTCGTACTATATTGCCAAGGGGGAATGCCCACAATTTATGAGACAATTGGCTGACAATGATGAGAAGAAAAAAATAATAAAAGCTATAGGCTCATATGATGTTGACACTGGGACTTCAAGTTTTCACTGTTTCTTGTCTTTCTGTGAAACTTTGTGCTACTCATACACTTTTGGCTTAAGAGTGTCATATATCAAAACTATGCTCTTTAATTTTCAGCTGGTTTTCTGCCCTCCAGTGCCAAAACTTTAATAATAATAATAATAATAATAATAATAATAATAATAATAATAATAACAACAACAACAACAATGATGATGATGATGCATAATAATATATAAGTGCACCTCTTGCTCAGACACTACTGACAAACGAAACAGCTGTATAAGTGATTCCTCCACCCAAAACTCCCACATGTAACATCTCAAATGTGTCTCTTGTTTCAAACTACTCACAAATGGATTCTGATTTACATTTAATTTCCCCTCATACTATACAAGTATCTATAGCTGAGCAGAAGAGAAACCATAGTAAAATTAAAATTTCTGACAAAAAGACTTGGGTCAGGTTTCAGATCTTTAAAGCTATTGAAAAAAAGTTCCAGAGATCTCTAGAGAAAGACTTAAAGCAATGGTAAAATATAAACCACCAAAGATTGGTAAATCTATTCTGACCTAGTCCCATACTTAATCAAAATATATTTTATCACCCATGAAATGATTTCAATATTTTCATTGCAATTAAGATGGAAAAAATTATTAACATTTAAAATATACATAATTTTCATTTATATAAATATGTTTAAAATGTGACAAGAAAATAAATGAAATAGTTTTAAGTTCTCCATATCAATAACATATTACCATAATTTATATATTGTCTAATATTTCACTTAGAACTTTCTGTTGCAAGAGATTTACTATTCTGTGAATACAGTTTTAACTGCAAACCTTTCCTTCTGTTAAATTACACCAATTTAGCCAAAGATATTAGCTGACCTTAAAAGTGTTAATTTACTGGTAAATGTAGTGCAAATTAAGAAAACAAAGATATAGGATAAAAATATTTGTTGGACTTCAAAAATTTGAACTCAATTATTCCCAAATCAAGACAACAATAAGTAAGATCCTTGTCTATAACCAATGTACTAAAATTTGTTCACACTAACTCCATTCACTTACATAAAAATTGGACATATGTTTCATTTTGAACAAAAAATACTACCAACGGTCTCAAGACTCCCTACTCCATTTCTAGCAGATTTTTTTATGAGTTCGTTTGAAATGGATATCACCAAAGCCTTTCCTCTAATCTTCAAAACATGGTACAGGTATGTGGATGACATATTTGCAATAATTTCAAAAAACATATAACAGATGCACTCAAACTTCTGAATTTGCAACACAAATCTATAAAGTTTACCATACAGGAAGAAAGAAATGGATATCTCCCCTTCCTAGATGTAAAAATCATAAGAAACGAAGACTATCTTACCTTTGGAATCCATAGAAAAGATATGCACGTAGAAAATTACATAAAAAATGAGTTTTAACCTCATTCCACATAAATATGCAGTGTTTTATAGTTTAGCACACAGATTAATTAACATCCTCACTCACAGTAACAGAGTACAAATTGGAATACCAACAAATCGTAAAGATAGCAGAAACTAATGGGCACAGCAAAGACACAATAATAAAAATCATCAATAAAATCAAAAAACAATAAGAGATGTTTCCACATTTAAAAGCACAAAAGAAAGGTACAAATTCAAAAGTTCCACGTACCACCCAATTTACCACAATAAATTCAAACAAATATTCAAAGAACAAGGAATTATGTTAGCCCCAAAAGAACAATTTTAATATAAAGAACTTATTAGGTTGCAGAGTAAAGAACAACATGCCAACAGAACAAAAGTCAGGTATTTACGAAATAAAATGTGCAGAGTGCGATAAAAAATATATTGGAAAAACAAAGAGAAATTTGGAAATCCGGAAAAAAGAACACTTTAGAAATATTTGCTTAGAACAGATTGATAAATCAGCGATAGCAGCGCACTTTTGGAATAAAAATCATAAAATTAAACCAGAGACAAAACTACTGAAACAACTTCACAACACAATAGAACTTTCCACTTGGGAAAAAATTGTCATTACAAAAAACAAGGAAACCTTAATGAATTTTGATGTCCCTCCAATGGACGAACTCAGCAAGTTCCTAATAGAACCAGCAGATGCCGCCACAAGAACACCAAGAGACCCAACTGCCACTTCTAACAACAGTTTGTCTACAGGCTAAAGATGGGAGGGATCACTCCCAAAACATATGTTCAATTTTTATGTAAGTGAATGGAGTTAGTGTGAGCAAATTTTAGTACAATGGTTATATATATATACCACTCCACTGTCAACAGCTTCGTAAGTACATTTAATTGAGAAGATCCTTGTCTTTTTCAAGGCCATAATATGCACATTAACAATAATGAAAAAGTTTTATAAAATCAATAGGCCACAGAAAAACTAACCATTAGCTGTTCTAAACCAACTTCACATTAGCACTACCTACTAGATATTCAAACTGTAACTTTTTTTTCAATCATGCTCTTCATGATTGGTTCCACTTATGAGTATCATTAACTTCATAACATTACACATTTCTGGATGAATACTGCATATTAAGATTAGCACATGCACCCACGTTACTGATACATAATTCACCTAAAATAATTTTAATGCTAGTATTAGGAGTTCATAATATAGATGAAACTAGTACAAAAGATGATTTATTCCCCATGACAAGTGATATGTAGTATGATTTAGGCTGACTACAATTCTTTTACTTCTCAAGAAAATAAGTCAAACCACACTACTTACACTTTTGCTTTCCCTGCAACAGCATTTTTCTTCTTCGCATATCTATATTTCTTGACATATGCCTCCACCAGTGAACTTATCTTGATGGGATTAATCTCTCCTGATTTGTTGTGACAAATCTAAAGATCAACATATCACATAATAAACAAAAATTCAAATGATGATCTAGTAAATGTTTCCACCAAAAAAAAAAAAAAAAAAAAAAAACCACTAAATATAACTGTTCTAATTTTAAGCTAAAGTAAACAAAAATTAAAGAGTGATTATTACATGAATACAATATGAAATAAGATTAGTAATACACTCATTACAATGAAAGTGCTGGCATATCAACTGCTCAGGAGTGCTATGTTGTTATCAAATTGCAGGAATTTGATAAGTTATTTGGTATTTATTATAAAGTTCCTGGAAAATGCTATGGAGTGCACCCAACAACATTGCATGGTAGAAAAACAATCAAGAATATGGATATTTAGCAAGAAAACCAGGAAGGCATTTCATTGCAGAATATCAAGCTGCACTGGTCCACTTGGAAACAGCTGAAAATGATGACAAAGTCTGCTAGAATGTAGGTCATAGTTATATGAATTTCTGTTGCTGTTATAGCCTTCTTCACAAAAAAATCAGTTATTAAATGCTGTATTTCCTATTTTTCCATTGCACATACTCTGCACTGCAACAAACTGCAATTCATATTATGGTACTTCAAGTGAAGCATTGTAGCACAGCTGTTTCTGTGGAAGATGGTATATTTTGATATAATAATTGGTTTGGAACTCTGCTGCTACCAGTGGGTCAATTCAAGAACTATGGCCCTTTTAAAACATAGAGGTTTTGGAAACAAGAAAACCAAGCAGTAAAACTTAATTTTTACAACCATTATCTGTCATCTTTCCTAATCTATTGCAATGCTCAGCAATCTTTCACCTGATGCTTTTCTTAATCCAGCGCCATAGATATATTTATTACCAGTGTATCTTACTAATACCACATAAGTTCTCATTGTAAGCAGTTGGCTGTTCAAACAATCTGGTAATGAGAACAATAATTATTTTCTTATTTTGATTTTCCTATTAATTTCCTTTATATGAATGTGTGTTTTCAAATAGGGACTAGCAATACACCTCATCATTCTCAGAGATCTTACAGTAATATGGAACAATAAAAACATTATAGATGCCAAGAAGATCTATGAAAAATGAATTTCATTTACTATAAGATGCTCCCTTATAGGAAGATAATATACTGAAAATGCTGTTATGGAAATAAAAACTATTTATTATAAAAATAAAAAATACTTATTATAAATATAAATTATGCTAGACAATATTTTGCCATGACTATTCAGATCGATTGGATATTGAGGATGTTTCAGCACCTTGACCCTGTTCCACAAAAATATTTTCTAATATATTACAAGTGTATGGAGTTGTAATTTATAGTTAATAGTTAAATCTGATCCACAAAATTGCCTTCTACATTGTACTTCAAAATTTCATTCTTACAAATGTACATGTGATTTTTGTTGTTTTGTTCCACAGAAGTATTGGTACTAGCATGCTCTTGTAACTTGTGTAAATTTCTTTACAAGTGTAGGAAATATTGTTAACTTCAAATATTAGTGCAATTTTAATAGCTTTTTAATTCGGTGTATGAGTGCAACTTAAGTAAGAATTATGACTGACGCTGGGCTTTTACTCCAAATGTATATTTCAGTACAGCATCTTAGTTTATTAAAACAGTTAAAATCTTCTAGACTGTTTTTCCATGGCCCATGGTTTAATGTGCTACCATAGCTTTCACCAACTACATGCTTAAGGGTGCATAACTACATGATAGTATTGATTCATCTCCATATTGCCGTCTGTCATCAACATGAAGATGGATCAATACTGTCCAGTCATCTTTTAACAGTCAGGTGTTGTTCATTGTCCACTGCTGCAATTGGTGAAAGCTATGGTAGCCCATTAAACTATGGTCCACAGCAAAATATCCTGGAAGATTTTAATCGGTTTAATCTTAACAGTGACCTTGAAAGCCTAAGAAGTATTACCTAAGTTTATGCTTTTTTTTTAAGGTTTTCACTAATTGTAATGAAAAGAATTCCTTTCTCTCTCTAATTCTCTTTTAAAATAGTCTCTCTTTAACACCATTTTCACAATTTTTCCTTGTAATGAAAATATGAATGCCAAACAATATAAACAAATGTATATAAATGATCAAATGATCTAATAAATAAAATACACTAGAACCCTGCTAATTCAAATCCTGTTAGTCCAAAATTTTGGATGGTATAAACCAAACTTCAGTAAACAAACACAGAACCTGTGACCTTGTTGATGAATAAATCCTCTACTAAATGCTGCATATGTGGTTTATTGAGTTGTATTCAAAAGGTACTATGCTCAGTAGTGGTGGTGGTAGTGGTAAGGCTTAAGGGTGCAAAACTACAATGCTATTAGCACCCGCCATTTATGAAATCTACTAAAATGTTCAACACACATAAAATGACAAGAAGCTGATACATATACAATATTTTGCTCTATGGTTTCACTTTGACATGGCTCTTGTGACTTGCAGCTTTCCCTTCACTTCTTAAGCAGACAATTAGGATGATCATGTGCACACTGAATGGCTAAGGTTCTAGTGTAAATTGAGAGCACAATAAGTGTGCTCAATTCTTGTGCCTCTCGACTGAAATTGATGCTGCAACATGGCTATATGCATGACAATACACAATCATAATCGCAAAATGAAATATTATGCCTGAATACTGACAAAATATTGCCTAATAAAATATTTAAATAATCTAAAAAATATCAAATCAATATAACAGAAATGATTATCATTCTATAGATTAAAAATACGAATCTAAGCAGTAGACATAACTTAATTCAAGATATAACAATAAGTGGCAAACTGCTGTTCCTCCATTTTGCTCTTTTAAGGCATCACTTGGAACTTCTTACTAATACTTTTCAAGTGTTTTACATTCATTCATGAAAGAGAGACAACTCTATACTTTATAACAACTTGTAGTAATACACCTGTAATGCATTAAAACATGCTTTTGGGAATAAGGCCCTTGGCCACACACACTGATGGGCCTTTGGTACCTACATCTGAGGGGAGCATCTCTGGGAGAAATGGATGAGATGGGTGAGACACTAGGGCCCTGTTCCAAAAAGTATTGTCTAATACATTACAAGTGTATGGATTTGTAACTTGTAGTTATTAGTAAAATTCTGTTTCACAAAGTTTTCTGCTATACCTGTACTTTACAACTCCATACTTACAAATGTACAACTGACATTTCATTGTTCTGTTCCACAGAAGTATTAGTATTAGTTGGGCACTGGTAATTTGTATATAATTCTCTACAAGTGTAGGAATATTGGTAACTTCAAATATTAGCACAAAATTTATTATCTTTTTAATGATTTTGGGAGTCAGTTGATCCAAATGTGCTAAATATTAGCAAAAGTGATTATAATGATGATTAGGAATATGGTGTAAAGAAAGAATGCATTAGTATTTTTGTACAATGATAAAGCTAGGTTAAGAGCAATTAAGGTACAGTTTATAACTGATATTGGATTTTATGTTACAAATGCATAATTCAGATCAGCATCTTGGTTAATGTAATATTTAAGGTTCTTGCTACATGCCAAGAAAATAATTTCTTTTCATCCATTATCTTTAAAATAATATTTTTGACATAATTTTCCCAGTTTTTTGCTTATGAGAACATGATTGTCAAACAACATAAACAAATAAATAAACATAAAGGATCAAATGGACTAATAAATGGCCGAGACCAATCAGAAAGCTCGATTCTTCTGCCATCTTCTGATGACTGTAAATGATGCTCCTAAATGTAGCTGTGAGGTACCATTGTCTCACAATGGATTATTATGCTCAAATGTGGATAAATGCATAACAAAGTATTTAAATTATGATTATATCGGACCAAAAAAAACAACACCCATTTAGCAAGAATGACAATAATCTGCTCTGCGCATTAAAAATCCATAAGGAGTGGGCATAGTATGGCGACATATGGCAAACAGCTGTTCCTCCATCTTACTCTTATATGACATCAGCTGTTAACTTTTTACTAATATTTTACCAGTGATGCACTTCTTTCATGGAACAAAAAGTTACAAGACCATACTTTACAATAAATGCATAATAAAGTTTAAATTATGATATCTGAGAAAAACTAGCATTTAGCAAGAATAACATAATCTGCTCTGCACATTAAAAATCCCTAAGGAGTGGACCTAGTATGGTGACATATGGCAAACATCAATTCCTCTATCTTGTTCTTATGACTTCAATTGTAACTTTTCACTAATACTTAACAGTGTTGCACTTCTTTTATGGAACAGAAATTTGCAAGACCAGACTTTTGAAAGATTTGTATTTATATGCTTGTATGTATTAGGCCATACTTTTGTGGTATAGGGTCCAGATGGCCAAGAGCAGCTATTTACAGTCTTAGCCACGGATCATGTTTTTTTTAGAAATTGGGTTCTGGATGTCAGCAGACCTATGAACAGCCATAGCATTTTCCTCCAAAAGAGAACCCTGAGACCCTCCAAGCAGCACCAACCCACCTCAATTGACATTCAACCTTGAACCAGAACTATGGAATGATATGATATGAAATTAGAGAATGAAAAGTTTATGGAAATGAAACATCCATCCCAGTATTCACCTATGTGACGTGGGTAAATCATGAAAATGCCCTTGTCAGGATGGCTGATGCTATGGGATTTAAACGTGGGACTTCCCAAATGCATGTACAAAGCCATTACTGCCTTAAATCATCCTGTTCAGTAGGGCTCATTATTACTCTGTCTTTTAGCATCTGACCAATTTGTATAAATCAAGTGCACACCATCCTGTAATCCCTAGCTTCCATTGTTAGTTTATGGTAATAACAATATCACAATTTCAAATTGATAATACAAATAAACTTTGTTATAAAGTATTGGCATGTGACATCAGAGCAAAATTTGCTCTCCTATTGGTTGTCACAGATGTCACCATCCAACACACAACAGTCAATCCCTTTCTTGTTTTAACCTTTTAATTACAGTATAATTATATGAACTTTCAGTCTCAACTGTATCTCGGCAGCCTGCTTTTGCTCATTCTTGTTGCCACAAGGAGGGCAAGAAATGAAGGGTAGCAGGTTAGAAGGGGTCACCAAGGATAGCTTACCAGAGCATGTTTGATTCAAGAATTAGCCATTCTTGTAAGCAGCAAAGTTTGGCCACGAATAAGAGGAGTGCCTATGTTGATGTTGATTAAGAAATTATGTTTTTTGTTCACACTCTTTCGTCACTATATGTAAAATTCCTTCCTGTATAATATTATGTAAAGTGCAAGATTATTATGCCTTAGTCGCTCGTGTACTGGCTGCAAGAATTTTAAAGATGCTTTGTTATAGACAGGCCACTCCCAATGTATCAGATTCTTGCACTCACTATTGCTTATGAGAATGAGAGAAAATAACCCAGCATTTTAGCACCTTCAGTAAATACAAAGTGCATTGGATCTGATAAAAATTTGTTAATAAGCTGTGCTGCCACAGAATGCTTTTAGAGAGGCCTAAGATGCTTCCATAATATTATCTTAATTTTCACTTTGGACTAATAAATACCTACCTTGGGCACAGAACGACGTAGTATTTCCTTGTACTCTTCTTTTGTAATGTGCTTTTTGGTATAATGTGGCTTGAGAGAAAGCTTAACCTCTTCCACAACTCGTTCTTGGCGATTGAGCTTCTTAAGGAACTAAAGAGGAAAGAAAGAACATATTTGATAATTCCTGACCATAAAAAAAATTTAAAAAAAACTTGAGAAATGCTTATGCCCTTACCAGTTTTTATTCATTTTCAATCAGGTTAACATACTGACTAAAATAAATTATTTAGGTTCCATTTACACAAAAATACTTTGCCTTAATGCTTTCTAGATAATATCAGGTGGGCCAGCCTGTGCTGTATCTTAAATGAAGATATATTTCCTTCCAATATGTTGAAATAAATAATGTAGCTTAGATGGCACATTTTCTTTCTTTACTTGAAAAACCTTGTACTTTGTGTGGACTTGCCTTAATTTAAATGCCGAGGTCTCTTTTTAATTCAAATGTGGATTTGGAAGGGGAGGAAAAAAATCCCTTGAAACACTTATTGAAAAGAATGTAAAAATTCCTATGTAATTCAAAATTTTGAATCTTTTATTTGGATAATTTGAAGGCAGATTTTTATTCATTCGAAAAGTAGTACTTATTCCTGAATTCCAATTTATGCTGTGTTAATAGGCATTTCCAAGAATGTTTAGCAATGGTCAGACAGCAAACAGAATAATGCATTATCCAAAGACAGTTGTAGGGAAGTAGCTTTTGTTCTCTTGTAGCTTTCACCTTCTTTTGTGTGCAGGTGCCATCCTTCAACTCCATTCTCAATAGCTATGCAGCTTCCACCATCTCAATAGTATGAAATTGCCTACTTCTTTTGCAGGCAGATACTTGTCCATCTCCCATTAAAATTTATAACAAAAATTTGTAAAACTCTTGTTAACTGTACTGAGGTTAGTGACCAATGGACCCTAAGTTGTCAGCTCAAGTATATGCATTGTTCTCAATGTTGAAGCATGCACAATAGCTTAACATTACAGAAAAAAGTATTATAAAAGAAATGGGAAAAGGTGTGAGGAAGAAAACTGACATCACTAAAGACTATGGTATATTACCAAACACATTGTCAGTCTATATTAAAAATAATTTCATTTATTGCTAGCTTAATTATTTGAGTAGAATTTTATATTGCACTGTAGAATAGCACATAAAATACAGCAGTTGTACAGTAAGTTCCACTGTGTGTTAATTATTTCTGTGTGTTTGCTAATTTGAATGCTGGATAATTTGATATTTTTTCATATTCCCTTAGAGTTTGAATTAAAAAGAGTCTACTATAATAGTACAGGCTTGCCACCTGGTCTATTATGTATTGCATGATTTTATATTTTTGAAAAATATAAGGATATTTAAGAAGTTTCTACTCTTTTCTAATTTTCGGTGTGAGGAAGAAAACTTGGATGTGGTGTATGTACACTTTTAGAACAAATCATACTTTATAAAGCAAAGCAAAAATAAGTGTGAGGACAACTCTTTACTCTCTCCTTTTCCTACTAATGGAATGAACACAGAACAACTATGAACATAAATAGAATGAAAGAGGATCTACAATTTTTCTTGTGCATGACAATATATGGCCACAAAATGGAAAAAATAAGTATCCTTTTAATATAATTTATATGTATAATTCTTGAAGCTGTTTACAGTGAAGTTGTCATATTTAAAATGATACACTATGGATAACTTATTTAACCACTTCATTCACTATATTTCTAGATTCATTTCAGATCCACCAGAGGACACCACAGTTCATATAACAACTTGTAAGGGACCAACACAAGCATCAGAAACCACTGGGTCAACGGCTGAGGATGGGAACGCTGGTTCCTGAAACATTGTTCCAACTTAGGAAAATATAGTGAGTGAAGTGTGTAAATAAGTTACCCATAGTGTATCATTTTAAATCCTTTAATATTTTGCCTTTTTCAGGAAATTTTTTAGGAAGTAAAGATTCTTGGTTACTTTTTTTTTTAATGGAAATTTATGCAAATTTATTGAGAATATTCTCATATGTCCTCTTGAAGTTATTAACAATGAGGTAGTAAAATAATATTGATATATTGTAAGGATACCAATACATTATCCACACAGCACTACATAATGGATTCCATAAAAATTAGTAGACAAAATGATCATAAAGCTTGAAAGAAATAAAGATATCACAGACATAAGTTTGCTAATACTTTGCTTTTACAAATAAAAGAAGATATACAATTCAAAAACTTTAAATACGACCCTAGTATGGGAAGGAAGAAGAAGAAGAAGAAGAAGAAGAAGAAGAAGAAGAAGAAGAAGAAGAAGAAGTTGGCTACTCAAAACATTCACAGTAATAAAAAATATATTACATTCTTCCTGTAGAGATCTTATATCTTTTGACAAGAAGTCTGGTATCTATCAAATCAATTGCACAGACTGTGGAAAAATAAAAATAAATTTGGAAACATGTTCCAAAAAAAATTTCAGAAATATCCATTATCAACAGGTAGAAAATCAGCAGTGACAGCTTACTTTTGGTCAGAAAACCACGAAATTGATAACCAAAAAACAAAAAAGTCTGAAACACATTTGCAAACATTTGGAACTATCGACATCGGGAAAAATTTACATAATAAAAAATAAAAACTGTATCGTGAACTTCGAGACAACCATCGGATATATTTGATAAAGTTCTCCAACAGCCTACAGAGTATGCTTATATCAGCTGGTCTTCTGCTAATGTTGGGAGTGAATGTTCCCAAAATATGTCCAATTAAAAAAAACAAGTAAAGTATAAGTGACACAAACCAACGCTATATCAATATTATTATAGGACATGCTATTACATTTGTCAAAAGGTTAGGATAAAGGGAGCATAAACCCCTGGAGAGAAGGAGCTGGTTGAAAAAACATCATGGAAAAAGAAATCCTGCATTCAGTGGAGGAACTTCCTGGAAGAAGTAATCCCAATGTCAGTGAGCTGTTTTGAAAACATTAAAGAGGAGCACTGTGGCCTTGCAATATCCAGGATGTTCAGATTCATTCAGTTTTAGATTACGCTCTATAGATAGTTTTTACCAAGTGGTTCTTTGTGCAAAAAGCAGATTTTTCTGTTTCTAAGACTAATTATGGATGAAGCAACTTTCACAATTTCCACAATACTCTAAAATTCCACATACAAAGCATCAAAGCAATTTCCAACAGATTTTCAGTCAAAACTTTACTAGTCCAAGGACTCTCTCAGTGACAGGAGACTGAGGTACAGTCATACAGACATACATTTTTGACCTGACATGTTAGGTAGGTGATAAAATAAAAGATGGGTATAATTTTTCAACATAATCTCCCTTTATTACAATGCATTTATCACATCTCTGAATTAGCATTTCAATTCCAATAAAAAATTAGTCCAAAGCTTTGTCTGCAAAATGCTGGAAAACATCATCCATCAACCCATTATCTTTTGTGAATCTCTGCCCTCAAGAACTGTTTTCAATTTTGAAAAGAGGTAAGTCACTAGGGGCAAGATCTGGTCTGTACAGTGGATGGCATATTATTATGCAGCATTTCTCATTACTTGCACTGACTGATTTTATGCATATGCAAATTTTGATGAAGGATGCAAAGTAAAATTGTTTTATAAGGCTCCTGTCACTCAGAGTTTCCTCCTCATAAAGGGAGATGCTTTCTTGTGTCGATACATCTACCAGCCACCTCATGTAACCTTCAAGGTTCTCTTTGTTCAAATGAAACAATTTTGACCAAATCTTCATAGCTGAAAATGATGGGGAAGTTTTCTCATTCACATCATCAAAATGCTGTTTAATGTCACTGGGTTAATTATAACCTTAATAGCTGCTCTATATTCAATTCTGAACATCATGAAACATGTCTGATAAATGGGCTTCTCTAAGCAAAAAATAAATGGCAGGGCTGGAAAAGAAATGCAGTGTTTCACATGAGTATCAGAGAGTATGAGCATTGCAACAATGAATCATGAAACTTATGGGCCACACTTTGTATCTTCACTTTCTTTCAGAAGCTCTTCCATTCCTGCTTGAGGATTACCCGTTACAGTAAAGCAGGGTTTTTTAGTGATTGCACACACTGACATATAAGTAGAACCATGTGCAATCTTCTACACAAAAATTATGTATTTATGATGAACCAGTCGAAATGAACCAATAAGATCACTGAACCCAGATAAGGTAAGGTAAGGTAATTTTTTTCTTTAGGATTACATGAAAACTATGTACATCTTACACTATCAAAATGCCAGGTTTTAAAAATATAAAAGAAAGAATACAGATGTTTTAGACAGAAACCAAAATAGAGAAACATTTTTGAAACATGTGTGATGCCAAGCTGTACACATTTGATCAATTTACATTGACATGAAGCAAATTTTTATTATTTCTTTTGTATTAATAATTACAGTAGAAAATGTTGTTTTTTGTTAATGTAAATTCATTTTGTAAAAGCTTGAGGTGTGTAGACTTTTGATTAGCCTTTTATGTTTGCCAATGTGAGAAGTTTCATTAAATAGTATGATCTGTTTATATAACACAGTGCTTTCAAATGGGGCTTCATCAATGAGCGCATAGCCTGTATGGTGGCTGGAAGAACACTGCCTGCTAGCTGAGTCAATTCAAGCACGCCGACCTCTCTTGCAAATTACAGTAACCATCTACTCTTGTTATAGAAGATGTTGGAAATTATGCTTGTGTCAGCACATCATTCTTTCATGCCATTTAATAATGTTGACATTCACATGTGTTAGTTCTTATGAAATTTTTGCAATTTCTCTTGTATATTATCTTTCAATTTTTCCAATTTATGCAGATTATAACAACATAATTCATTTTTCAAGTTTTCCCTTAGAAATTGCACACAGAAATCAGTTGTATGCACTGAAGCAGTCTTGTTAATACAATTTGGCTTCTTATGAAAACAGATCCCATTTACCATATTTATTCACAAGATTACAATCGTTATTTCTGTGAGGTGTGGGAACACTTTTCTGCAAGAGTATTATTTCATGAGCAAATTATACATGAAAATTCTCTCTTCAAAAGTGTACTGATTTTTTGGCATCGTAACAGCCAGCACTAACACATAATTAAAACAAAAAAACACTTCATTTCATGATTTATAACCTTAAGAATGTTTGAACAGCATAAAGACAATATTCCAACTGCTTTAAAAAGGGATATTGAAGGTCAGAGGAACCAGGGTTAAGCATGTGCTTCTACCTTTCATTGCTTATGCTCTAGCTAATGATATCTATATGAAAGCACTGTATCTAATTTTCATTGTGAATAAGCATTTGATGTTTAGCTAAGAGTGGTATTTGACTTCTTCCTATGTAAACAATCTTTAAGAGTTGCATATCCTACATTATAAAATGTGCAAAATATAATTATTATATAAGACACACAGCTATATAATGAAAATTATTTAAAGAAACATCATTAATATAGCATAATCTTTTCACTTTAAAAGGAAAATCATAGGTTCTTTTTCACTATATTCTGATATATGCTACTCATCATTCTAATTTGACTTCAATTACTTTTCCATTTTCTGAATTATGCAAGAAGACAATTGCACAGTTAAAATAATATGGAACGTTACACCAACATGCAAATACTATTTTACACCACCATATTTATGTGGTAGGACAATAATAAAACTGTGTCAGAAATACACAAGTACAATGTAAAAGAATGGATGCTCCATAAGCTCAAACCAAAAAAGTATTGTTTGTACCTCACTATCACCTGAATTTGAAACAATTTTACTTCCAACACTACACCTGCCAATTGTGGAACAAATTTCATCTAGAAATACCAGGCAAACAAACTGCCAAAGCTTCAGTGCAATGGAACATACAACTCCATCTTACCACTGATGCCAATACACATAAGCCAAAATTCTAAAATGTAATTGAAAACATTTTATGATACAGTTGAACTACACACTCTTATGCTTCACTTACTTGTCATTATTGTATTGCATTGTACAATAATGACAAGTGAAGCATAAGAGTGTGTAGTTCGACTGTATCATAAAATGTTTTCAATTATATGATGGGCTTCACTGTGAATGTTCCAATTAACATTTTAGATTCTAAAATGTAATTACCTAAATCAGTAATCTTACAATAATATTAAATTTACTTTACATTTCTGACATTTGCAACATGCAAGTGTTGAAAAGTAAGGTTGCCAGTTTATGAACAAACAGACAAGCAAATGAGTAAGAAAGAATTAAAGAATAATAATAGACAATGAACTCAAATATTTATATAATTGAACACAATGTTAGGACACTAATAATTATCAAGTTCTATTCTTCTTTCAACTAGGTACTTTTTAGAGAATTAATACTTTAATTATATTTTAGTTTTTTTACACAAAAAACTTGGCCATAAGTCACTTTATATTTTAAAGCAAAAAATAATGATTGCAATAGGAAAAAATAAAAGCACTACTATTTTGGACAAACAATGGGATTTGGTTTCCTTGTTTACATACATCATTCTTTCTGCTTCTCCTTGCACAGCATTTTACAAACAATGTCTTGGAATATTCCAAATTTCTTGTGAGACAGCATCTTTCAGTTACTCCAGGGTCATTGGGTGTGATAGGAAAACTTGTTCTTTAAGGTAATTTCAAAAAAAAGTTAGCTTGGTTGAAATCTGGAGATAATGGAAGTCAGCTTGTTGAAAAGTGCCAACCAATGACACTAATATGAAATTACAATATAATAAGTTGTTTTGCAGGAGTGTAGTTGTGGGGCAATGTGCCATCTTGCATGACGATTATGTTCTCCTGGCTGTGATTCTTCAGTCTAGGAATGATAAATTCTGTAACATACTGTAGTGGTGCTATCCATTTACTGTGACAGCTTTTATTTCTCCATTATTTCCTTCTTCAAAGAAATAAGGAACAAAGATGAATCGTCAAATGAAGCCACATCAGTCACTTTGTTGAATCAAATCTGGGGATAATTTTTTACTACACTTCTGCAATTATGAGTGTTAACTACATCATGACAAAAAAAGGTGTGTTTATTCTGTCCAGAAATTGCCAGCCAATCATTGTTAATTTGAATCTTTGCTAGCACTAATTACATAATATATTCTTTCCACTTGTCACTCTTTTGAGCACAAATACTGGTATTTGTCTATATAGAATGGAAGCGAACTCTGTGCATAATATTCTGCAATGGCTGTCTCTTTTCCCTTGTCATGATTCAATGCTGTGGGAAGAGTTTACAGTGGTCAGCAACTAGAGTCAAGTGTAAACATTATCTGCCTGGTGAAGGGGGATGAGAACAGCATCATATTGAATGTGTGAACAGAATTTATCCTACATGCATTGCATCAAACTTTCATGTCAACATAACAGAAATTATTATTTTCAGGGTTTTCCTCTATGAATTATCAATTAATAATACTATTCTTATCTTTATTCCTTGTTATTAACATAGCATAATTATAAACTTGGCAATTTTACTATGTAAAGATGATTTAATGAAACTACAAGCAAATAACAGTATTATAAATGGAATTGTGTTTAAAAAAAATAAAAAAAAAGATATACAAGAACATCTTAATATTTTCAGCGATGTCATGTGTAATTTTGCTAACCCAAATGATTGACATAAAACTTTTCAGGTGAACTTGTGTCGGAACAATTTCAGCTTGTCTATCCATAATTATATCAGAATGTGTGAATTCTGGAACATTACAAATGACAGCACAAAAATATAATGCAGAAATAAACATTTTTCAGCAAGCAACACATCAATAGCCAAAATGGTATAACAAAATTTTGTTTTATTTATAGCCTGGAATTTTCCCATGAAAATATGGCAATAAGTTCCCTGCCATCTGTATGAGAACAGGCTAAGATTTTATTAAAATTCTGCAAACTGAGCTATTACTCATTTGAAGATGTGTGGAACGCCACTGTTAATCCCATGATAATTATATTGAAAGTTGCATGAAGCACAAGAAGAAGTAGAAACTTATGTAAAATAACAGGAGAAAATGATGAATTTATTACAGTATGGTATGAAAAGTTTGGAGTTAGTGGTTCACATGCCTGTCATTACGCTTAGATGGTGCTTTATTAATATAGCAAAATTCCACACTGCCAAGCTTGTAAGTCTTATGCATCTCTTGCACCTTATTTATTTTTCACAGTTGTCAACTGTTATTACCATTACCGCCATATTTGACCAATTTATACTTCTGAATGGGAAGCAAGCAGAAGTCTTTAGGCTGCAGTGAGTCACAGTAAAACACTGGGTCCTCTGGTTTTCTAGGATTCACCGAAGGTTAGGTTTAGGTTGGTGTGTGCATGTATGAGTTGATTAGGAATTCCATTTTTGCTGATTTTTAGCCTGTTGTAATTAATTAGTCATTAGTCATTGTTTTCAAATTCCTTTTGGGATTTTTGTATAATTGCTCTCATATTAACCATTTTAAACCATTTATTCACAATGAGGTGGTATCCACAATATTCGAGACTGGTGCTACCATCTTGATAGTAGTTGCAGTAGAGTTTTGTACCGCTAGGTGGGAACACTAGTACATCTGATGAGTGAGTGTTTAAAGTTTCATGCAGCTGGATAGATGTGTTGAGATTCTATAGTACTTTTCATGATATTCTGTATATAGTGCATGGCAATTTTACGATGGATCCAAGATTAGAACAGAGAGTGTGCATCAAATTCTGTGCAAATCTTCGAAAAAATGCTACAGAGACTCTTGCAATGATTCAACAAGTATTTACGGGACAAAGCATGAACCATACATGTGTGTTTGAGTGGCATGCTCAGTTCAGGGCCGGCCGTATAGCTATTGAAGATGATGCTCACACTGGTAGGCCCATCAGCTGTACAATGCCTGACACTGTTGCCAAGTTCAACATCTCATTCGTGAGGATCGACACCGAACCTTGCTCATTAAGAGGAATTGGTTATGGGACATGCCAACGAATTTTAACCGATGCATTATGTCGCCGCAAAATTTGTGCCAACGATCCTGACTGTTGATCAGAAGGTGCAGTGTGCTGGGCTTCGTCAGGCTGTATCCGATGGTCCAACTTTCTTGTCCAGGGTCATCACCAATGACGAGAGCTGGATGTGCACTTATGACCCTCAGACAAATCAACAATCTTCCCAGTGGAAGAGCCGGAACTCACCAACACCAAAAAAAGCAAGACAAGTCAAGAGCAAAGTCAAGAACACGCTCCTTTTTTTTCTTTGAAACCAAAGGGATTGTGCACAAAGAATTCGTCCCACAAAATCAAACAGTGAATTCCACAAACTACTGTTTTGCGATGGCCCAAACTTTGGCGAAAAGGGAACTGGCTGTTACATCACAATGCACCCCGTCATAATTCCTTGTTCATCAGGAACTTTTTGACAAAAAACAACATGGCTGTTGTTTCACACCCACCATACTCACCTGATTTGGTGCCCTGCGACTTCGCTCTATTCCCCAAACTGAAAATCAAGTTGAAGGGCGTCGGTTCGACACAATTGAGAGGATTCAAGAGGAAATGCTGTCTGTGCTAAATACGCACAAAGAACATAACTTCCAAGATGCACTTGGAAAATGGCAGAATTGCTGGAACCAGTGTATACACGTGGAAGGGAACTACTTCAAGGGCGATGGTGGTCATTAGTCTCAAAGTAAGTTTTTGACCAGATGGCAGCACCAGTCCTGAATATTCTGGATACCACCTCATATGTTCATGCACACTATCCTTCACTAGCCACCCTCCCACTACTTCCCCTAACTTACATAGCTTAAATAATTAGCCTTCATTCAGCTTCACCTCTTACCTCTGCTCCTGTGCACTGTTATCTAGTGGATTTCTTGCTGTTGGTAATCACCACACTCTGCCCATATTTTCCTTCTTGGTAGGATTTCAGCTATAAAAGCGTATACACTTTTTTGGAGTGGTGGGTGTATTTCAATACATTAACTTCATCTTTCAATGTTTATATTCACTCTCCTGTTATTTTACTGTTTGTGCTGCATAGCAATATATATTTTGGTCATTATCAATGTGTATGAAACACCTTATAACAATAACTCACTGATTATTATCTTTGATCCCTAACTTCCTGATTGAGGGGTCACACCTAAAATGGCCTGGGCTAGATAGGTGGAGGCTTCTTAGTAACAATAATTTGTATTTATACTGTACTTTTTCTTGTAATAAAAACTTGCTGATCAAATTCCCATGAATGCAAATAGAGCATGAGCCTTCTCTTGAATTGTTGCATTTTTTAAATTTTCTCAGATTTTCAGGAAAATTTCTGTTGGCTTTTTAATAGCATTGGACCAGCTTTATCTTAACATTTAGTGGTAGAACCATGGCTTGCAACTTAAACTTTAGTAACAGTACTAAAATAAACTCATTAGTAGCTATGAAAAGCAAAAAGGAACAAATGATCTTTTTGCCAAACAAAGATTTTTTCCCTTCTTCTTTTTCTCTATTATTATTATTGTTGTTGTTGTTCTTTTATAGTTTGAAATAACTGAAAGACCCCAGAATTTAATTGTAGTTATTATGCCCACGGTAAAGATTATTTCAATATATGCAGTGCTTTTTTTTCAGCTAGAACATTCTGGAATGCATTCTTGTAAACATTTTGCCATTAAATGTTTCAAAGAAATATTTTTTATAAGCAAGACTGAAAACTAAGAATGCCACTAGTGCCCAAAATTTTACTTTTTCTCATTACAATCCATGCAATCTAATGCTGCCATCTTCACTAGCTTTGACACTTAGATTGAAGTTTGCATCATTTCCATGTGGTGGAAGGCAATGCCTACGATTGTTAGCAAGATCAATAAATATGGACCAATGTTAAATACATGGAGATTGATCAATAGTCAATCAGAACTGTTTCAATTTATCACATTGGGCATGTTCACTTCATGTTCACATACAGTACAGTTACATTGCATGTGCGGCTTACACAAATGATAAAAAGTGAAAGTGTTTCATTACTTGAAATTTTACACCATAAATAGAAAAATTATGCAGTTTTTTCTTCAGCTTCCTCTGCTACAAAGATTGAATTTGTAGATTACTCGTCTAGCATGAGTGATGCTACAAAATTAGTGTCAAATGCAATGGATGCACATGTAGGTGAAATAAAATATGTGGTTGATGAGTGGTAGGTAGCATTGAAAATGAAGCTCTGCCTGACTGTTGGAATTCTAGCCAAAAGGAAGATTTCTGCAAGAAAAATGAGTGATTGGTATTGAAAAATAAGAAAATAAGGTTACAAAATATAATGTCACAAGTTTAGGGGCAAACAAATGCAAACAAGGTATGAATATTTCAAAGCCCTGGGCTAATATTCACATTTCTCATTATGGTCACAGTAAAAAAAAGAACATATGACTTCATTGCATAAAAAATCCATAACCATAAAAACAGCTTGGCACATATTGCACCCAAAGTAATAGCTTCTGCAAAAGAACAGAAATTGGAGGCAGTTTACATAAAAGCATTTGAACATGAACAATATGTCACAAGTAGAATCTTCAGAACAGCATACAAAGTTGCAAAGAGAAACCAAGCATTGAATCTGAAATTGATGTTCAGAAATGAATGGTTGCAAGATGTGCAAAATTCTACATTCCACTAATGCTTGCATTAATATAGTGAAACATATTAGAACTGAAATAAAAAAGAAAGGCACTTAATAAGAAAATAATAGAATCAGATTGCAAGATATCCCTTCTAACTGAAGAGAGTTCTACTATTAGCCAGTTATCCACATTAATTACATAGGTACAAACAATGCTTCCGGACATGAGTCTATTTATTGATATTTTGAAATTAGAAAATGTTTCTGCACAAGGTATTTTCTAATGTTTGATGAATGTCCTCATTAAATTGGTTTAATGCAGATTTTGTGAAAAAAATCTTATTGCTATTGTTGTAATGGAACAGCTGTGATGTTGGATACAAAGAATGGGGTAGACACTTATTAAGTAAAAATATCCACATATTTTGGTTTAGTATTATGTTAACCATAGGCTGGAACTATCTGTTCCGGATGTTGTTAAAAAAAAAAAAAAAAACTTCCCATCACAAATGAACCACTTCAAGTCATTTCTTGATAAATTGTACACCTTATACCATCGTTCATTCAAAAACACCAGAGAACTGGGAAAAGTTCTTGAAGATTTAGATAACAAAATCTTCAAAAGTAGAAGAATATTAAGTACACATTGGGTGGCTTCTGGTTTCAGAAGTGTTTCTGCAGAATGGAAAGATTATCACTCATTTTAAAATGGCAAAAGAGGATGAAAACAGGAACAAGTTTGAAAAAGCATTGTATGAGGACCTGTTAAAGAAAATAATAAATGAAGATTTTGTTTTGGATCTGGTATTGATGTGTGATGCCCTCCAAGAACTACCAGAATTTAATGAGGAACTTCAAGCATATGATATCACACTCCATACAGATCACAGCTTATCAAGAGCAATTGAAGATTTGAACTTTAAAGGAGTGACTTTCAGAAAAGGATAAATCGATCAAATCCAAATCACTCTTTTGATCCTAAACTATTCTATGACAGCCTCAAGCAATGAATGGAAAAATTGCCTTTTGTCTAAAGAAGATATGCTGATGCCATAATGTACCAAAGTGCTCTCTATCCAGTGTGTTAGCCAGTCAACATTGAGAATTTGACATTTGATGAGATTGAAGTTGAGAGTTTGTGAGAGAGGCTTAGGAATTCAGAGAGACAGTTTTAAGAGCTTATCTTAAATTCCTGATAGGAAAGAAAATGCCTGTAACACTACTGCAGCTAGTAAACACTGAGTAAGAACTTCTCTACAAATTATAACCTTGAATGCACTGATATTCATCAAGTTGGTTGGTTCTCCTACTGTGTTTTCCAGCCTTGCCATAGTCAATTCCTGGTTCCTGAAAGACAGACATTTAGCAACTTTAACCCATTGCCGAATGGCTATTTAAATCTCTCACTGGTTGTTCCCGTATACCCAATAATCAGTTCTAGGCATTTAAATGGTCTGCAATTTAAATTTCTACACTACAGAACAAAACTGTATATTTCGCTTATTTTTTTATCTTATTTTATGAAATAAAAACTGAATTAAAGGACATTAAATGCAGTATGAGCCAACTAGAACAAGTATTACTGTATTTATTTGCAAGAAGAAGAAGAAGGCGGAGAGAGGGTGGAAAGAGGAAAAAAGATAAAAAGAAAAAAAAAAGTATATTTTACATGTCAGATTGCGATTTGCGCAGCTAAAGTAGTCTGTACTTTTTTTGTCTTGAAAGCTACTACCATTCAATGCTAGTGTTTATAAGTATTGCAAGCTCTTAACTGAGCCAGCACACACAGCAGTAATAAATATTGAAATTTTAGGTAGATTAAAAGTAAAACTACTTAAAATCATGGCAACCAATTAAAACACTCTTGACATTCCAATTTTTATGAGTTTAAGATCATTTCACTGTGTTGATTCCTACATTCATCATTATTAAGTATTGAACGGTTTGACATAAAGTGAAGCAGTCACAAACATACTTTTTTATCATTCGTAGAGAGTAGATTTTTAAATACAAGACGTTTGTGGCTGTAGGCGAAGTGCTTGAATCATATAATTGCATTTGCATGACACAATAAGCTTAGCTTTTATGTTCAGGTTAGCTATACAGTTTTCAGGTGCTAAGATAGATAATGAGCAATTTCATACTGGAATCTGCTCTCGGCACCATATGTTTGGGTTTGTTTATTGGGAATATTTTCATGACTGCTAAATACTAATGAGGCAAGGTTCACTTGACAAAGAATTACAAAGTTACAAATTTGTTATTCCCAGTTTGAATCATGGTTTCAACTAGAGAGACAGGGCTATGGATTCCAAAAACCATTGTGGCATAAAAAGACATGTTTTTCGGAGTACAACCTGTGCTGTACTGTCTCATATACAGCTCACATATAACCGTCAATAATTGATTTTTTACCAAGTTTTTTTACTGTAAATTTAGCAGCACTCATAATTACTGAAGCAAATGTATGAGCGTAAAGTGCACAAAGATCTGACCTTAAAAGGTAAATACATTCGAATCATATTGAATTGCCAAAATACAGGCTCTAAAGCGAGCAAAATTGGATGTGCATCAGCTTCCACTTTTGATTTACATTGCTTGGCATAACAGAAGGTAGCTACTGCTTTATCTAATTGCAGTTCCAAAATTTTGATGCACAATACAGGAAAGGTAGAGCCAAAACTAAAATGACAATTTTCAGGCCTAATATTATACATAAATACAATACTTATGTGGATAGTGTTGATTTGATGGATCAGGTATTGCAGGCATATTCCTCTTTACATAAAACTGTAAAATGGTACAAAAAAACTATTTTTTCACATGTTGGATATCACCATATACAATTGCATGGTAATTTAGAGAGCTCTAAATCCACAAAAAATAATGACATATCTGGATTTTTGCTTATCAATTGCTAGCAGTCTAATTGCAGGCTACCAAATTTAGAGGTCTGTACACAAACTGGGTAGAAATTCTAAAACCCCTGCCACCCTCAGAATGATGGAAAAGCATTTTCCCAAAAGGATACCGACTACAGGAAAAAAAATTATGTCCATTTCAGAAACATGCAGTATGCCACAAAAGGGGCACACTCAAGGAAACCAACATTAATTGTGGTGGATGCAGAGATGTGCCCTTATGTCACTACTCATGCTTCATATATCATTCAAAACACAACTTTTATAGGCAAGGTTGTAGTAAATATTGTACTTACGAACCTGTTCACAATGGAGTGGCAATATGACCTAAATTTAGGTATTCATTTTTACACAAATGAGTGTAAATGAGTGGAGTTTAGTGTAAATGAATACCTAAGTTAAGGTTGTACTATTTTATAGAATTTATTTCAGTTTATTATTTAAACAAATATTAAAATAATTACAGGTTGAAAATCATTGGATTATATACACATCCATATCGCTTGGGCATGTTTTACTCTGGATATCTATATATGTCCATATCCAGAAAGAGGTTAAGAGCAAATAAAGAGCAAGTGAAGATGGCAGTACTAGTGTGATGAGCCCTGTTTGGAACTTATTGTAATATAAGATTTTTTAAATCTATGTTTTAATTTTATAATTATATGGAGTAATAGAGTTTTGGTGAACTTTTTTCTAGAGAAAAAAACACTGAATATATGCAATGTATTAATATGTATGGTAATTAATTTCCTGTTGCTGTAAGTCATCCCGGTCCACCACCATTACAACAACTTGCATTTCCTTCATTTTTGTCTATCTCTTTCATCAGTTTTGCCTACTCATGTCCAATGTCTTAAAATTGTGTTTTTATGTAAGTGTTGCTATTGTTTTGTTTACATCAATAAATAGTCCCCATATTCTCTATCCTTTTCAAAATGCTTGTGCAGTGCATAAAGTAGTTGTTGAACTTGACCATTTAGTGCCCATTTATGTTCTGCATCCTCTTGTAGCATTTTGTAGGCACCAGTGTTAGACTAACAATGCAGGTAAGATTGAGTAGCAATACACTAGCAAAGGGGAAGTTAGCTATGAGTGAGATAAAATTCTGCCTGTACAAGATAACCTGAAATGAGAGTACAGTGGCTTGAGAGGATCTAATAGTAAAGATGATGTATGGTGCAGAAGTATGGGGAAATGAAGTAGGGTGGGATAAGATTCATGCCATTCTAAATAGTGTTTGTAAACTAATTTTGGCATTATCAAAACTGCATCCAAAGGTGTTACAGTAGTAGAAATTGGAAGAGTGGGGTTTAAGGGAAGTGTGGCTGAAAGAATGCAGAAATACTGATTCATATTTAAATCTCTAAATGAAGATAACGTTATAAGTGTGTAGATTCCTGGAAAAATTTGGAA
Source organism: Metallyticus violacea (assembly GCA_030762175.1). Taxonomy (NCBI): domain Eukaryota; kingdom Metazoa; phylum Arthropoda; class Insecta; order Mantodea; family Metallyticidae; genus Metallyticus; species Metallyticus violacea. The sequence continues at coordinate 31,017,535 of CM060835.1, forward strand.
AATTTGGATGGAATGTATATGGAAGGAGAGAGTAAATAACTTGCCAGGCTTTTAGAAGAATGTGTGTTTAAGAATTGAAAATATCTAGAAGCAAAGAATTAATAAGTAAGAGTATAAGTTAGTTAAATATGGTGGACATTTGTAACAGTGATGTTTAATATAAGTTTAGAATAACTGAGTTGACTTTGTAACACTTACATCACTAATAGTTTTTAAAAGAGGAAAACTAAGTTTCTGGAGCTAATTGCTCCCATCTTCAGTTCCAGTTCGACTGCCGGCCTTGTTCTTTGTGGTGGTTTGGTTTGTCTCTGGTGGGGGTTGGATGAACTTCTGTATTAAGACGTCACTTGGTCTTAAGGCACTTGGTGACGGCTTAATACAGAAGTTCATCCAACCCCCACCAGAGACAAACCAAACCACCACAAAGAACAAGGCCGGCAGTCGAACTGGAACTGAAGATGGGAGCAATTAGCTCCAGAAACTTAGTTTTCCTCTTTTAAAAACTATTAGTGATGTAAGTGTTACAAAGTCAACTCAGTTTTTCTAAAAAGAGTATAAGTTCTTTAAATTTACACAGGGAATTGCAAATACAATTGGGGAGAAAGAATACTAAAATTTGTGACAAGACAAGATGAGAAGTTTCTACTTAGTCAATAACTAAGAACTGAAATTACAAAGTTAAGGGGGATTATAAGGGGACATTGGTTTAGAGATTTTCCCTTTATAATTTAAACTGTAAAGGAATTAAGACTATAGAGAGAAATATGTTACAAAAAGTGGAATATTTTATCCATAGAAATATTAAAAATTGCCCAAAACCTTCAATTTTTAAATCATAAAAATTAATCATTAGTATAATATAAGTTACTGAAAAGTATGATTGGCAAAACTACATCTACTTATGTAATAATAGAATTTAAAAAACCCTATTTGAAAACTACAAATAATTTTAATGCCTAAAAAATGTACTACATAATCATGGAATTAATATTTAATGGTCAGTTACCACAAAAATAGTTTGTAAACAGGAAAATAGGTATACATTTTTACCATCTTGCAATGAATGTCTCTTAGTACAAAGGCTGTTCAGTAAAGATTGATAATTTTTTTTACAGACATAATTTCTAACATTATCAAAGGAAGGTGGACCAGATGCTCCAGCTTGTGCTCTAATGGAAGAAAACATTAACACTTCTGCTGTCACTGTTAGAGAGGATCATTGAATGACATTGACAGCTTAGTCAGAAATTGTCAAAATTTCAGTGGATGCCACCAGCAATTGGTAACTGAAAAGTTGCACCTGAGATAAGTTTGTGCATGGTTGGTTCCAAAACTGCTGTTTCCCGAACAAAAGGACAGTCACATACAGTTCTGCATGCATGAGGAGTTTCTTTCAAAGATAATAACTTCTGATGAAACTTGGCTACATCAGGTTGATCCTGAGAGCAAAGCTCTACGTGGTCACCAGCAGTGTGGTTGCTTCTGTTGGGAATGATCATCCCATTTTTCAGTATTCAAGAAATGCATGTTGCACTTGCACACATTAATGTACGCTGATGACCTGAGATGTTAAAGAGCGTCCATAAATAAATCAAAAAACACATAAATGCTACTGGGCAATACTAATGAATTTACTCAAAACTGTGCATATCACATACAAAAGGCCAGCTTTCCATGCAACAAGCTGGGTGCTGCTCTACAATAATGCACAGCTGCACCTGGCAAATATTGTTGCTGAATATTTCATAAAAATCAACATGAAATGCGTCCCCCAAGCTCCCTATAGACCATTTAGCCCTGTTAACTATTTGAGTTTTCCCCAAATTGAAGAAACACCTTCATCGGAGGCATTTTCCATCAGAGGTGAAAGCTGCGGAGGCGAATTTGAAGGACTTGTCAAAAAATGGTATCCAGCATGTCTGGAAGAGTAGCAGAGATAGGTGCACTGCATACAATGGGGAATATTTTAAAAAAGATCAAAATTATAAGGGAATGAAAAAGATGCTGCCTAAAATATATTAATAATAATAATAATAATAATAATAATAATAATAATAATAATAATAATAATAATAATAACCATCATCATCATCTTTATTGAAGAGCATTTGTATGAAATGCTTTGAAGCATGGTACTTTGCATAGATTTTGTTTGCACTGCTCTTAATGCCAGTTTTTATTGTTGACGCGTAAATTTTTTTAAGGGAGTATTCAGATCTAAGTTTAGAGTACCTCCTTGGCATTTCCATTTATGAGGACTGAAGAAAACATTGAAAAAATCTTTGTCAGGGAAAATGGTCCTGGCAGGAATTGAATCCCAAACATCCTTGCTCATAGATCTGTATGTGTCTTAGCCACAACCTTAGTCACCCATGTTGTACTTTGTATACATTTTCATCACGAACTTCATATATGTTAACTAGAAATGTTAATTGGAACTTATACAGTCAAGCTAATCATATAATGATCTCAATTCATATATATTTCTTGATTTCCTCCTTATTTTCTTCCCCATGAACTCAGTTGCATATACTACACATCTTGGTAGGTGCTGTTTCTTGGCAGCAGATGGAATTGATGATGGGAAATGTCTACCATATACATTTATTGCGCCATAGTCACACGGAACCAGGCACTTAAATAATTTCAAATCCTCGCCCACCCACTACCTTATAACCAGAGGTTTGTAACTGTAGACAGTGCCGGGCACTACATCCCATAAGAGACTCAACTGCAAGCACATCTTCATGAAATTTGCTGTTTGTTCAATACGGCATATGGCATCTGTAGTGTCTGGCACAAAATAGCCATGGGTGGGGAAACTTCTGTTTCACTTGCTCGTCATTCTACCTACAAGCATCCTGTCAAATGTCTTTGAGGCCTATAACAATAAGATCATAAAAGTCCCTTCCTATTATTTTTTTTGCTTTATTTGTTTTGTTAAAGCTGTTATGTGAACAAATTTACATAGTTGTGACTCTTGAGTGTTTAGTGTGTTGTGAAAAAATTAATTCTGTAGGTGCTTTATTACAAACTGCATTTTTAACTTTAACATATGAAAATAAACTTTGTGTGAAAGAATTGGCGAGGGCTATTCCATATTTAAACATTCACCAAAAGCAACAAAGTGCTAAAGTTAATAGGTCTTGAAAGTTTAACCCAGAAATGTATTTAAAAAATAACTGGTTGTGTGATTGTGATCTGAAAAATGCAATGTTTTGTTTTCCCTGTATTCTTTTCGGAGTAAAACATAGCTGGACTAAAGTGGGTTTTACGGATCTGATACATTTATGGAACAGAATAAAAACTCATGAAAAAACAAAATTTCATATGAACAACGTTTTCAATTTATCTATGTTGGGTCAAACGAATATTGAAAATTAATTAAATTCACATTATAGATTTGCGATTGCCAAACTCAATGAACAAGTGAATAAAAAAAGATACATATTAAATTTAATTATAAATTGTATAAGATCTTATGGGGCACTAGAGTTAGCACTAAGACAGCACGGGAATCCAAAAATTTGGAAAGCAGGGGTGTGTTTCATGAATTAATTCACTTTAGTTCTGAGTTAGATAAAGACTTACAGCACTTAAGCAAATCAACAGCGTTTAAAGGAACATCTAAAACTATTCAGAATGGCTTGCTTGATTGCATGTTAAAAGTAAACCATGAACAGGTTCAAAAACAAGTACCAGTATAGATTATATTTCCATTATTGCTGATGATACGACAGACATTTCTTGTCAGTTTCAACTCGTTCTACTGCTAAATTATACTGTTGAGGGTAAGCTGGTGGAAATACTCTGGAAGTTCTTAATTCCAGAAGGTTATGATGCTCATGCTATTTCAAAATCTATATTGTAGAACTTGAGCCAATAATAGGTAAAAATCCAAATAAAATGATAGTTCAGAGTTATGATGGAGCATCCATAACGAGTGGGGGTTTGAATGGCATACAAAAAAATTAATAAAGACAAAAACAAAACAAAAAAGACAAATATCAAAATGCTAATTACATACACTGGTATGCACATCAAGTAAACCTAATAATGTCCAAAGTAGCATCTATGAAAAGTAAGGCTCGCTTGTTTTTCTCTAATTGTCAGGAGTTTGTTCTTTCTTTTCCAATTCATCTCAAAGAATGCAAATTTTAGATGAAATTGTAAAAAGAATATTACCTAGAACATCAGACACAAAGTGGAACTTTTACACTCATGGAGTAAATACAATTTTTGAATATAGGGAAGAGTTATTACAGTGATGGAAACTATTGAATCCCATGAAGAAGACATAACACTAGATTCTACTTTATGCCAAGCCAGAGCATACAAATTTTTACTCAATGAGAAAGCATTTCTCTTTTGGTTAACATTTTTTCCACAAAAGTATGCCCCATGTTGAAATAATTTTTCAATCAGCTACAGAAGAAGAGTACTAATCCCATTGAAGTTTGACAAAATGTATGTAATTTTGAGAATTGTATACAGGCTGTTAGGGATGAAATAGTTGATATTATAGAAGCAGTTGAAGGAGAGTCTGTATGCAGAGATGATGCAATGTCATAAAAAAGAAGGCTTGCTGATGTTCTTCCTGACGACATAAAAAGACAAGCCTTAGAAATTTGTGATGCACTTATCGTACACATAAAGTTCCAATTTCAATTTACCAATCACCTTACAGCTACCAAATTAGTTGAAGTTGAATGGTTTGAAACTTACAAATGTAAATTTCCTGATAATTATCTCAGTGAAACGGTGAAAATATGTCCATTGTTTGATGCAAAGAGATTAAAAAATGAATTGAAATTATTACGCAAGGTCCGAACAAGGACAGTTTCTGGTGCGGTACTGCTTTTGCACTTAATTCAGGACAATCAGTTATGTGTTTTTGGAATGAATTGAGTCGAATTTGTAACACTTACATCACTATTACCTTAAAAAAAGAAAACTAAGTTTCCTTTGCTGTTACACAACTATTAGTGGTGTGTTACAAATTCGACTCAATCATTCAAAAAACAATAACTGATTGTCCTGAATTAAATGCAAAAGCATTACCACACCAGAAAAGGTCCTTGTTCTGGCCTTGCATAATAATTCCAATTCACTTTTTAATATCTTTGCATCAAACAATGGACATATTTTCACCGTTTCACTGAGATAATTATCAGGGAAATTACATTTGTAAGTTTCAAACCATTCAACCTCAAATAATTTGGTAGCTGTAAGTGATCAGTAAATTGAAATCGAACTTTATGTGTACGATAAGTGTATCACAAATTTCTAAGGCTGGTCTTTTTATGTGGCCAGGAAGAACATCAGCACGCCTTCTTTTTGATGATATTGCATCATCTTTACATACAGACTCTCTTTCAACTGCTTCTATAATATCATCTATTTCATCCCTAACAGCCTGCATATAATTCTCAAAATTACATACATTTTGTCACACTTCAATGGGATCAGTACTCTTTTCTGTAGCTGATTGAAAAATTATTTCAACATGGGGCATAATTTTGTGGAAAAAATATTAACCAAAAAAGAAATGCTTTCTCATTTAGCAAAAATTTGTACATTCTGGCTTGGCATAAGGTAGAATCTAGTGTTATGTCTTCTTCAAGGGACTCAATAGTTTCCATCACTGTAATGTTTTCCTTTTTTAAACTATTAGTGATGTAAGTGTTACAAATTCAACTCAATTATTCAAAAAACTTGTATTAAACATCAATGTTACAAAGTCCACTATATTTAACCAGTTATGTGTTGTTTTCCCAGAAACATCAAAACTTTTGAAAATGTTAATAACATTGCCAATGTCCACGTCGGAAGCAGAGCAATGTTTCTCCATGTTGAAAAGAATAAAAACTTTAAGAAACACAATGAAAGAAGAAAAGTTAATGCGTTGCTATCCTGTAAAAAAAGTTTTGTTTGCAAAATTCACAATTTTGATGAAAAGGTGATGCATTTGTTTTCAAGACAAAAGGATCTGCAAATGGTAATAGTATTGCAATATCTAGTTCAGGAATTGAATTCGAGCCACTACTGTTATAATGTAAACTTTGTTTGGAAAATATAGCCCTTTACATTCCATAATAATACCATATGGTTTACCAAATTTTAATATAGTTGAGTCAAATTAGTAACACTTATTAATTTAAGGAGGAAAACAGTTTCAAGAGCTAATTGCTCGCATCCTCAGTTCCAGGTCGACTTCCAGTTTTATTCTTTGTGCTGGTTAGGTTTGTCTCTTGTAGTGGTTGGATGAACTTCTGTATTAGGATGTCATTTGGTGGGATTTCAAAGTTAAAAACGTGGTTTTTGTTCTTCCATATATAAATGTTTTCCCAGATTGTAAGTTCTGTTTTTCCTGTGATATTTTTAAGTAGTTTGCTATGTTGTTCATTTCAAAAATGCCAAGCCACTTCTGATATTTCTTTCTGTTTTTTATTTATGTTCCTAATGTGTTTTTTTGCTTGTATTTTTATGTTTCTTTTGGTCTTCCCAATGTAGATTTTTTCCCAATCATTGCAATTTATCTGGTTTTTTCTCTTGTGGGATATCATCTTTTAGTTTAGAATTTAGTATATTTCTTATGGCGTAACTTTTTAAGGGACTAAAATGATATTGTGTTTTTTAAAAATCCCTTGGAATTTATAGAAGACTGCTGGATGGAATGTGAATTTTTTTGTTCCTTCTACTTTCTTCCTTGTTAGGGATGAGTGTACTGATGTCTTTGATTCTCTTTTTGTTCTTTGCTCTTTTTACTTCCTTATATACAATTTCTTTTTTATCTCCATTTTCTGTGACTGTATTTATTATATTGTTCATTTCTTGATCATACTCATTTTTTTCCATATTAAAATTTGTTAATATATTAAACATCACTGTTACAAAAGTCCACCACACTTTAACTATATGGTTTGCTACTCTTGAGATTTAACACCATAAATAAATAAATAAATAAATAATCATAGTGCGGAAACATTTTACAGATTCCAGGAAATAAATGAAGGGTCTTTCTTTTAAGAAGTATAAGCATCACAAGATCTCCAAAATAAGGCACTAATTTGCTGTCTTCTTAAAAAAGAGAAAAGGCATTAAAAGTGATAGTACTTTTAACTTTCCCCAATCTTTTTAGAATATTTCAGATATCACATGATACAAGTGCTCAAGAACATCTATAGTGATTGTATGGTCCATGCAAAACACAAATCCAGAGATAGAGCAAGTATGTAAGTGCAAGAAATTTGTTACTAGCAATAGGAGGAGCAAGCAGAGAGCATAAGCAGGCCCCACACGTATATATACCTTGTCCTTCACCTGCAATTCCACAGCTGAGCTTGGCAAGTCATCTAAAATCTGCAATTGATCTTCATCCATTTTAATGGCTATTTCTTTCTTTCCACCTGAAATAAGAGAAGCATGGCTATTAGTTCTGCTTGTTGGTTCTATGTTCATACATTTAAGCCTAAGAGATAAAACTGTCAAACTAAGTCTACAAAGTAAAATTGGTACTACTTTAACTGTAGGCAACAAAAGAAGTTCAAAATCTTTTACATCAATTATAAAAACTGCAAATCAGCCAATCAAGAAAAACCAAAAAAAAAAAAATTCAGTAACTCAACATAAAGAACTTTAGACACAAAATAAAAACAAATGGATAAATCAGCAGCAGCTGCATATTTCTGTCCAACAAAAATGGTCTTTTGCAGTTTTGTCACCTATTTCAGGGACAGCTGGAGGTCAGCATCAGAGTAGTAACTCCAGCAAAATGGATATAATATCCATGCAACTGATTCAAGTTCTTGTAATTAAATGAAAATATGCATGCACCTTATGACAGGAGATGTTGGAAATGTTATGCTGCTACATCCACACATTTGTGGCATCTTTTTAGAAAATTATCACTCATATGCATCAGTTCATCTTCCAAAATTAAAACAATTTACCTGAAAGCATACAAGGCTCCTGATATGTTTATGGAATGTCGGAATCCACATAGTGAAACTTTTGTTAATCTTATTTTGATTTATTTTTTGACATGATTTTTAGTGTTTTACTTTAAATCAAAATAAGACTCCTGATGCCTACGAATTGCAAGCTGATGATCCTGATACTTGCACAAATTTTTGGATGATATGGAGTGTTAATGGCAGGGTAACTGAGACATGATTAATATTCTTTACTTATGGTGCAGTGTTCCAGTGTCAAGTTTGGATTATAAAAAAAAAAAAAAAAAAAAAAAAAAAAAAAAAAAAAAAAAAAACTTGGTACTGGAGTATGAAAAACATGAAAATCCCTTTGCAAGATGAGAAAATTGGTGCATGGAAGCATTATTAGGTATAGATCTATTACACTTATTAATTACAAAAATTTACCTGAATATCAAAATTACCTCTGCAATTCGGTGACAACAGTGACCCAGTATGCTTTTAAGTTTAAATTGACCTAATACTAGAAAATGAACTGATAGATGTGAAAGACAACTTTAAAACTATACCACAAATGTGTGAATGTAGCAGGAATTTTCCAATGTCCTGTTGTAAGGTATGTGTTTATTTTCATTATATTTATAATAATAATTGAAACTGTGAGAACTTGAATCACTGCACTAATATTACATCTGTTTTACTGGGAGTTATTGCTCTAACTGCCGTGAAAAGAGCAACAAAATCAAAAAAGTTTCAGTAGAATTGCTGTATCTGCTAAAAAAAGATCGAAAAAGAAAGATTTGGCCAAGCACATTGCAGGAAAATGATGTTCGAGATATAAAAGTAAACAACAACAAAAAAAAAAAATTACAGAGAGCCATTTTTGGTCTTGCAGTGAAAGCTGTGCATGCTGGGCCAATATAATGCCAGATGCCTCTCATAATACAAGACAGTATCCCACTGATGGCTGCATGTATCAATTAACATTTTGCTGTTATGATAGGAACTATTATTTTAATTTCTATTGAATATGTATACTGATACATAAATCTTACTGTGGTATTTTGTATTGAAATGTTACTAGAAGAACAGTGCAAAAATAAAGTACACAGGAATAATCCTTATACCACAGAACTTATGCAAATTGTCAGGACAAAAATTAGAAAATTATGGAAGCAGAGTTATAGCAAGTGAATGCAGCTTTCATTAAAAATTTATAACTGTAGACAACACTTTGAACAACTTCTACAACACAGGTTAGTATTCATTATAAAATAAATCAAATTATTGTCTGCAAGCTATTATTGATCAAAGTTGCAAGACCAGAAATGCAAGGAAATTTGTCCATTGATCAAAGCAAGCTTGGCACATCTTGGCCCTACATGGCTGCCATTCATCTGTGGATGCACCAAAAATTAATCTCTCTATATTTTAATACTAGTAAAGACCCTAATTTTACATTTAACTGATGATGGAAGCAATGGCTTTCAAAACATGCCCAAGCTATTTCTACAAGTTGTTTACAACAGTTCTAATTTTTTAATTTGTGACTAGACTCTATACTATTTGGATTCCAGTCTTATTATCTGGAGACACAATGTACTGGTAACTCTATACTCCTTTGTTTAACTTTTATACAAAAAAGATTAGCAACAACTAGAAATTCAGAGAACATAGGAAGCACCCGCTGATGCTGAGTTAACAATGCAACCTTCAGTTCATATTATGCCATAATCAGGCAATGGGTTTTCTCGGACAGCATGCTCTGATCCTGATCAGACAAAAGCACATGTATAGTAATAAGAACTATGTAGGTTTAAACCCTTAACATGCTTGAATTTTTTATTTGTTAGATTTTGCAAGTAAAATTTAAGTTTTATTTATGACAATAATGTATCTTTCAATGGATAACATATATTTGAATTTTAATGCATTTATGCTCAAACACAAAAACGTAATGTTGTGTTTAATGTGTGGAAATTTTCACTGTGAAATGTAACAAATTTATAATTTTGGCTATATAGCACCAATTTCCAACCACTTACTTGGAAATGTTTTGAAATAAGTTGCCTTCAACCTCAGAATGAATTCATTGTCAACTTTTCTAAGTGGTCTGCAGAGATTAAAATATTATTTTGGCCCCAGTAAACAATCACAACTTAATAAACCTCCTAAACACCGACATAAATTATAAAATTCCTCCTGGTAAACAAGCGAGCATATATGAAATCAATAATGGCTGCAACAAAAAATACATTTGTAAAACCAAAATAAATATTACTCTGTTTCAAGGATGATAGGAGAAAAGTCAAATATAAACACATGGAAAAATTGACAATATCACATCATTCCAAAGCCATGAATTACAAAAAGAACCAAAATTTCTAAAAGCATTAAGTCAATAAAACAGATTGTAAAAATTTATTTATATACAAGAATAAGAGCTAGTTAATTTTGATCTTCTAAAACATAAATGTCCGCAACTCCAAGTTTTAAAATTTACAAAGTAACATCTTCAGACTATACAGGAAAGTTGACATGAATCCATGCTGAGGATGAAGGCATCTGTCTTTGAAACATGTCCAAGTAAGCAGTTGGAAATTAGTGAAACATGAGTGATATCTGGCCAAAATTACGAACATTTAACATGCATGCATGTAAGAGAGAGCATAAATTCCTTCAAATTCAAATAAGCATTAGTAATGGAAGCTATATTATCATGTATATACTAATATTTTCACTTCCAAAAAGTAACAAATTGATAGGCTTCGAACTTCTGTAGCTTATTGCTAGAAAGCTGCTATTAACCACTCAGTGGACATATGTTATGGAGAACTCAAAACGTGTGGTGATGACAGAAAAAGGCTGTAAGACATGAGAGCAGACTTGTCATAAATCAAATGCTGAGCTGAGCATAACTTAAGACAAATTAACGCTTCCAGAGTCTGCTCATTTTTTTGTTTTAGGGTATACATTAACAAGATCAACTCAATTCACAGCAAATGTCAATGTTTTTGGTTTAGATCCTTTGAGTTCATAAAAGGTTAATGCTATTTTTTTTAACATTTGTTTAATATTGCAAAATAAATTTTTAGCTACCTTTGCTCTTATCATGTTTTCCTGATTTGGGCTTGGTGCTCTTTGAGTGATGAGATTTTGGAGTGTGTCTTCCTGTTGCACCTCTAGGAGCAGACTTATTGCCACGGAGTGGTGACAAGACAAAGAGGGAATCAAATTTGTCTTGATTTGCTGCCGGAGGTTTGCTTGGGGATTTATGTAATATTGCAGCAAGAGGTGGTGGAAGTTTGTTGGCATTTTTATTTGGCAAAGGCAAGGACCTATTACGTTCATTTATTGTGTTATAAGATGAGGATGGAGTCACTGACTTCACCTCAGATGGAGGCTCAAACAGATCATCTCCCTCGCTAGATCCTGGCGAATATGGAGACTCCAAGTCCATGTCTACCACATCTGTACTTATATCTGGTGGCTGCTTTTGAGTTGGTTGTGTCTGTTCCCCATTCTGAATTGTGTTTGCCCTTGTTGGAAGCTTTGCAGGTGTAGGAGGTGCCACCAATTTTTCTGGAGTGGTCCTTACTATGGCTGGAGGTGGCCTCTGTTGTATTATCACAGGAGAACTTAGCATATGTTGCTGCTGCTGTGGCTGCTGCTGTTGTGCCATCATCTGAGACACTGGTATTGCTGAAGGGTTAAACAGAGCCATGCGACTGAGGGGAAGTGCTGATGGAGGTGGAGTGCAAAGTATGCTGGCTATATTAGCAGGTGTTAAAGATGGGAACACTGGTGCTGGAGCAGTGGAATGTGTTGGAGTTGAGGTAATTGGCTGCTGTGATGCAGTCACTTTTAGAGAATTATTGGGGAACGTTGGCTGTTTCACTGGTGTGCCCTGCAAATTCTGTGTCTGAGTATTGATAACTACCGATATGTTTCTCTCTGGAGACTGTGAAACATTTGTATCTGCAATACTAGCAGAAGTGGCAGATGGTGGCAGTCCCAAGGATATTTGCTTAGGCTTGTCTGAAGCCTCTGCCAGTTCCAGGGGTTGTGATGCTTCATTGTCACTTGAAACTGCAGGAGGCAAAGCAGTAGTTTCTGGCATTATTGATGGAGAAGTAGCCAAAACAGTATCTACCCTGACGGAAAGCTTTGTTCTTTCAGGTGACTGACTGGACTGATCCACTGGTTCCTCAGTAGATACCAATGTTGGTGTTATTGCCCTTGCCTCTAAAGATTTACTTGCGAGATCCTCCAGATCACTGACTACTGGTGATTCTCTACTCATCACATTCATTTGCATCATCTGTTCTGGAGGGGTGTGTGCAGGACTGGGAGGACCATCCATGCTGACGCCAGCACCAACTGGTGAGGGTGTGCCTGATTTTGTGGGATCAAATGGGTCATATGCATCTGGAGATGTTGGAGGAGAACAGGGAGTAGTAGGCCCACGTGGTTCTGGTGGTGTGTTTGGACCTTTATGCATCATTTCCCCAAGGCCTCTGTCCCTATCCAGTTCTCGGTCCAGTTCTTCCTCTATCCTCTGATCTAAATCATCCAAACCTCCATCTTCAGCCATCATATCCTCCTCATCTTCTCTCAGAGGATTACTAATAGATCTCAACTGAGGTTTTGATGCAATGGAGAATTTTATTTGTGGCTCAGGTGGAGTTTTTGGTCCTGTGCTAGTCACCAGGTAGTTCACCACTGGAGCAGGAGATTCTGGTTCAGGAGTCCTGGCCAATGAGCTACCAGGAGGTGGACCCTGTTTAGAAGAGCTCTTTGGGCTTGGACTTCTTGACCTCATGCTTCTCAGACTGTTCAAAGATTCAACCAACTCCTCTCTGTCTCCATCTTTGTTCATACCTTCATCTTCACTATCACTTAAAACTATCAGGTCTCTAGGAGATGGTGTTTGTTCATGGAATGGAGATTGGTCCAGATCAATAATAGCAACTGGTTTTTTATTTACTAACTGAGCCACTCTTGAAGTTTTTGCATTCACTTTCTGAGCTACTTTCTTTAATTTTTTCTCACTTGATCGAACCATTACCTTTTCAATATTCACACTTCCATTTTTCTGTCTTGGAGATGACTTTTCCTTGCTACCTTTATCTTTCCTAATCTTTTTAACAGATTCTCTCTCCATTTCAAAAGATTCATCGTGTTGTTTTCTTTTGGATGTTTCTTTCGATATTATAGGAATGGAAGATGTCGAAACATCCTTACTACTTGTACTTTTGTTAGACTTGTTGAAATTAACACTAACCAAGATGTTATCACCAGAAGTGAAAACTTCCTTAGAAGGTGCTGGTGACTTTTCCTTCCTTTTTTTTCTTTTCTCTACAGAAAGAAGTGCTTCCTTTGACTTTTTTGCTTCTTTTCTTTTTTTTTCCTTCTTTCTTTGCCTTTCTGAATCATCTTTTGTATTTGGTACAATTACAGTCAACTTTTTGGCTGTTTTAGAGATGGATTTCTTCTCTATAACAGGTATTCTTTCATGCCTCTCACGTGACCAAGATCGTGAAAATGAGCGTGAATAGGAGCGATTATAGCGTCTAGGTGTTGGTGAGCGAGATCTGGAATATGATGAATAGGAAACTGAACGGGATCTTGACCATGATGGAGTCCAGGAATGTGACCAGGATCGTCTTTCTCTGTAACGACATCTTTGAGAGCTTCGCACATCTCTTGATTTTTCTTTTCTGTCTTTTGACCTTCTTGGTGATCTACTTCGTGATCTCAATCTTGACCTATTCCTTGACCTACTATGACTTCGTGATCTTGATCTTCTTCCTCTACTCCTACTTCGACTTACTCTTGATCTTAGCCTTTCTTTTGACCTACTTTTTCTTGACCTGTCCTTTGACTTTACTTTGGACCGAGTCTTGGAGCGGCTCCTTGATCTAAGTCGTGATCTACTTCTGGATCTTGGCCTTGACCTACTACGACTTCGAACTCTGGATTTTACTGGGGATCTTCCTCGTGAACGTGTGATTCTTGGCCTAGATAAGGATCGTGACCTGCCATGTATTCTATCATAGGATCTACCACGTGATCTAGATCTTGATTTTGAAATGGAACGTTCTCTAGAAAGGTCCCTACCAAAAGCATCTCTTCGTTTGCGTTTCTTATCACCGACCACTTTTCTCACATCATACCTTTCCATATCTTTCCGCTTTTCTTTCTTTTTCTTTTCCTTCTTACCGGTAGGTTCTTCTTTTTTCTTGGCTGCTTCCTTTGCCTTATTGGGATCAGTATCTCCTTTGGCTTTAGTATCACGATAATTTCTCTCCTTTGTACTTTTGGAAGGCTTTTTCCATGCTATATTGCCATCATCTGCTTTGTCCTTGTTTCTCTCTTTATTCTCACTACTGCCAAGTACTATCCTTTCTTTTGATCCTCTGGCCTTTTCACTAGATTTCTTTTTCTTCTTTTTTCTTTCTTCATCTGTAGCAGATGGTTTTGATTTACCTGTTATATCAAAATTTTCATCCCCACTTTTTTGCACATCTTTATCATACTTTGATTTATCCTTCTTTTCTTGTAGCTTTTTATCCTTTTTCAATCCATCATGTTGTTTTGGTCTGTCATCCACAATTTCCCCTTCTTCATAATCTATTGCATCCTGATCCTTACCTGTGCCACCTTCTTCACATGCACTACCACTGAAAGAACTTTTTCTGTTCTTCTTTTTCTTTTTCTTTTTTCCAGAAGGAATTTCGCCATCCTCTTCAGCAGTCAAGAACCCATCATCTTGGCTCAAATCATCTTCAAAGTTAATTGCTTCCTCAGTTTCTGATATAGTTTCTGTATCAAGTCCTTCTAAGCCTACAGGAGTTACAGCAGTCTGAAGGGTATTATCAACCGTTGCAGCTGATACTGCTGAAGTTGCTCCACCAATCAAGCTATCATCATCAGAACCAAATATTTCTTCAACCAGACTAATTTTTTTCATACCTTCAACTGCTACTGCAGCTTCAGGTTTCTCTTCAGAATCATCATTTGCATGTTCACTTTCTTCAGCAATATTACCATTATCTTCTTCTTCCTCTATTTCTTCTCCATCTTTCTTTTCTGTTTCCAGAATTTCTTCTATAACAAGAGTGGATGCATCAGCCTCTGGGAACTCATCTTTATTTTTGTCATCTTCATCACTTTCTTCTGCCTCATCTTCTGTTTTACTATCTTTTTCAGGAGGCATATTATCATGGTCTTTTGGTTTGTCTTCATGGACTGCTGTGTCTTCAGCAGCACTAGCATTGCTAATTTCATCCTTTTCTTCAAAAGGGCTGGCACATTCTTCCTCTTTACTAGTTTCTACATTTACCTCTTCTTCAGTCTTTGTTTCAATCTCTGTCTCATCATTCTCTATTTTGTCTTCCTCTTTTGTAGTTGTTCTTCTGGCAATATCCATGCTAGCAGCTGAATAAATGGAAAAGTTAGGACATTCTTCTTCTTCTTCTTCTTCTTCTTCATCCTCCTCATTTGAAGAATGTCTTTCCAATGCGTCTTCATCTCTAACTAATGTTTCAAGTTTTGGTATTGGAATTTCACTGCTTAGTGAAGGTATCTTTAAGTCAGTCATCAATCCACTACTTTCTCCATAAGTAGGTGAATGCAAATAGCTTGCATTTGAATTTGATGACTGTGATGTAACAGGACATGGACCTGAACTTGTAGACAAGACAACTGTAGCAGGTGCAGCTACATTTGCTTTTGCCAATGCTTCCTCTTCTTCATCTGTGTCATTAGAAGGTTCGGCAGGATCATACTTTTCAGATTCTGGTATTTCTGGTTTTGTAGGCTCTTCATTAATGTTTTCTGGTGTAGAGGGAGTGACATTGTCATCAATTACTAGTTCATTATCACTTTCTGGTTCTTCATCACTCATACTCATGAGCATGGCTGGGGGTACTGGTGGTGGTGGCAAAGCCTCATAGCTCAGCTCCATTCCACGGTCACTGTCATCTGGTTCAGCACCTCCTGCTCCCCCACTATTTGAGCCTCCTCCAACTTCAATGTCACTATAAATGTCGATCTCCTCTTCCTCATCAACTGGCTTTGTAACCTGTTTTTGATCCTCTAATGTATCATCAATGTCATCTACTGGATGGAATTCCATTGTACTACTTGGAGGTCCCTGTTGTGGTCGTGGGGAAGGTGCTGGAGGTCTTCTAAATGGGAGTCTAGGTGGGGTCATACGAAACCTTAGGAGATTACCCCTGAAGGGAGGCAAGGGTGGTGGTGGTGGA
Source organism: Metallyticus violacea (assembly GCA_030762175.1). NCBI lineage: Eukaryota > Metazoa > Arthropoda > Insecta > Mantodea > Metallyticidae > Metallyticus > Metallyticus violacea. The sequence goes on from CM060835.1 coordinate 31,033,739, forward strand.
GGAGGTGGGCCACTATTTAGATAGTTTGCATAACCCGCTCGAGAACCTCTAGAGTCAAATGTTGACGGAGGCGGAAAACTTGAATAGCCACGGCCTCCCTGATAGCCATGATATGATGGGCTACCACTGTATCTAGCTCCACTAAACTGATGAAAACTTCCACCTGGAGGTGGCCTAGTGCCACTTCCTCCACTGCGACCAGGGTACATGGGTGCCTGAGTCACATGATTTGACATAGAAGATCCTGCTTCACTAATGTTAACTGGTGCACTAGTATTGCTAATTTGTGATAGCCTATCATCTGTTCTCACTGTCACACCATTATCACTCCTGTTAGAGTCACTATGTTTTGTATCACTGTTTTCAGTGTTCCTCTTAGGAGTGCCACTTCGTATCTGCAGACTTCCGTCTCGGTTGATGGTAGCTAAAGTCTTCTTGGAATGCCACACTGCCTGACTATCCAATATACTACCAATAAGGTCACAAGTTCCAGTTCCTGTATTTCCACTGTCATTAGATGGCACTGGGATGGATCTAAGTGGTCTTGATAGAGAAACCTGTTTTCTGTTGATAAGATTTCTTAAGTTGCCAACTGCTGTGCGAGGACGAGCCACAACTGCAACACTACCATCTGGCTCACCTCCATCATCATGGTCGGATCTGAAACAAGCAAATAAACAGACTTTTTGCACCTATTTTAGAAGCTGTGCTAGCATGCCTAATTAGAAAAATATATGCTTGTGCTTCAATTAAAACAACTATTGCTTACTGGTGTTATAAGCTACCTGCCATGTTGCTTCCCAAAGTGAGGGAAAAAAACCAGAATAATCCTATTCAGGACTTATACAGCTAAATTTGAGCCTGGACTCATGACTTCAGGTCTTGTATTTTTTACCCTGTCAGCAATATTGGCTGATAAAATTTGTGCAGATTTCCCCAAACTAGAAACCTAAACCTGAGGAATTGGGAATGGCACATAGAAGTCCTTAAAACACTCCACCAGTTGCAAAAAACAAAGTTGGATTAGAGTTAATATGGAATTAAACATGAACAAAATGTTCATGGGATCTCAGCTATATAAAATAATATCCTCTCCCATCTTTCAGAAAATTATTACATTTATACAGCCAAGAAAACTTTCATTCCAATTTAAAACATAAATGTATACCATACAAAGCACAGCATAAACTATACTATACTTATAGGCAACTATAGTTTTCACTGAGTTGTTTTGTTGTTATTTTTGTGACCTAATGCTGGATAATTGCTGCAGTTTAGTATTTTCTTAAAAATATTTTGCTAATGCATGAAAGAAGAGCATTTCCTAAGATGTACATAATCCATTTCCATAATTTAAGTAATGAAAAGAGAAATTTGGGAGCTTACAAACAACCTCCATAGACAGATTGTTTGCTATAATCATGCAACTTAATCTGTATATCTGGATAGGTATGGGATTAACTTTCCGTTTTAATTCTGGGGAAATCTATCTTTAATTAGAGCAATCTACTTGAAGGAGCAGCTTAGATTGAATGTATAAACCATTCCTTTCAATTAATAGAAAAAATTAAGGACATCCTTCTGACCATTAATATCTTTCAACATACAATCGCTGTTTCCTAAAGTAAAACTTCTAATTTATCTAAATGATTGATTAAAAAACACAAGTGGAATTAATGATGCACACATAAAAGAACATATTACACTATTTCTATTAATTGAAAAACAATTGTATAAACAATTCCTTTCAATTAATAGTAAAAATTCAGGAATAAAATTACAACCTTCTGACACATTATCTTTCAATGTAAAATCGCTGTTTCCAAGAATACGTAATGAAAATCTCCTAATTTATCTAAATGATTGGTTAAACATATGGAATAAATGATGCACACATAACAGAATATATTAAGCTCACCGAAATTTGCATAAACCAATCCTACTTTTCCTTCAAGGGCAAATTTTATAAACAACAATCAGGACTTATTATGGGCAGCCCCCTATCTCCATTTTTAGCTAATCTCTCCATGAGCAGTTATGAAACACAAATCAACTCAGCATTCCCATACATATTCAAAATATGGTACAGATATGTTGACGATATATTTGCCATAGTTAATAAAAAACTCATTGATGATGCCATAAAACTTCTGAATATACAAGATAGAAACATATATCCTAAACTTAGGTATTCACTCCACTTACTTATATTAGAAACATATCGTTCACATTCGAAACTGAAACAGATAACATGTTACCATTTTTGGACATCAAAATTATGATGCATCAAAGAAACCTACAATTTGGAATATATAGAAAGCATACACACACAGAGATTTGGAGGGGGAAAAAAAAGGAAAAAAAAAACATGCACATGTGCACATGCATGCATGCACGCACACATCAAAGCTCACAGTTTTAGCCCCACAACACACAAACCCGCAGTTATTAACAGTTTAACACACTGCTAGTTAACCTACAAATTAGCAAAGAAGAATATACTTCAAAGAATACAAACAAATAGAAAGTACAGTACTTTAATTGGTTTTAAGAAAGAACTAGTACACAAAACAGTGCAAAAATTTATTTAAGAAACCACAATACTTTCAGCAGGAAGAGACAAGCTAATTTTTAAAAAAATGATTCATTGGGCTATAAAAAGTTCCAGAATTTTCTTTAAGATTTTAATATCAAGTTTGCCCCAGTAAACAGATTTAATGTCAAAAATCTCCTGATAGACAATGTTAATGGCAGTATTCTACAAGAGAAAAAAAAAAGGCATTTACAAAATAAGTTTTGCAGAATGTGAAAAGGTCTACATTGGAAAAACAAAGAGAAACATAGGCACACGTTTTATGTTAACTGGTTTTATGTTCCATTTCAGGAACATAAAATATGAGCAAATGGAGAAATTGGCAGTAGCATTTCATTTCAGGACAGAAAACCACGATATATTTAATAAACCAAAATTATTAAAATCAGTACAAGGACCTACAGAATTAGCAAGTTGGGAAAAAATCTACATTTACAGATACAAAGATAGTTTAATGAACTTCGACATTTTCCGGGATGAAAACAAACTTTAAGTTTCTCATACCTTCCCAGAGCAGAATACTCATTCTCACAGCACAACGAAGTATCCAGCAGTTGACTTTCTAGCTGACGATTGAACAAAGGTTTGTGAAACCAGTTCTATTTATTTGAACAAGTGGAGCAAAAGGGTGTTAGTTCAACTCAATCACATAATGATCTTAATATATGATTAGCTTCACTGTGCAATGTTCCAATTAACAATTTTAGTAAAAAAATTATTATTAAAAATTATTTAATTCATGTAATGAAAGGCATATATAGTTCAGAGGACCCGTGCAAAGGTTATAAAGTTATTAGTATGTATGTTAATTTGAATAAATATATTCAATCATGTATACTTTCTTCCACAAATATTTCATTCTGAAGATCCTAAGCTGCATATTGTCTCTCTATATGAAATGGCTGATCAACACATTTCCTCCACAAATGTGCATCTATATCTTTCACACTCTGATGCAGAACCTTGCACACACACTATCACTCACAGAAGTTGTCACATTTCTTTTCCTTGCTGATTTTTGAGGCTGACCGAAACCAGTTCAATTGGGCTTGTTACAATCACATGGGAATAACCTGAATATTTCATGACCATGAGACTTTGAAATTTCATCAATGACAAACACTTTTTGTAGGTTTACTGCCATAATGATTTCCAAATGTACTGCCATAACCAGAAGTGAATTTGGAATATCCAAATTATAACACTTCGTGAAATGTACCACGTCATCTTTTCTGGTAGATCTAGTGGGGAATTTAGCATTATAGTTTAGCACACAGATTAATTAACATCCGACTCACAGAAACAGAGTACAAATTGGAATACCAACAAATCATAAAGATAGCAGAAACTAATGGATACAGCAAAGGACACAGTAATAAAAATCATCAATAAAATCAAAAAACAATAAGAGATGTTTCCACACTTAAAAGTGCAAAATAAAGGTGCAAATTCAAAAGTTTCACATACCACCCAATTTACCACAATAAATTCAAAAAGATATTCAAAGAACAAGGAATTATGTTAACCCCAAAGAACAATTTTAATGTAAAGAACTTATTAGGTTGCAGAGTAAAGGACAACATGCCAACAGAACAAAAGTCAGGTATTTATGAAATAAAATGCGATATAAAAAATACATTGGAAAAACGAAGAGGAATTTGGAAATCCGGAAAAAAGAACACTTTAGAAATATTTGCTTAGAACAGATTGATAAATCAGCGATAGCAGCGCACTTTTGGAATAAAAATCATGAAATTAAACCAGAAATAAAACTGTTGAAACAACTTCATAACGCAATAGAACTTTCCACTTGGGAAAACATTTTCATTACAAAAAAATAAGGATAAATTGATGAATTTATGATGGATGAACTCAGCAAGTTGCTAATAGAACCAACAGATGCCGCCACAAGATCAAGAGACCCAACCACCACGTCTAACAGTTTGTCCAGTTTTTATGTAAGTGAATGGAGTTAGTGTGAACAAAATTTTATTACATTGTTTATATATATACCACTCCATTGTCAACAGCTTCGTAAGTACATTTAATTGAGTATTACATATTTGTTTTATAGATATTTACCAATAAAGAAATAACAAATAAACATTCAAAGCTATCTACATTCATCTCATCATACCAGTCTGCCACTGCGTCATCATTCTTGGAAGTAAAGATACACTCAGAAACCCAGCCCTTACTTCTTGCTGCACAAAGTATTATAGCATACTTCCCAATGAATATGTGTGCAGAATATTACAATGCTATGCTCAGTCCACATGAAGTTGAAATGTATATATCAGTATTTAGTGTTTTCTCATTGGCACTGAATATGACATGTAATTACACCCAAGCAATAAGCTCTTGTAACTGCTCCCAAGCAATAAGCTCTTGTAACTGCTCCCAAGCAATAAGCTGTTGTAACTGCTCCCAAGCAATAAGCTCTTATATCAAAAGATTGCTGGATGTCAACATTATGAGTGCAGCACTAATATGTGTAATGGGAATATATCCAAATAAGCAATTAGTAATCATTCAAATATTCATTAATATAATTTTACCTTATATAATCTGTATAATTTTAAGTTTTGGGAAGTCTGATTGCATTTCTTAGACATTTTTGTCTCAATTTTCCTAAATAGTTCCGTACCTTTCCTTATATTCATATTGATTAAAGGTCAAATTCTCCTACCTCTTATATCCATTGGTAACTTATTCCATTTTGGTAAAAAGAAAGTGTTCTCTTCATTATATACTCTGTTCACATTTCCAAATTAGCCAAACATTATCCAACTCACTACACACTGGATAATTTTCTTTTATAGATCCCTTTCCTTTGCAATTTTAAGAGTTCTTTTATCACTCAAACTGGCCATAATTACTGTTTTTGATATCTCATTCTAGTTTTATACATTCCAAAATTCTATCATCATTCTGTCTCTATCTGCCCATAATGTTTCCATCCAATTTATTAAAAGATTTTCTAAATGTTTATCCAACTTTCTTTCTCTTTAATTTTCTCTTGAGTTATCAAACACTGCTTTTATATTTTCATCAAAACTCCAAATTTTATGCTAGTATTTCAGAGCTCTTACTATTATTTTGCTTTTATATTTAATCTTCCTAGTTCTATTAGAGACCACCTTCATGGTCTAGTGGTTAGTGTTGCTGACTGTTGCCTGTAAAGTCCAGGTTTGATTCCCAGTACCTACTTAGGAATTTTTCTATGATAGGGAGGTTTGGAACAGGGTCCACCCAGCCTCATGAGGACAATTGGGAAGCTGCCTGATGGAGAGGTGGTGATCTCCTATGTAGTAAGCCAAGATATAGTGATCAGCAGGATGTGGTGTGCTGATCACATGCCCCCCTACAATACTGCACTCTACCAATGAAATCATGTGATGGATCACAGTGATCATCTCGGTAAAGCTCTGGCCCACACGGGCTGTAAAAAGGCTTAACAGAGGAGTTCTATTAGAGCAGCTCTATTGTGAGAAGATCTAGGTAAACCAAGAATTAATCTACAAAATGATCTGCGCGGAATGATTTTCATCTATTTGGTCTCCAAATTTCAATTCCATGCAACATTTTACTTTCTATAAATGAGCTATATATTAGTTCTACCATTTTATTTAAACAAAATATCACCATACTCACACCTACATTTCCATCTGTCAATGGCTTCCTTCTTTGATCACCCCAGCTAGAAACTTAACTCCAAAACAATCCATTTTACTTTTTCCTGTTTTTTTTAATTTATACCCTTTTTTTTAATCTCATGGTTTTAGATTTGTTTTTATTTTTCTTTAAACCCACTATTTATAAAATCTATCTATAGCTTCTATAGGCCTTTTCAATCCTAAGTGTCAGCTCTGGTGCTCTAATATTAACCATACTTGCCTCATAGACCCAAGATTGCTGGTTTAAACCCAGCAAGGGGATTTTTAGGACACAAAAATCTTAAGTAAGGCTTCCTTTGGAAGTGAATTAAAGTCATCAGTTCCATGTTGTAGATTATGGCACATAAAAGAACCTCAATCCTGAAAGAAGATGCCTCTGAGCAAAATTTATCTGGTGTTTCATATCCTGAATTGAAAGGAATGCTAAACACTAAGAGTTGTTAAAGAGCAAACTTAAAACAACAACAACAACAACAACAACAATAATAATAATAATAATAATAATAATAATAATAATAATAATAATAATTCTAAGCTTGTTACTAATTCTGCTACAAATTAATAAGCAAAGGTAAACCTTTATTCCTCTGTTACTGTTGTTTTGTTGGTGTTTAATGCCAGTTTTTACTGCTGAGGTATCACAGGGGTGGACACTGATGATTATTGTCATGAAATGATAAATTTGGAAAGGATTTGTTTTTTTAAGGAAGGAAATGTTCCTGGCCTAATTTTAGATACCTTCCTGACATTTGCCATTTATGAGGACTGAGGAAAACTGAAAAAAACCTCAGCCAGGGAGGATGGTCCTTGTGGGAATCAAACCCAGACATCCCGCTCATGAGTTTGCAACTGAACAACCTTGGCCACCCATGGCGGTTGGTATAGCTCTGCTATTTATAGTCCAGGCATGTGTATTATTTTTACTAATTTATTGTAAAATATAATCAATTAAGACATTAAACAGCACTAAACTTAGTAATTTGTACACTTGTCCTAAATTTACATTATTCTTTTGCTCATCTTCTACTTCTCAAATTTTATACAAAATTCATTCTTGTTGTAAATATTTTAATTACATTTATAAATTTTTGGGTTAATCCTTTTTCACTCAATTTAAACAATAATGCTTTTCTAAATATTTTTTCTACATTTTTCTAAATCTAGGAATAGCACATGCAACTTACCTCTTTTGCCACAAGACATTTATCTACTTTCTAATTACAAATGTACTATCAATTTATCCCATTAGAAATTATGTAAAAGTGAAGTTAGTGTTAACAAATTTAATAATAGGCTATATTACCATTCCATTGTCTTTAGCTTCCTAAATACAATTTAAATAAATATTATAAATTGTTCTGCTTCCTTTCCTAAAGTCTGATTGAGACTATGAAATTTTCTCTTTCTCCTCCATTCATCCCTGCAACCTTTTAGCTAATACTCCAGTAAAAATATGATATTACTAAAAGAAGACTAATTTTTGTATAATTACCTGGATCACTTGGTAAATGGAAAAATAAGACAGTGTAACTGCATCACCAGCTAAAACATTTAATGTAAGTTATGGATATAGTTTCTTCTATATCTTGGTTTCTGTTCTAGTTACTATTATGTACCCTTATTTATTTACACAATTGTTACTTGGTCCTTATGGTGCTATTCCCTTCTTGATTTCCTGAGCTCTAGATTCAAAATAAATCTGCTCTTGGTGTGCTTGATATATCTTGAACGTTACATTGCATTTGCATTCTTTCTCCTGACAATAAATTTTTGCTAAAACCATGGATTTTGTAGTCAAGAATGCTCTTGAGTATTTATGAGAAAATATATCCAGATGATGGGCCAACAACAATAATGGTTATATTTTATAAACCTTTGAGTAATCTACTGAAATATACCCTTAGTTTAAAACATTTTATTATTTATTATCTCCATTTGCTCTAAACATAATAGCAAATAAATTCTAACTAAAAAAAAAAAAAATCAACATACTAAGCAAATGTGGGAAAAACAATTTTTACTAACCCTGAAGAAAAATAGTCAAGCTGGTCTCTCTGACCAAAAAGATGTAATGTGGGAATTCCAGCTCTACTGCGCTGAAAGTCAATTCTAGATGTAGTGATGCGTGGTCTAACATCAGGAATTGTCTGACCTGGTCTTCTTGGTGGACACACTCCCAGATGCTCAGCCAGTCGACCTTTGACGGATAGTGGCACTATCACTCTGGCAGGTCTTCTCACTCTGCGTGATATTGTCTGGAAAATTACATGATTTACTGCACATGTATTTCCATATTTTTATCTGCAATATCAGCAAAAGAATCTACTGCTTTCTATTTATTTAATGCTTTTAAAGATAGCCAAAGCATCTGTTCTAACCTTGAGAGTATGTGTTTCAGTTGTATGTTAGCTCATAAAGACACTAATATTAATTTTTAAACAGCTTTGTTGATTTTGTACTGCACCATCTAACAAACTTAATGACATCAGTGCATGCTCCCAATATTTCAACAATTAATTCTATTCATACTTATTCTACTTTTATAATACTCTACAGAATATGTAACTTAAAATTAAATTAATTAATTTATACTATATTTATATATAGGAATCTTGCTTGTTTCATTTGGTTTATCAGATATAGATTTTGTTGTCAAACACTTCTGAATAACTTCTTTGATTAGTACAATATTATTATAATTCACAATGAAATAAAGAATGCTAACTCGTCCAACCATACAGCATCATTTTCCTCAGAAAGTGGCAAAATTCTTTCACCATAATTTGCCAACAGCAAAATCCATATCTGGTTAACCAACAAAATGAAGATCCTTTATATATCTGTGTGTTAATGTTGCAACAGTTATTACATATAATTTTAACGAGCTATGTTACATTCAAAAGATTAATTTATGTTACTAAAGAGTAAAATACATTATAATTCAGTAGATTCAGGATTACTGCACATACTTTTCTTTTCTTCTTCTTTATTTTTCTCCATTTCTTATGCCTCTTTTTTGATGCTTCAACTTTTCCTTTTGAAGATATCCTTGTCACTTTTCTTTTCTTTGTGTTAGTTTTTAGTTTCTTCTTCTTTCTCTTGGTACTTTTACGGACAGTTTTCCTTCGCTTCCTAATTGTTCTGGTACCACTAGTAGCATTTCTTCGTCTAACAGTTCGTGGAGCACTAGCATTGCTATCAGCCTCCAGTGAATCAAAGCCTGATGATGTTGAAGGCTAGCAAACAATAAAACAAGCTATTTTAGTTCCATTACTATCTATTAATCTTACTTTTGTATAGATTTAAGCTAAGCAGAAAAAATTTATAGCATTGAAAAAATGGAGTCCCTTTATGTGCTATATGTGAAGCAACTAATTAAATTTAGCACCACTGATGGTGCTGGTAAAATTCTGATAACAGAAAAAATATGTAAACTGGATAGTGATAAAAATGGTAAGTTTCTTAATAAGACCAACAGTTTGTTTCTGGTTTTTTTCCCTCCTTGAAAAATGTTTGGTTCCATATAATGATTTACTTCCTGCTGCCATTATGCTTTATTGGTATTCTGCTGTTAAGAGTTTTTATTCAAGTACAGACAAAAATTTATGCATTTGATAAACACTTTGGAATAATTTCTATTCTTTGATAAAAGCCTATGCACACTAGAACCCTAATTTTTGAAACCTTTTCTTAGAGCAAATATAAAATTGTATAAAATACAAACTACAGACTTTGTTATATCCACTCATCACTAATTCTAAAAGAATGCAAAACTTCAGCAATTTTGAACAAAAGCTCTTATTTTGAACTGTTTCTTTCAAACATTTATTTTAATGTAATCCAGGAGGGAATACCACATAAATTTAATCAATTAGAATCCTGAATCTTATATTTCAATAAAATATTTTAACTCCAAAACTATGTTTTCTTTGTTTTTTTAAGTAAATGTTTCATGCTTTAGTTTGGCAACCCACTTATTGCCAGATTAAGATTCCTTATTTGTAACTACTAATCCAAAGGTCCTGGGTTCGAACCTGGTCAAGTCAAGCTATCTGGATAAGGTTTGTTTCAGAGTTTATTCCTTACCCTGAGAAGGTGATGCCAGATAGCTTTAGGAGCCAAGGACTCTGAGCTCATTTGCACCATCATTAATTCATTTCATTTATCCCTACAGATTTACACCTATAGTATTCAGTTCTCATAGATGACATAAGAAGACTAATGCAGTTAAAGCCACAATTGATAAAATATGAAAGGGGGGGGGGAAGGATTGTTTGCAGCAAGGTTTTTACAAGCTATACGTTTGTAGCTTCAGCTCTATTTTTTGATTTAGAATGAAAATATAAATCTTTTATCTTTTTAAGAGTGTACTCATTACTCATGTTCACCCCCACCCTTGCACAAATGAATATCTAATTATGTCAGTGGCCAATTATATATTTACTTAAACAAGGAAGGGAGAAATCAGATGCTATGCTCAGAATGGATACTAGGACATACAGTTATATGCAGTAAACCTTCTTTAAAAGAATAGAAACTCAGAATTTCACAATAACATAAGCATTACCAATGACCAATGCAGAAAGAGGAGTTTTCAACAAAATTTTTGTTAATATTAAAATACATTTAAGACTTTTTGCTCAAAGAACTTTTCATATACATATTAAACTTGTTGCCTAATCTGAAAATCTGGTAAAGGAAAAACTTTTTTCATATGTTCAAAATTATGAGTGTTAATATTCATTTATCCAACAACTACAAGAGAAATAAATACCTCTCAGCCATCTTCAGTTCATATTTCTGTTTTCTCTGCATGCACATCTGAACCAACCCCAACATTTACCTTAAAAAGACAAGTTTATTTATTTTTGTCAAAATGTCTTAAAAGACCATACTGACAATTAAACTTACCCATGGTGCCTAATATGCCACAAATATATGCATATTATTCTCAGTGTTTTTTGGTTATTCTCTGATTTTCAGTGTAAATGTATTTGAAAATATTTTTAAAAAAATAAAGCCTGCAGATATGGGTGATTAAAAGAGGAACTGTTATCTATGGCATAGGCAGATGTGAATTATCTAAGTGTAGTTGAAATGGACATCATATATAACCTAAGAAATAGAAGCATTAACTGCTGAAGTTCTATTCCAAAGTTTTGTTTCCTGCAGAAAATCATTAAAAATATATGAAATTTCTTCAGCTATGTATATAGCAAATATACATGAATTAGGCATTTTAAGTTCCATCGTAAGATACTATACATGCCAATGTTCCAAAATCCGAAGCACTTCTGATCATCAGCATTACAAATAAAAGCTGTCAATTTGCATTTTTAGACAAAGCTACCTAGTCCAACCATAAATACTGTAACAAATTTTGGCTTGTACTGTATAACCAGTTTTAAGGTCATAAATCATGCTTATGCTGAAACTCATTGCTGACCATTGTGTATTCAACCGTGAAGAGAAAGCATGCTTCTTCTTGTATCATGAAGTGGGGCAAATTCAAAAACACGAAAGCCATTATTGCTTTGCACAGGGCTGCAAAGTGAGATTTTCTAAACCCTAAATTATGGAAGATTAACAAAAGGTTTGTATTTTGACAACCTAGAGATTCACTAAACTGTCAGCATAAACATTCGAGAGATGGTCTATCTCGCACTGTACAAACAGCAGCAACTGTTAGCAATGGCAGCTCACATCGACCAAAATCCCATTTGGAAGCAGTTAATTATGACAAGTAATATTTTTTTGCACAACAATAATGTCCAGGGTACACGATTCCCCAATTAAAGAAACAAGAGGAATGAAATGAGTGATATGACATAATGATCATCATAGAATTCTCTTCATTGACGAGAAAATTTTCAACATTGAAGAGTTTTAACCATCTAAATAACAGGTATATGCTTCAAGCTCTCAAGAAGTCTGTGAAAGTTCCTAAAGTTCAGAGAGATCACCACACCTCTTCAGTTGTAATTTGGTTGGAGGTGGCTATAAGGGTTTCTCCAGGCTTCTTAAAAACTAGAGCGGAATGTATGTAGAAAGTGACCTAGATCTTCCTGTGATGCAGCTGAACAAAATCATGCTTAATAATGAATCCTGGAGATTCCAGCAAGATTCTGCCCTAGCTTATAAGACAAGGATGATGCAACAGTGGCAACATGTACCCAATTTTATCTCTACTGTTGATTGGCCATCTGCTAATCCAAATCTCAATCTCTTGGACTAGAAACTGTGCACAGTGCTAGAGAGTACTGTCTACAGGAAGAGGTATCCTACAATTCAAAGCTTAAATTGCTCCTTATCACAGCAATAGTAGATTTTTCTCATTTGAGACATTTAAAATCTATATACAAATAGTGCCATAAACAGGATGTTAGTGAACTACATGGAAATAATTTCAGAGAATGCAGAGATCCCACGTAGGTGGTGGTAGTGGTGGTAGTAGTATTTAAAAAGGGTATATGAGACAGTTTTAGAGACCTCCCGCACTTCAGCCAAGACTTTTTGTGCCAACTCTCAAATCCCTTATAGTATTCCAAATTCCATGTTCTTGACGTGCTGTATATAAACAATTTGAGATAGGCAATGTATGGTCTACAACTAAACATAGTTTTATGGTGTTAAACATTTTGGCATCAGATGCTGATAAGCATGTGTTAAAGCCAAGGCAGGTGAAAGTTGGTTTAGAATGTCTTTAAAACTGTCTTGCAAACATAGAAATGTCAATTTTCCCACAGCTTGTAATTGGCATTTTCAAAATTTAGTGGCATAAAAATCCCTAAATCTCAAACTAATCATTTGACAGTGCAACAGTGAACATCTATTAATGGCTTTTTTTGTATTACAAAGACCAACTACATTTAAAACTAGTCTGTTTTGATGCAGCCTACTCTAGCTGAACATCTTTAATTGCTTGTATGGCATAATGCATAACACAAAAGTTGATGTTCTGCAGACCACAGGTTCAATTCTTGTTATGCTATTAATTTTTTTTATTTTATTTTTTTATTTAATATGAAGTGTTGCAATACCCATATTAAAGAATTATGAATGAAATTTACTTAATGCTTTCAAGTTTTATTCTCTATTTCAATACTGAATGTATTATCAACATACAATCGCTAATAACTTATTATTAATATGATGCCTAAATAAAGTCCTGAATTGGATTTAGCTTGGCTGAAGATGAAAACTAAATGTTCTGGAAACCGGTTCCATACATTATGACAAGTAAGTGAATCATTAAGAGTGTGTAGCCCAACTGAATCACGCAATGATTCAATTATATGATGCCTAAAACTTAATTATTGAACATATTGTCAGGACACTACTTGGCAAGTACAATAACTACAAGGGTTGTAATTATATGAATCGATATGTTAAGATTTATGAGTATAAACTGAAATATAAACTCTAAACACATGCTAAATACTGTATTATTAGGCCATAGGGGAGGGGGGGAACAGATATGAACGAGACTCAAACTCAAAAACAAATAATTGCCTCTTACTTGAAAGCTAATGTCATAAGCATTACACCAGAGTGATAAATTCAGAAACCTCCCTTCTTATTGTGTGTTATGCTTTCTGGCGGCATCTTCATTACGCAGTGGCGTACTGGTCCTTTAGAAACTTCTAGTCATAGCTTCAAAATTTGAACAGGCAGGCCATACTTTGCTTATCTCATGACATCTCTACATGCTATTATTATTTTGGTGCAGTTTATTAACACCATGTATAAATAATACATGTAAATGTAATATACTAAAAGGAATTTAAAAGAATCTTGAACCATATTTAACTTCTTGATAAAAATAGTGTGTGACAGTATTTATGGCTAGACCAGGTATTTGCTGGGTATTAAACTGCATTTTAATTAAAAAGAATTCTCTATTTTCCTGTTTTTTTTTAATAAGTTTTATGTTGCCTCTTTTAGATTTTATTTTTATTCTTTTAGAACCTATTCACTCAATTTGGCTGCCAGATTTTACCACCATAAATTAATGCAGAAGATATTTACCCAAACCCCATGTAAGAAATTTTCCTCCCCCCCAACCCCCCTTTAATCTGAACAAATGGAGTCCCATATAAGTCCCTCATGGAGTGCAGTAATTATAGAATTAATACAGTGTTATATGCTTTGCAAAATACCTATTCTGAAATGTACTGTGCTGAATTTTTATTTATTCAAAGCTATTCAAAGCTCCTGACATCCACAGTCCTCTTGAAAGTTCTGCATAGCTTAACTGTTATTAATACATACAAATTTGGTTAGAATACAGTAACAATCTTCCTTGTTTCTACAATGTGTCCATATATTGCTCAAAGGCAATCCTGTTTTTACAAAAATGAGTATTTAACCTTTCATAAAATTGTGAATACAGGAAAGGTTGGTAATAGAACATTAACTCCTGAAATATATGTTAAGGAAGGTTATAGAAGTTGGCTTTGCAATTAAATATAACTTCATTACTTTTTACAAACTCAAAATTAACAAAGGCATTCAAGGTCTTTACAGTTTTTTTTTAACTTAATCTGCACAGCCTCACAGATCGCCAATAACTAAAAGCGGCATGAAAATTATATAATTAACTGCTATACTATTTTGTAGCATGTGAATACATACTTTGCTATAATGTTCCTTTCTCTACTAACACTTTCCACACCCCTTATTGCAGAAACACAGCACATCTATGATGCAACAGATGTTCACATTATTTGTTCCATATTCCTCACAGATTTGCACTTGAAATATGAGTAAATCATTGCAAAGGAAAATATATATGCAGTACCATGATTTCCGCATTTATATCATATTTCTACCTGAAAGCTACCAACTTCTGTAGCAGAAATGAGATGTTTGTAGAATCTCACCTTTTTAGTTAACACAAGAAACCAAACTCTAGATATTACCATAACAGTGTTAGGCATTAGTAATTTTAAAATTAAACCTAAAGAAGTCTTGGATTATGCCATTAGAAAGATTCATGTTTAGAAGTATACATATAAGAAAAAAGGTTGAGAACCAGTGTTACAGAGAGTTAGAGGAATATCAGAGACATCAAAAGACTTTTCCTTAGTTCTTTATTGTAAACATGGCACAAAACACTAGAAGTAATGGTGAGTAGACACCTGTGCCAAAACATCCACCTGCTGCCCCCCTTCTCTTTGTCGCTGACGCGTCCTCATTGTTGCTCTGACACGTTCGCTCTGTCTTGTCCTGGGCAACAGGCGGGACACTCGTGGGCGAAGTGGTGGAAGACCAATTGCAGATGCATCTTCTATAAGAGCTGTTAGTTCACCATCCTGGATATCAACCTGAATAAATCAGTTAGCACAATTATGTTAACAATTTAACAAACTCCCTTTTATGTTTAGTTTACCAATTTATGAGGGTCATTAAAAAAAATAATGCCTTTTTTTTAAATTAGAAATTTGGTTACAATAGAAAGTTTCTATTACAGATACTTTTTCTATACAGTCTCCAACTTGTGTGGCCTTACACCTGTGTGGAACAAATGCATGTATTCCTTGCTGGTACCCACTCTTCTCCTTTATATGTAGCACTTCCTCATTCGTTAGTAACCCAATTATTTAACATGATAAGGAGCTCCTGAACAGCAAGAACATCTCTGTCCTCTTCTGCAATGCCATGAAGCAAATGGGATGAAATTCCAGAGCTACCATTAGAAGTTAAACCAATGGCACTCAAAATGAGTTCCATGCCAAGAATTTTTAATACAGACTTGAAAATAGATGAAGTTTGATGTGGAAGTGAGCTGTTTCATTCAGTTCAACAAATATGGAGTATTGGCTATGGCAAAAGGATGTACAGCATGCATTTCTTGATGCTTTAAGTCTGTAGCCTAGTGTCCAAGTGTTCTAATCAACTACATAACTCACACAAATATCCATGGATGTTCAACATTTTTATTTTTGTGAGCCAAGAATTGAATTACAGCTCGATTGTATCAGCAGTCAGCAATAGATGCCATTTTAACAGTTCATTACAGCTCTGACATCTATCAGAATGGCTTGAAACTTGTAATACAAATGCAGGAAACATCAGATTTCGTGCAGGCAAAAATGCACTTTTCTACCTTTGATAATGGACGAGAAAAAATGTGGGCCATTACTCTTTGAAAGATCCTTGTAGATCATGCAAAATAAAATCATGCACAATAATAACAGCCTCTAAGGATTTAATTATAGTAACTACACTTTTTATACTGCAACAAATTTTTTAAGTAATTTATTGAATAACAATAAGGGGAAAAAGGACTTCTATATAAGAACCAATGCCTCCATTTTCCACTTTCATTTATTTCTCATATCATACAAATTATATCCAATCTACTAAAATGCAACTAACTTGATAGCAACATACAAATGAAAAATAATGTGGAAGCTCTTTATTGGGAAGATAGGGAAAAGCAGACTGAAGAGGTGGTGTATATATCAGTTCCCTTTAGGACAGAACAAGCCACAAGACTTACAACAACAAGAAATTATTTTTCTTTAATAATAAATTGGTAATAATTAAAACAGTTCAGGAAATGAAAAAGAAGAAGAAGAAGAAGAAGAAGAAGAAGAAGAAGAAGAAGAAGAAGAAGAAGGAGCAGAAGGAGGAGGAGGAGGAGAAGAAGAAGAAGGAGGAGGAGGAGGAGGAGGAGGAGAAGGAGGAGCAGGAGGAGGAGGAGGAGGAGGAGGAGGAGAAGGAGAAGAAGAAGAAGAAGAAGAAGAAGAAGAAGAAGAAGGAGAAGAAGAAGAAGAAGAAGAAGAAGAAGAAGAAGAAGAAGAAGAAGAAGAAGAAGAAGAAGAAGAAGGAAGAGGAGTATTGGAAATAAATAAAACACGAAATGATACATTTGATCTCTGTGATAAAAAAGATACCCCCATTCATGTTTTGTTCAAATTCCACACTTCCCAAACCACTAAGGGATTACAGAGATATTCTAAGAGGTCATGATATTTCTCACATCATAAAAGACAGAATCTTATATGATCAATTACTTCAACTTACTGATTAAATTGGCAAACAGGCTTGGAAAGTGAAAGTACCACAGGAGAAAACAGAGACTGATGTTGTCCAAGCAGAGGCAGTAACAAGATCCAAGAGATTTATAGACCACACACAGCCTTAAACTTCATAGCACAACAGGGTGAAGGAAGAATTAGAGGTAAGGGAAGAAGAAGATAGAGATGGTAATGAGGATAATGACCAAACATAATAACAAAAGAAGAAGCCATTGGATAATAATAGGTAAGAGGAGTATAGGAAGAGAGAAGATGATTTTTACCCTAAGAGATGAAAAAAAAAACATGTAAACAATAAAAATAGACAGGAGGAGGAGGAAGAAGATAATTTATTTCTTTTGCAAATAATCTTGATGCAGTATGCAACCTTTGCAGTTTCTTTTATGTTAAATATTTAAATCTATTTGCAATATCTTTAACATATCACTTTCTTCTTCTTCTTAAAACTTCTAAAATTCACAGTATTTTAAAAAAATTGCTAATATTTACCTTATTCTTAAAAATGCAACCAAAACAAAATTTGATTACAATTCCTTACCTCTTCTGCCAACTGGACAGAATTAGAGAGAATGCAATCAGGACAAAACCACTCCTCCAGAGGAACAGTGTCCAAGGGGGGATCCAGACACTCGAGATGGTATCCCAAGTCACAGCCATCACAAAGAAGCATGCGATCTTCTCTATCACATTCACCACATACCTGCAGACATATTCATAGTGTTAGGTTTTCATGTTTTCAAGAATAATGTAAGTGAAACTAGATGATATTAAGCATGCTGTATGTATATTAAAAAGGTTAACATACTTCACAATATGTAGGATCTTCTTGAATTTCCTCTTCATCCTGACGTCTTGGGGCCTCAATTGGAATTCTTCTTATCACCTTCCCTTCAAGGCAACGTCTTACAAGAATTAATGTGAAAATCTGCCGATCAACTGGACAAGTGTTGACATTCTGAAAATATTAAATTGCTGTTAATTGCTCATTTTAAAAACTACTCCTTAATTCTACCTAACATTTATGCAAATGAAAAGTAAGCAATAAACATCAGATTTGCGAAATGGAAGAAATCCAATATGCTCATAATTAGCAATAAACTTCTAACCTTCATTTACCTAACACCGAACAATCATAAATCAAAGTCATGCATTCTTTAAAAATTCATACTTCATATAAAATCTCAACTTGCTGTTGCATGCTCTAATTTATGCAAGATGCAAGTGAAGGGCTGAAAATTATCCTCCTTGGCACATATTTTGCTAGGTTTGTATCAGCATACAAAACTCTATATATAACAGAATCCTGCAAACTCAACGCTTAAAAACTTGACATTCAATAAATCCTGCCAACACGCATTCTTTTCTTAATCCACAGTAAATAATTATAAAGCTAAGAAATATTAATACCACTGTTTTCAATTCATTTTTGCTAATAAGTGTATGTCATATGTCACGTATAATTAGGAAATAATTCTTGAAGTAAATGTTACAGATTCCTATTATGGCTGGTGCTGCTGGCACCAGAATTTGATATTCTTTGGTGAACTGTGCAATTAGGTAATAGGTGGAAAAGAGGTTTGAGTTTAAGGGTTGTATTCATTTCAATACTTACAAATAAGTATAATACTTAGGCTATAAGTGATAAGTGAATCACTTATATCTGTATCTATTTCATAAAAAACAATTATAGAAGATGCAAACTCATAAAATAACTGATACTTATTAGCAATATGATACATGGCATTTTTGCATTTTGAGATGTCATAGCCCTCAAATTAGCTTTTCATATGATACTACATTATTACAGCATGCTATTTCGTTAGCCGAAAATTATGCCTAAGGGAAAGAGTTTCACAGACTAAGAAAGGCTTCATCTGCAATATTTTGTATTCAAATATGAAGAAATAATAGAAAACAAACACATTCATTTTTTTACTTGAAAAAAGAAATAAATGTAAGAGAAGATATGCTTGGAATTCAATGGCAATCATGAAAATGTTAAGTTATTTTTATTATTTTTAAGCAGCTACTTATTTTCTTTCTTCCCCTCCCCTACTCTCCCATCTTTTTTTTTTTTCTTTCAAAAAGCCATTTCCAGTTAAAACTCAGACAATGCAAAATCTGCTCAAACCAAATGCAAAAATTCTACAGAGTAGGCCTGCTTTTAGATTCAGACTTTTTTAAATTACTGTATTATTTTTATAATTAAAAATGGAGTAACGATACACATTAATAAATAAATAGCAGGATTACTGGTAATTTATGAAGCAATAAGTGAATTATGCATATATGGGTCTTTATTTGTGCCAGAAAATTACTAGTGAATATAACTTGATATTCATCTTCGGCTCTTTGTGCACATAAGAATAAAGACAGACCAATTATAACCTGTATGCAAGTGTATATATCAACAGCAGTTACAAATGTAGAATATATCAAGATCTTTTGCTACATATTTCAAACATGAATAAATAGATTCTGAAAAAATATCTTCTCATAAATGTAGGTGTTGGAATTCCAAAGTTGGTATAGATGAAGAATCAGGAACAGTTTCAAAACATGGATTCAAGATGAAAGAAAAAGAAGAAAGATTTGTACAGTTCTGCAAAGAACTTTCACTCTTCTTCGCTCACACGTTTCTTGATTTACCATCTGATCACCAGGAGTCTGCTTGAAGCACCATCATCATCGTCATCATCATCATCATTACCACCAGTACCACCACCGTTTTGTTTTAAAAAATACTCTACATTTCTAATGTTTCTTCTTTTCTGTTACACACTTTACTTTTGGTCTTCAGAGCATAATGATGTTTTTACAGAAGCAATGACTTGTCATATTTATGGGGATCAAAGGATGGTAATGGAAGTCCAACAATCCTAATGAAGAGCAGAGCTGCCCTCTCTGGCGCCATTATCAGGTTCATCTAGGAAAAGGCTCTCTCACATTCACTTGAAGATAAAGGAATGATTTTGAGAATGCTTCATATGTTTACAACATTTTCAGGAACTTTTTCTGGTGACTTCATATAAGCTTGGAAGCTTCAAAAATTTCTCTTTCAGAAATTCTAAATCTGTGGCAGAGTTCTAAATTACTTCCTCTGCATTAAGATTTTTTTTTTTTCAGTTTCTGTAGGCCTTTTCTTTGAATTGAGCACAGTGGCACATCTTTACAATTCCAGATCCTATCTTTGTTGTGAAATTCTTGAGGCTCCCATAAAAGTCACTGGGTGAACTTGGTGGGTCAGCAGCTTCTCTCTGTTGTGATCAGTTCCACAGCATTTCAGAGATTACAGCTTCAAGAATCTGTCTGTATGCTGGGCCAGGGTCCTTTCTCCTTTACTCAAATACCTCAGTGATAATTTGTATTTTGTTGTGCACAGGGTATTGTAGTAGTATTTGATTTATTTACAGAAGGCCTTTCAACATCTCAAGTCAGCAATGTCCCATTTAATTGAGGGCATGAAACAGTCAATAAATATTACTCAGAGGCCTCTCTTTGAGGCATATGGTTCTTTTACATGCCATAAATCTATGACATGGGACCTGTGGCTTTACTTCCCTTCTAAAGGAAGACATACTTAGTATTTTTAAGCTCAAAAAAATATTCCTCAACACTGGCCAGGGTTGACCCTCAATCTTGGGTCTATTAGGCAAGTATGGTTACCACTAGACCACAAGAACCATCACGAGTGCACTGCATAGATCAATGCTTCTTTCCTATAAATCCAAAATGAGCCCCTCAAATTCTTGAAGAGCAGAGCAGATCTAGAACAAAATTTACAAGGGTTTTCTCCCGCAGATAAAATATTTTAAAATGCTAAAAACATTTCTGTGGCTTCACTTCCAATGAACATGGCAGCGGTCTGAGTTAAAAACATTTAAAATATTGATACAATGATAAAACACTCTTAATGTTTACCTCTCAAAATTAAAAAATTCAGGACATGGGGACATTTAAGGGATTATTTTCCTATATAGACCTTCATACGTGCAACAATCTTTCTTTCCTTGGATTATATCATCTTTGGTTGGGTGAAGTAAAATACCAAAGTTTCATAGCTCTATCATACAGCTAAAACAGTATTCTAACCAGAGGCTACCCATCCAGTTGATAATTTGTTCCTATGTGCAGTATCTTATCTTCCAATAAAGACACACATTATAAGTTCTCTTGCATTCTTTGGAAATGCATGGTAAGTGACATAGTTTGTCAATGAAGTTTTTGAATCTGTTCACGCCTCCAATTTCTTTAATGTCATCATGAATAGACAGCTCCAACCTATAGCTGGTACAATGCCACAGAATAATGGAAGGAAACTTGTCTTTAAAGGGCCATTTTTTTAATGTTGTTTAATGCCCGTTTTTATTACTGAGGCGTATTTAAAGGGCTTGGAGACTCCATCCATCGATTCAATTATGACAGCAGATTTGTTACAAATTGATGCAATGAAGTGGTCTCTAAATAAGTTCTTGATAATGTCAAGTGCTTCTAATTTACCTAATAAGCTTGAAAATATTTTATATGCTGCAACAGTCCTCAGCTTGATAAGCTCAATGGAGTAAATAAAAGGCTTCTTTATATCAGTTTTGAGAAATGAGAAACTGAGATGCACAATTAGTAGAGATTTCTGACTCACAGTTGTGGCTTCATCCATCACCAGAGCAACTATAGCACAGAGCAACTGTGTGATTAAGTTGAACTAACACTCTTTTGCTCCTCTTACTTGTTCAAATATGTAGGATTGTCGATTGGAGGATAACCGTTATGCTGTGGGGATGTGTAATCTGCTCTGGAGGAATGAATGAATGAATGAATGAATGAATGAATGAATGAATGGTGTTTAACACCCGTTTTTGCTACAGAGGCACCACAGGCGATGGACACTGGTGATACCTGAAATGATATATTGGGAAAGGGTTTTTTAAGGAAGGAAACGTTCCAGGCCTAAATTTAGGTACCTTCTCGGCATTTGCCATTTATGAAAAAAACCTGGAAAAAACCTCAGTCAGGGAGGACAGCCCTGGCAGGATTCGAACCCAAGACCTCCCGCGCATGAGTCTTAACAAACTTGGCCACTCGTGGCGGTGCTCTGGTGGAGATGCGATGAACTTAAAGTTTATGTTTTCATCACCGGAAGAGTCAAAGTTCATTAAACTGTCTTTGTACTTGTAAATCTAGATTTTCTCCCATGCTGCTAATTCGATAAGTCCTTGCACTGATTTTAAAAATTTTGTTTTTTCAATATGTTGTGGTTTTCTGTCTAGAATGAGATGCCACTGTTGATTTCTCGAACTGCTTTTATTTTATGTTTCTGAAATGTTCTTTTAACTTTGTGCCTATGTTTCCCTTTGTTTTTTCAATGTAGATTTTTTCACTTCTGCACAGCTTATTTTATAAATACCTGCTTTTTCCTCTTGTGGAATACTGTCATTAATGTTATCAAGTAGGAGATTTTAAACATTAAATCTGTTTACAGGTGCTAACCTGATATTAAAGCATTACAGACCAATGGCTACTCAATTCAAGAAGTAAAAAAGCTTGCTGCCTGGCAAGACCACAACCTATTTCTGCCTTATTTTAAAAACGCGACAGCCTGGATTCAACATATACTGCAACGCCATGGTGTCAAGACTGTCTTTAAGCCTACTAAGCTGTTAAGAAATCTATTATGTTCAGTCAAAGATCCCCAGGACCCTTTGTCATCAGCCGATATCTACCGTTTTCCCTCCTCCTGCAGTTTGGTCTATGTAGCATCAACACCAGACTCACAGAACACACAAGGAACTGCCATCTAGATCAGATAGACAAGTCAGCAGTAGCAGAACATGCCATCAAAGCGGAGGAGGAACACATCATTAAGTTTCAGGATACCAGCATTCTTTCATCTATGACCATTACTATGCAAGACTACAGCTACAAGCGATCGAAATTCACAAACCCCCAACAATTTCAATAGGAAAGAAGCAGCTCAAAAACTAAATAGCAACTGGTTTTCAGCAATTGAGAACAAAGTACTACATACAACACATGAAAACTAGCGAGTCTATCACAAGAGAGCAGCAGCACAGGGGAGGCCAGGCTCTTCCCACCAGCCGACAGGCTACCTCGGTCCGGACCAATCAGCTGGGAGTGCTGGCAGTATAAATAAAGTGACTCTGACAGCCAACGCTTCAGATGCAGTGTTACCAGAGAGAACCCACCCACACCACCGAAGTTGCAGACGAAACGTCTGGAATCTTCATCTTCAGCAGACCATGGCAAAATAGTCCAGAAGAATATCACTATTATACCTTGGACTACAGTCATAAAGCCTACGTTCTCTCACTCCAGAATTATAATAGGAAATACTTAACATGGCTAACTAGCATGCCAATATGGGTTGAAGCATTAAGGGAAAAGGGGTCTTATATTAATAATTTTATCCTTTACGATTTAAACAGAACTTATAACTTTAAAAAATTACTGTTTAACATACATTTTGTATTTACTCAATTAAACAGTTAAAGTCAAAATGTAGACAACTGGTACAAATAGTGTAGTGCTTAATGATTAAGTATGCATATAGCAAATTTGGTGCTTGAGTATATTAATGGGATTTTAGTGGCATTTGGTTAGCTTACAGCTTTCCAATAATTATTTAAAACTTGGCAATGAGACTAACAGTGTGCATATTTTCATTAGCTCTTTAAGTTCATTAGTTTTAAGAATTGATGTCTAGCATGTTTTGTTATACCTTGGACCACTCCTGTAAGCAATCAGCACAGAAGCTATGGTCACATGATTCTGGAGTTCCAACTTCCTGAGTAGTGAATGTAAGTAAACAGATGGGACATTTCTCAGACTGACCATCACTGCTGTCTGAGGAATAACCTGCAGCCCCTGCTGGCTGTGATGAGGAAGAGGCAGCTCCTACGTCACTGACCTGCAACATACACTATAGTTATCTTACATTTCCCATGAACTCTGGCTCCTGCAAATGCATTAATGCCAAACATTACTGCTACCACCTGCAAGAAAATGTCTTGGTGTGTATTTTATGTAAGTTAGATGTAATTGGATGTAGAGTGAACATCTTTATATATTTCATTAGCATAATCATATTCAAAGTAACTCGAATCCCCCTATTCCACTTCCTCCAGCAAATAATGCTGCTGCTCATTCTCTCGCTCTCTCACGCACACACACACAAAACACCATATTCACTGTTGCTTCAGGTGGAATATTCATTGTACTTCCTGTTTACTTTATGAAAATTAAAACATAGTGTTTATTTTCCAATTTAGAAAATAGTGTGTTAAAGAACATAATTTTCAGCTGATAATTGTTATTATAGCAAATATAAGGCTTCCTAATTCCAGCACTTTTAAGTAAAATATGGCAGAGACATACATATTAACAAAAAAACAAAACAAAAAATGCAGAAATATTTTCTGGAAACAACAAACAAATTAGTGAGCAAGATAGTAGAGCTTCTTAAACATATAACAGTTTATAAGCTATGCCTGCCTTTACAATTAGTCATCATTTAGAACCCATATTCGATTGCTTCACTGTCAGCCTTTATTACTATTTGGACGGCTTTTATCATGTTTCAGTAAGTGTGTTTGAATCTTTGTCCCTATTACTCTCCGAAACATTTTTAATGTTCTGAAGTGTTCAATTTATTAACAAAAAGTTTTGAAAATGCAAACAGTTTGATGGTCCTATTTACAAAATATCAAAATATAGACAAAAGTATGGCATATACAATGGAAAGTCAAAAACTATCTGCACTTTCACTCTTTAGGTTTGTGACATTGCTCTCTGCACATACATATTTAGAGTTGATACTACTGGGCCCAGAGATCAAAATTTGATCCTGATCAGCACCATTTTCCTTGCTGCTCTGTAAACATGGTTGCTTTGCTAGAAGTGTGTACCAAGGAGGAACAAAGTACAGCAAACTAAATACTCTGGTTGGAAGATATAATCAGGACCTGAAATTCATTGGAGGCTTTGAACGTAATACAGAGACAATGCTCTACCATGTAGAAGTATATATGAATGGGTCGAGAAGTTTAAAAGATGCCTGACAAAAATTAATGCATAACGAGGCAGCAGGATGCCCATCTACCTTAACCAATGACAAGACTCAGCAAGCTCAAAAGATAGTATTGGCAAACCCATAAGTTGCCAGCAATGAAGTAGCATGTTCTATGGAGATTTGTCATGATACTGCCTATCAAATCATCTATGATGCACTCAGCCTCGTTTAAAGTCTGCGCAAGATGGATGCCAAGAGAGCTTGCTGCTGAGCACAAATGCAAATGTATTGAAATCTGACAATGCTTAAACAACCAGCAATGAAGGAAAGAATTTTTGAGCAGAAAAGTCATACATAAGCCATCACTATGAGCCAGAATAAAAATACCAGAGTATGGAGAGGAAACATCCAGGATCGACAATGAAGAAGAAATTCAAGACTTAATTTTCCATGGGTAGGGTGATAGTAATTGTTTTTTTCAGACCCAACTGATATTGGAAGATTATCTGTAAAAGGAGTGCATGATCAACAGTGATTTGTTTGCCAGCAATCTGAAGTCAATAATTTGCTCAAAATGGAGAGGCCTGCTGTCAAGGATGTTTTATTGTTGTTGCATGACAATATAATGCTACATATGGTTGGCCAGACTATCAAACCCATTAATCATTTTTATTGATAAAAAATACATTGGAAAAACGAAGAGGAATTTGGGAATCTGGAAAAAAGAACACTTTAGAAATATTCGCTTAAAACAAATTGATAAATCAGCTATAGCGGCGCACTTTTGGAATAAAAATCATGAAATTAAACCAGAGATAAAACTACTGAAACAACTTCATAACGCAATAGAACTTTCCACTTGGGAAAATATTTTCATTACAAAAAATAAGGATAATTTGATGAATTTCGATTTCCCTCCAATGGATAAACTCAGCAAATTCCTAATAGAACCAACAGATGCCACCACAAGAACATCAAGAGACCCAACCACCACGTATAACAAAAGTTTATCTACAGGCTGAAGATGGGAGGGATCACTCCCGAAACATATGTCCAGATTTTAATGTAAGTGAATGGAGTTAGTGTGAAAAAACTGTATTACATTGTTTATAATCATTGAGGAATTAGTCTGTTATTCATACTGGGGAAAACACATGGGTATAACGGCTAGAAGGCTTCATGAATGGGCAGAGAAGGTAAACTTACAGAATTTCAGGCAGGTTTTAGAAAAGGAAGGAAAGATCAGACAATATAATGATAATTCACACTATACTGGATAAATATTAAAGAAATAAAAAGGAAGGATGTATATTTTCTTTGCAGATTTCGAAAAAACATTTGATACAATAAATAATGATGTCTTGGTTTATAAATGACAATGTAAAGGAGTGAGTAATGAGTTTGTGCTGGGATTACAAAAAGTATATGAAGGAAACAGGTTTTGTGTTAAGGACTGATAGAAATAGAATTACAACAAATTATACAACCCAAAAAATTGGATTGAGGAAAGGTTTTTTTTTAATTTTATTTATGGATGCTCTTCAACATCTCAGGTTATCAGTGTCCCATTCAAATCAGGGCATGAAACGACCGACAAATTTTGCTCAAAGGTCTCTTTTTTCCAGGCTTGAGTTTCTTTATTGTGTCGTCAATGTATGACACAGGACCCCATGGCTTTCCTTTCCTTTTGCTTTACTTATGATTTTTATGCCCAAAAAAATCCATTCCTCCTGGCCTAGACTGAACCTGTGATCTTGGGTTTAGGAGGCTAGTATGGTTGCCATTACACCACAGAATCGACTTGAGGCACAGGTGTAAACTAAGTCCAATTCTATTCAATTTATTTATTGATGATACTCTTGAAAGGATTAGAGGAAAAAAATAGACATTGCCCAATAGTTGGTAAGAGGGAAATAACAGAGTTGCTTTTTGCTGATGATATTATAACAGGAGTAATAATGGTGATAGGATTGCAGGGGGCTATTGATGAGATTAGTAGATATTGTGCAGAATGGGGTTTAAGGATAAATGGAAAAAAATCAAAGATAATGGTATTTAAAAAAGAAACAAAGTTAAGGAAAGATGAGAAATGGTATATTCAAGGCATAAGTAGAAGTAGTGAAGGAATTTGATTACTTTGGGGTGGGATTTGTAAGTAATGGAAGATGGGAGGCACAGGCGAAATGTGCTCCAAAGGTAAAGGTAAAGGTAAACTGGAGATGAGAGTTGTTAGAATAAGTTTGTATTAGGTTAGTATGGTAGAATTAGGAAGAGTAGAGAGGAAAGGTTTAATTGTAGAGGGAGTGGTGAAGTATTGGTATTGAACCCTCAAATTAAGACAGTGCAAATATAAAGAAATGTCTTAT
This sequence comes from Metallyticus violacea, assembly GCA_030762175.1. Lineage (NCBI taxonomy): Eukaryota > Metazoa > Arthropoda > Insecta > Mantodea > Metallyticidae > Metallyticus > Metallyticus violacea. Next base: position 31,061,446 of record CM060835.1, read on the forward strand.
CTATCAAAAGGAGGTTTTAGGAAGAAAGAGTTGATATGACAAGGTGATTTGATTTATTTATTTATGGACGCTCTTTAACAGCTCAGTCATCAGTGTCCCATTCAATTCAGGGCGTGAAAAGGCAGACAAATTTTGCTCAGAGGCCTCTTCTTTCAGGCTTGAGGTTCATTTTCATGCCATAATGTACGACACAGGACCCACGGTTTTACTTCCCTTCCAAAGGAAGCCATACTTAGGATTTTCTTGGGTTTAGAAGGCAAGTATGATTACCACTACACCACCAGGACTGACTTATGACAAGGTGGGGAAGGTACTAGAAGAAATAGAAATGGAAGATGTATGGAGAATGGGCGAAAGTAATGTTAGTGTATTCTGGAAGTTAGTGAGACAGAGGATAGAAGATATTGAAAAGCAAGAGATTTGGGCTAGTTTAGAAGATAAAAGTTCCTTGGTTATATATAAAAGAATTAAAAAGAATTGAGGATGAGAGAAATAAGTTGAAACTTGTGTTCAAATTGGAAGGATGGGTTGGGCATGGATGCATACAGGAGTAATATTCTTGAAAGGATTAAGGGGAAATGATAAGGAAGGAGGTAGCACCCGTGGGGGAAAAGTTGGTGTGTCCCATTATTTATTGGAATACAAAAAGGTTAAATGAGAAAAAATTTGGGACAAGTAAGATAAACTACAGAAAGATATACTGGTATTAAAAATGTTAAAAGATTCGCAGAGTGGAAAAAATGCAGAAAATGGGGCAGTTTTTAGGAAAAGTTAAGGAGAAGTGAGAGAGAAATATGAAGAACGAGTAAGAATATAAAAATAATGAAGGAAAGAATTGGAGGTTTCTTATATTCATACAACAAGGTGGTTAAGAGATAGGAAACCAGGGTTTAGACAGATACTGCTTGAACTTACAGAATAAAGAGCAATGCAAACAAAGGACCTTATAATTGATATTATTGTTTGATTTAGTTGAACTACACACTCTTAATGCTAAGGTACCTTAGTTTTGGTATTGTAAATTTTTGGGTATATAGTTGGTACATGTAAATTTAATGTAACGTTACTACAATTAATGATAAATGTAGGAATCCACACAGTGAAATGATCGTAAAATCTTAGGTAGATTCAATGTAAAACTACTTAAAATCATGTTAACACATTAAAAACATTCTGAGCATTCCACTCTTAAAATTTTTAAAAATTAAAACTGGGATATGTTTTGTGAGACCTTGCTCACATTGCCACAATAGAATTACTGATGGTTCAAATTATGTTGGAGGTGTAAGTAACTATGGTCTGTGGTCTGTTAATGAACTTAAAATGTTGTCTGCCTTTGAGATATCAAAATTCATGAGTCTATCCTCATACTTCTTTAAAAAAAGTTTGGAAAGAACATGAAATAGATAAGGACATCACATTGTTAAAAGCAGTTGAACACCCAAAGGAACTCAATATATAGGAGAAAAATTTGGAACAAAAACCATGAAATAGAGGACATCACATTGTTAAAAGCAGTTCAACACCCAAAGTAACTCAATATATGCCGGAAAACTATTTTATAAAGAAATATGAGCATAGAATCATGAATTTAGATATCCTAGAGGCAGACAACATTTTGTTTAAGTTCATTAATAGACCACCAGAGCCCCCACAGTCACTTACACTTCCAATAGTTTGAACCATCAGTTGTTCTTTCGTTGGCAATGTGAACATGGTCTCACAAAACATATCTCAGTTTTAATTTTTAAAAGTTTTAAGAGTGGAACATCAAGAGTGTTTTTAATGTGTTAACATGATTTTAAATAGTTTTACTTTTAATCTACCTAAGATTTTAATGTAATGTTGTTTGAAGAAATCAATTCGATTAAAAAAAAAAACCAAGAAACGAGGGAAGCAGGTCTTGATTGATCGTGTGACTAACCAAAAACCATTTTCTTAAAGGGAATACGCAAACTTATGAACTGATGAACCAAGTGCACTGCAAAAGGAAGGAGACTATGCAGAAAAATGTAGACTTGTTCAACCTCTGTATTTGTATAAATATATTGAAAAAGCAATAGAACAAATAATCTTTTACTTTCCCTCATATATGCATTGTGGCCCAAAGTTTCTGGCATGACCATGTTAGATAGGTGACAGGTGAATAAAAATACATAAGCTCATTTTTCAACATAAGCTCCCTGTACTTCAATGCATTTCTCACATCTCTGGATTAATATTTCAATCCTTTTAAAAAATTGTCTGAAACTTTGATTTCAAAATGCTGGAAAACAGTATCCTTCAATTTCTACTATTCATGAATCTCTGGCCTTGAAGATCAGATGTCAGTTTTGAAAACAGGTAATAAGTCACCAGGGACAAGATCTTGCCTGTACAGTGGATGATCAAGCTCTTTAAAGCCACATATGCTCACAGTAGCTCTGTGGATTGGTGCATTGTTGTGCAGCATGTGACACAGCATTCCATGCATTTTTCCTTGATGGCACCCCACAATTGAGGCAATTATTTTTCAAAAATACTTCTGTCAATATTGCATTCCAAAATTTAAAATCTATTTCAGAATTCCTTTGCAGTCCCAAAAATTGTCACCCTGATCTTTGGGTGCGGTGTGGCCTTGGCTTTAGTAGGGAATGCTGAACCCTTCTTCTGCCACTCCATTGATTCTCTTTTTAATCATAGCACAGGACCATAATTTTTATCCCAGTGACAATGGATTTCAATACTGCCCTCTTATTACCACAGCAAAGGTTCGAAAACTTTTGATAACATTCCACATACACTTGCATTTGAACTACTAAAAGAATTCAGGGCACCTATCTTGTACTACCATTATGCATATGTTCATGAAGGGCGTGAAGCAAATTTGTTTTAGTCAGTCCCAACTTTGTCTTCAGAGGCTGTCACACAGAATGTCCTTAACAAGGGAGATATTCTTTTGTCAACATACCAATGGCCTACCCTCACATGGGCCATCTTCAAGGCTCTCTATGCCCAAATGAAATAATTTTAATCTCTTCACAGTGGAATATGAATGAGAAACTTCTAGTCGTGCATAAAATTTGCTGTGCTCATTCTGTTCGACTAACACACTGTGTCTCATGAACCTTGGGTTTGCTCAAAGTCAACGTTTAAGATTGGTTTTACACCTCAGACTCGAAAAGAAAACTAAGTTAAGTATGCATGTTTCATTGCTGCACACATGACCTCAAATGAGGCAACATAGTCATTTCAACAAATGAACTGATTCACATCAACTTCTGCATATAAACTAACTCATAGTACTGTCTATAATATGTAATATTAACGTAAAGTAATAAAAACTAAAAAAAAATAATTAGCTTTATATTTTACATTATCAATGGTAAAAGAGGCTTATTTTAGTTTCAAATGATTTCTAGCTTCTTGCTTAATTTGTTTTCAAATTAAATATTTAAATTATTATGAACAGGAGATCATTTATTCAATCTGGGTCCAGATGATTTCTTAGATGCCTGCTTTACTAAAATTTTGTTCATCGTAGCATTGACTGACATGGCACCATAAATATATTCCATACTTCACTCCTTGGCTGTTCTTTTTCAGTAATTTGCAAAGATCATTTGCTCCTATCACATCTACTGTTTCTCTCTGCATTCTGTGATGAAACCCACTAATCATGAAATAGTTGTTGTGAATATGAGAATTTTAACTACTTATTTATCTGATGTATCTAGGAAGTACAATACTGCAGTTTACAGAGTCTCAAGTCTAGAGTTCAATGTGGTTTAATTTGAGTATCACAGCACAGGGTGTGTCCTTGCAACAGGTTTTCTTACTCTTAGGCTATTCAGTCCTTACATAATCTAGAAGCTACCACTGTCAAGGCATTGCTTAATATTACTCAGTGAAAGTCCTTTAGTTATCAATGCTCTGCATCTGATTTTGAATATCATATTGCATTATGCAACATTTAGAACTTAAATCACACTCTTTATGGAAATAAATGGCATTGTCATACAGGGAATGCAATGTATACACTTCTCAAACACGTATCAGATCACATGAACATTACAACAATGAATCATGCATTTCAATGTCAGTCTAAGATCAGTAATTATGGAAGAAAGGGAAAGAAACCTAAATAAATATGGAGAAGCTAAAAAGAAATATAAAACCACCTTAGAAGAAACAAGAACAAACTCATGGAAAACTTTCGTAGAAAAGGAATTAGATATCAATATATAGGGAATGCCTATAAAAATATTATGGAAAAAAATTAAGAAACTGGAAATTTTGAATACAATATAAAAGACAATGTGGAAATGACTACAGATTGGAAAAGCTCTGTAAATTCTCTTTTGGATAAGTTACTTCCCAGGATGATAAGAGAATGGATAATATTGAGCATATTCCAAAAAGAGTAGATATGAACACCATATATAGAAATAATAGACTAATCTACCCCTTTGCTACCTTGGAAATTAAACTAGCTATAAATAAGCTAAAAAGAAAAAAGCAGCAGGTCCTAATACAGTTAATTAATGAAGTTCTAATATTTTTGGAAGATAAGATTACACTATTCCTATTTCAACTTTTTAATGATTGTATATGGTAAGGGCACTTTCTCTATTGCTAGATAGCAGCAAAAGCTATTATCTTAAAGAAAAGTGCCGACAAGGATCCTAAGGAGCCGAAATCATATAGACCTATGTCTCCTAAATACTCTCGGAAAATTTTTTAGAAGACTCGTCTGTAAAAAATTAAAAGAATTTAGGATCACGAAAGATATGACCAACAATCAATTCGGCTTTAGAAAAGAAAAACTGACTTAAGACGTAATAAACCATCTATTGGAAATGGTCAATAACTCAAATTCAAAATACTTAATTGACATTTCCAGCACTTTCGATCATTTATTGTGACTGGTACTATTAGAGAGGTTATAGGAGGAAATATATCTCCCTAAATGCCTATATGCACTATTAATGGATTACTGCAAAGATAGAAGGGTTCATGTAAAAGGTACTAAAGAAACAATTTACAGAGATATAATTAAGGGATGTCCAAAAGGCTCAATCCTAGGATCAATTTTTTGGGACATAGTTTTGAAAACTCTTTTGGATGAACTAAACAATGATGAATATGTGGCAAAAACCACCGCATATGCCGATGATGTTTTATTTCTAATAGAAGGAAACAATAGAGCAGAATAGAAAGAGCAAATAAATTAAGTAGCTGGAGCAGTAAAACTAAACTCCAGGCCGCTCAAACTAAATCAGGCTACATGCTTCTGAAAGGGAGATTCTTGTATAAAATATAACCGAAATGTAAGACAACAAAAAGAAGCAAAATATCTAGGAATTTACTTAGATAAAAAATTAAACTTTAGGAAACTTCTGAATACAAACAAAAAAAAAAAAAAAAATCTGAAAACGTCATGAAGAAATTAGCATGGTTAGTTCAATTGATCTTTAAAATTCCTTTAAATGCCATTACAACATATCACACAAGCATTTTTGCTTCAATAATGACTTATGGTGCAGGAATCTGGGCTCTGAGGATGAAGGATGTACAAATAAAAAAATCTATAAGAAGATCACAAAGGTAGGTGGTGTCAAGATTTACAGGGGAATTAAGCACTTCACCCACTTTTGCCCTTTTAGTAGTTACAGAAATATGGCCAATTGATTTGATTAAATTAAGAGGCACTGTTTATAGATTGAAGAAAGGTAACTTGGAGAAAGTAAATTTATTAATTGGCAATCAATGCAACAACTTAAAGAAAATAAAACATAAACTAAAAGTACAATGACAGCACGAATAGGAAAATAATGTCAAGGTAGGCAGGAGAACTTTCAACTTATTTAAGAGATTAAAACTAAAATTTATACAACTTACCAAAGGCATGGTACATTACCTTACAGGTCACAAACCTTACAAATCTTACTGGAAAAAAATGAAAACACAGGACGATATGTGCAGATTTTGTAAAACACACAATAACCCAAAGCACGCATTATTTACATGTACATGCTATTTAGAACCGGTGAGAGAAGAAAGAGAAATTTTAAATGGCCAATAGGTTGCACATATACTTAGAAGTAAGAGCCTATATAAATATCTTGAGCAGGTTGCATTCAGAATAAGTAATTTAGTACCGGAAGAGGTGATACCTAAGAGCAAATAAGAAGTAATGAAGAAGCAGAGGAAGAAGTAAACAGAACTCTTATGTATACAAAGACAATCCCATAACACAAATAACTTAACATGAATAGAAAATCTGCAATATAATTTTAATTAAATCAACAGAAAGAATGTTAGAGGAAAAGATAAAGGCAAGGAAGAAGGGAAGGATGAAGGAGAGGAAGATACTTAAATTTACAATAGACAGGAATAATTTTCATTTACAATCTAAAGTAGAGAATGGGAATAAGATTTATGAAACTGGGAAGAAGAAGGAAGATTACAGAAGAACATTAAAAGGTGTTGAAGATCCTTGGGAATGAGCTGTGGGAGGAAATGGAGGATGGAGAAGTGGTGTCTGGAGAGGAAGAGCAGAGAGCGAGAAATGGTGTAATCAGGGGTCCATGAGGATCAAGAGAGATGGAGGAAGGGATGGTTGGAAAAAAAAAAGATGGAGAGTGATATGGTGAAAGCAAGATAATAGTGTCAGGATAAATAAATGAAATGAGTAGGAAAGATTAATAGTGAATTATGAACTTTAAGTGAAATAAGTTGTTAAAGAGATGGTGATTAGTACAATGGAGACGAGTTAAAGAGACTTAAAAGATTAATAAGTATAATGTTTAAATATTGAGTGTAAAAGTAACAGACATTCCTGCAAAAGTACTGGCTACCAGTACTTACTGCCGGTAACCAGTTGTTGTTGATTTGTTTTATTTATGGAAGGGCGCTCTTTAACATCTCAGGTCATCAGCATCCCATTCAAATCAGGGCATGAAATGGCCAATACATTTTGCTCAGAGGCCTCTTCTTTCAGGCTTGAGGTTCTTTTTCGTGCCGTAAATGTATGACATTGAACCCGCCGCTTTACTTCCCTTCCAAAGGAAGGCATACTTAGGATTTTTATGCCTGAAAAAATCCATCGATCCTGGCCAGGTTTGAACCCACAACCTTGGGTTTAGAAGGCAAATATGGTTACCACTACACCACCAGGACCAATCCAGTAACCAATGGTTAGTAGTATAGTAATGTAATAAATTAGTACAGAATAGCTGGGTACCAGCTATAATTCTTACTGGCTCCCAGTAATTTTGTCAATTTGGTAGATTTTGAAATGGTAAATCTGGAAGTAAATTATATTTTGGTTTAATTTAATTAATTTTGAGTTATTTTTATTATTTTATTATATTATTTTAGCTAGCTATTAGGAAAATCTGTAAACTAATGTGATTATTGTATTGTGTAGTTCATAATAATACATGGAAAAAAACTTATGGGCCATTCCTTGTACTTTCAGCTTTATATCTAGTAGATTTCACACAGGCCAAGCTAAAAAGAATCTTGTTCTTGCCTTTTTAAGGAATGCAGAAGGAGAGGAAAAGGAAGAAACACATCAATTATATTATAAATAATGAATAATATAATTTTGTATATGGAACAAACACTTGAATTTTAGAGCAGAATATTTAACACGACCAATCACAATCCTATTTAACAAGATACTGCATGAGGAAATCACTTGCGAACAATCGAAGGCCAATACAATTAAACTGTTACATAAGAAAGGCCCTAAGAATGACTTAGGAAATTACAGGCCCATCAGTTTAATGTCTAATATATATAAATTATTTTCAAAGGTAATAACTAGAAGATTGAAAAAACTCAGAAGAAGAATCAGCCCAACGAACAAGCAGACTTCTGTTCTGATCATCTTCAGACCTTACCGCCACGGGTGGCCGAGGTCGTTAAGGCACGAACTCGTGAGCGGGAGGTCTGCGGTTCGAATCCCGCCAGGACCGTCCTCCCTGACTGGGTTTTTTTCCAGGTTTTCCTCAGTCTTCATAACTGGCAAATGCCGGGGAGGTACCTAAACTTAGGCCTGGAACGCTCCCTTCCTAAAAAAAAAATATCCTTTCCCAATTTATCATTTCATTTCATGTATCATTAGTATCCACCGCCTGTGGTGCCTCAGTAGTAAAAACGGGCGTTAAACACTACTCAAAAAAAAAATCTTCAGACCTTAATTATGTTATAGAAAAATCTGAAGAGTTCAACTTACCATTATATATAGCATTCATCAACTACAGCAAGCCATTTGATTCGGTAGATCACACAAGCATATTACAAGCACTAGACAAATAGGATATCTAATCAAAATAGATCAGAATCATGAACTACTTATACAATCAAAGCCAAGCAAAAGTGAGAATGAAAAGAGTTTGACAAGATTTCAACTTAAATAGGGAAATCTGATAAGGTGTGACCCAATCTCCCCTAAATCTTCACCTGTATTCTGGAAGAAGTCTTCAGACAACAGCAAATATGGCATCAGCATAAATGGTGCCAGACTAACCAACCTAAGATTTGCAGATGAGTTATTTTCCAGAATACCCAAAGACTTACAACAGATTCTTCTAGAACTAAACAAGCACAGCAATTGCATTGGCCTCATAATGAATCACTCTAAAACTAAAATAATGACCAACACACAAAAAGTACAATAGAAATAAATGAAGAGATTCAGTATGAGATGAATATACATATCTAGGCCAGACAGTCTCAATTGACCATGAAATGGATAAAGAGATTAACAGGAGAGCAGCACAAACTTGGAAAGTCTTCTGGTCTCTGAAGTTCATATTGCAAGATGCATCTCTAAACAAGAAACTAAGACTTGACTCAACTTGTGTGCATTCCTGGTGCAGATATATGGAATATCAAACCTGATCTCTTACCGACAAACAGCAGCAGAGCAATGTGTCAAAGAAAAATGGAGAGGAAGATCCTAGACGTAACACTGAGAGATGAGATCTCCAAAACTAGACTGTAGGAAATCACAGAATCAGAAAGCATCATGAACAAAGCTGCAGTGATAAAATAGAAATAGGGCAGGCATGATATGACAGTAGGATTGATGGGTTCAGATAACCACCATGTGGGATCACTACATAGGACAGAGGACTTCAGAACAACCAAGAAGAAGATAGACACATTCAAGGAGCATCTTGGAGTTCATTACTCAAGCATCGTCTGCAACAGAAGTGAGTGTAGTGAGAAGTGGCAAGACTCAAAAAGAGCAAGAAACTATAAGTCAGTATAAATTTTTTCAGTAAAATCCTTAACTGACATGGAATAGCTCACCATATGTGAATCACAAAATGAGTTTTTCTCTTTAGCAGGAGGCCCTAGACCTTTATGGGACATAATGGGCTCTTTCGTTTCATTTCAGTATTTCGTCAATGCTAATGGGATAAATAATGAAAGTGACAGAATAATTAACTCAGGATTGAAATTAACTGACAGTGAAAGCAGCTGTCCATTGAGGGTTACTGTGTTTACAGTCTGTTAATGATTACAGACTGTGGGCCAGATTAGGGGTGGAATTCTGTGCTTTGTGCAATAGAACAGTAAGGTAACATTCTCAGAGTTTTGAAATTTGTTAACTTACAGTACTAAATGGTAGAGAAAATTACTTCCATAGGTATGCAGAGAAAAAAATTACCAAAAAGAATAACTACATTCATTGTATCAAATTTTAAAACTATAAATTTCATTAACTTTACATCTATGCTCCACAGTAATATTGTTATTTGCTCAACTTTTTACTTTGATAGGAGAACAAGAGGCCAAGGACTATAATTTTCTGTATTATTTTTATTTATATCTAACAAATTAAAAAAGCAATACTATTTATATTACCAAAACCAACTAGATAAAAAATATAATTCAAAATTTTAAGATAGCTTCAAACTTCTAATATCGATGGAATTTGGAATCTAACACAATGAAGCACACATTAACAAATTAGTCGAAAAAAAAATTACTTGCTTTACTTACTCAAAGAGAGTAAGGACCTTTGTCCCGATAAATGCCTTAGGAAGTGAAAATAAGAGGTTTACCCTCCCCCCAAATTGTGACTCATGATAGATTATTAGCTTCAAACTGTTCAATCAGTTACACTGAGGAAGTGTATGATAATTATAGATAGAACAATTCCTTTGCTAACAAGATATCACAACTAGAAATGTTAACTGGAACTTGTACAAAGCTAATCATATAATTAAGATCATTGTACAACTAAGTCTAACTACACACTCCTATTGTTCCACTTAGTTGTTCATAATTTGTAGTATTAGCTTCATGAACCATTTGTTCGTATCATCAAATAAATTGAAGAGTAGCTGATGATGCAAACAAGTAAATGAAGCAATAAGAGTGTGTAGTTTGACTCAATCAATGATCTTAAAGATATCAGAAGTTAGGGTGCATGACGTCAAAGGGAGGAATTTGGAGTTTATGGCTGCAATGCAGAAACTTATTGTTTACACTTCAATGCAGGCAGCAGGGTTCACAGTCAGCTACACTCTAGAGCTGATGCTATGGTAGTTTCATGTCCATGGTAGAAAATGTTCCACCACTAATAATTGTCTGCTACATTTTGAGAGACTTCTTTCAAAAAAACTTTTAAAAAATTATAAAAATATGCTATTTCACAGAATTGATGGGATTACTGAAATGTTATATAAATTATCATAAATGTTAAGATGTTACACATTTTAAATCATCATATATGATAAGATATTGCATACTTCTTTATCAGAGCTTTTAATGCTTTCCAACAGCTAATTTCCCAGTTCCTTTAAAAAGTCGAAGTGTCAGTTTATCACAATGAATACCACATTTTCTTCTTTTCAGTTATTTCCATAATTTTCACAGGGCCTAACTCATAAAATACCCTAAACAACATACTCATCTGAGTTCCCTCTTTTGTGTTTATAATCACTGCTAGGTTGCAGAAATTGATAAGCATAGCAACAGGTGAAATTACCTCCAGAATTTTACTTACAAATAACATCAAAGTACATCTTTACAAAATCTGTTAGACTTTTTTCACAATGATCTAAGAAAACATTCAACAATTTATTTAAGATCATTATGTGATTGAGTGAAACTAACACTCTTTTAATTAAAATGTTAATTGGAATTTGCACAGTGAAGCCAATCATATTAATATTATTGTATGATTTAGTTGAACTAAACACTCTTAATTCTTCACTTACTTGTCATAATATAAACAACCAGTTTCGAGAACATTTTGTTCTCATCATCAGCTTGGTTAAAATTCAACAATATTACGACTCGTTTGCTCCACTTATTTAATTATGTAGGACCAGTTTCAGGAGCCCTTCATTCACATTGTTAGCCCCTATTCTACTGGAGGATAAATCATTATGCTGTGGGAATGTGTAATCTACTCTGGTGGAGGTGTGATGAACTTAAAATTTATGTCCAAAAAAGGCAACATAAAAATAATGAAACATCCAGAAAACCTGAAATTTGGAATATACAGAAAGAATACACATGCAGACAATCACATCAAAGCTCATGGTTCCAACCCCACAACACACTAACATTCAGTTATCAACAGCTTAACACATCGGCTAATTAAACTAAAAATTAGCAAAGAAGAATACCTTAAAGAATACAAATATAAAGAACATCTGTTAAAAATGGTTATAACAAAGAACTAGTACGCAAAAAAGTACAGAAATTCAAGAGGCAAAAACTTATTAAAGAAACCACAACACTTTAGACAGCAAAAAATAAGCTTATTTTTAAAAAATGCATGTATCATCCATGGGCTACAAAATAATTTCAGAACATTCTTAAACATTTTAATATCAGATTAGCACTTCTAAATGGCTTTAATGTAAAAATCTCCTGATTGATAATGTTAATGACAGTATTCCACAACACGAAAAAACAAGTACTTATAAAATAAGTTTTGCAGAATGTGAAAAAATGTACATTGGTAAAACAAAGAGAAGAATAGACACGTGGTTAAAAGAACATTTCAGAAACACAAAATGCAAGCAGTTGAAAAGATCAGCAATGGCATTCATTTCTGGACAGAAAACCACAACATATTGAATAAAACAAAATTATTAAAATCAGAGCAAGAACCTACAGAATTAACAGCATGGGAGAAAATCTACATTTACAAATACAAAGACAGTTTAATGAACTTGGACACTTCCGGTGATGAAAACATAAACCTTAAGTTCATCACACCTCCACCAGAGAGGGTACACATTCCCACAGCATAATGGTTTATCCTCCAGTAGACTGGGGCTGACAAAAAAGGGTTCGTGAAACCGGTCCTACATATTTAAACAAGTGGAGCAAAAGAGTGTTAGTTCCACTCAATCACAAAGACCATTATATATGATTAACTTCACTGTGCCGTGTTACAATTAACAACTTATTTCTTCATTTAAGCATACAATGTGTTAGGTCCATTCCTGAAATAATTTAACTGATTCACACGATACTGTACCTTGGGTTCACTTTTGGAAGCACTCTGAACTGCAACAGTTTCAGTCTCCTCAACTTCTTCCTCGCTTTCCCATTCAGAAAAACTGCTGCTACCATATTCACTTCCTTCTTCTTCCTCTTCTTCTTCTTCTCCTCCTTCAGTCTCCAAACTTGAACTGGAGCCTTCTCCTTATTTCAAATTATCAAAATGTTACAAAGAATAAATAAATCTTCAGGACAGACTGATCAAACAAGTTTAAATACTTCTACTTTTCATCAAATACAAACAAAATCAAATAATATTGCAATAATTTGATAAAACCACCAAATAAACTCACATTGCACTAAAGGTAATAAAAGCATGCATTTTTATCAAATAAAGAGAGATGATAATTCAGCCTGTTTGACTAATAATAAATCAGTTGTAAAATAGGTGAACAAATTAAGAATTAAAAACAAGAAATTCAAAATGTTACTCTTGAATCTATTAGATGTGATTTTTTCATATAAGCAGTATGTTAGTCTGAGGTTTGGAATTATAACCAAGAGAGGAAAAATTCCTAGCCATGGACAAAAAAATGTTCTTATCTGGCTCCAATTCCATGATATTTATCTGAAGTTGTATATACCCTACCAAAGGTAGCAAATATTTAAAAATAAAGACTGGTTGCAAGTACTCAGGGCATTTTACAAAATTAACTGTAGGTGTCAAATGGATCTGATAAGCATGGAGATTTTTGTTTACAGTACATCTAAATCACCTGAGCTCATCTGTGATATTTAGACTGAAGGCAAAAGAAGAAATTTCTACATTTATGACGCAAGCCATAGAATCTACACAATATTTAGTATTTATGGGGACTTAATCACTCTTCAGCAATATAAGAGGTTGTACCAACATAGAGCTAAATAAACTTAAACTGATGTGAGCATTTAGCAATTATTCATGATATACCTTGTAAAAGTAGGCAGAGAAGACAAAATGAAGTTGTTCAAAGCATTCTACCTGCTAGAAAGCAAACTGAAAAACTGCAAATCTTGATCAGAGGACCAAGATTTCACGTGAACAAACTTAAGGAAAGAGACAATCGCCATATAAAGTCATTTTTCACTCTTTTAAATGAAAATTTAATAAAATAAAACACTTGAAAACAGGCGACGAACTTCAGAGTTTGCACCAAGTAATATTCAAAGTGAATCTGCCTACATATTTTCACTGATCCAAGGAGCTTCCTTTTAACTGCAATACAACCAGAACACTAAATAACTACATAACTTACTTCATGTCTATAGTTTCCAGAACTGAATGTAACTATGAAAGGGAAAAATGTACCAATTTTTATCTTCTCTTTTTAGGTAATCTTTATTTCCATTACAAAATTTTATCCATTAAAACTTACCTTCATCCTCATCACTACTGCCTTCTGACTCGGAACTTTTCAAGTCATCACTATCTTCACTTTCACTCATGACTTGCTAAATGGGGTAAAGAAAAGCAAAAAAAGAATAAAATAAAAGAATATAAAAGTTGCAGCACAATTCTGCAACTACATAACATACATATGTTCATGTCATTCAGAAAAAAAAAACCAATATTTTTAGTACATTTACAATTTTCTCAAGCACGCACACACACAGTATTAAGGATAACATGTAACAATGAAATGATAGCAATGTATATAGTATACTAATTATTATAGTTATGGAGCATGCAGTAAATGAAGATTTAAAAAAAGAGAGTACATAATGACCCGTTCTTATATTGTCAGCTTCAAAATATGTTTATTATTGGACGATGCCTAGCTTTCCTGTGAGGGTATATCAAATATAAACTGGAATTTTGATTCTACCACTTACAAGTAATGGAGATGTTATCCAAGGGGTTTTCAGGAGTAGGAGGAAAAATTTGTTTGCTTGCACAGATGTTTCATTTGTCAGTAGTATATATCCAAGCAAGAGGTACACTTGTATTCTGCACAATGCAATTATTAGATTTGGTGTGGGAGGGTATAAAATGGCCAAAATGTAGCAAAGATTAATAGCACACATTGGGAATAAGATGCTGTTTAAGACACAAGTGTATGAATGGCATTAAAGTTTCACAAAAGGACAAGAAACTTGAAAGTCACCAATGTCAACCTCAGAAAAGCATAAAAGAAACAAACATTCAAGCTGTCCAGGCTAAACAATGTTTGGCAATTTCTGAAATTGCTTCTGAGAAAAGGTAAGTTATAGAAGCATCAATCCCATCATTTCACATTACATAGATTATCGAAAAGTCGTGGAGAGTTCCTCAAATTCTACTGAGGTTCAAAAGGCTACACATATGGGAGTATACCTACACAAATATCACCTAGATCCATTTTGTAGCAAAATACTTACATGGGGTCGCTTTTTCCTGGCATTTAGAATAGGGCTGTCACTACTGGCAGCATCTTCTGAATCGCTATTCACTTTCTACAACATACAAATAATTATAAATATAAGTATTCAGCAATGGTTTGTAAAAGAGTACAAAAGCAGAATATTAATAGACAGACAGCCAAGATCATTTTAATTTTTTATTACAAACTAACACAAATAGGTAACAGATACTAATTAGGATTATGAAGAGCAAAATAAGCGTCTGCATTTTCCACTAAGAGCAAATTTATTCAACTAAGATAGAGCAGTGAATTAGTGAATGAAATGATTTTTTAGGCTTCTAATTAGAATACATCAGCACAAAATGCCAAATTTTCAAAGGCTACAAAGGGCAATTAGATTCAAAGGTAGTACTAGATCAAGCAACAAGTAATTTATTGAGTACCTGGTTATTTCAATCAGACTTAAAGCAATAATGGTCCTCTAGGATAACCCTCCCCCTTTCTAACTCCAAATCACCATAGTGGAAGCCCTAGCCAGACCAACTCTGTTCCTTAATAACAATGGGCTGATAATCAATTCCAGCTCTGTACAGAGATTTAATTTGCATTAGAAATCTGTTTAATATTGATGGAATCTATTAATTCATCATTACAATGACTTTAGGATATTTAAGGATATTTATACTTTAATATTATTATTAAAACTGATGTAAGCCTTAGAATCCTTTTTCATATATGAATTCAGAAAAACTATACTTTGTGTACAATTCAGTTTTACAGTTCCCAAACTAATTTGTATAACATTTTTTTAACAGTGATAACTGACACCAAGGATGTAATGTCATTAAAATGTATATCTATAGTTTTCATAAACTTTGTTAAAACGTGTTTTATCACATACTTAATGTTTGTGGACTGCCACAGGTGGCCAAGGTCTTTACAACAACGAATTATGAGTAAGGGGCTGGAATTTATCCTGCCAGCACTTTCACCCCTGAGATAGAGATTTCTTCTAGGTTTTCCTCAGTCCTCATAAATGACAAATGGTGGGAAGGTATTCTATACTTCTGCCTGGAAAGCCTCTTTTGTTTAAAAAAAAATAATTATTAATTAAATGTAATTTTAAAAAATAACAACACATCCTTCTTTTTAAAAGATCCTAATTTATCATTTCATTTCATGCATTACCAATATCCACCAATTGTGATGCCTCAGCAGTGAAAATGGGCATTAAACATAATTAAAATACATAAATAAATAACAATGAAATAACTCTTGGAACAATATTACTAAAATAACAAGTACTGGAGAAGTAGAAATAGATAAAAAATCTTAAATAGTAATACAAATATTGGTATATCTTATATTGGTTTGTGTTCATCAAAGGCAGAAGACAAGTGATAATATGATAATATAAAATTAGAAACTGAATCCATATAAATAGTAACACAAATATTGCTTTATTTTGAACCAATGTGTTCAAGACAAGTGAGGGTGGTAAAAGTAAATATTGAGAGAGTGCGTATGTGTGTGTCATACATAAATAACAATTTGTAATACTTATTGCAATTACTTTTTGCAATAGAAATTTGTAAGTAAGAATCTTAAAATAGTAACCATTATCAAATGGTTATTTGGTTGAAACTTAATTTTTGGTCCTCACACCTGAAGGCCATTTTCAAGATTATAAACATTGCTTTCTTGAAATGTGACAATAAGAGAATTATGACTTCAGCAACAGAAAGAAATATTTGCATAAAATGTATATAAGAAAATCACAAACCAGAGTATTTGGATTATGAACTACATCTCAACAAGCTTACAGTCTTAATACTTTCTTGCAAACATCTCAAATTCTAAGGGAAAATTTTACAAGACACCAAATTCTACAATGACATGAAATATTCTCAATTTGTTCTATTTACAACCAAAACCCTATGAAATCCATTTTTAGGCAATGTATGAAAATAATAAAACATTCTATAAAATAGATACAAATGCTCATCTCGCTAATATGCTGTTCACACATATGCATTGTGCCTCTGTTGCCAATATAATGCATATATGCTGTGCAACCCTCACATTATTATTAATTTCTGGCAATTATATTTAATATATGGTACTTTTATATAAACCCTCAATTATTTATGAAGGTTATTAATATACTTTTAAAGTTTTTATCCTGCAATTAAATTATCAACTATTCAGACTGATAAATGCAGTTCTGTAAATCATGTGCCATTTTATTAATTCTCAGTATTTCAGAGGCAGTTAAGCTCATACCAGTAATTCTGGGAAGTTACTAAATACTAGAACTATGATTTGCTTGCCAACCTAAGTCTAACCAGTGCATGAAATTTTATGAATAAAGCAAACGGGCCAAATTTCAAAGCACTGATTAGATTTAGCTGTTATGTTAAGTAGTACTTTAATTTTAATGTGCTGGTTATGTAAGATCACTGAATCCGATTGGTTTAAAACATAATAAGGTATGTAAAAAAAAAATAAAGTTAAGGCCAATTTTAGGGATAGAACATAGTTTACAGGTGATTGAAATTGCTCAGCAAATTTTATTTATTTAAGGATGCTCAACATTTCGCTCAATTCAGGGCATTAGACAATTCATAAAATTTGCTCAGAGGTCTCTTCAAGTTTAGAGGGGGAATCTATAACAAGAAGCATCAAAATTTTTAATAAACATGACCATAGGGAGCAGGAAATAAAGTCACTATTTTTTGTATTGTAACCAAATTTTGGTATCACTTCTTCAAAATTATATTTTCTGAACTACATACTTCTCAAGCCATTAAGGTATAAATTATCTCACACACACACAATTTATTCTTAAGATTGAGAATTAAAGCACCCATAATTCAACATAAAATTATTGGAATTGTGATTAGCATTGGTTTGTTTTAGATAATTTTGTCCTATATTGACATTTTATAAAACAATGGCTTTACCTGTTCTTACACACACTTCAAGAAATTGGAATAAACAGATCTGTTGGAAGGCTGATATAATAGGCAGAAATAAACTTTCTGAGATATGTTGCTGGGTACAATATGTATAGTCATATGTGACACAAAAAGAAATCAGCTTGTGAAATGTTTCATCTACATGATAAAATAAGCTAGTGTAAGAACAAATGGAGTCAGGTATTTTAAGAATGCCTATAGAAACATACTAAAATAATATATACACACACACACACCACACAGAATCAGAGGCAATATGACTTGTGTCAGAACAGACCAGTGACCTACCTTGCAGATGTTGATCACAATTTTTACAGTATTTCTATAGAATATAAACTCCAGCTTTAAAAGGCCATTCCAGCAATGCTGTTCTCAAAAACAACTAGTTTACCAAAACATACATTTGACACTTTAATCATGCACAACAAAAGCAAGACCTATGTCTATTAGGTTAATGAGAATTAAAAAGTATGTAAAACCAAACTTCATTGCTCTGTATGTTGATTACACAAATTTTAACTTCACAACTGAAATAAATATTGATTAATGAAATAAATGGTGATTAAATTATTTTAAATTCTTTTTCTTAATACAGTCAAAATTTCTATTAATTTACAAATTCTAAAATTAGCAATACAATGGCTAAAATCAACAGAAGTTATGTAACCAAGGCAACCAGAAAATAAACAAAGCAATTACCTGCAATACATTGTACAAACACCTGTTTTATTGAATTTGTTTTTCATTATATTGTTTCAGTTAACATACTGTCTATCAAAAAAAGTAATTTTAATACAACTGTAATATATTTTATGTTATAAATCATAAGTGTACAATGATTACTCAGAATGGTCAGTAGTAAAGCATGATGTTTCTCAAGGTTCTATTTTGGGTCCATTATTAATTTTATTACACATGATCTCCCTCTGTACTAAATAAACATGCTTATCCTATTCCTTTTGCAGATGATAATAGTATTCTCATTAAAAAATTCAAAATCAATCACCTCTCAAATTTAACCAATGATATTTTCAATACATTAAATAAATGATTTGACAGTAACAAAATTCAAATAAACTTTCAAAAAACTAAATTTTCACACAAAAATTATAAAGGTTGCAGACCTAAAGATACATATGTAGGCAATTAAATCATCAAATCTAGTAACACAAAATGGTCTTATGCATGATCATAATATGAAATGGAAAGATATTGACTACATCTTACTTACCTAAACTAAACTCGGTATTTTTGCAATCAGATAATTCATTTTATAAATAAGAGCTTACTAAAAACAGTATATTATGTTTACTTCCATTCCTTAATGACTTATAAAATATGTTCTGGGGAATTCCAGTAAATGCCAAAAAAATTATTTCATTCACAAAAAACAATAATAAGAATAATGGCAGGGGCAAAACAATCAACTCTTAAACCAATATTCAAAGCATTTGGAATTTACCATTAGCTTGAGAGTACATTCTAGTTATACTTTTATTTATATTAAACAACTCAAAAGTATTCATAAAACACTCAGATTTGCACTGCAAAGAAACCAGATATAGGTAGGACTTACACAGACCAAATAACAAGTTAAAGGCGCTCCAAAAAGATCTTTACTACAATAGTATAGTATTATTTAATTCATTTCCATCATCATAACAGAAATTACATTCTAATAAAAATAAATTCAGGTTAACATTAAAAAGATATCTTATCATTCACACCTTCTATATAGTGGATTTCATATAATCAAAAAATAAAGTGTACTAATTTTCTCCATTCAATTAATTCAGCTTTGTAAAGATACTAAATGTAAATACTTTAAGCTACTATTTTGTAAATATTCTAGATATAAATAATGTAAGTTACTGTTAATATGTTTTTTGTTTTCCCCCTAAGATGGCATTTTATTCTAAGCTATGTAAAAATTACCATATCTGACAAGCTGCACACCAGTTAAAATTTGTAAATATGAGGAGTATGACAGTTTCATTACATGTACATTGGATCTCCATTTTTGGCTAATCTATTTAAGCAGATATGAAACACACATTACAAAATCTTTTCCATACATTTTCCAAACATGATACAGGTATATTAATATTTATGCAACAGTGAATTAAACGTATATTAATGATGCCAAAAACATACTAAACTTAAAATAAAACCAAGCTTAATATTTACATATGAAATGGAAACAAAATAATACATGGACATCAAAAAAATAATAAAATAACGGAAAGTTTAAGCTTGAAATACATACGACACATACACAAACAGCTAAATAAAAGCCAATAGCTTTAAACCACTTACACATACAGTAATAAATAGTTTAGCACATAGACTCAGGAATTTACTATAGGAAAAAAACAGAATACCAACAGGAATATAACTAAACACAAAGAATAGCATGAAGAATGGATTTTGTAGGAGGTAGTTAAAAAAAAAGTTCAAGGAACTTAAACAATTAAATGAAATTATTCATATTTACAAAATTAACATATCCAAGGGTAAATTTCAGATCTTTATGAAAGCTAACATTACATTTGCACCAAAGTATAAGTTAAGTATAAAAAATCTTAAAAGACAAACAGATTACACTTTTAGTTTTAAAAAGCTGGAATTTTTACAGTGAAATATCATATAATTTTGCAATTATTTTTGAGGAAATTACTCATTATTCACTAATTTTGTTCTACTGATTTGGGCATGTTTTGTCATCCTGTGGATCCATGCTGAAGATGAAGGCAACAGCTTTTGAAATTTGCCCAAGTAAGCAGAACAAAATTAGCAAATTTTGAGTGATTTCCTTATAAATAATTGCAAAATAATATGCTGCCAGAAAAGAAGTCAGGATCAATCTTATACATTGCACAGATTGCAATAAAATACATATTGAGAAAACAAAAAAATAATATAAAGTATCTAAATCAAAGAGCACAGGAGGAACATAAAGTATAAGCATATACAGAAATTCACTGTGGCAGTTCATTTTTGAACAGGAAATCACGAAACAGAAGAAAAAGAGCTTTAAAGGCAGTAGGATAGGCAAAATTGAACATAAAAAAAAAAATTACAAATATAAAAATTGGCATATGAACTTCAATATCCCTTGGGCAGCAAATGTATATTTCAAATCCATTAGATGCAGAGCCAAAAGTACATCTTCCAAAGATTACCACCCTTCTGACAGTCAACAAGTAATGATGATGCTGATGAGAGTACACAAAAATGTGTTATAGTGAAAGAGTACCTTAGTGAAGCATATATTCTCTTTTTAGTTGATGTGCCAACTTATGAAAACAATAAACTTTGCCCATCTAGGAGCAAAATTATCAAAATACCACCATCCATACAAAAGAAATATAATCACTTATCTTCCAGCATTCACAAAGTACACAGAAAATTTAGCTGGCAATCTGAAAGAAACAAAGTTAAAAATGTTGCATATCTTGATGCCAGTGTACATTGAAAATGCGAACAATTATTCCATCTTTATAACAAGCTTGCTTTTCACACAATTTTTTAAACATTTACATTATTTACACCTCATTACTAACTTTAAACAAATTACATATTACAAACTATCACCAATTTCACTATATGATAGCATTCTCCAAATGCATACATATTTTAATTTGAATTCTTTACACACATTAAGTATCTCCTAAAAAAGGTGACATTCTATGCAAAATCATTTCAAGTTGGAGTTTCATTAACTGCAGTATTCACATTTTAAAACAATTTTCTAAGCAGCTAAAGCTTATTTTGAACAGCAGATTTATTGAGGACTGTTTTTTTATGAAATGATGTATCGGGAAATAATTTTTTACACGAAAGAAATATTCCAGGCCTAATTCATTTAAGAACTTTCGAAAAATAAGACATTTTTAAAAAATTCTGTTGGAACTCACACAGTGAAGCTTGTTAAATGTAAACTATATCTAATCTGTCGTCTAACACACTCTAATGTTTCACTTACTTTTAAATATGGGCAGACCGGTTTCAAAGAGACATCCTCTCCATCTTCAACCAAGTTGACGACTGGTACCTGTACCAGTACAAGTGTCAAGTTGGTTGAAGATGAGGATGTCTCTTTGAAACTGGTCCTACTCTATTAAAAAGTGAAGCATAAGAGTGTGTAGATAACACATTAGATATAATTTACATTCCAGGCCTAAGTTTATGGTACCTCCCCAGCATTTGCCTTTATGACTGAGGAAAACCTGGAAAAAACCTCAGTCAAGGAGGATGGTTCTGGTGAGATTCCAACCCCAACCTCCCGCTCACAAGTTCACACCTTAATGACCACCCGTGGCGGTGAGGACTGTTTGAAAATTTATTTCACAACTGAAATACTGGCCATTAGTACCAATTCCCTGAAAGACCTCTTGAGATGCTTTAAATGACTCAATATCTACCAAGCTCTAATATATCTAATTTGTGAATTATCGAAATGATCAATGACATTGGTGTTTGAGATACTGTAAACAAACAAAATAATTTAAAACTGTAATTCGAATATGATTAGTCTAAATTTCCAATAGCATTTTAAAGTGTTATCTACAAGCACTTGAAGGAACTTTATTCTGCTTAAATAATGCATTCAGACTCTTATATGGATCAGATCAACAATTTGAAAATGGACGTTATTCTCAGAATATATCCTTAATGTCACAATATCAAAATATAATGTATAATATATATATTCTACGAACATTGAATGCCAAACTGATAGAAAAAGAAAACAGGTATAGTAGTAAATGCATATCATTAAATGAGAAGTTTTTAAACATGTTTTAATTGCTATATATCACATTAACTAATTATATATTGCCAAATATTTTTTCAAAAATGTTCTTTGAAACAAAGTTCATTGGAAAACTTTCCATATACACAATAATTTATGATGGATAACACTATTAATGTCAATGTTTTTACTGTTGCTTTTACTTTAGGACCATGGTGGAGCAAATCATACAGACCATTCATATGATTCATATGATTTCTGGTTATTGATGTCTCGATTCTTAGTAAAGAACATAACATTTAGGGACTACTTTACCATAAACAACACTTATTTAAAACAGCACATTCCAGCAGTAAGCTGAAAGCAGTAAATACAGCATTATCCTTAATTTAGCCAAGTTCAAGCCTTTGGAATTTTGCTGAAATTTGAAATTTGGCTTCATGAAAGAGAACTTATCACAATTCTTAAAACACCTTAAAAGCCAGCATTTAAATACTGTGCCCTCATTTTACTATGCAATTATAGTTTGATAAATTTATGCTGATGCAGGCATTTGAGTTTGCTTAGTCATGTTTCATCATGATAACTGTTTCAGTTTTATTTCTGTAGAAGTACATCTTAAGACTTTCTAGTCTGTATTGACATATCATGGAGTATGCCCAGAATGAGATGTACATGAACAAAGAATATTTATGATATTCATGTGCCAAATAAATTGTAGAAGTATTGTAGAAGAGAATTTTATGCTAAATTTTCAGCCATAAAATTCATATTGGGGACTACAATTTTAGTTTGGTGAACAAATTCAAAACCTAACTCATTTTCATTGACAAGAAGCTGAAACCAAAAAGCCAGGTTTTAACAGGAGGGAAGCTTTAAGAAATAGGTTATCAAATAGAAACTTCTCCTACAAGTTTTTTTCCCAATTATCCTTGCAAGTTGATGTATCTAAAGATAGTGCATATAAAGTTACTCAGATGCTGCATCTTCATTCATAAAACTACTGCTGTATCTGAAATAAAACCTGTGGAGACATTGCAACAAAATATACAAGAGGCAATTTATCCAATCTGGGAGGATGAATTGTGGCAGCAAGTGTCTCAAAACTTATTTAAAAGGATTCAGGCATATCTCACACAGAGCAAGCACTTTGAGCATATACTACAAAAGTACAGTAATTACTATTAACTACCAACAAATAGAAAACAACAAAATGCATGCTATGAGTTCTGACCTCATAACATGATTCCTGTCAGCAGCTGGTAATAATGTTGCACAGTAACTTACCATCAGCAAAATCTATTTCTGACTGCATAGCAGAACAAGGGCCTGTGTAAATGTCACTATAAAATAGGAATGGATTATTGCTTGCCTTTTATAAAGCTTTCCACACTATTATATGTGAATTCAAAAAACTTTCATTATCCTTCACAATTAAACATAGTTCTAAAACTTTGGCACACCACATTCACAATTAAAGACTAGTGTTAGCAATAAACTGATTCATCTAAGGGATAGCTTTAAACAGAAAAATCCAATATGGAATCATCTGGAGCAAAACCTAAAAGAGAAATAGAACAAAACAAAATTCTTGCCTGCCTTATACCAGAAATTTATTTAACTGTATAACTCAAATGTTTTCTTTAACACAACATAAAAACTATTAACCACTACCAAAATTGAACAATCTTTGAGACAGGTAGGGGTAATTTCTGTGCTAAGAGTTTTGGGTTAAAAGGCTTTGCCTCATTTTTATGGAGTATGTGGAGTCAGTTATTATAAATATCAACTTATTTAAAGAATAATAGAGAAAATTATTGCCAGAAATATTGTTGATAACTAGTTCATCATACTTAACCAGTTAAAAATCCTGATGCACCATTATTGTTTAACCTGTAGCTTTCAGTTTTTGAACCCTGGATTCATTATTTAATAATATCATCAATTCTTCTCCAATAGTTAACATAAAAATTTCTGCTTCCCTCTTTCTGTAAGTTGCCAATATTTGCATTGGAGTAACACAGGATTCTATTTCTCTGCAGCAGAATTTTATAAGTTTTGCAGGACTATAACCTCCTGGGAATGGCCAGGATTGAAAATATATTAAATTTGGTTTAAATTAGTAAATTTGTGATTGGAAATGTTTTAGAAAGTGAATAAATGTAGTATTATAGTAGGTATTTGAGAAATATAGGAATTAGTGGTTTGTAGAAAATGTAGCTAGCTTATTTTAGGACCTTGGGTTGGGTCAAAGCCTGGTCCTCTGGGATTCCAGTAGGCTGCTGCTGATGAACCAAGGACTGATGCAATTATATTATAATTTAGATAAAGGTGATAGTATAAAAGCAATTATTGTATTAAATTTTTTGTAATCTTCAGGGATCATACATAAAATGGTCTGGGCCAAATAGTTGGAGGCCCCTTTGTACTTTGTATTTTTCTTAGCATTCAATAAATTCAAATAAATAATTACCTTTTGTTCCTACTCTCCTATATTCTGCAGAATGTAGTCACTCAGGCAGTTAACACTTGGGACTTGCATTTGGGATGTCCCAGTTGCAAATCCCTTAGTGCTGCCCATTCTGACTTTGGGTTTCATTCGTTGTTTCCCCATGTCACTTAGGCAAATTCTGGGACAAATATTTACTTTCAACAAATTTCTCTGTCCCTCATTCCCTCTCAGTTCATCAATTTAGGATTGCAAGGCCAGGTGATCAGTGTTGGTGGCAAGCAGTGTGTAGTGGTAGAATTTGCTCATTGGAAAAGTTGCTCTGGCATTTAATATTTTCAATTAATAATATAACAAGCTTTCACAGTACTCTTTTATTATCGCTTAGTCATACAAGAAAATATAACCATAGTCACTCTAGTAAATCTTCCCGAGTTGCTGTGTAACCAAGTGGCCCGAATAGTTTCAACCTTGCAGTAATAGTTGAGTAATCAACTATAAGGCAACTGGCATCTACAAAATTATTTCAATCAAAACTTATGTTTCTGCCCGATTTGGTTCCTTATTTCTTACTTATTTTCTTCATCATTTTCTTTTAACCTTACCCAAATAATTCCCAAACTCCAAGAGTTTCTGTCTTGTTTTCATATTCATCAACTTGTTTCCCCTTATCTCTATTGGTAAGCTATTGCACTTCTCAATCCTAAATTTTGCTCTCATTTCTTTAGCTTCTCTACATTCCACAATTGCAAGCCAGTAACCATTTTGCATTCCACACATTGGACTTTCCTCTATATTTAAACCACCTCTTATTACTTTCAGATTCACTACCCCTGTCTGGGCAAGTTCCCTCCCTTGTCCATCTGTCACCTTCCTCCACATAATTCTCTCTACCCCATATTTCCTTCAACCCCCTATAAACTGTCATTGATTTTTTACTACCACAACTAACTAATATCTCCTCTCTCTCCATATCATTAATTCTTTGTTTAATTTCTCTCCAAAAATCTCTTTCTTTACTTTCTCTATCATGCCACACCATGCCCAAGCCAATATTTTCCATAATCTCACCCATTCTACTAACCCAAGCATTTCCTTCCCCTCACTTTCTCTTGCATCACTATACAGTGTTTCAAAATACAATTCTCTTCTAAATTCATAATCCTAAACCAATATTTCAGAGTTCTTGTCATTAGTTTTCCTTTACTCCCTACTCTGCCTAATTCAGCTTGTGCAACTCTGTTTGGTGTGCTGTTTGGTACGCCCACAATTTATTTGCAAAAATTCCTGTGAATCAAGTCTACATCTTCCTCAGCACTACCCCAAATATCATTAGCATTTAATATGACAGCAGCCCTTCCAAGGGGCTCAAACTCCTTGGAGGGGTCTCTGCTAGCTTCATACTGTAACAGATCCACAAAGATATTAATCTGGTATAACAATAGAAAACATACCTGCATCTGTACCTGCTGCCCCATAAACTTGGCCACACTTTGTATCCCTCACTTCACACCTTCTAAATTTATATTTTTATTAAAAGATGTAACTCCCTAAGATTTCCTATTTCATACTAATATCCCATTTCACAAAACTTTCCAAGTTTACTATTGTGTATAAACGAGATTGATGTTTTATATTGCGATCATATATAAAGTTAAAATAAATATAAAACTGTCATAATCAATAGTCACACTGCACACAAGCCAACAAATGTACAGTTAATATCAAGCGAAATAAGGACTTATATAATGCAACAACATGAACTATAAAGCCGTCTTCTGCAAAATACAAACTTTCATACTAGTTACAGAATTACCCCAATAAATTATCTCATATCTCAAAATGGAATGAAAATAATGAAGTACAAGTATAAAAAGCATTTTAGTGGAAAAGCATATTAAAATTTTTTAAAGCCAAATAGGCTGACTCAGGTTTGAATTATAGCTTCTCTGGCTTTTACCACATCAGTTTCTCTAGCCCCAAAAACATAGTAACTATGATATATATTAATAAAATTCAGAAATGCTGTTACATTTTATCCTGAATTGAATCACATTTTTATTTTAATGTCAACAATATGTTACTTTGAACAAAATACACTTGTAGCAATGCCTGATACTTGTTATGTAAATCGATTTTAATCTTTATTACATTCCAACAAAATAATACAAGCACTCTTTGATTTATTAAAGATTTTTGTTTACATTTTAATTATTCATATATTCCTTGAACTTTATCAGCAAGAATAGCACTGATTAGGTAAATCAATAATATCTGAAATTATTTAGTGTCTTGCATTCTAATTAAATAAACCTCCACCAAGATTTTTAAATTTATGTTCGCAGGTTTATGGTTCACACTCAATATGCTTTGCATTGGGTAACATCATACAGTTCATTTGAATAATGTATATGATATTAATGGAGCAAATTACATTGCAAATGAAAAATGCATATTCTTGCTATAACCAATTATTATTGAGGGAATCACTCAAATTTCACTAATTTTGTTCTACTTACTTGGACATGTTTCAAAGGTAACATTGCTTTCATCTCCAGCATGATCAACTATCTTCTTCCCATCGTGGTATTAAGATGTTGCTCTATGGCTTTTACAAACTTAGTGATGAGGTTACTATTGTTTGGAAGATCAAAATTAACCAAATTTCCCTCGTTTTTGCTTATGAATATATTTTCCCACACTGTCAATTTTATGGGTTTTTGAAGAGCTTTTAAGAGTTTTGGTTCCTTTCGGAATTCGTGGTTCTATTGCCAGAAATGGTCTGCTATTGCTAATTTTTCCATGTGTTTATATTTTACATTTCCCATGTGTTCCTTATATTGTATGGCAATATTTCATTTTGTTTTGCCTATGTATTTCATATTGCAGTCTTTGCAACCAGTTTCATAAATGGCTGATTGATCTCCTGGCAGAATTTTGTCTTTTGTGTTGGTTTTTAGGAGATTTTTTTAAACTACATTTGTTTACTGGAGCCAAAATGATATTTACCTCTTTAAAAATCTTCTGGAATATATAAACCTTACCAAAATTTGTACCAATCAAACCTACTTCAAATTCAGAGGCAATAGTTATACACTAAAGAAGGATCTGGCAATGGGGACCCGAACCTCATCTTTCTTGGCAAATATGTACACGAGTTCCTTGGAAACAAAATTAGTTGAGGCCCCCCCCCCCCACACACACACATTGCTACTGTTATGTTGATGTCTTTGCAATAGTAAATGAAAAGAGGATGCAAAAAAAACTACTCAACCTACAAACAGCACTGTTAAATTCACATTCGAAATAGAAAAAACAAGGTTCTTCCCTTCGTCGATATAAAAATTATAAAAAATAATAATTTGGAATTTGGCCTATTTAGAAAATATATCCTCATAGATAATTATATAAAAAAATAACAGTCATAATCCGAAACATAAACTTTCCATAATCAATAGTCTCACATTCAGATTTAACAAATATACCAATAAGCAAGATAGAATACAATTCGGAGTACCATAAAATCATTGATATAGCACAGAAAAATGGTTACACAATAGATCTGGTCAACAAGGAAATAGAAAAATTCAAAAAACAAAAATAAATAAAAAAATATCACCACACTAAAAGGCTACAAAGGAGATCATATATATATGAAAATCACATTCCACCATGAGCACACCAAAAATTCCAAAAGATTTTTAAAGAGGCGAACATCATTTTGGCTCCAGTATACAAATGTAGTTTGAAAAACCTCCTACAAACCAACACAAAAGACAAAATTGTGCCAGGAAAACAATCAGCCATTTACGAAATCTGGGTTACAAAGACTGCAATATAAATACATTGGCGAAACAAAAAGAAATATTACCATACGATTTAAGGAACACATGAGAAATGCAAAATATAAACACACGGAAAAATCAGCAATAGCAGACTATTTCTGGCAAAAGAACCACGAATTCCAAAAGGAACCAAAACTCTTAAAAGTTCTTCAAACACTCATAGAATTAACAGTGTGGGAAAATATATTCATAAACAAAAACAATGAAAATTTGGTTAATTTTGATCTCCCAAACAATAGTAGCCTGAATTAAATGTACTTACAAAGCTGCTGACAATGAAGTGGTATATATATAAACAATGTAATACAGTTTTTTTCACACTAACTCCATTCACTTACATAAAAAACTGGACATATGTTTTGGGTGTGATCCCTCGCCCATCTTCAGCCTGTAGATAAACATCTACAGGCTTTTTTTTTTTTGATTTGTTTATTTATGAACGCTCTTTAACATCTCAGGTCATCAGCGTCCCATTCAACTCAGGGCGTGAAACGGCCGACAAATTTTGCTCAGAGGCCTCCTGAGGTTCTTTTTCATGCCATAAATGTACGACAAGGGACCCACGGCTTTACTTCCCTTCCGAAGGAAGCCATACTTAGGATTTTTACGCCCGAAAAAAATCCATCAGTCCTGGCCGGGTTCGAACCCATGTTCTTGGGTATAGGAGGCAAGTATGGTAACCACTACACCACCAGGACCGACATCTACAGGCTGAACATAAACGTAAGTGAATGGAGCTAGTGTGAAAAAAACTGTATTACATTGTTTTTAAACAGTAACCTCATTACTAAGTTCGTAAAATGCACAGAGCGAACATCTGAATACCACGCTGGGAAGCAGACAGTGGAACCATGCTGAAGATGAAGGCAACAGCCTTTTAAACATGTCCAAGTAATTGGAACAAAGTTAGTGAAATTTGAGTGATAATAATTTGTTATATTATACTATATTTTACTGTGAAATTTTCCGCTATTCAAAACAACATATTCTCTAATTAAAAGTTCATGTAAATGACTAACTAAAATGAAAATGAAAGAATCTAGAAGGGGAAATATTATTATTAAAAAGATTTTAACTGTAAAAGGAGAGAATAATATAAAAATGATAGGGAACTATTTGAGCAAAGTTAGTGAGAAATGGATAAGAATGATTAAAAGATGGAGGGAAACGTAACCTTAGAAGTATAGTAGGTCAGATAAGACATAAACAAGGTTGGGACAATACAGCAATATGATGGTCAGCAAACTACCTATCTTAATTAAGGATGAAGCATATTACTGGATGAGCAGATTAGAACTTCCTGCACATGTTAGTCTCTCAGTCCAGCTGCAATGTGGGCAAAGGCCAAGACCAGGAATTGTAAGCTTCATCATCAGTCTGAGCTAAACACCTGTTGAAATTCTATTCCATGAGTGTTTATTTACAATTTGTATGTGCATACATAATTAGCTTGTGCTGTTAGAATATTCAAAGAAAAATTCTCTAATGAATAAGTTTAAAGATATGCTGTAATTCATATACAAAGGGAGCCAAAAAATGTATACACACTCAAGCAAAGAAAAAAAACTGCATTAACATAACAAAACTGAATTTCTACAAACAGAAAATGATGAGCACTAATCATCTTAGACTTTTACAGTAACAACAGTTGCTTAAAATGCCCACTGATGTTGATACATTTCTGAGTTTGTTGAACTACTGATTGAGCAAGTTTTGAGAAAGTGTCCTCTGCAATTTCAGCACACGCCATTTCAATTTCTTCCTGTTGCCAGTGTAGCTAGTTTTCCACAGTATACAACATCCTTAAGAGCTCCCCATAGGTAGAAGTCTAATTGAGTTAGATCCAGAGAACGAGGTGGAAACTCAATCGGACCTCCTCATCCTATCCAGTGCCTTGGAAGATTGTCATCAAGGTATGCATGTACATCTCGGTGGTAATGTGGTGGTGTAGTATCCTGTTAGAAGTAAAATTCATCGTTTCCATAGAGTGTATGAATGGCAGGTAAGACGGATGTGCATATCATGTTCAGGTTCAATGAGCCAGTTAATCATCTTGGCTTCATTTGTTCGTTGTTGATTTACTTGCCACGTAGCAATGCTATCATAATGTATGTGATTCACATCTGTTTATAGAATATCATACTATACATTACTGTTGTTGTTTGATCCAACTTTGAAATATATTAAATACATATCTGCTGTGAAAGTGTGTATACATTTTTTGGGCACCCTCAATATTAGTTCACATTTTGGGAAATGGTGTTTGAGATAAAAATCTAAGACTGTGATATAAGATAAAATTTATTTCTTGATGGATGCTCATCTTCAGTTCCTCTAAAGATGTGTGACAAGATATAAGAAATTCTGATAAATAAATTAGCTTTCTATGGAATAAAAATCCAATATTTAAAATGGTTTATATCCTATCTTGACAAAAGGAAACAAATAGTAGTAATAAATTTTCCCTTTAAAAATAAAAACAATGCATCACAGTGGGCAATGATTAACATTGGAGTGCCCAATGGATCTGTTCTGGACCCTCTTCTTTTTCTGATGTATATAAATGATCTCTCTAATCTATCCAAGATGTAGGATATGCTGTTCTATTTGCAGATGACACAAGCATATTGATAAGTGGAAACAGTCTTAATGATTATACAATTAATTTAAATCTGGTTCTCAGTTTTTTCTGTATATGGTTCAAAGCAAACAAATTATCTATAAATCTAGATAAAACAAATGTTATGAAATTCAACACTCACAGATCTCCAGATTCATAATTACAGATAGGATATTATAACAGTGTACTTCTATAAACCAAATATATTCAATTTATTGGTTGAATAATTGATAAACATTTGAATTGGAAAGTTCACATCGATCTTATCATACTTCAACTTAACAGTGCATGCTATGCAATACGTGCATTATTAATGTTGGAGTCAATTGAGACTTTAAAACTATATTATGCTTATTTCAATTCAATAATGAAATATGGTAATATTTTGGGGAAATTCAGTTAAAAGTGGACCTGTCTTCCTATTACAGAAAAAAGTCATACAAATAATCGCTGGTACACATAGCAGACATTCATGCAGTAACCTCATCAGGCAATTTGAAATTTTAACTGTTCCTTGTGAATATATTTTATCCCTCATGAACTTTTATATAAGAAATAAACAAAAATTTGTTCAAAATCAAAATATATATAACAAGAATACTAGAAAAAAAGCAAATCTACATCGACCCGCTTCAACACCTTCATGCCACCAAAAAGGCATTTATTACAAATTTATTTTAGTAAACACTGCTCTTTCCTCTAGCCTAAAAGCCTTAATAAACAATGATAATTCCTTTAATTCTGCTCTTAGAATATACCTATATAAAAAGGCCTATTATTATGTAAAGGAATATATGAGTGACAATTTATACTTAGTTAAAAACACTCCAATGATTTATATCAATGCATATGTAAACATGTAGATAGTAAAATTTGTATGATTGACATCTGTTTTAGTTGTTTAATTGAGTTGTTCTGGGTGTTCCTTTTCATTGTAATTATTTATTTATTACCACAATGTGGTAATTGTGTATTACAAGTTCTACATTTGTAGATCTCTACGATTGCTTCGCGAACTTACTGAAAACTCCAAGAACTAAACTACACTATAGGGAGGAACAATTGCATACCTTCACACAAACCTATTCAAGTGAGGCTTGCAAATACAAACTTGCAGAATGAAACTTGTTAAGTTAAATGTAACTTAGACGTTACATTTTAAGACTGTTATCAATTTGCATGCAAGTGAAGACAATCTTAAAATTTAACCCCTAGGTTAGATTTAAGTTTTACAAGGATCCCTGTAGTATTGAGTATTGCTTACATCAGGTTAGATGTTTGTTAGAACTGCCTTGTATTTATATTTGATAGGTATCCGACACAATCAGTCTTTTGGCACTATTTCAAACTGTGCTGCAATCTAGTGCATTTCTTGCTAGTGGCAACAAGTGACATAACTATCTTCCGTACCACTCAAATGCCATTTTTCCTTCCTGCTGCTGAAATCTGCTATAAATTAAATCAATTTTTGGGGTTAGGCATGTGGGTTAATAGTTTCTGATGAGCTCACATCTCCTGCCAACTTCTGCTAAAATTTAATGTAAGTTTTGCAACCATACATTCACTTTTTAATAGTATTGGGTGACTACGGATGTTTTATACAATTAGTCATAAGTTTTGATAAATACTACTGTATCAAAACCAAAGTAGCTACAATTGCTCAACCCTCACTTAGATAACAGTGAACACTAAGGCCCATTCAGAATCAAAATTAAATGTTAACATAATAAAATATGACACAAAACAAAAATGTATCAGTATGTAGGCTTTCAAAATGAAAGATGCAAACTACATATTGGCCAATCAAAAATAAGAACAAGCAAAGATCAACTAACAGTTGATTGAAAATGGTTGCTTATTAGCAGACAGTGATGGCATTTATGTATATGCAAAGTGCAGTAACCAATTTACCTGGAGTAATATAAGCAAGGATAGCTTTTGAATAATGCAATTAATCTTTTGTTCATTAACGCCATTCTGTCTACAGATCCACTGATCTTCAGCTCTCTATCATAGAGCTCTACAAATAGAGCAGATGCATTCTGATTGGCTCACTTCTTACGCTTTGCTTCGGACATGGATACAAAACATTGGACCTTACAACCTTCTAAGTTTATGCCTAATTATACATTTATTTTTATGTTTACGAGATTCATTATGAACAGTTACATTACAATACATAATATCTAGTTTTTACATTTAAGTTTACATTGCATTTCATTTTAATAGTAAATGGGGCCTATTAGTAAACTGATCCTTTTAGCAGGTGCACAGCATGATAAAGATTGCTAACCAAGAAGCAATGGTGAAACTTGGGTATGATTACAGAACACAAATAATAGTTTAAAACTTATCCAACATGAGTGTATAAAAACATTATTAGGAGATGATGCGACTCCATTAAAAGCTAGTATCCCAACTCATCCATCTCACAAAGTGCATCTACTATTATAGCTGAAATCACAACAAGAAGGATAAAATGGCAGCATAGTGCATCTACTTTTATAGCTGAAATCGCAACAATGAGGATAAAATGGCAACATAGAGTACTGAGATAGTAGTTGTACCAACAGCAAAACATGCCCTAAATGAACAAAAATCACAGTCATGGTCATTGAGATTCAATTGTTGCCTGCAATCACTACCCATGAAATGGTTGTGCAATAAAATACATTACATAGCACCATACAGAAGCAGGGAATAAGAATAAAGCTCAATAATGCAAATTTCTCAAACTAAACTTTAGCAAATACTCAATCTAACTAGACCCTAATGTAAGTGAATTTACAAGGATCCTCATGAAACTTAAACCGAAGTTAGGGTTAAATTTTAAGATTGTGATCACACATACCCATTGTAATGTTAAAATGTTACCCATAAGTTAGGTTTAAGATTAAGAATGGTAATAGCAGGCTTAATGGTTCTTTTATATGTATATTTCTACAATGCCATTACTATTGCAACCCATTGTATACGATGCAATGATATAACAGTCGGTAACTCTGAAAAATAAAGATGCTAAAAATTATGTTCAGACCTACCCTCCTAGGAGAAAAGGAAGATGTAAGGGAACATGCTGTGAAATTTTCCTATATTACTAACTATATGTCTAAGCTTAAACTCCAAAATGTTTGCATTTTGCTTTAATACTGTCTCCACTCACTTTTCTGTTATTTTAGGTAATTTTAAACTTATTTTTGCTGTGCGTAACTATATTCATTTTTGAATGAAGCAATAATAAACACAATGCAAGGCCACCCACAGCAAAGTGAATACACATAAAATTAAGTTGTATGTATGTGCAACCATACTAAAAAAAAAAAATGAGAGGGGGAAATGAAAGAAGAGAGAGAAGCTGATTTGTCTTATGGAAGATGGTAGCAGTTAATAAAGTAAATATAATTCAGTTGATCTTCAGCCTACAAGATTAAAATCTTTCCTCATCAGTTTATCATAAAAAATAAGCATTTTCACTTCCATAATTAAATTAATACTTAAGCACTATATTTTGGAGCAATTATATTTCCTTAGGTATTCATTTACAATCATTTCAATCTCCTTCTAAAAGTTGTTTATATTTTACCATCAAGATTGTAAAATATGTAATTTTTATTGCCTTTTCCGAATTGTTAAATAAAGAGAATTTCGTTTATTTGATATGCAAAAGAAAACACTTACAAGAACTCTTTTACGTTTTTTGTGCTGTTCAAATGAGCCCTCACTGCTACTCTCTGAGTCATCTATTAAAGTTGTCTTCCCTCGGCGTCCTGTCCTTTTCAAGGCTTCTTGTTCACTATCATCACTCATTTTTCAATCTAAAACAGAAGCATATTTATACGTCAATTTCACTTAAGCTTCTGCAGTATAGTAGCTGATATTCCGCCGCAATGGACTATTTCAACTGATACACACTTCAAGAACAAGTAGCTCTAACAAAATCTTGTGTATGTGATGCCACCATTCACCACACACTATAATTTATATCACCATCGATTAAATCAAGTAATATTTCACTTCTGTTATATAGTATGCTACATTTACTTTGATAATTTCATGTATATTCCCATCCTAGTTAGGGAATGGGTCACTCACTGCACTTGACTTGTTAATTATGAACATACTTCACCCCTAACAATCAAAAAGCCGTGCAAACTTCATATAAGTTAGTAGTAAAATTATCAAATAACTAGATCAACACACAAATACAACAGAAATAACTTTTCCCCTGTTAAAAGTCAAAAGTAAACCAAAATAAGGCTAACGGTCAATGCAAAACACGGCCGTATTGCTCAAAATATTCCATTACGGCACTAATTGTTACCTTAATTTCGTAATGCATGCGGGATTGTCTACGATTATGAACAATTACAAATGTAAACTAAACAACAAAACTATCACAGATTCACAAAATGTGACAGCCAAGCCACCCTTGACTCTTTTTCAGAGGCAGCCATTTTTCTTCGCGTACCGCAAATGTGTGTGTTCACAACCAAAACTTCTGTTTCCACTCAGCAAATGGATTTCATTATTCAAAATAACTATAAAGATAAAATTTTCAAATAATAAACATATAACCAAACATTCAATATTTATTGCTATTATAACTAATGAGGCTTCTGGTTACGATGAAACATATTTGCAATATTTCGTTCACAATTTACTTCCATTCAATTTCTAAGCATACATTACAACCACTAAAATTTGCACTGTATTTCCGGTTGCAATTCATTTTAACATAAAATAAAATGTTTGAACTTGATAATTTTGTGCAGAAGTTTTAGAAATAGAAAATGGAGTACATTATCTGGTCATGAAGTGTATCTTAACTTCAGATTCAAAGAAATTGCTTGACTTTTCCTTGTTTTAAAACCGACTTCTCGATGTTGGCCATCCTGTATATTAAGCAGTCTTTCCGCTTGCAAACGTCGGGTTACAGAAAAGTGCAGCATGGGTCGTATGCACGCTCCAGGGTAAATATAAATTAATTCATAAATGTAATTTACTTCTAAATAATACAAATTAATATAATAACCAACATGCGTCGCACACAATTGCAAGGTTGTGACACGCCTAAAATGACTTGTAAAGTGCAGTAGGTTCCAAACTCAACCTCGTGGTGTAGAAGAGCATCCATGTTGCAGTTATAAAGATTAATGAAATTTTTTAAATTACCACACTTGTATTAACCTATTTTATATTGCTTTGATTCATTAGCTCTTAGACTGAAGTAGTAGCAATGTATGTGAAAATTATAACCTCTGAAAGATTCTCTGAAAAGAGAATCTTTAACTTGGTTGTGAAACAACCACTAAACAGAAAAAACACACACTGTATGTGAATATTTTAGCATAACTTTAAGCAAATTATGATAAATGTAAGAGATCCAAATATTTATAGTTAGCGTTAGTTGTAAATTGTCAATGCCACATTCTTATCTTTTTTTTTTTTTATTGTCATTTTAGTAAGGGTATATCCCAGTCGGCGTTACCTTATCGACGAAGTGTACCAACTTGGTTAAAGCTTTCTGCAGAGGACGTTAAAGAGCAAATTTTCAAGCTTGCAAAGAAAGGGTTAACGCCTTCGCAGATCGGTAAGCTTATTTTAATATAGCCATATTTTATGTAACAAAATCATGGATTGTGTATGTTTTCCGTATGATACTGCTTTTTTGTCCTTTTTTTTTTAAATCCCTCCATTTAATATAGAAATCGTGGTGGTCTACACAAAATGTGATGGAAACCTAACCTAAGGGTCAGATTTAGCATAACATAACACAGAAGCCCATATATTGTGCATCTATATATCTACTACAACCATAAACCAAAAGATAACACTGAAATGTCCATTGAGAATCAATGACCATATATTTCAAAACAAAGTAAAATATACTTTTATCATCAGACATAACTATAAACAAATAAATCTAAACCAAAACCAATAATTATTCTCAGTATCCTTGATAGCTGGCATGAGGAGCTATATAATTACTGAAACAGCAAAATGTTGTGTAAAAAGATAAAGATTAGTTTTTGAATTTATGCAAATATCATTGCAACATATACACAAAATGAACATAACTTGGATATGGTGATCCATTAATTTTTATAACATACTTTTAATTTTTCCACTCTAAACACACACATGATGCTTGTATATAATTAAACGTTGCATCTCAAATGCATTTGTAGTGCTACAAATATAACTTTTTCAAATACCACCATCAGCATAGCTTGATATAAATAAGGTTAAAGTGTGTTAATGAATTTTTTATGAAAATTTAACACAGGTACAAAGAGATAAATCTGCAAATTGTTGAACCATTTGTTACAGCTTGGTCATCAAAGTGTAAATACTCCTATTGGGATTATGGAAATTGTGCCCTGCTGCTTCTGGTTACTGATTCTGTTTCTCATGGAAGAAGCTTTTTCCTTTGAAATTATGCAAGTGAAAGCATTTTAAGCTCATGGTTTATTTTCCTACTTTTATGATGAACTACATATGGGATGCAAAAAAACGTGTACAATATGGTCACAGAAAGTACTGCTATCTGACCATTATTCTAGTAGGATACAAAATCTTCAGGCTATCAGATGTTTGGATGAATTTTCCCTGTATGCGTATGCATGTCTGTAAGAGAGAGAGATTCAGAAGAGCTAAGTTTATTTTTTGCATATGTTGACAGGTGTAATCCTTCGAGACTCTCATGGAGTGGCACAGGTTAGGTTCGTGACAGGAAATAAAATACTGCGTATCATGAAGGCCATGGGTTTAGCTCCTGATCTTCCAGAGGATCTTTATTATCTTATCAAGAAGGCTGTTGCTATTAGGAAACATTTAGAAAGGAACAGGTAATGAACACAATGTCCTAATGGTTCATCCATAACGTTAATGGGATGCTCATGATTTTATGTTTTTCTAAATTTGTTACATCTGTAATTAATAAGCATTTTTATACCTTATGTTTGAGCTATTTTAAGACCTAAAAAGTATAATGAAAAATGTAAATTACTACATTGTGATTTAAGTATCAACAGTCTGCAAATTTTCATTGAGTATGTATATTGTAGTAGACTACAGAAGCTGATTAATAAAACAAATATCTACAATGCTTGATGTGCTGTATTGCAGGAAAGACAAGGACTCAAAGTTCCGTCTGATTCTGGTGGAATCAAGAATTCACAGATTGGCTCGCTACTACAAAACAAAAAGCATTCTACCCCCAAACTGGAAGTATGAATCAAGCACAGCATCAGCTTTGGTGGCATAATCTGTATTGTTTTGTGTCTTATATAAAATGTAAAACTCGAAAGGAAATATATTTCTTTCTGAAACTATAAAATGTCATGGATTTTTGTACACCTTTTCACACATTTGAAGTCTAGTCCATAAATCTTAAGTTCATTTTTAGATGACTGCACTAAAAAAAAAAAAAAAAAATTAAAAAATAAAGTGGGTGTGGCCTGCAAGTTCACTTTTTGCATTTAAATGAATTTCAAATCTTTAAACTGGTTTTTAAGAAAATTGTCCCTGGATTCTAGAGCTTCAATTAAGGGTAGTTAAATAAATTAAAGATAAATAGTCATTTGTAATGTTATTCAGTCTTAAAGCAGCATAAAGATTAAAATACGTATGGCTGCTCTTTTTCTAATACTGTAAGGGGTTGATGTCCACAGCTTTTTAAAAATAAATTCATTTTTTCCTGAATTTCTACAAGTTATTGTCTAAGCACTATGTAACAATTTTCTTCTCTCTAGGTGTTTACGAGTTTTCAAGATTCTTGCACTGTGTACTACTGGTTAAGAAGAACTGCTCTTTCTCATCCAAAAATGACATGCTTTTCTGAATGAATTCCACTATTAGCATATACTTTGTTCCTGAACTTAAAACAAATTTTTCTGTAAAATTTTATTTTGAACACCGTAATAAATTGAACTACTACTTCTACTATATACAGGAGAATTTTGCACTATGACTCACTAATGAGCCTATTGTACATATCCTCCCAAGGGCTGCCTCCAGGTGGAAGATATGAGATGAAAGATACACTGGGCAACCAGGATTCTGAGGGGGCAAAGCGCTAGTGCAGGTGAGGTTCTTTACATTTTCAGAAATAAGTTCCAGAAGTGGCAGAGCTGTGAGAACCAGTGGTTTCATGCAAGCCACATACAAATCCTGTAACTGAGCAATGGAAGGAAATGAGAGGTTGTAAATATCCATCCCAACATTCAGTAAAGTGACTGGGAGAGAACCCAAAATTTGGATGGCCATTCCAAAAGGAATTGACCCTGGGACCTCAAGTCTCTAGCATTACTGTCTGAGCACCCTTCTTGGTTTGGTGGATTGAATCTTCTCCAAATTCCTGATCAACAGAAGGGGCTCATGATGGGGTGATACAGGAACTGAATTCAGATGCATTTAGCTAACTTTGTTCAAAAGTTTCTTATTGCAGTGTTGAAAGATAATTTTGACACATTTTCCCAGAGATAGTGTTAAGAAAATGAAAATTATGAAATTCCACAATGTCTGCAATGAGCACATGACCACTTTCAATGAATTTGAACATTGGAATATACAGATATGCCCTTAGTTCTAAGGACCTGCAGATACAAGCATACTTTTTTAATTGTATCTATTTATTGACTTCAAGGTGATGGTTCTTTTAAGATTTCTACAAAGAATTTTTCTTTCCACATAACATTTAACCAAAATCTCTAGTAATTGTGATAAATTGTCTAGATTATTTTTTTTATCATGGTCCTGCAGATTCTTTAGTTATACGTACTTGTAAATTTAGATGTTCTCAGCACAAGCTCCAGTCATTAAAATCCACTGATCACTATTCTAGTTCATATTCTGGCTCATAGAAATTCTCCCCTTATTGCTGATTTTGAAGGTGAACTTGAATCGAACGTAGCCATTCTTTGAGTCGGCTCTATAGGCAGTACTGTCCATTCATTATATGCTTAATTGGCCAATCTGGACCATCTTGTTTCCCACTTTCCAGAGTGCTATGGTTAAATTATGGTGAATGATGTGTCTCTCTTTATATAGGGCATCATCGAGGGCAGAGCGGATTTCAGATTCACTACAGCAATGTTGACAGAAGTTATTGTCTCTTAAACTTACTGACATAACATTGCATAACATTTGTGATATAATTAGAAGTTAGTAACTGAGAAGCAAACCAATATTATACAACTGAATGTCCTATCATTAGGATGCCCACAACAATGGTTTCAACCACACATTAGTGGATAAGAAGATTAATAAATTTTGCAAATCACAGCTGATTAAATAAAAGAAACCCGCTTCTTTTCATTTAAAAAGAATATAAGTAATTTACAAAATTTATCTACCACCCATGGACACACTAATTCAATAATATTTTTAAAAAATACTTTATAATTTTGCCCTACAGAATAAATTAGCATAAACTATAGAGACATCCTGGCCAGGCCTAGTATTTATCGAATCAGCTGTCAGGATTGCCAGCAAATGTATACAGGCAAAACAAAAATGAAATGAGAACAAAACATAAACTTGAAATATAAACATTAGGATAAATCAGCAGTTGCAACACATTTTTGGACTAAAAATTACAACCTCCCTGGAGAAGCAAAATTATTGAAGACTGTAAAAGTCCTTTGGAGTTAACACTTTGTGAGGGAATTTTCATTTTAGAAATTACAAAATCACATCATGAATTGTGAAATTACCAATGGACAATATGACAAATTATTATTACAAAATCACTCAAATTTCACTACGCCTTTGAAACATGTCCAAGTAAGTGAAACAAAATTACTGAAATTTGAGTGATTTCATAATAATAATTTGTAATATTTATACTATATTTCACTGTGAAAATCCCTGATATGAGAAACTACCATCGGACAATTTGATCATGGAATCACCAGATGTCTCTGGATCATCACCTATAATGCCATCAGTCACTCTGTAGCTAAGGATGGGAACAAGAGCTCTTGAAACATGTACTCATCAATAAATACAAGTAAAATATAGTGTTACAATTTATCAGTATTCTATTTTTATAATATTGTATGTCATTTTTAAAGCATTTTATTCAGAAATGAAATGGTTGTTGTTGATCTAATGTGCAGGATTTTGATCCATCAATTTTTCCCTGGCCAGCCAATATAATTTGTGTATTTTCAGGTCAGGTGCAGCTTTCCTCAGTTCTGTGCATTCCAATAGATGTTCTCCATTTAGAATCTTGTCAGTATTGTAGATCTTACATGTGTTATCATTAATAAAACCAAATCTGTGTAGATGTTCTGCCAGACAATCATGTCCAGTGGCCAGTCTAAAATGAGCAACTGCTTCCTTGATAATA
Source organism: Metallyticus violacea (assembly GCA_030762175.1). NCBI lineage: Eukaryota > Metazoa > Arthropoda > Insecta > Mantodea > Metallyticidae > Metallyticus > Metallyticus violacea. The sequence continues at coordinate 31,103,291 of CM060835.1, forward strand.
TTTTTTATTTTTTGTACTGTTTCTTTTATATTAGAATAATTTTTATTAGATATTTCTACTTGAATATTATGTAGATATTTTTGTTCTATTGGTCGTTTTGATATTTTTTTAATTTTACATTTAATCCACAGGGCTTTAGAAGAAATGAAATGGTAACAGGTCCATTTATTAGCAGTTGTATATTCTTTATACAAGGTAGCACCTTTCCTATCATATTCTGATCTTTTCCGCTAGAGTAGGTATAAGCACTATCTCTTACTCATCATTTCTTGGGGGGGGTAACTGGTCTGAATCCAATTCTTGATCAACAGTCTCCAAACAGCATACAATTTACTATTAAGATAATGACATAAACTTGTGTTGAGATATTTTAAATATTAATTCAATTTGGTATCGAACACAGTGAAACATCCATTAATAATCTCTTCTGAATCAGATATTTAGAACACTCTTTATAGTTTCACTTGCATGACATTTAATCAGGACATGTGTTTCATGGAACTTTTGTCCTCAGTAAATCTTGTGTAAGTGAAACCATAAAGGTTGTTCTATATATCATACTCAGAAGAGATTATTGTGTTGTATCTATATTTTATATATATATATTTTATATTGTTGTATCTATATTTTATCTAAATGATAATGTCTATTAACTGTATGTTATGGCATAGTTTATCTATTGTTTACCATATGGTATAAAAGTATGTGGACGTATGGTATTACCAATATGAACAAAATTTTAGTATTACAAAAGAAATGTCTGTGATGTACATATGGATTAGTTAGCATGGAGTCGTGCAAAAATATTTTTAGGGAAAAGGGTTGTATGTATAATATAATTGGGTAATTTTAATGGCCTTGAAGAAGGGAATCGATAACATAATAAATAGTGCATGCATACTTATAATACTAGAGGTAAATCATGGAAATTTTAAATCAATTATAAAGATTCATTAGTAAAAGTTTTGATACTGTATAATTAAGGCCATATAGGAAATAAATTTAAATGTTAGATAAAGTACTTAATATATAGATGTGTGTGTGTGCATATATATATATATATATATATATATATATAGGTTGGATGAATTTTAATAGTAATGTAATAAGGGATTCTGTAATAAAGATGTGTACATAGATTAGACAAACTATAGTAAAGTAATAAGGTACTATTTTTTTTTGTATGTATTTTGTAAATCATTTGTACTTTGTGCACCATTTTTGACAATGTTGGATATTGTAACGAGCCTATGGACAGTATATTATTATTATTATTATTATTATTATTATTATTATTAAGTCATTCTTTCAAGATCCAGAGCTTTAAATATGAACACTAGAAATGTGTATTATGTCATATTGCCACTTATTTTCTTGTATATTACAGTACTGTTGCTCTTCTAATAAAGCCAGAACTATGAATAAGATTTGTATTTGATTCTGCCTTCTTCTAAATAATCCAAAAGAGTACAAGGACAAACTTTATTTTAAGATTATAGAAGCTTTCAGAAATAAAATTCTGATATAAGAAAGCAAGAGTACACAAAAGCTTAATTTTCTGCAAAGTTTACCTCAAAGGTATATGATGATGAAATATTTGGAAAATAAAACAAAAAAGGGAAGTGCTACGAGACTTTTCAATATATGAGACTAAAGGATGCAGATGTGATGATGTTGGACCTATGTAAATAAAAGGAGTGACAATTGAAAGAGAGGCATTTACATCCCTTACCAAAGAGAGAATGGGTGAACACAGAAAAATGCCCTCATTTCACATTTAACAAGATAATGGTCAGAATAATAAAGTACTGGTATAGTTTCTGGAGCATTCCATGAGTTTGCGAGACAGTCACAGAGACCTACTAACACAGAATTTGTCATTTACAATTAGCACAACAGCACACATTCGACATTTGCAAACAATATCGTGTACATCTGCATAAATGGCTACAATAAAAATAAACAGCAATACCTAGAACAACTCAGTTACAACAACAAAAGCAGAGGAACAGACAAATCACTTGTCACATAAATTTTACTATATATCTATTTAGATATACATTTATATACAAACATTAGTGTTTTAAAATCAGTATATTATCACTCATATACTCCTTTACAGAATAATTGTTTCTTAAGGCCATTTAAGCTAGTAAGGCTTTTAGGATGAATGTTTTGTACTAAAATGCATTCATAATAAATTCCTTTTGATGGCAGGAAAATGTTGAAACTGGTCTATGTAGGAGTTGTGTATATTGGGATCAGAGTGTGAGCAAGGAACTCTAGAAAGAAAATAGCTATAGGAGATAAGTAAGATTAGTATTATTTTTGAGTAGTATATTATGTATTCTATTGGAATATATTTTCAATAAATTTCAATGCAGGTTTGCTTTTTGTCTAGCATTCTTGTCACATTTTTGTTGATTTTGTACTTATGTTTATTTAAAAGTTCATGAGGGATAATGTATATTCACATGGAGGAATTAAAATTTCAAATTTTAAAACTCTTCTGACTATGATGAGATCAACAGCAAAGTCATAAAGGCCTGTGCAAAGGAAATTAGTACCCCCCTTAGTCACTTGTGTAATGAATCTTTAACATTGGGTGTATTTCCTGAGAGGCTAAAATATTCAATAGTGAGGCCTTTGTACAAAAAGGGAGAAAAAATAAATGTCTCTAATTATAGACCTATAGCTATTTCACCTACATTTTATAAGGTGTTTGAGAAAATAATGTACAATAGGCTTTACCATTACCTTGAAAGTAACAATATTCTAGTTAGTGATCAGTTTGACTTTAGAAAAGGAATTTCAACAGAAAATGCAATCTATAAACTCACTAATGAAATTTTAACTGCATTTAATGAAAGAGCACATGTAGGAGGAGTATTTTGTGACTTAGCTAAGGCTTTTGACTGTGTCAATCATGAAATTCTGATAGATAAATTAGCTTTCTATGGAATAAAAAACCAATATTTAAAATGGTTTATATCCTACCTTGACAAATGGAAACAAAAGGTTTCCCTTCAATAATAAAAACAATGCATTGCAGTGGGGAATGATTAACAATGGAGTGCCTCAAAGGATCTGTTCTGGGTCCTCTTCTTTTTCTAATATATATAAATGACCTCTCCTTATCTATCCAAGATGTAGAAAATGCTGTTCTATTTGCAGATGATACAAGCATATTGATAAATGGAAAGAGTGTTAATGATTGTGCCATTAAATTAAATTTGGTTCTCAGTTCATTGTGTGTATGGTTCAAAGCAAACAAATTGTCTCTAAATCTAGATAAAACAAATGTTATTAAATTCATTATTCACAGATCTCCAGATCCACAATTACAGATAGGATATTATAACAGTGTACTTTCACAAACCAAATATATTAAATTCCTTGGTTTAATAATTGATAATCATCTGAATTGGAAAGACCACATTGATCGTATTACACCTAAACTAAGCAGTGCATGATGCTATGCAATACATGCATTAGTAATGTTGGAGTCAATTAAGACTTTATAACTAGTTTATTATGCTTATTTCAACTGAATAATGAAGTACGGTCTAATATTTTGGGGAAATTCAGTTAAAAGTGAACGTGTCTTCCTGTTGCAGAAAAAAGTCATACGAATAATTGCTGGTACACACAGCAGACATGTAGAAACCTCTTTAGGAAATTTGAAATTTTAACTTTTCCTTGCAAATATATTTTATCTCTCATGAACTTTTATATACGAAATAAACAAAAATTTGTTCAAAATCAAAATATACATGACAAGAATACTAGACAAAAAGCAAATCTACATCACCCAATTTCAGCACTTTCATGCCATCAAAAAGGTGTTTATTATGAGTGCATTTTAGTATACAATGCTCTTCCCTCTAGCCTAAAAGCCTTAATAAACAATGACAATTCCTTTAAATCTGCTCTTAGAAAATACCTATGTAAAAAGGCCTTTATTCTATAAAGGAATGTATGAGTGACAATATTATACTGCACAACATATCAATGTATATGTAAATATGTATTAATAAAAATTGTGATTGATTTGTCTGTTTTTGGTGTTGGTTGAGTTGTTCTAAGTGTTCTTTTTATTTTTATTGTAATTATTTATGTAGATGCAAACAAATTTTTGTAAATACAGATTGTACACTACTGTGGTAATTGTATATGACAAGTTCAATGTTCGTAGGTCTCTGTGGCTGCTCCACGAACTAACTGAATGCTCCAAGAACTAAACTAAACTAAAGCCTAAAGAGGTTTCTGCATGAATGTTTGCTATATGTACGCTCACTTTTAATTGAGTTTCCTCCAAAATATAAGATCACATTTCCTTACTGAGTGGAAATAGAGATAATAAACTAATTTTAAAGTCTTAATTGAATCCAGTGTTAATAATGCGCATATTGCATAGCATGGCACTGCTAAGTTTAGGTATGATAAGATGGATGTGATCTTTCCAGTTCAGATGGTTATCAATTATTAAATGAATAAATTTAATATCTTTGGTTTGTAGAAGTACACTGTTGTAATATCCTGTCTGTAATAGGGGATTTGGAAATCTATGACTGATAAATTTCATAATAGTTGTTTCACCTATTTAAAGACAATTTTCTTTGAACAATACACACAAGGAGCTCAGAACTAGATTTAATTTAATGGCACAATCATTAAGGCTATTTCCATTTATCAATATGCTTGTGCCATCTGCAACTGGAGCAGTATTGCCAACATTTTGGACAGATAAGGAGAGATCATTTATATACACCAGAAAAAGAACAGGGCCCAGAACAGATCCTTGAGGTACTCCACATTTAATCATTCCCCATTTTGATGCAATGTTTTTAATTTTAAAGGGACAGTTTATTACTATTTTTTGTTTCCTTTTGTCAAGGTAGGTTATAAACCATTTTAGATATTGTTTTTTTTATAAAACCTTCTTACATGGAAGAAAACTTTATTTAAGCTAGATAAATAGCTGACTTGAGATAGATTTCAGAAAATAAAGGAGAGCTCAAATATAATATGTATTTCCATTTAATTATTTAATCAAAAACCTTTATATTGGCTATGGTGATGGTCATTGTTCATGCAGAACTACTGATATCTTATTGCCTTAATAGGATCACTATATACAAAACAAAAATATAAAGTTTCAATCAACAGAAGAATAAACAATCCAAGTTAATACTTTCAAATGATGATTATTGTTTAAGGGTGCAAAACTACTATGGTCTTTAGTGCCCAAATACTTCGAAATGTTGATCAAGCTTCACTTTCAGGGTTATTAATTAGGACATGTTTTGGGAACTGTCATTCCCATCTTTAGCTGTTGACTGACTGCTTGATGTAGTTGTGGCTGAATCTAAGCTGCTACTCTGTCTATATCTATTGGATGGAATAGGAATTTGCTGATTCATCCAGAAGTGGGATGCCAAAATTCATTAAGTTTTAAGAATGAAAATTTTTTCCATATGAGTAAGTTGATTGGAGTGTGTATTTCTTTTAACAAAATGGCTTTTAGCTTAATTTCATGGTTTTGTTCCCAAAAGTGAGTTGCTACCGCTGATTTTTTCCAGTTGTTTTAGCAGGACATTTCTAAGATGTTCTTTCTTAATCTTGATTATATGATTACCTTCACTGTATGAGTTCCAATTTTAACATTTAAAAAATTTGTAAGGCTGATGGCTGGGAATGGTGAAGACCTAGAATAAGCATTGTAACTAGACTGAAGCTGGGCTGAATATACCTATGGCCATGAAAATAATAATACTGCCAACAAGAAATTAAATTAGCAATTTTAATTCCTTGGAATCACAGTCTCAAGATCTGATTGCCGCAAGGAATAAATCAAGAGAAAAATGTTTTCAAGAAACTCTGATTTAGCATCCACCATTTTATTATCTGATGGATGTAATATATGCAAAATAAATAAATAAAAATTTATAGTTTTGAGGTATGATTTGCAGAAGGGTGGTAAATGTAATGCAGCAAGATAGGAGATAAAGTGTATTTGTCCTGAATAGCAGATATTTTGAAAGCTCTCTGGAAGTCGAAGCCACTTAACTTCACATCATGAGAAAGAAGCATTTGCTGAGGGACATTATGCTTGGATTGATTGGATCAGGGGAGGTTGGCATGAGGCAAGTGAAGATGAATAAGTTTGCATAGTGTAATTAACAGCCTCAGAACACATTCATTATGAATATAGCAATTTTAATCTTAACCTTAGGTATTCATTTTTTACACTAAACTCCACACACTTACCAAAAGTAAGACGCGTTTCGGGAGAATCTTCAGTTGCTCAGAGATTAGGTATTCATTTTTTACACTAAACTCCACTCACTTACACAAAAGTAAGACGCATTTTGGGAGAATCTTCAGTTGCTCAGAGATTCTCCCGAAACGTGTCTTACTTTTGTGTAAGTGAGTGAAGTTTAGTGTAAAAAATGAATACCTAAGTTTAGGTTATATTGCCACTCCATTGTCAACAGCTTTGTAAGTACAATATTTAATTTTAATCTTATCTATAAGCAAAGACTGTTGGAGAGTTTTTAACAAACAGGGAGGCCTGTGGTGACTGACATCAATGCCAGCTGCTTTTGTCAATCAGACACAGTATATGATTACGTATTGCTTTCTATGATGCCAATGACTGTTAGATCATTCTTATGATAAACACAAGACTCTGGTTTATCACAAGATTACCAGAGTCAACTCAGATACCTACCCAACTTCTGCAAATGATACAACAGTAGTTTAACAGCTGATGATGTGGATAAATGCTCGAAAAACATATCCTGAGTAAATCTCATGTAAAAAAAAAAACCATAAAGAATGTTCTAAATATTTCGACTCAGAAGAGATTAAATGTTATTTAGCATCTGCAGCTGAATGCAACAACACTGGAGTAAAGTTATACCAGTTACTGACATAACAGATGGTTTTCCTGTGCTGATAACTGAACATGGACATTTAGTCCACCAGAGCATTATTTCTGTTTTTGTATTACAGTTCAAGTTTATGGTTAAGAGATATGTATAACTCAAGCCTTTGTGTTGTGTTATTACAGGCTACTGTAGTAACATTACATGTGTATGTGTTAGTGAAATATGATGTTATACTGAAATACAACAAAAAAATCAAATTTATAGGAATGATTCCCATCTGTAGAAGAGAAAATAATAGGACAGAAATTGAAGGAACTCAGAGGTAACTGTTGTAAATGAATGGAAATTTCATTAAAAGAGATCAGAAATATGTGATTCCAGATGAACATCATTTTAAATAACTTCTATAACTCATTATAAAATAAAACAAATAAGCTTCTCTATTTTAACACCAAGGTTTTTTTTTATTTAAGAAAAATAAACATTGCAAAGATTTTAGTCATCTTAACTAATAAAATTAATATCTGAGTTTAATTTTTAATTTTATGCTAATGTCTTAAAGTTGCCCAAAACAATAACTTTAGTGCCTTTGTTCCTTTAAATTGTTAATGCCTTTTAAGGCTCCTAAAGCATATGCTTTTAGTGTTTTAACCTCCGACATATCAGATACATGGAAAAAGTCTTTATACATAGCTTATGGCTGAGAAATTTGTTGCAATATGAGCTGCACTTAATTCAGTTATGTTTGGATATTTAGCAAGCAATGGTGCTACAAATGTTGCACCAGGAGAAAATTTAATGGAGGTTACTATGTTTACTTGCAATTAGGATTGTTCTTTTCAATCTAATTCTCATCAAAAGCAAGGTGGGGGTCTAATATGTGTATACTTCATGAAAAAATTACAGTAATGGGAGTACAGTAGATAATTTCATTATTATCAGGTTTGTTTGCAATATTATTACCTTAATATCATCTTAAAATATATTTTACATTTACTATTACATAAAAACCTTCTCACATATTCTATGATCTCAACAAGCAAAAATCTGAAGCACCCAATTGAGGATCACTACTCTTATAAAAGAATAAATCCTCCAGCATCAAACGTTGTTTGGTAAATTGATTAATTCATGAGCCACTGCTTTCATACATACATTATTTTTATGTAGCTGTCAAAGAAATGTGATTGCCCATTTAGAGTTGCTTATTGCCTAACATTTCTGATTTAAACTTTCTAAGCTACTCACAAACTACTGATTTATCTTTAGATACAGTTATTTGATCTGATAAAGATATGAAAGAAGATACTATAACCTAACCCACTGTTGGAATGCTCATTCATTCTTGTAAACAATACAGTTTCTTTCAAAATTAAATATGGAGGGCCAGATATTCAGTGAAAAAATATTTTAAAAATCTATGAGGAGTTTAATTAATCTTGTTTAGTATGTTCCTAAAAGTTGACTAAATGATGTGAATCAGGCACTTAACTGTCTCCTCTGAAACTGTGTGTGGCAATCTATTGAACACTAATCATCTACACCTATCTTATCGAATTAAGGAAAACTGCAAAACACTTTAATTATATAACTTGCCTTAACATGGAACCAAAATGAAGTTGATTATGTTAGGTTTATACAAATTGACTGTAACATCAATCACAGCTAACTTATCATGAACAGCTTCGAAATGAAACACTGCATTTAAAAAATGATTAAACGTATGATAATCAAATAATATTTATTAATTGTTCTGTACATTACTTTATACAATATGTGCAAAGCAAGAGCACAACTTAGAAACAAAAGGAATAGTAGCTTACTGCATTACTTTCATGCAAGTTCATACAATAAATACATTAAAGTACATTAAGTTAAAAATTACCTTTACATTGCTTTTATATTCTGGTAGAATAAGCTGTGAAATCTGTTTGTTTGAAAAATATATGTTAGTTTTGTACTTTGCTCTGAGCAAAAGAAATGCAGCATACTACTTAGCCACCTTTTGTTTATGCATTTTATGATCATAAAAATATCCAAAAGTAACATGTTCCATTTTGTCACACTGTAAGTGGGGAATGTTATTTGTGTGTGGATGATACACTATCACTGTCATCTTCATCATCAAGATTCTTGAAATCTCTTCTCACTTCCTGCTGCACTTGTTGCCATTTTGCCACTAAAGATGACACTCCTTTCTTCTTTAAGGCTAATCCAGGTGCTAATTTGGGCTAAAACCACAATTCAAGGTTGTATTAGCACAGTATAAAGATGGAAATGCACTTTACTAAATAAAAAGTCAAAATGAATGAACACACTGGTGGATTCATTTGATGGACACAAAACAGGAACATCCCCACCATTAGAAAGAAAATTGGATTCTTAAAAGATATGAGGATTATTTCATAGATAATGCACATTTTTTACTTATATGTTAATTTTTTGATATTATTTATATACATTCCTTTAATAAAGTCTCCCTGCTTTTCAATGACCAAATCCCAACATTTGGGAGGTGTCCTATTCCATTCAAAGCATCACTGCTGTTAATCTGTCATATGGCTCAGGTAACAACAGCAGAAGGAAAATGGCATTTATGCATTATTTTTTTTTCATCTTTGAGAATAAGTCAAATTCTGGACTTCATGTATGGATTGTAGAGTGGATGATATAAACACTTCCTATCCATATTCATGCAGTTTATTGGTTATAAAATTCCTGGTGTGAAGGCATGCATTGTCATGAAGAATGAGTGACCCAGCCTCTAACAACTAAGATATGTTTTTGCATTAAGTCATAATAATACAATATTGAGACACTTGTTACAAATGGCACTCTATCAGTCATAATAATTCCTTGGTGATCAAAAACAAAAATCACAATTTGCTTGATCTTTGACTGTGCTCAATGAAATTCTTTTGGTCATGGGGAAGATAAACTCTCCACTTGTTGAACTGTAATTTGACCTCCAGCTCAGTCTTTAATCTATGCTCCATCAACAGCGACATTCTGACATATGTATGCTTGACCTTCAACATCAAATCTTTGTTTCAGCAAGTTTGCAATGTCCTTGCATTTCTGCGCGAAGAATCCACTGCACACAAATTTTCTCTTCTGTACATCATTTGTCAAAATACTGATTACTAACAATGGTGGAATCCCCGTAGTTTCTGCAAGTTCCTCACATGTCACATGATGATCTTCTTGAAGAGCATCCGCCACTAGTTTCACACTTGGTTCATCTGTTTACATCTTGTGCTTTCTTAGTCTTAAGCCATCATCTTTGCTACATGACCAACACCAACAATTAGCCCAATGAGAAATGGACTACAACCTTCACTGTGGATTTCTGTAGGAATTTTACCAAGTAAAATTTTAGTCTTAATGATCTTTGCACAGTACCAGACACACCTGCAGGCTCCAGTTCCAGCTCTTGTTATCTATACACAGAATGTGCTACAAAATGAACGTATGTATTTCCTTCTCAAGCCTTCAATTGCAATAGATGTAATTTTCATTAGTAATACCAACTGTGAATTATTTATTAAATGGCCCTCGATATCTTTATATAATTATTGCCCATTCACTATTCTTAAGTAATGCCAACCTCTACAATTATTGAATTAATTTATTGATCACAGTATCTTTACAAAAATAAGTTTACAATTTTTTTAATTTTACCTAACAAACTGTTAAACCCTTGCCTTTGGCTCTTCAACAGTTTTCCACTGAAATATCCAGAAGACTTGGGCTTAGCTCACCTAAATATTATTTCACAGAGATCCAAATACAAGAAAATATTAGATTTTTCCATTAACGTTAAGAAAATACATCAATAGAAAATCAGCTGCAAATTATTCTACAAATGACAAAGAAAACCTATTTTTAAGAAACCTGCACATTCCTGCATTCATCTATACAGCCTAACTCCAGGTTATTGTCTGTATTGATAAAGTCATTATATCCTTGTCTTTAATTTAACCCTGAACTATTTCATACCATCCAGTAAGTCCTCCACTTATGACAATTTTATTCATAATTAGTAAATTTGTTAAATTTATAGCATCTTGCCCATTCCATACATTTGTCCCTTAATCTTCCCAAATTTTCCTCTTATTATTTTTGTTATTTTCCCCTTTTATATTTAATATTATTTTCCATAATATCTAATCCCTAATATTATCCCATTTTCTTTGCCTTATCATTTGTCTCCATCTCTTAGTCCCTTCACAGTGTAACTAATGAAAGATGTTATCTATTTCTCAACAAATAATCCAAATATCATCTTTCAAACCATTAACTACTCCTATTCTAGCCCTAGCCCTAGCAAATCCTTCACTACTCACTTTATCACACAAATCTATTATTTTTCCCCCCTTAACTATTGTTTGATAACTTGATATTACCTGAAAGTTTTCTTAATTGCTCAGGCAACCAAATATCTCTTGTCTGTCAATATCTTTGATTCTAAGTCTTACCTCTTTCCGAAAGTCCCTACCTAATATTATTTTCTTTTGCCTCCTATACATCACACATTCCAACTATTTTAAAATACCCATTACTTGGACAAACCAAGATCCTTTCTACATGCATTTTTCCTGAATAATAAAATGTATTTTTACTATATTTCCTTCCTCTTAAATTTATATTACATTTCATAATTCTTTCAATTATCTGCCCTAGTTGTAAACCTATCTAATTTCCATTACCTCTACTAATCATGAATCTGATTTATCCTTATTTTATTGAATATTTTTTACTTTTACCAGCTGGTGATGCTATGGCTGATTTGTTAAGATTACTTGCCTCCCACCAAGACAGTATAGGTTCAATCCCAGCAGCCATATGAGATTGTAGCAGATGAAATGACACGTGAGCAGGTTTTCTAGGTTCTCTTGAAATTAGACTATGCTTCTGCTCCCTGCAATGTGGAACTACATGCCTGACTGGCAAGTAAGTTGGCATTAGTACAACTCACTTACTCACTCACCCACCCTCTCACTGATCACCAAAGATGGCTATGGTCATTAAAGCATGGACTCACAAACAGAAGGTCTCAGGTTTGATTCCTGCCAAGACTGTCCTCCCTGATTGAGGATTTTCCCTCAGTCCTCATAAATGGTAAATGCTGGAGAAATACCCCTGAACTTGGACCTGGAACACTTCCTTCCATTAAAAAATAAAAACACTCATTCCACTCACTTTGCAATTTGACCAGCACTGAACTAGTTTTCAAAACTTCTGTTTACTAATCTCAGGATCCCAAGTTCAATTCCATGTTAGGCATAGAGATTTTTCATTTATTAGGAGGTTTCGAATTGAGATCATGGTCTAGTTTTATTTATTTATTAAATGTGTACAGATAACAATTTAACAATATGGCCTGGTTCAACCCCAGTTCTACAATAGGCAATATTCAAACACACACCAATACAATAATTTTTACAAATACACTGGTGAATAATTACAATATTTCTAACATACAAATTACCCTGAACAAACCCAATCCAAATCAAAAGTCCTCTCTCCTCACAGACATATCCATTTATTCTTAACTCTACACAAATATTGCCCCAGATTCCTAAATTGCCTTTGATCACCAACCATTTTCTTAAATGCAATTAACTTATTTAACTTCAACCATTTTCCATTTATCAGTTATTATCCCCATTCCCTTGTTCCTGAGCATTCAAACATGACATATTCTACATTTTCCACATTTCCACACAAGGGACACAATCCATGCTCACCACTAGTTCTAAAACCCCTTAATCTCCAAATTCCCAATCTAAACCATACGATTCTCTCTCTTTCTTGCTTATTGCATTTACTAATATATCTTTCTCTTTTGGCATCCTCTTTTATCTCCCGATAAAACAATGACAAACTCTTCTTCCGCATTACAGAATGTAACACTTGATCAATTATATCATCAAACCTCGCTTTAATCTGTTTCCAGAAACCTCTCTTCAAATCACCGTTAACTTTCCCCAACTTTGTGCACCCAATAACAATTACCTATCCCAAACTCTTGGAATATTAAACATTCTTTCAATATGGAGGTCTATGACTCTGTTGTACCCTAACCAATACTTTAACACTCTCTCCATTACACATCCTCTCACACCAACCCTCCCCATTCCAAGAAAGCTCTGGTATTTGCAGCATTTTGTGGTATTTCCAACACAATTTTACAAACACCACTAAATGCCCTATCTATTCATTTCCAGCTTTCCTCTATCCCCAATTTTTCAATACCATATGCCCACTTAAACTCCACCATTGCCCTATATACTCTTTACAACCAATTTACCAACAGCTCAGGTGCAACAAACATGCATTTATTTATTAACTTAAGAGAAAGTAAACCCTTGATTGGCGCAAATTTCTTCTCTTTCTCCCATTGACCCCAAGAGCTGAAAACCACCCCTAAATAGGAAAATTTCTGCACAATCTGTATCTCCTGCCCAATCATATACTACTTCTCATTCAACTTATTTCCCTTTTTAAATACCGTAATTTTAGTCTTTTCTTGATTAACTTAAGGTTCCATTTTTTGCAGTACCTCATAATTTCTGATAATACATATCTTAAACATATTCATGAGATGGATGCAACCCTTAAATCGTCAGCATAAAGTAAATCCAGGATCTCCAGCTTATGTAATATTGGTTTGTGAATATTCACTTGCTGTAAACCTATCATTATGTCATCTATAAATAAATTTAAAAGAATCAGACTCAACTTACATCCTTATCCAAGTCACCTGTCTTGAGTAACTTCCTCAGTCACACGATCTTCACATATCTAACACAGAGCATATTACCCTCAGTGAAACAATCATCTCCTTACTTGTTCCTTTATGCCATAATTTATACATAATGCCCCTATTTATTAATTCAATCATATGCTTTCTCTAGGTGAACAAATACTCATATATTCTGCCCATTTGTTAGCTAAGTATATATCTATCATTTAAGTATATATCTACCTATCTTTAATAACAAATACATTATCAGTAGTTCTTCGGTCTTTTCTAAAACCTGATTGAAAAGGAAAGAATAGAGTATTCTTTTCTACCTATCATTTATTCAGCAAATCCCTGTAAAAACCTTTCCAAAATTTGACAGAAAAGCAATTCCCCTAGAAGTTCCTGGTTCATCAATAGACCCTTTTAACAGCTGTATGCCAACTCTCGGGTATCCTCTTCGTTCATTTAATTTATCTTGTAATTCCTTCTTGAACCCGTTTTTCCCCGAAATTCAAAATGTATCATTATTTCCTCTCCCCACTCTAACCACGTTTCAAATACGGCTAACATGTGTACCTTACAAGCTAATGACCCAATAAAGCCCATTGACAAATTCCTTTTCAGACCTTTGCATTTCCAGAACCCCAACCTTACAGACCACACTTCTTCCTCATACTATGCAGAGTCCACTCTATATCTGAATTTCTGCAGCTTCTTCCAACTTCTTAACTCAATTCCCGTATGCCATGTATCATGTTACCAGGCTCTAGGATACTATTCCATGATGCTGATACAGCACTCCCACAAGATACCTCTTCTCTTCTTTCCTCCTCCAGCTTCGCCCTCATTTGCTATTGAATCTCTTATGCCCAGTCCTTGTCTAATGATGTCCTCTTGGATGGAGTTGTCATCCTGATTCCTCTATGATCATGGAATTCCAGTCCCTACTCTTGTGTCAATCTCGAGTTGGTCCTGGTGGTGTAGTGGTAATCATATTTGCCTTCTAAACCCAAGATCGGGGGTTCAAACCTGGTCAGGATCAATGGATTTTTGGGCATAAAAATCCTAAGTATGGCTTCCTTTGGAATGGAAGTAAAACCATGGGTCCCGTGTCCTACATTAACGGCACGAAAAAGAACTTCAAACCTGAAAGAACAGACCTCTGAGCAAAATTTGTCAGCCGTTTCATGCCTTAAATAGAATGGGAGGATAATGGCCTGTGATGTTAAAGAACAACCGTAAATAAATTAAAAGTCAACCTCGACTCTTCCTTCTCCAAACTAGACACACAAATAGTTGATCCCACCTCCAATCTTGCACTTCTCAGATCACCATGTACAGATCTTTGAGGCATAAACTGCTGTGTATTTACTATCATTACCATGTTCCTTTTTATTAAGGGTCACAATCCTTCCATCCACCTATAATTGCATATTCCATATGGGCTTGATTCCCATTTTCCCTTGCTTCTTTCATTTCTGATATTATCCTCCCCTTAATTTCCCTTTCCTTTGATAAATCCTTGTCAATATAAATATTCGTTCCCTTAAGTTTCTTTGCTCCACTTAAGATCTCGTGCACATCACATTGTGGTAAACTTCATCACAAACACTCTTCTGCCTACTTCTCTTCCCATCTGATATACAACTACAATTTCCCATCCTCCTAATTGCATCTCCACCTTGTTTTCCAAAATCTCTTGCACCTCCGATTTGGTCTCTTTTCTTCCATTCCAATAAACATCAGATTTAACTTGCAGTTTTCATTCTCCAGCCTTTACATCTTAACTTTTAATTACTTGTATCTCCTTTTCATTGTTCCCAATTTTTCACATATCTGTTGTTTAATCTCCTTAGGCATTACATTCATCTTATTACTAATACAAACTTCTAATCCATTCATTCTCTCCAAGATCCTATCCACAATATTCTCTGAATCTGCTGGACCTGGGTTCAACTCAACCCCCTCGATGATTAACAGAAATATCATTATAATTCCAGTAATGAAATCTTTCTTGAACTCTTCCATTTCTCTTCCATGTCCATGCTTTTTCACTATTCTTATGTACAAATAGCCACTGCTTATTCTCTAAGTTAACACTTTGCCTCCCTTTTATATATATATGTCAGTTCTGGTGGTCTAGTTGTAACCATACTTGCCTTCTAAACCCAAGGTCGCAGGTTCAAACCCAGCCAGGATTGATGGATTTTTTCGGGCGTAAAAATCTAAAGTATGGCTTCTTTCGGAAGGGAAGATCTCGTGTCATACATTTACTGCATGAAAAAGAACCTCAAGCCTGAAAGTAGAGGCCTCTGAGCAAAAATTGTCAGCCGTTTCATGCCTGGAATTGAATGGGACACTGATGACCTGAGATGTTAAAGAGTGTCCTTAAATAAAATTAATCAAAAAAAAATAAATAATCCCTTTTATACATTGTGCCTTTCTTCTTTCCACAACAAGAGCTCACATGGACACCACCTGTCAATATAACTCTCACCTTGCAGCCAACTCCTGTTCCTCCTTTTACTTCACTAATATCTATAATTTATAATGCTGGTGCACAGCAGCCAGTGTAGTGTCTGCATAACCTCACTTGCAAATGAGTGGAAAAATATTATAACAACAGACCCACTAAAACTCTCATCTCTTCTATCCAAGCTCTGGTTTGTACATTTTTTTGTTTTTCCTTTCTTTGCTAACCCACACTGTCACATAGATTGGTAGATTAAGGAAATTTGTTGGAAAATGTCCTCCCCAACGACAAAGTTTGGTCACTAGGTTTCATAGACACTACAGTTTCACCATTAACTTCAAAATTTACACGAAGTATACTCTTATCCACTCCACCTTTAATTACTGCTATTTAGGAAATGTAAATATGATAATATGCCGTGCACTGCTATAAAGACATCAAGAACAAACCCATGTGGTTTTAACACTTACTTTTAAACAAGTCCCTCTGGTCTAGTTAGAATTTTGTCAAAAAAAATGGTCTAGTTAGAATTTTGTCGGTCCTGGTGTCTAGTGATAACCATACTTGTCTCAAGGGTTCAAACCCATTAATCGATTTTTAAAAATATTAAGTATGACTTTCTTTGGAAAGGAAATAAAGCTGTCCTGAGTCATAGATTTACAGGATGTAAAATAATCTTAAGCCTGAAGAAGAGGCCTCTGAGCTAATTTATTGACAGTTTCACGCCCTGAATTGAATGGGGTGCTAATAACCTGAGATGATAAAGAGTATCCTTAAATAAAATAAACCCAACCTAGATTAGAATTCCAAATTTAATACATTCCCCAGCACCCAAAGGCATTATCTTTAGTCTTAAGATTATACTGGATGCTCCTAAATTTAATACTGAAACTTCTAGGAAAAATAGAAGAGAGCAAAATAACAGTTTTTGTTAAATAACCATAAGTCTGAAATTTACTAGTCAAGTCTATAAACAAAAATAAATTTAAAAAAAAGATGATGTGACTGAGAATAGAATTATTATATTTCAATTTTGAATAGTAATCTTTTACCAAAAATTGAACATTAGTGGACTCTTGCTTTAATAAACCCATGTAAGTGATTGTCCTTCATGTTCATAGAGTTAGCAACTGCATGCTCTTGAACAATGAGCTCCTCCTCTGATTCAATGAGTGTCTCATGGGTGCCCCCAAATAACAATAATCAGATAGATGAAGTCAAAAAATATACAAATCATGCAATAGGTCCACCATGGTCAATCCATTGCTGAGTGCATGTAGTATTGATACCATAAGCAACTTGAATGTTAATGGAATCCTTGAGTAACAAAGGAAATGTTTCTTTAAGGAACTGCAAGTAAATGTAGACATTGAGATATCTTAGCATAATTAACAGATTACACACACACTGATGGTTTCAAACAATAATTGTTGCAATCAATTAATGAAACTCTAATCTTTATACTCTCAACTACATATCTGATTTCTAATTTTTTCTTCAGGTGTTGATTAATTACCCAATATTAATTTCAGAACTATTATTATTAAATAGAAATCATTTGCTGATATCTTCTATTATCCCAAAAAGTTTGAGTATTGAATTTTGGAATACCCAGTATAATGGTGTCTTCCAGGTGTTCCAATGTGAGAAGTCACCTACACTCTTTCCAGGCTGGGAAAAAATTCTATAACATGCATAAGGTCACTGAAACAAAAGTATTTTCCTAATTTCATTCCAATTTTTTGCACTTCTTTCTCTCCTTACTTTCATCTTGTTTGTTGCATTTACGCCCATTCTATTAAAAATCTTTTAGTTTCATTTGACTGGCAGGGCTAAAAGCAGGTCTCCCTCTTCTTCACCTGGTCTTGGACATTACTTGGATTCAGAATGCTGAGCATGCAGAAGGAAAATTGCCTTTTACAATGTGGAGATGTCACAAATTACAGTGCTTAGGGGTTGTCTGCACCCCACTTGATACAGAATAAAGTATTTGACAACCCCCACTTGATACAGAATAAAGTATTTGAAGTGCAATATGCACAAACTACATTCACTGTCACTTTGGGCATGATTTTCACCTGACTATTCACTTAGTACTGAGTAGCTATATTAACTTTTTTTATCCACAAAAAAGAGCCACTTTTGGGGAAAAATGTATCCAAAATATTTTTAAAAACTCAAGGATGCAAACTTTACTACACAGTTAAAAAGGGCCAACCTTTATTATTTGCATGCAACTTTAAAGCTGAATTATGACATTCAGGCTTTTTATGGATTACATCCCTTTCTCTGGGTCAACAGTATTTAAATTCCTTACCTTTTTTTTCTTACGAGGTTGATCTGTAGAAGCCTCAGTCTTATTTGTGGCAGTAGCAGGCAGCTGCTGCTGCTGCTGCTGCTGCTGTTGTTCTGGCTCCACAGATCCACTTACTGATTGATTGTAATAGCTCATCGTTGATGTTCCGGGTTGCACTAGTGCATCGTGTAAAGGCGGGCCAGTAGACACTCCATTAGGCTCAAATCCAATACTGCTTTGATCGTATGCTTCTTGACAACTTGGCTGAATGGTACTAGATTCCAGGGATGCCAGGTCTGAGTAGAAGGAATCTAGTTCAGCATGAAGAGACACCCTGCTCTTTTTGGCTGCAGGTCTTGAGATGATATGTACACTGGTACTAGCCATTGGCCCAACCATTGTCCCAACATAGGGCATTGGCCCATACTCCATTGGTCCAGCCATACCCATTGGATTATGGCTGCTTGATGATACCACTGATGCCTGTGAAACAAACAATAGCTGTATAGTGCTATTATTGTGCTGCATCTTAAGTGCAATAAAAACTCAACACTAACAGATTGGAGAAACCAATAAAATACAATTTAATTAAATTATTATATGACTAAGTTGAACTACACACTCTCATGGCTTCACTTATTTGTTTATATCTAGAACATGTTTTGCAGACCATTGTCTACATCCTCAACAAATTGTCAACTGAGGGATAATTCTCATTATTTTTTGAGGATGCATATTCTCCTCTGGCGGAAGGGATGCAAAGCTAGCAACATGGGAGAAAATGTAAATACAGAGACAAATTAATGACTTCTGCACTTCTGGGGATAAAACACCAGCTTTAAGTTCACCATACCTCCACTAGAACAGAATATGTGTCCCCACAGAAACACTATGAATTGTCCAGCAGTCGACAATTAGCTCAGGATGCAGATGATGGTCTGCAAAACATGTTCAAGATATAAACAAATAAGTGAAGTCACAAGAGTGAGTATTTTAACTCAGTCCTATAATAATTTAATTATGTGATTTGGTTCATTGTACACCTTCCAATTCATACTTCCAAGTTAATAACATATAATTTGCTCACTACTCAAAATCCACCTTATGATTATGTACAAGGAAACAAACATTTTGGATGCTTATAGGAATTTTACGAGATCTGCTCTTAGCAGGCTTTTTATCCCAAATAAGCCATATTATTAATTTCACTCTGACTCTTTTAAAGTCTTCTTGGGTTAAGAAGTAATAAGTATAGAAGTGTGTCCTTTATGTGAAAAAAATATATGAGACCTTTCATTATGTGGTAAAATGTAAAGAAATAAAGTATGGAGATAAAAGTATGGTGTAGAAATGGGATATTTTAAAGTCAAAATATATTAACAAAAGTATTTGATAAACAGAGGAAAGAGTATTTGAAAAAAAAATTGGGAATTATTTAGGAAAAGTACCACAAAAATGGGAAGAAATTTAATAAGGCAAAAGGAGATGATTAAAAAAATAAGGAGGGTTAGTAAAATACATGGAAATTGGTAACCATGAAGTAAAACAATTATACAAAAACAAAACTACAAAACTTACACTAAATAATATGACTTTTTTCCTTCATGGCTACTCACCTGCACAAGTTGAAAAGTAGGAGGGGTTGTGATACACAGGCTTGGTGGGAGAAGAGGGGTGATAAATGCTGCTTACTGTTAAAAGTTACAATGATAAACATTATCTTACCCAACAGCAACTAACCCATAGACCCCTCCATTTTATTATCTGAATGAGTTAGATTTGTCAAGAATAGTGTGCAACATGTTCACACCAGTCACAAAGAAGAAAATTTAACTTTATTTAACTTTGTATTTACAATTTAGAATATGTTTCAAGAGCTCTTGCTCCCATCAACTGTAGACCAACTAACATCATTGGTGGAAGATCTGGAAATATCTGGAGGTTCCAATATAAGTAGACACAAGCTGTCCATTTGTGTGATTTTGAAGTTCATTATTCATTTTTTATTTTCCAAAATGAGAATTCTCTTCAAAATTGATAATTCCATCAAATTCCTTATAGATTTCAATAATTTAGTTTCTCTTATGTGGTGATAATTTTTTGTCCAAAATATGCAGCAACTACAGACTTATCTGTATTCTTATAATTAATGTTTTAAAATGTGCTTTACTCTAATTTCTAAATTCCTTATTGTTTTGTACGAACATTAGGGGCTTTAATAGGAGCAGACAAGTCACAAATCACAATGTCAAGAGAATAGCTAAATTATTGAAATCTGTAAGGAATCCAATGGGGTTAGCAATTTGGAAGAAAATTATTTTTCTGGAAAATAAAGACTGAGTAATGAACAAAATTCCAACCATGAACAACTTGTTTCTACTCATATTGAAACCACCAGATATCTTCAGATCATCCACCATCAATGCTAATTGGTTTACAGCTGATGATGGGAGCAAGGACTCTCAAAACATGTTCTGATTGTAAATACAAAGTGAATTATAGTATCAGTAGTTAATATCAATTCATATCAGTTAATAGAAAATATTAAAGACATAAAACTACATCCCTCTGACACTCTATATCTTTTGACGTAGAATCTGTTTCCAAGCATACCAAAAGAAAAACTCCTATTTACCTACATGATTGG
The DNA here is from genome assembly GCA_030762175.1 of Metallyticus violacea. NCBI lineage: Eukaryota > Metazoa > Arthropoda > Insecta > Mantodea > Metallyticidae > Metallyticus > Metallyticus violacea. The sequence goes on from CM060835.1 coordinate 31,124,351, forward strand.
CTTAAAACAAGTGGAATTCATGATTTTTCATGAGCAGATTTGAAATATACATATTTAAGGTATGGTACAGATATGTTGATATGTTGTTAATTTGCCATAGTTAACAAAAAATTCATTGATGATGCCTTAAAACTTTTGAACATACAAGATAGAAACATAGCGTTTACATATGAAACAGAAACAGATAACATGTTGCCATTCTTAGATATTAAAATAATGAAACGTCAAGGAAATCTGGAATTTGGAATATACAGAAAGAATACAGACTCAGATAATCACATCAAAGCTGACAGTTTTAACCCCACAGCGTACAAACATGCAGTTATCAACAGTTTAACACACTGGCTAGTTAACCTACAAATTAGCAAAGAAGAATATTTTAATGAATACAAACAAATAGAAGATACAGCAGTTAAAAATGGTTTTAAGAAAGAACTAGTACTCAAAAAGGTACAGAAATTCAAGAGACAAAAACGTATGAAACCACAACACTTTCAGTAACAAAAGATAAGCTAATTTTTAACAAATTCACATATCATCCATGGGCTACAAAAAAATTTCAGGATATTCTTAAAGATTTTAATATCAGGTTGGCACTGGTCAACAGGTTTAATGTTAAAAACTTACTGATAGACAATGTTAATGGCAGTATTCTACAAGAGAAACTAGGAGGTATTTACAAAATAAATTGTGCAGAATATAAAAAATCTTTATTGGAAAAACAAAGGGAAACATGGGCACACAGTTGAAGGAACATAAAGTACAAGCAAATAGAGAAACCTGCAGTAGCATATCATTTTTGGACAAGAAAGTCCTGACATAATGAATAAAGCAAAATTATTAAAATCAGTACAAGAACCTATGGAACTAGCAACCTGGGAGAAAATCTATATCTACAAATACAAAGACAGTCTAATGAACTTCGACACTGCCGGGGATGAAAACATAAACTACAAGTTTATCACACCATCACCAGAGCAGAATACACATGCCCACAGCTCAACGAATGATTCGGCAGTTGGATTTTAGCCTTGCTGATGATGAGAACGAAATGTTCTGGAAACCAGTTCTATATATTATGACAAGTGAAGCATTAAGAGTGTGTAGTTCAACTAAATCATACAATAATATCAATTATAATACAATTTTGTTTATGTATAAGTGGGGATGAGTTGATATATAAGTTAATATCATTTAGGGAAGTTCAGAAGTTACAGTAAACAGATAAATAAGGTCCTATATACATCAACAATAATGTTCAATACAGAGGATCCATATAATTTAGTAAACAACAAGGAAGTTTAATGTACTCAGTGTAATACATATAAAACTATTTTAAAAATTTAAATTGTAAAGAATAGGATAGGGTTGAAGAGGCCAATGCATTCTTGTAAGCCACAGGCACAGATCTTTCCCCTTATGGACATTTGAAGGTGAAGTCAGAGTTTTATGGCTTACTGAAGACCATGACAGATCTTGATTAGATTAGATTATTGAAATAGGGAGCATGAGTAAACAAATTTAAAATTACTTTTAAAAAATATAAAAGACTTTGTTGGCAACACACAATAAATATAACATCAGAAACTTTCGAATAGTACAACTAAGCATGTAATTATGTCTGGCAAAAAGTCTGGAGTTTATAAAATAAAATAATTGGATTGTGATCAAATCTACATAGCCAGAACAAAAATGAATTTAGAAACCAGGTCCAAAGAACACTTCAGAAATGTTAGATATAAACATGTGGAAAAATCAATGATTGTGACATATTTATTGACAAAAAAAAAATCACCTCACGAGAGAAACTAAAATACTGCACGACACCAATATATCCACAAAGTCAACAATAAGCGAGATCCTCATCCAAAAAAACACGGTTATGAATTTTGATAATTCACAATTCGGCAACTTATATCATATTGGAATCAACAGAGATTTCCAACTGATTATGGGAGCAACAGCTCCTAAAACATGTTCTGTTAATAAATAAATTAGTGAAATATTGGTCACTAATATCAGCATCTTCTATTGTTATAATTGTTCTACTTCACTGTTACTAACTTCTAATTAAGTTTTCAATAATCTACGTAACATATTTATCAATGAGTGCTTTACATATAACAATGTTAGCAAAAGACATGCTTCAATGCATGATTGACAACTGTACCTGGTATGCACCACTCAGCAGGTATTGGTGAGACATCCCCATTGCCATCTGCTCTTCTGTTAATACTCCAACATTACTGTCCAATTCTGTAGAGTCTGGTGGCCTTGGAGGTGGGGAAGAGGGTGGCAGAGGAGGATATGCAGCAGATGCTCGTGGCTGCATAGCAAGTGTCATAGACTGATAGGAGCCTGATGTTGTGGAAACTGGTGGAATGGGTGGCCTGGCTACTATGTATGGCAGTTCTGGAGGATCAACCCCTGGTGGTAATGGCTCTCCATGTTCATTCTCCATACGTGGAGGAAGAGGTGGAGGAGAGGAAGGAAGTGGTGGTGTACTTGGGGGTAGTGGAGGTAAATCAGTTGGAGGAGGTGGTGGCGGCGGTGGCGGTGCTGTAGGTGGAGGAGGCATAGGGGGAAGTGGAGGAAGAACTGCTTCAGCAGAAGCAGAGTTTGATGGTGATGCCTCAGATTTATTACTTGCTCCTGCTGAAACATAGAACAAAACATTTGCTATTAGAAAACAACTCCACTATCAAAAAATTGTAAATAATAGTGTTTAAAAGATAATCAAATTAAGGTGGGATGAGGGATGATTTACAGATGCAGATCAGATAAAAGAATTAGTTTATTTGGGAGTGAGATTTTCAAACAATGGGAACATTTGCCCTTTCTTACAATGAATCTAGGGCCTCCCAAATATAGCTGCAAGCATTACCATTGAGCCATTTTGCTCAGTCATTTCTAATTGTTTAGTTATAATACCCAGATAGTCACTAGTCAATCTTGCAGTTTTAAATGATGTACTTATTTGTTTTCTTCTAATGTAACAATTTTACAAGCACCATCATTATGCTCACCTTGACAGGATCACATTTAAACTCATAAACTATCATTTTATTACACAACACACTGCATATATTCCTCCAGAGTTGTTGACTCCAGATAAATTTAAGAAGGAAACAACCCCCTCATCTGCAGATATTTCAGAAGGAAACATTCCCTTCATCTGCAGGTATTTAATTATAGCTCTTTTTTTTACATGCTCCACTTCCCTCAGTGCTTATCATTTCAATAGCTGCTATGATGTAATGCAACAATATACACATTTGAAACATACACAGCTTTTATACATTTCAGGCATTTTTGTACCATGAACTCAATCCTTGTACTGTGCTGCATTTAGTTTTAGTTTTTAGTAACATATTGTATAATTCTACAAAAGCTTGGTAAATAATATGGAAACTACTTAAAAGCACTAAAACATAAATATAGTTTAAAAAACCTCCTTAAAAGCAATGCAAGAGACAGAATCCTCCCCACCAAACAATCAGGCATTTATGAAATCAAAGAATAAGATTCCAATAAAAATATATTGGTAAAACCAAAACAAACATTACTTTATGTTTAAAGAAACACATGAGTAATGTCAAATGAGAATTTAGCAATAGCATACTACTTTTGGTCCAAAAATTATGCATTCCGAAATGAACTAAAGCATAAACCTGTAGAATTGATTGTATGGAAACATTTATTCATGCATAAAAAGAGAGACAGTAAATTTCAATCTTCCAAATAACAGTGACTTATCTCCAAATATATCAGAGAGACATCTGCATAGCATGCAGGAAAACTGACAGTGAATCCATGCTGATGAAGGCAACAGTCTTTGAAAAAATTCCAAGTAGGTTGGTAAAAATTAGTGACATTTTTGTCAATCCATATCAAAATTGTTTAATTATGTTTACCAAGATTTTCTCAAATAATTTTGTTTAGCCAGATATTATTTTAGCTTCCTATATTAATGGCTTATTATAATATTTTTGTGATCACAATTTTAAAAGATTAGGTGAGAATGTGAAGTTTTGCATTATTCATAAATAAACATAACAAGATTACATTTATGTTACCTTTAAACTCTCTTGTTGTGTCAGGACTTGTAGATGTGACTTCACCATCAGTCTTTTTCTTTTTCTTGCGATGGTTCTCCATATACTCTGATATTGTTGGTGGCGGCGGGGGCGATGGAACTCCAAGTCTTGGTGGCGGTGGTGGTGTTTTTGGAGCCTCATCCTCAGGTGGAGGTGAGGCAGGTGGTGGTGGAGGTGTTGTACATAGTTCCATTGCTTCACCACCTCCACAAACATCATCTTCTATTGCTGATGGATATTCCCACTGAGTTTCTCCCGTCATGATGTTGCGATAATAATATCGTTTGTGTGTCCTATACATGCCAGTAATGGCAATGGGAGAAGAACAGAGAAAAATAACCAATATAGCAAACGGTACTGAACTCTCTGACTAATCCACAAATGAACAACACAAACCCAAGTTGAACAGATAAAGTTTCTCCCCATGAGAAACCAGGCTTTGGGAAGACTTTACCTGTTTTAGTGTTGCCAAGAGCATAAATCTGATGACTGGAAAAAAAAAATGTTTTGGGCTGATTCTAGCCTGCAGTTATAAATCATTTTTATTTTATTAATAAAGCTCTTTTGGGATGTGAACATCACCTGAGAATGGGTACAATGTTAAAAAAAAACAGCATAGGCATTCCACTAACAGCATTATGATGCATGTCATCTCCCATTCTGAATTAAACTTTTTTAATGTTCAGCATTAGTGTATTGATGATGTCTTGCATAGAGGGTGAGACAACTGTTTTACAAATTCTGAATTACCTACAAAGATTTTTAAGTCTGTTCACTTTAAACCAAATGTAAACAAAGATTCTGCACATGCCCAATAAATCAAGATACCTACTGATGGAGCTTAAGACACACATTACTGCATTTTTTTGTCAACACTACAATTTTCCTAAAGGGATTCAATTTCATGGAATAATTGACAAAGATAGTTACACTCAACATTTCTGTAACAGAAAAATACTTCTTGGGATTAAATTATGGTTATCATTAAGTATTCATCTCTTATTACATCAAACAGCAACAATCACAGCACACAAATGTTATCACTAGGACTTTGAAATTGTTTTTATGTTTATTATAATGCCTGACACAATATCTTAAAAGCTACAAAAGTGCTTGAAATATTTAATGAATTGAAAAATATGATCATATTCAGAAATTTGGCACAGGATCAAATGATTTACTTAATAAGCATGGTTTTTTCTCTTAACTTCACTTAAACTTCATGAACAGTAGCACAAGTTTTGGCACCAGTATACCGCATTTCTCAATTGTTTCTGATTGACAGAAACTTGTTCATCCTTTTGGCTGCCTTCTTCTGATAGAGAATAACAACAAATAAACCTTGACTAACAGTAAAACAGAACAAAAATATTCTAAAATATTTTCTGTGTTATTACTTTAAATGATATTATTCAGAAAGCCTGACTCAAGTTACTAAATGTAATTTGTAAACACAGGCTACATTTTACTTTTAATAACTTGGATAAGTTCTATAAGCAATCATCTCTATTACAGCAAATAGCAGGGGGAGGAAACCAGGCCTTCTGCCTCTTTGTTCCTCTTCCCTTATTTCTTAAACATCAAAATTTTGCTTTACTAATCTCAAGCATTGATTCATCATTTAATTAATGTTGCTGTTATTCATTTGCAACTCTCGCATGAACTGTTGTTCCTCCATAGATGTTATGTTCCACACTGACTATGTAAATTGGTTGCTACGGTTATGAGCAAAGGTCATTTGCCCATTCCTAGCTTGTGAAGTTGGTTCATGAAGACTGTAAAAACAGGCCACAAAGTGAGCCTTTTCAGTACAGGAATTTTATCTCACTTCATTTATAAACAGGGGATTTATTGGCAATTTTAATGAATAAATGCGTGTATGTGTATGTGGGGGGGGGGTAAGTTTTATGTATTCAAAAGTGAAGAATAGTGAAGAAATTATCATTAGTTTGCAGGTTCTACCCTTTTCAAGAAGAACGGAGTGCGAAAGGAATAAAATTTTAAAATCTAAATGGCACAAAAATTATCATTGCTACAGAAGGGTAGATGTAAAACCAGGTCATTTCAATGCACTTGGTACACTTAATCAAATAATGAATGGATGCTTGTCAGAAACAAAGACCACTTCATGCTTCCGAACATAACCAGGCTTCTACAAGCGATATTATTACGGTACATTATATATGAGTAATGTGATTATAAGTAGTATTGACATAAATCAAACTTAAATGATACATTTGTTTCTTCATGAAAATCATAGAAGTTTACCACTTTCTTCATTAAAACTAGGGTCTTGGTGGACAAATGTACAGCTGTATTAGCTTTGCTTAACGCAGGGTTTTTACCATCTGAAGCTGCTCATCGACATGTCACATCAGAACTAACTGGGAGGCTGGCTCAGCAATATAGGGAAGACCCAAAAGGTAGAAAAGCAACATAGCACAGGTCGCAAAATACTTTCTACTTGGAAGGATAATAAAAGTATTTGCAAAGGTACTGTTACCGAATTGAAGGCAGTTAGTCACTTTCCTGATTCTTTACAGCCCATTGAGAGTTTGGTTTGGTTTATGCAACTACTTGACTCTGTGCAAGGAAGTCCTGTATGAAGAACATGCCATGGACCGTCTTGCATTTGCCCCACCATATCTCAATTAAAAGAAAAATGTCAAAAGCAAGCAATCTTGAGAGTCAAAATAGTATCCTTTAGTTCAAGTTGCTGAGAGGTATGTGTCATAGCACATGGGCTGAGTGGTTTGCTCTAGAATAGAATAAAAGTAATAATAAAAATCTCATAGCAGTGAAGTAAACATAACATTATCATTGTTTAAATACTGTAATGAAAAGTATTATAGGTATACCATATATATAAAATAGTAAGACATGCATACTTATTAAAGGATTCAAGAATTAAGGATATTGAAAAACAGGAAATATGGGCTAATCTTAATGTCAAAAAATCTCTAAAATTATATTACCCTAAAAAAATGTATGGGAAAAGAAAGATATATTGAAACCTGTGATAAAGCAAGAAGGAAGGAACTGGCAGGGTTTAGTACAGAAGTAATACATTTAAGTGGGATAAGGAATGGATATATTAAGGGGATAAGTCCTATGCTTAAAGAACCAGACAATGCTTGGCATTGTATATTACAATGTATGCAAATCAAGTTTTGGAGGGAACAGTTCCTATTATAAAAGTGAGAAAATTTACCAAATGAAATAAGAGGCAGAAGAATTTTAAATCTAAAATCAGATGAAAATATTAAGAAACTTGGAAAATACAAAGGCAAAGTGAGGCAAAAATGGTTACGGAAGTCGGGCAAGACAAATTGGACAACAATGTTGACAAATGCACTATCTTGGATTGAATATATATTCATATTACATACTCAACCTAGTGTTAATTGTAATGGGGTATGGAAGGAATGCAACTTTATAAAGTGAGGGTGATTAAATGGGAAATTTAAATGTTTTAATAGTAGTAAGTTTACATGTATTCAGAGTATGGAAATGGAAATTATTTACTTTGGGTTTAACATGTTTACCTGTTTGTGAAAACTGTATGATTTTAGTTCTAAAGGATGAACAATCCTTCAAGTAACTGGTTTTGCAGCATGCAGCCGCATGGCTGGCTGCTGTGTTGGTGGTGCTACGTGCAAAAGATTTCAACTCACGCTGAAGCCTTGCACAGTGGAGGGGAAACATACTTCCCATCTCCACTGACTTAGCACTGCAGTCAATCCTGCAGTTGCATCAAGCATTGATTACCCTCTCTTTATGTCATGTACATTATTAAATGATTACATAGGAATATTTTATTTTAATGAAATGAACAATTACATACATTTTCTTTCTTAATCTGCAGAAGGATGTTAGCATTGAAAGAAAGGTGGTGATTATTTATATATAATTAATTTTAAAATACTTAATATTTAATTTTGGACAAATTATATTGTTCAAAAAAACATAAAGAATGGAAAAATGCATAAAAATGTTAAAATGTAAAAAGAAGATGGGAGATTCGAACTTGTATAGTTTCCATCACATTCCATATGAGTCATTTAAGTCACTTTGCCACAGCTACAATCTATCTGTAGGCTGCAGTAGTGTCTCCTTTAGCATGTATTTTCCTTCTCCCTCTGAAATCAGGCATCATTTTTAGGGCTCTTGATTCAAGGGGAACTTATTCATATTTTGCCATTTAACAATGCAGTCATTCTTTCTTTGAGTACAAAAGTCATACATGGTTTTTTTTTTTTTTTTTGAGTAGTGTTTAACGCCCATTTTTACTACTGAGGCACCACAGGCGATGGACACTGATGATACATGAGATGAAATGATAAATTGGGAAAGGATTTTTTTTTATATATATATATATATATATATATATATATATATATATAAAGGAAGGAAGCGTTCTGTACCTCCCCGGCATTTGCCAGTTATGAAGACTGAGGAAAACCTGGAAAAAAACCCCAGTCAGGGAGGACGGTCCTGGCGGGATTTGAACCGCAGACCTCCCGCTCACAGTCCGTGCCTTAATGACCTCGGCCACCCGTGGCGGTTATATATACATGGTTATGTGGAAGTGCTTTGAAGGGTATATTATTTTGCTGACCCTGCATGCTACTAACAACAGTTAAAAATGTATGGTCCTGTGAAGTATGTGATGACTTAAAAAAAAAAACTTATCCAAATCAGTGAGTAGTCATGAGGCAAGTAAAGCTCATATATTATCTTCTGTTTAAAACTTTATGCAAACAAATTTTCAATATCTGTGAATTACTTCACTGTGAGCATTAACTTCAAAGTCATATTTCATTTGATATTAAATAGAAATGTAGAACTAAAAGAGCATTGGGGGGAATAGGGCTACTTCAGCTGACTTTTGAAAACAATTTAGAATGAGCTAATTGAATGTATTCAAGTAGAAATCTGGAGTTATACTGACAAAGAAATCAACAATGCTCTCTTTTTTGCTTGTGTTGTAAATGAAACCACAGACATAATTTATAAATCTCAGTGAGCAATTATTGTTAGCTTGCAGATGCTTTAGGAAATATGCAAGAATATGTATGACATTAGGAACATTAAATTCTTATATAGAGAGCTTGCAGGGTTAATATAATAAGCATGAAATGTTAAAAATAGTGCAATCATTTAAAATTATTAACCTTTTGTAGTAGTAGTGTTGTGTCATTTTTCCCCTCCTTAATCTTGCCACAATATGAACCCATGAGCTGTCATTGGCAAATAGAATTTCCCTCACTTATAATTAAATTGTTTATTTTCATAGCTACAATTTTTTTTTCTTTTGCTATAGCAAGATTCCTGTTTCTTTTGATACAGCATAACGATTTTTGAAATGATGCAAATACATGTTGCCATTATTACATCACTCCCCTACCAGAAACTAAGTTACACTAAACATGCTGTATCCTTAGGCATGTGTAAAATAAAATTTACAAAAATAGAGAATATAAAGAAAATGCTTCCAAAAATCACATATTATTTAAATTAATTTAGCCTCCATATTAAAAATACTAACTTCCCCTTATCTTCATGAACTATTCTTTTTGTTCTCTTATATACCACTGTCACTGTTCAAGATGATGAAGGGAATGTGCATCTGCAACGATGTTGTGCTTCAACAACACATTAATATACTTGAGTGCACAATAAAACATCTCTAGTTTTCTGTTTGCCAGCAGATACTAATAATAAATGCACTACTGCATTATTACTTGTTTACTTCTTTCCATTTTATTTTAATTATCTTTTTTCTTCTTTATTTTATTTTTGATTTCTTTAGCTTTGTTTGGTTTCCTTGTTCCATGTATGTTTTTTCCTCAATCATACCTTTCTTTTTAATTTATTTTTATTTCTTCTTTTCTTCTACATTCTTCTCAATTTTCTTTCACTTTTACCAAAATACATTACATTTCATCTCAGTTATATCTTGATGAATGCTAAGTATCTTCTCAGTAAATATTTTAAATGACTTTTTTTTGTTTGCTTATGCTTTGGCATTGTTTATTTTATTCGACACTTTATTTTACATGTTGAAAATCAAACAAACACATGAAATTACATATTTGCATTATTGGAGTCACCAAATTTGGCCACTTATAATTTAATTTTTTATTTTCATTGCTACAAACTGTTTTCTTCTTTTATAGCAACAATATAATACATTAATGTAGAAAATATAATACCTTTATTTTTCCCCCTTTTCCTATTTATTTTATTATTCTATAAAGGTTTTAAAACAATATAAATACATGTTGCCACTACAAAGTGAATATTTATGATTAATGTTCCTTGATTCAAGTTGAAACCGACTTCTGGTACCCCCAAATGCATAGATTTTCCTCAAACTTATGTACATAAATTGGTTTTCCAATTACATTGTTTAATGAATAGAGTCTGGATTTTCATGCCAATGCATGTTTTATATAAGCTGTTACATTTATCAAACTTTACAAATATTTGACGTACAACTTATTGATTTCAAATAGCTTTACTTTTTCCATGCATATTTTGGCCTTTTTGGGAGTCAATTCATACATAACACATATTTTGAATATTTTAGACATAAAAGCATATATTTATACTCTATTTTGTATATTGTCTTTTTTGTGGTTTTACATATATACTATGTTAACTTGTATATTCCATTTATTTCACAGAATCTGGTATTTCTATGTCATTTTGTCTATTGAGAAATAGATAAATAAGTGAACACAAGATATAATGGTTTCCTAGCATTGTATCTGACAATTACAACAGCACCTTTTAACTTTCCACTAAACTCTCTTCCTTTGTTACACTGGAATTTCTAATGCCCCTCTCACTCCTAACAACCCTAAGGTAAAATATTGAAAGAAAAGAAGGTAGAAGCATCATGTTAGCAAACTGCAATTTAGTATAGATTTATGAAGTGTTGTTATGGCTCCTGTTAGAAATGCAAGGAAAGACCTTGTTTCTAAATGAACTAAAGGAGAGTAATTTCTGAAGTCAGATGGCAATGTAGTGAATTGCAATTGCTGTAATAAGGATGTAAGTACTTAAATAGTTTACTTTTCCTAAAATTTATTTTAAAGAATAATATTTTTTGTTATGTAATGCCATATTTTTGCTACTTTATTTAAACTATAATATTTCTCAGACATGCACACACATCTTTTAAAAGAAAGATATGTTTCATTTGCAGATTAAATGTACAAAAAATAATGCAATGTTTACAATCCTTCATCACTGCAACACCAACTAAGCTAGACCAAACTACATATTTTATGAATATATATATATATATATATATATATATATATATATATATATAATGCTTTAATAGGAACAAATATACCATACGTATCATTTCAAACTTGAATTGAAATTTCATTGATTAAAAATGTATTTCATTGTGAAATGCAGCAAGCTTTCAATTTATCACTATATCACAAATTTCTCCACTTAAATATACATCTGTCAGTACTTGCAACATAGAAAGATCTTTTTACGCATTCAAGAACATGCTAACAAATATTTCAGCTTAAGCGAAGAAAACTTGGAGATATAGTTGTATATTGATAAAATAAAAATGTAACACAATGAAGAACTGCATTTTGATAGTATATATTTTACTCCTTTTTGCTTCACTGTGCATGTTTGTCATATGATAGTACATGAAAATCCAGATTCTAGTAATGAATAACCTAAAATTAATGGTGCTTATGATGTTTTAAATGCATGGAACTAATAATGAGTCTTCAGTTTGCTATTTCCTGAGGATGCAAGCGACAATTTACCAAACTCGTTCAAATCATTAAAAATATAATGGGGATTGTAATACGTGTTTACAAATTTTAATTTCTGATTTTAATTCTCATTCTGTTGAATAAAAATTTAACAATGTGTTAATAAATACTATTGTAATTTCTGTCTCCTTGATCTATTATCATATTATTATATTATCTATGATCATATTTTGAGGTTATTAAGGTTTCTTCAAACATGAATAGCTGTTTGCAACTGACAGTTTATTATTGAACTATTAAAATACTAAGGGGAAATAAAATTACATTGACTGATGAAAGAGATAAACCAAATGGGCACAAAATGCTTTGTTTACATTAATCTGAACAGACTATAAAATTGGTCAGAAGAGGACAAAGCCAAATTTTTGAAGAATGATAGTGAAATTCAACCTCAAAATTCTGAACACAAAATGGCATATACATATTAGGAAAACACTATTTACTGCAACCCATTTTTGTCAAATGTTAGCTGTTTTTTTAAAAGTCAAAACATCAACAGCTATAAGTTTCCTTCCTTCTTTGAATATATAGAGTTGAAAGAATAATAATTAAAGATTGTAAAAGAGTTTGTCATTAAGAAACACACTTTTTAAATCTTCTTCCCGTTGTATCAAAAACTGATTGCTGGAACTTCCATGTTGATGGACATCTAAGCATGTGGTACCTTGCTCTTTCCTCAATTTTTTTTCAAACATAATATACTATACCACAGTTACAGAGCTTTAACAATACATTGGGATGATGGTACTGCTAGAGCTTAAAATATATTAATTTCTTCTTGCTGAAATGTGCATATCTATTATAAATGAGAAATTGTGGTGATTTCTGAGGTGAGGCAGATGGGGCTACCTCAGGATTTAGGCAGGGCTATATAAATTGAGCTATATTTTATTAATTTATAGATGGTATTTTGGTAGGTTTGAAATTGATTAATATATATACTTGTTACTAACAATTTAGAAATGCCAGAGTTACTCTATGCCTACATTTTAATTATAAATCAGTATCAGTCAATGGATGAAATATGCTCTGTTGAAATTGGAAGTAACCATAAGAAATAAATTACCTATTTTTGTTTAATTAAGGTTACAATGTTCAAAAAACAGACATTGTTAAAAAAATGGCTCAAGTCTGATCTTCATTGCCATCTATTCCAGAATGATTATACCTTATCCAACAAGAAATTAAAGAAGATACAAACAAAGCCACATTACTCTTTATTCATCAAAACTTCCTCCTTAGTCTACTTAGTATTGTTTGCTCAATAAATGGTTAAAGATCAAAATACAGCTACTATGAAAGGTTTTGAAACATTGTTGGATAAGGTATAATCCTCCTGGAATACAGCGTCATTGGATTGAAAAAACACAGGTTGTTCAAAGGGGAAGAAAAATGACTTGTTTGATTTTCATTGCCTTCTATTTCAGCTAGCATTTTGTTTATCAACATAAATAACATTTAATTAATATTAGTGCATAGTTTACTTGAACTACACACTCTTAATGCCCGACTTTTAGCTTAACTGATGATGAGAAGAAATGTTCTCGAAACCGGTTCTATATATTATGACAAGTAAATGAAACATTAAGAGTGTGTAGTTCTACTAAATCATACAATATTTATATGATTGGCTTCAATGTGCAAGTTCCAATTAACATTTTAATAAATAACATTGTTATTTAATTGAAAACATTTTATGATACAGTCGAACTACACACTCTTATGCTTCACTTACTTGTCATTATTGTAGACCGGTTTCGAGAACAGTTTGCTCTCATCATCAGTTCAAATCTCCGACTCGAGTTTAACATTTTTAGTTACATTGTTATTATAGATTTAAATAGCAGGATTTTTACATTGAAATGTAGTATAATATAACAAATTATTTATGAGGAATTCACTCAAATTTCGCTAGTTTTGTTCCACTTAGACATGTTTGTAAGGCTGCTGCCTTCATCATCAGCAGGGCTCCACATTAATAATTTGTGATATTAACATTGATATTGCTCACACTCTGTGTTAAGTAAACTTCATTCATATCACGGTTACATGCATCATACATAGATGATCAATGAGGCACAATGTTTGTGCTGACAGCTAAGTGGTGTAATTTTGTTCCACATGTGGTGATGTAGCAACAGCAAGATGGATATCATAATGGATATTGTGGTAGACAAATATGTTATTTACTTGGGAGAGGATTTCAGCAATACCCATGATGAAACATCAGAACTGGAGGGGGTCAACCATTGCAGAGCTCAAATGATGGATTACTGGACAGCATATAATGTGAGTACTACTAACTTTACATTAAAATAAGTTACTTGTTCTATAATTATTTGAAATTGAAGCACAAATACTGATTTTGGTTTCATTGTGTAATATGATGATGATCACAGCAATGCTCACTGAATTTTTGCTGTTGCTACAGCTGATGTGGGCCACATATTTAATTTTATTCCTTCATTGGATCGGTATAGGGATCCATGTGACAAAGTAACTTTATAGCACTTCCCCCAACTCTCTATTCCATACATAAAATGTAAATTGGAAGTTACTCAGTGAAGCTATTCATATTAATTGATATCATTGTATGATTCAGTTGAACTACACACTCTTAAAGCTTTACTTACTTTTCATAAATGTATGGAATCAGTTTCTAGAACATGTTCCCATCTTCAGCCAGGCTAAAGTTCAACTGAACTTTACATATCATTTATCATTATCTATTTTATACATTTAAAAAATCACAAGAAATTTCCATTAGCACAGGAAGGACGATGATGAATGATAGCAATGATGCATCCAAAGTTCATGCAACACATTATCATGAACTAGGTGGGAGATTACTTCTCATTGCCAGGTTAACCATTTACCCTTGCTTTATCATAACATTAGCATATGTGACTTATTACTGCATTTGCTTTCATTCAAATTTCTCAGTGGAGAAAACAAAGAAAGTCTTCAGTTTGTTCATTAACACAGTTTGCTATTCCATAATTGTAAGTTTGCATGATTCCAAAGCTTTTATTCACATGCTTTTTCATATTCCTGTTGTGTTAGGGCTCTCCACCTGCTCATAAAGTCATGCCTGTGGTACAAACTGTTTTAACCAATCAGACCAACAGAATGCGGATTATAACTCAGTTGGTTTACAGTCCTGGCAAGGTAAGGAGGAACAGAGATTAGGATTCATGGCAGTCTTTAATGATCTTTGATCTTGTTTATATTCAGATAGTGCCCTCAGTTGTCTGGCTGTTCAAGCGAATATAGATGCTCCAATTACTGCAATCCATACATATATTCTCCTCACACATCCTTGAAGGACACACTTCCATCCTTAACACTGGCTAAATTCCCTAGGGAATACCATGCCCACATTCTGGTCTATGCTTCATGTACACCAGTACCAGCATTTTCTGCCACTTTTGACCCAACAATAAAACATACAAAACATACAATGTCTTTTGACTGGCATTGATTATCTTTACCTCAAAAAAGCTATTTAAGAAGCAGGATGACTTCATATAACCCCCCCTCTATCTGTACTACCAGTCTTAAATTTATCACATTGAAAAAATTGTATGGTTCTTTGAATATCCATCAACATGGGTGGTTCAGTTAAGGCACGAACTCATGAATGGAAGTACCCTAAGATTACACCTAATATGCTTTCTTCCCAAATAATATTACTTTCTCAGTTTATCATTTAAATCTCAGGTTATCATCAATGTTCACTGTCTGGGATGCCTCAATAATCAAAATGTGCATTGAACACCATTAAAAAAAAATTGGATATCTTTAGATTTCCAGCTGTTGCCAGTCTGTAATCTAACTCCCAAAGATATAGTGTATGTATAAATTTAGCATTGTTTCTTTTTCACCTGTAGGCATACTGTTAATTCTACCAGTTTAGCTAAGCAGGCTAACCTCTGCTCTTGTCCAGGTCCTTAACAGCCATCATTTTTGTCATACTAAGCCCCATAACTAATTATGAGTCTTATTACAGTGGCATATATCCAATACACACTCCTGGGATTCAGTCCTCAGTTTTTTCCACAATTCCTTCTAAACTTATTAGAACATTCTTGGCTATACATTATAAACCTTTTATGTGAGAGGTCCACATTAGCTTAGTATCTAGAATTACTCTCAGATACTTCACTAAACCCTTCAACCAATATCATTTCATTAAAAAGCTTAAGCTCCCCTTACAGTCTGAAGTTTTTTCTTGTAAATGGTGCCATCATAGTCTTCTTAGTGTTATTTTGGACTCCATTTTTTGTACAATGTCATAAGCAAATTGTAATTTAAAATTGAAATGCAGCATTTGGAATACCATTCACCATCAGTCTTTTATCCAATAGCATGAATCTGTCAGCACAAATTACCAAAATTAATAAATATGTCCCTCCTGCTCACACTAATGAAAGTTTACTGCTATTTCATGATATAGCCCTAATCACTTTCATCAGAAAAACATTCCATAACCTAATCCTTGTTCAGGTCTTTATGTGATCAACACTTCTTTTTAATTGCTCAGTTGTCCCAATTCACTGATTCTGAGATACATCCATTGCATTTAGGAGTTCAATACCTCAGCTACATATTTACGATCTATTGGTCTCATATCCTTCTTTAGCAAGACATTAGAATAACTGGCAGACAATATACAGAAGACATAAGTTTTGAACCTTTTACATTGGAACCAGCATGTGTGTCAATCTGGAAAACCATATGAAAGAGCTCATCAACTGTAAATAATAATTAATCTGCCGTCTAACACACTCTTATACTTCACTTACTTTTAAATACGGTGGGACCAGTTTTGAAGAGACATCCTCTCCTTCTTCAACCAACTTGATGACTTCATCAACTTCAACTTCAACTTCAACCAACTTCATCAAATGTTCACCAATGCATTGTATTTTAAAGGCATACTTCTGAATATCTAAGGAGTTTTTAGTAGATAATCTTTGAATTCGTGACTATTGCAGCAAAAAGAAACCAGTCATCAAGGCCACATAATGCATGTGCAGATAAAAGCTTGTAGTTAATTTGAGGGATGCTTTGTCAGTGAACAAAAACTCATAATTTTGACATTCCGGAAGCTGACAATATTTTGTACAAGTTCATAAACAGACCACCAGATTCACCACAATTGCCTACCTTTTCAAACCTAATATAATGCATCATGCACCAGTGGTTTAACAGTTGACAATGTGAGGAAAGGTCTCACGAAACATGCCCTGAATTTTTCAAATTTTGAGAATGAAACTTTAGGAGTTTTAATCTTGTATCAATATTTAAAATGTTTTTAACTGAGACTGCTTCCATGTTCATTGGAAGTGCAGCTACAGAAATGTTTTTAACATATTAAAATATTTTATCTACAGGAGATTGCTTTAGATTGTATATCTAAATATTGATTCCACACTGCAATTCTGTCTGTGAGCATTAGATAAACTGCAAAATTACTTATGTGGAGAAATAACCAATATGTTTGGAAACAAGATTTATAACATATGTCAAAATATATTTTGACAATGCAAATTTCATGACAAATGGTTAACATTTTCAACATAATTTTTAAAGTAGTACACACTCATAGGCACCTTCACAGTTTAAATTGCTAAATTATTGTACTAATTTAGCCCTGTCCGTTCATCTACAGAGTGAATCTGAACTCCATCAACAAACCTTCACATGTTGTTCGGGGATATTTTCTCAGCATATTGATATAAGGAACCTATGGTCTCCTGTGGCTCATTACCAGGTAATTTCATTGCTTTCGTTTTGTTTACCTCAACTACCTTTGTATATGTTTACTCGGAATAAGACTGTTTCCAAACAAATCACAACCTTTGACTGCTATAGTAGAGCATAGTAGTGCATGTTTTCAATGAAGTTAGCCACCAGGCTTGAACTCTTGCTAAGTTCTGTCTCAGCGTTTGTTTCCTACAGTACTTTAATTTTCCGTTCGTTGTTAGTGATACAATAGGGATAACTTTACTTATGCAGAATTAGTTGATATATGCCTCATCTATGGTTTCACTCAATGTAATGGAAGAGCAGTACAACAATACTATGCAGAACTATTCCTGCAGCGACTATAACCTCATCACAGCACATTTGCAGCTGTACACAGCGACTGCGATAAACTGGGTCCTTCACAGTTAGTATGCAAGATACTGGCCGTGAAAGGAATGTCAGAATGCCCAATCTGAATAGGATGTTTTAAATGCAGTGTGTGACAATCCTGTAAGCAGTAGCTGTTATATTGCACACAAGGTGAATGTAAGCTGTACCTATTTAGAGGGTCTTACATGCACAGCCAATGCACCTGTACCATCCACAGAGGGTCCAGGCATTGCAACCAGCAGACTTTCCACATAGGGTGCAGTTTGCTAATTTGTTTTTAGAACGATCTGCAGACAACCAACATTTTCCTGCTATTACATTGTACACATATGAGGCAATGTTTACTAGAGAAAGCATGTTCGAACAGTTGGAATAGCTACATCTGAAAATAAGAAAATCCACATGCTGTGGTGAATCAAGACTACCAATAGGGATTCTATGTGAATGTATGGGCTGGTATCATTAACAATTCTGTGACTGGGCCTTATGTACTCCCTGACAGACTGAATGGAGTAGTCTACAAAAGGTTCCTTCAACATATCCTCCCACATTTTCTAAAAGATATGCCACTTATAATTTGCAGGCCTATGTGGTTTCAACATAATCGGGACCCAGCATATTTTGCAGTGAATGTCAGGGAATACCTTGATGAACAGTTTAAGCACAGATGGACCTGTGACCTGTTCCATGACCAACTTGATCACCTGATCTGACACCCATGGGTTTTTTCTTCTGGGGTTACATGAAAAGCCTAGTGCATGTGACTCCTGCACAAACTAATACGGGCCTGTTGTTAGGATTGTAGAAGTCACTGTTGATATACGCCAACATCCTGGGATGCAAGAGTGTGTGTGACAGTTCATGAAGTATTGCTGTGAAGTTTGTTGTAATCAAGGCGATTGACATTTTGAACATTTACTTTGTAACAGTGTAATTTGAGTTTTTTCATGTCATTTTGTGTAATGTTTGGTCATCTATCCTTAAAAATAAATAACTGCAATTGTCAGAAGGTGATGAGTAGTTGATTAATTGATGGCGGACCATAATGTAAAAATGTTCTACTGCAGTCAAATGTTGTTTGTTTGGAAACAATTATGTTCCCAATAAGCTGATACAATGGCAGTTCAGTTATTATAAAATGAAAACAATGTAATTACCCGGTAATGAGTCACTGGAGACCATGTGTTCCTTGTATCAAAACACTCAGAAAAGGTCCATGAACTTGTGAAAAGTTTGTTGGTAAAGTTTGGATTGAACTTATATAAATACTGATTTATCTTGTGTGTTCTTAATTAATCTATCTATGCTCTGTACTACTACAGTTATTATAGCAATCTTGTTTCATAGCATATATACATTAGCTTCAGCATCCCAGTGTAGAGGTAACAGCTACTTCTGTCCTGTGGAGCTGATAGGCATTCTAACAAAAGTTTTTTTGATATCTGTATTCAGCAGCCAGTATTGAAAGACGGGGAAAAAAAAAATAAATAAATAAATAAAAAAAAATAAATAATAATAAAAGTACAAGGTACCACAGCACTTTGCAGGAAAATGTTGGCTGCCAAAGTGTATTCACTTCCTCGGTGGTTCCTGTTGAACAAGACCAGAGCATAAATCTTGAAGATAACAGAATTTCATCTACTAACTAATTTAACTGTTTTAACATCATAAGCTTTACAAAGAAAATTTAATTTACTTGAGATTTCTCTGTGATAAGCTTCGCCATTTGATTATTTTGTTTGAAAATGTAAATTTTTACTTTCTCAGTTGGCAAGATGCTATTAAAAGAAACAATTTATTCTCACCTCTTGAAAGTACTGTACCAGCAACTCCAGAAGACGGATGAGTCCCTGTTGGTGACATCCTGCCAAGTCCGTCAACAATGTAACAGTCGATGGGTCCGTCTCTTGTAACTGGTGTCAGCATTCATCTTATCTCAAATTACCTTTTCGTCCCAGAAAGTATCTTTTTTTCCACAGTACACAAAATCACAATTTTTTATGGATCCTTTTCTTTATCTGAATGGTAAAATTTTTTCAAGGCCAAATTACTACTTATGGAAGATAGATGTCTCATCCATTTGGCACACTGCTTGGATAGGTAACTGGTTCATGTTTCATGAATGTTTCTGTAGGGAGTTTGGAAGATAGATAGGCACAGCAGATGCTTTGTATTGAGTATGTGCTATTAAATTGGATACCGTACCTATCCCATTCGCATGCCCAGCCTTCTGGTGCGGCCGCCTGCTCAAGTTGTGCGAGCTCTGCCCCCGTGTCACTCAGCCAGTTGGACAAATAAGGTCGTGAGAGAGCACCTGCATGCCAAGCTGACACCAGTGTCTGAAAATACACACATAATTACTGCAGATACATTCTAAGTTTATACAGCCTTCTTGTCTTTCCCAATATTCATATTAAAGTTATAGATGCAAACTTAAGAAATTCTGGTTTGTGCAAGAAGAAGACATTTTCCTATTAGCTCTGCTGGTAAATGAAGTAATTGTTCAACTGTATTTTCTTTTTGCTTTTGACTGGAAGTATGGCATATAAGTAGGCAAATAAATTTTGTATATGTAAGAGAGACTTACTGAATTATGTACATACTTGCAATGGTTTACCAATAGGTAAGAGCAATGCTTGTTGCCATCTGCAGGTATCATAAAGTGATACTGACCCCATCATACAACAGTTTCATTAGTTATTTCAAAAGATTTTATTTACTAAATATCTGAAACAGGATGATGAACCTGGCCACTGTATTTGTCATTTTTGGCACCTCTTTTAAAAAAAATCCATCTCATGCTGCAGTCTCTTGAATAATGCTTGCTTTTTGTTTCAGTTCTTCCAGGTTATGAGGATTTGTCTTAAATTTACCCCAGAGATAAAGTTGCAAGAGTTACATTGGGGAACCAAGAGGCCATAAATGAAGTTAGGTGGGGGGACCGATGGAACCATAAATCCCAATTTAACCCCTTGCAGCTTTTATTTCTGGGGTAAAAATTGTATATAAGATAAACCTACATATCCTGAATGAATTGAAACAATGTATCTGCCATAGCCAGGCATTACTCAATATAACAGGGAGTGATGCAGAGTTTTTAAAGAGGTGCCAAAAATGTATGGACAATGATAGTGGCCAATTTCAGTAACTTTTTTCATAAAGTTAGTATGTAAAACCTTTTAAAATAGTTAATGAAACTTATATGATTGTCAGTGCCACAATACTTGCAGATGGCAACAAGTGCTGCTCCTATCTATAGGAAGTAGATTCATAGTCCATTGGATTGCTCTGTATTCCATTAATACAAAAAAATATTTCTACTCAAAATAAGACTGCCTGAATAAAATGTATTTAGAGAATCTACTGTGCTTTGGTCAAGTTCAGTGGGATATATGGTATAGAAATTTGGGGGATAGAACAAAGGGTAAGAATGGATTTAGTATTGCAATCTTTCTGTACAACAATATTAGGCTTCTCACAAAACACTTTTAATGCAGGAATGTTATTGGAGTTCGGCTGGAGTGAGGGAGTTAATAATAGAAAAAACACTGAAATACCTATTCTGCATTTTATAGTTACCAGATATTTATATACTGAGAATTTGTTTAAAATATCAAGAAAGTAATTTGAATAATTAGTGGATAGTAAAGATCAGGGAACTTAATCAGAAATGGCCTTCGAGATTTGTGGGCGAGAAGTGGCAATTTTGTTAAGGAGTTTTGAGTGGAAATGAGAATAAATTTGTTACACTTGAAATTTTTTTTTATAGTGTTTAATACCCGTTTTTACCACTGAGGCACCACAGGTGGTGGACATTGATGATACATGAGATGAAATGATATATTGGGAAAGGATTTTTTTAAGGAAGAAACATTCCAGGTCTAAGTTTAGGGTAACTCCCTGGCATTTGCAATTTATAAGGACTGAGGAAAAACCTGGAAAAAACCTCAGTCAGGAAGGGCATTCCTGGCAAGATTCGAGCCCCTGACCCCTCGCTCATGAGTCTGCACCTTAATGACCTCAGCTACACATGGCAGTTACTTGCAGATCAAGGAAAGAAGTTTCAGTTTTATAGGAAGCAGATATCGTGCTTTCACAGAAAACTGTATATAGAGATGTGTGGGAAAAACAAAAGGGAAGGAATTATATGGCTTTGCCTATGAGTGTAGGATTTCAAGGGGCAGTACAGGGATGGGTTTGTCATATTTGTGCAGAACATGAAGACACAATATATATGTGCAGATTGTGAACAGAGCTACATAGGCAAAACAAAGAGAAATTTGGAGGAAAGAACATTTTAGGAATATTCGGTTTAAGCAAGTGGATAAATCAGCAGTAGCAGCTCACTTCTGGACCAAAAATCATGAAATAAAACCGGGAATTAAACTATTGAAACATCTTCACAACCCATTGAGTTATCCACTTGGGAAAAAATTTTCATATTAAAAAATAGAGAAAACCAAATGAATTTCAAGTTTCCTCCTATGGATGAACTCACCAACTTGCTACTTCAACCAACAGAGGCCACCACAGGAACATCCGGTTGTCTAGCCATCGTTTCAAGTAACAGTGGTCCAGAAGATGGGAGAGATTCTCCTGAAACGCATCTTACTTTCATGTAAGTAAGTGGAGTTTAGTGTAAAAAATGAATGAATACCTAAGATTAGGAAATATATATTTTGTTTGAGTGTAAAGGGACTAACAAGTGGAGAATTAATCTGAGGGGAAAGAAACGATTGAAGAGGAATAAAGTAAAAATGTTAAGGAAAACCTTAAAGGACAAAGGACACATAAAGATTCTTGGAAAATTCTTAGCAAGTCAAAGTTAAGCGGAAGAGGAAATCTGAGAAGAAATAAATAATATAAGAATAAGTATGGAAGGGAGCAGTAAGATAGTTTCTAAGTTGAGATTGATGGTAGAAGTTTGGAAGGAGAAGAAATCCTATCTATTCCACTAGAGTTTCCAGTAGGTAACAAGTATTAGATCATGGAATAGGGTTTATGGAAATTTAATAATAATTTAATTGTCAAAAGATTTTTTACTTGTTTGATATACTGGGATATACTATGACAAAAATGATTGGGGTCAGAATGCACAGACATTCTTTATTTTTTTATAATCTACTTCATACTTAAATAAAAAAATATTAATAAATAAGACTGTAAGACTAAAGTATTTAAGTTTTCAAACAAAGTAACCTTACATTTTTTTTCTAAATGGTTCTTAAGTAAAAAAAAAAAAAAGAAAGAAAGAAAGAAAAGAAAAAGAAAAAAAAAGAGGAACATATTTTGGTTAATCTTCAGAATTCAAAGTAATTGGGTCTCTATTTTGTTTTTCCTTGCACATGGACTGGGTTTGAAGCTGGTAGGTGACAAATGTACACACCAACTGTTAAGGATGTGCATTGCTACCGTTAAGGCCAATTAGTGCATATTTAGGTTCAGAACAGTGACAAGTTACTGTGTTATGATGTTTCATTTCTTTGTTTGCCTTGTTTCAAAGATAATATACAGAGTCATTTTCATTTGCTGTATCTTTTTAAGAAATTAACCAGCTGCTCAGTGTTGTGCAAAAATCAAGAATATTTTCCAGGGGTTAATCCTGGAATCTTAAGTTGAAGATCTATAGCTCGTAAATTGGTGCTTAAATTCAAAACAACAGGACGAGTGCTGGACAAGAAAATTAGACAAAGGCATCATCTGTTAAATCTTTTGCAATTTTAGACAACAAGCAAGCAAGGATCATCCATATATCAGCACATTCTAAAAACTGCTAAAATTTCATCCATACAAGGTTTCAATTTTACAACCCACTGCTCAATGGAGGAGAAAAATGTAAGTATGCTTTCAGTGCTTTGCTGATCATTTGATGTGTGTGGGCAGCTAGCAGTCCATCCTTGTGCAGCAAAAAACAAAACAAAGACCAGCATATATACCTTAGGTTTCATGCCTAATCTTCTGCTATACTTAGCATTCTCAGTCAGTTCTTTGCATCTGAAGTAAGCTATATACACACATAGTAAGACATTAATTATCCAAAATAATTGGGATCAGCAATAGTACAGATGTTTGATTATTCAGATAACCAAACCTAGATACCAAGAGAGCATTTAGAAATTTTTGTAAGAAAATTTAATTTTACTATTAAAATGTATACAAAATAATTAAAAGAAATTGTATAGTACCTAATTTTGTGAAATCTGAAGAGCACCTAATTTGATGCTAAACTTTAAGGCCTTTTTGCACAGCAATGGGCCTGATATCAGTTCTCCTTTCAAACCCTTCACACAAACTAAGTATACTGCCTGATCTAGAGTGATATCATTTTCTTCCTTCATTGTTTATCTTTTTTTTTTAAACAATCCTTGGAATTAAAATTTAGATGCAAACTGTAAAATGTTTTGCTAATTTAATGATTCTACTATATTATACACTCATGCTAGAGGAGACTTGCTTTCTCTTGTCACAAGCTTGTTCAAAATCTCTAACTTTGTCTCTATTGCAAACACATTATGATTACTAATTAAAATGTTAATTGGAACTTGCACAGTGAAGCCAATCATATAATTGATTTTATTGTATGATTTAGTTGAACAACAAACACACTCTTAATGCTTCACTTACTTGTCATAAAATATAGAACCTGTTTTGAGAACATTTCGTTCTCATCATCAGCTTGACTAAAATTCAACTGTCGGATAACTCGTTAAGCTTTGGGAATGTGTATTCAGCTCTGGTGGTGGCGTGATAAACTTGTAGTTTATGTTTTCATTCCTGGTAGTGTCAAAGTTAATTAGACTGTCTTTGTATTTGTAGATGTAGATTTTTCTCTCAAGTTGCTAGTTCTGTAGATCCTTATACTGATTTTAATAATTTTGCTTTTTTCACTATGTCATGAAATTCTGTCCAAAAATGATATGTTACTGCTTATTTCCCTATTTGCTAGTACTTTATGTTCTTGAAATGTTCCTTTAACTGTGTGCCTATGTTTCTCTTTGTTTTTCCAATGTAGAATTTTTCACATTCTGCACAATTTATTTTGTATATACCTGCTTTTTTCTCTTGTGGAATACTGTCATTAACATTGTTTATCAGTAAGTTTTTAACATTAAATCTGTTAACCGGTGTCAGCCTGATATTAAACTCTTTAAGAATATCCTGAAATTTTTTGTAGCCCATGGATGATATATGATTTTTTTTTTAAAATTAGCTTCTTGCTGAAAGTGTTATGGTTTTTTTGATATGCTTTGTCTCTTGAATTTCTGTACCTTTTGGTGTACTAGTTCATTTTTAAAACCATTTTAACTGCTCTTTCTTCTATTTGTTTGTATTCATTGAAATATTCTTCTTTGCTAATTTGTAGGTTAACTAGCTGGTGTGTTAAACTGTTGATAAGTGCAACTTTGAGCACTGTAAGATTAAAACTGTCAGCTTTGATGTGATTTTCTGCAAGTGTATTCTTTCTATATATTCCAAATTCCAGATTTCCTTGATGTTTCATTATTTTAATATCAAGAATGGCAACATGTTATCTGTTTCTGTTTCATATGTAAACGATATGTTTCTATCTTATATATTTAAAAGTTTTAAAGCATCATCAATGAGTTTTTAATAATTATGGCAACTTTGACAAAAAAATAAGTCATTTCTTGATCACAAAATTCTTTTAAATTCTATTCATTGCAGCATCTGTTCACAAGGTAACTGCAAGGCTGTGCAGCCACTGCAGCAGTTGTGTTATATGGCATGCACCAAAGATGTTATCTAGTATGTGCATTCTGTTAGCCCTGTGGTAGTGTGCACAGTAATTTCATGGTTAAGAGCAGAGGTTCGCCTCTAGCATGAAGCACTTCTTTTTAATAAACCTTTGTAACATATTATGACAAATTAATTTAATATTGTTTCCCATATACAGCAAGCTTTAACATTAACATATTGTTTATATAAGAATATTATAATATTTCCTTCAGCATTTGTTCTTTCTATATGCAATATGCTGCACATACATTCCCTTCACATTCATGAAGGACAAAAGATGGCTTATGGGATGTTGTAGCCTCTCGTCTACACTACTGTAGAAATCTGACATCATCTATGCCCTGAAGATTGAGGGCAGTTATACATGCTTAGGGTCCATACATGATATCAATTTGTATTTATTTCTATGTTTTTCAATCTAAAAGATAACTTTTTCAGTTCATGTATTTATTTAGTTATTTGTAAAGAATATTTAGTTTGTGATTACGTTTTTGTGTGTGAATAGGTAATGTCATAAAACTCAAATGATATGTTAAAATATAATAAGATATTAAGAAGGCAATATAATGTTCTAGATATACATTTATAAAATCAAAAATAAAAAAAATATATGTCGGATTTAAGTCCAAGCTTACACAAAAGAGCAATGCCTTTTAAACTACTCTGCTACTGCTACTATACCCTAAAGTTCTATTTCCTGATGCTTATGATTGTGACCATTATGTTTATAGGCAAAGTGCCCACTCCAGAGTGCACTCACATGCACTTGTGAATATAGCATTTATGAGCATCCTCAATGTTTTCCAATTGACACATAGAATCTGGCAATCACTTATTTTTTTCTCAAAGGGTGTGCATATTTATAATGGACAAAAAGTTTAAATGGAAAAAAATATAGGTTTAGATATTTTTTGTGTTCGATAATTGACTCCTGCAATTTTTTCTGTGTTATATGTTTAATATGCAAAGGGACCCAAAAAATGTATACCCTCTTTAATAGCAATTATCTTTACTTAATTGTTTTAAATGAGAATTGAATTGTGGTATCAATGTTGCATTATGTCATCTCTTAAGATGTCAGTAGTGGCTGCCATAACATGTGACCATGATGAGAATCAACAAAAAATAAACAAAACAAAAAATGGTACATATACACCTTACTTTCTTGCAGTATTAGATCATTTCGAAATGGTATTGAAAATTCAAGAAAAAGAGCGAGTGGGAGTGTGTGTGTTTGCATCCATGTACATATGAGACAGGAGTTAAAAGATCAAGCATTTAGCTTATTTTTAAGAGAGCACATTGGAAAGCTTATTTCCCAAAATTGTTACATGCCTTGAATGATTCAGTTGCAATAATGCAATACTATCAGAGGTTTCAATGCGATACATGAAGATGAGGATTCTGAGTAAAATGGTTTAGTCTAATGAGGCACAGTTAAACTAAATGGTACGGTAAATCATCATAATTCTATTTATTGGGTTTCAAGAAATCCTCACATTCACACTGAAAAAGCACTCAATTTACCAAGGCTCAAAGTCTGATGTGATCCATGGATATTGAACCATTCTTTTTTTGAACGTACAGTGTATCTTGAAATGCTGGAATCATTCATTATACAAGCGATTTGTATTTCATGTGAGTAAACAAATTCTACCTGCAGCAAGATGGCACGACACTACGACAGAGACATGAGGTTATCTTGCTTGTATCCAGCCAGGATGTTAGATAGGACATGGAAGTGCTTTTGTATTGTCTGCTCATTCCCCTGACTTAACATCCCTGGACTTTTATCTGTGGGGAACTTTAAAAGATATGGCATACTATAGGAAATCAGCTACAGTAGTGCACTCCAGGAAGAAACTCAGATGTTTTGTAGAACAACCCTATGTATGCTATAAGCAATGTTGTTCTTCAGTAGTTTACCAAAACCACACAAGTCTGGATGCCAATGATGAACATTTTGAGCATCTTATGTGACTGCAAAAGTCAAATCTGACTTAATGCTCCCTTTTGATGATAGAGCTTTAAAGCAGATGTTTTTCATGTTGAAATGTGTGGTTCTCTTTGAGGTTTTCCATATTTCAATTTATTTATTCTTTTTCTCCTACAGTTTATCTTTCCCATATTTGCACTATGCCACAAAATATTCTCAGGATAAATCATAGAGGGAAGAAATGTTTAGACCACACAAGTATAGAAAAGGATAAATGGATAATACAAGAAATAACAAATAGATTGATTCATCACTGCTTTGAGTAATGGATCAATTTCTAGTGGTAGAAAAAATAGTGCCTCAGAGAAGGGAGAAATAACAACCAGCACAGGTAAGCTGGTTATTTTAAAAATTTTGGAGACCTATAGAAAAATGTTATCCTCATGTTGGTGACTGTCTCAGTGCAGAAGAAAATAGGAAAAAAAAAAAAAGAAAAAAAAATGGAAGTAGACAAATTTGGGATTCAAAATAATTATACAAATTTTCTAAGAAATTAATTCAATTTTACACATTTTATAGCTTACTGAATTTCCTGTTAACTACATTTTACAAAACTCCATCTTTCAAAATCAATAAAACTTCAGCAATTAAAGAAATAAAAAGTTATAATGTAAAAAAATTAATGAAAGAAAAAGAACTGTACCTTTAACATGTTTCCATTGAGTCAACTGATTTTCTGCAATTTGCTGGATGATACAGATCATTTAAAGATTGTATCCTGAATACAATGCACGCTCCTGCTTCATCACATGACAACTGCCGAAACTCTTCTAAAGATAAACTTCAATTCAAATAAAGCTTACTTATAATTATTGTGAAGGACTCCTATAGAATTCTCTAGCTTTTTAGTTAATTTCTGAAATTAATTTCTAAAAATAGTTTACAAGGTTGGCAATTTGGAATGTGATATGATAAAATGATTTCACTGTTAGTGCTGCAAATGTCATGAAAACTACCGACTCCGAACAAATGCAGAAATGAATTTTAAGGAACTCAGTTGATAAGAAATACATATACATTAATAAAGTCTCCTACAAAGCCTAAATATGAAGGAAAAAACAACTCTCACCTTTAAGAGAATATCATAGCTTCCTGATTATGGTATTGGCAAATTACTCTATGCACTAACTAATACACTGTCTTGTTGCAATCGTCTTCCTCAGATACAGAACTGAGATAAAATTAAAAATAGAAAAACTTTCAAGACTTAAAACTTCAAAATAAAGACTCCTTATAGGTGCCTTCATATTTTTATGCACATTAGCCTTGAAAAAGTACAAGAAAATTTCTATGTATATTGAGTCAAAATTATGTTACCACTTATATGGGCATGATTATTTAAATTTTATTCTCTTTCAAACTAAATAAAGCTCTTATTATCTACTTAATAGCTATTTGTTCTATAATAGTTATCAGATAGATAATTTGAATGTGTTTCTGATGCAAAAGCTAACCTTTCAATAACTATCTGTTTGATAGCAGTATTCAGTTTTCTCCAATGGATCACAAAATGCCCTTTTTATCAGACAGTACCCAGAACATATAAACATAGCATGTGCAAATAAGAAATTTGTTAAATTTTCTCTGCTCAAAATGAGCATGCAGGAAAGAATTATTAAAAATTGTATAATTGTGGTCAGCAAGCTACAATGTTGCAATATTTCTAATTTTGCATTATTGCATTCACAAATTTATACAAGTTACATATTAATAATAATAGTGTAAACTGCAATATAATAATTAATTGGTACTAATCCAGTAAGATATAAGAGTGTAAAAGAGTCTTACATACTGTATTAAAACATAAGCTGTGAATTTAATGTTATAAATAATAAATGACAGAAATGATATCTGATCAGGGCATGTCATTCTTTCAAGAAGTCCTCAGTTGTATAGAAACAGTGATTGCATAAACATGCTAATACTGCTGATTTGAACTCAGTTTATTTAAAGCTTTAATTAAGGGTAGCTTTTTTATTGAACAGTCTAACAGTCACTTGAATAAGTCTTTTTTGATACACTTTAGTGTTAGTTCTGGTTACACGAATCTCTGATCCAGATCTTATTTTGTATTGATGGAATATCTCATTTGCAGTAAAGCACTATGTCCTAGCAATAAGATTATTTTTTATATAAATTAAAGATGGAAAAATAATATATGGTAGGGTGAGAATTTTGAGCCTTTTAAAGAATTGTTTACAGGATGTTCTATGGTTTGCATTACCATTATTCTCAATACTCTCTTTTGCATAACAAACAGTTTTTACATGTGTGGGAATTTTCCTAAGTAAAATGCTATATTTTACCGGTTAATAAATGTAAGCAAAATGTGTATTTCTAAGTATCTCTATATTTACATTGTTTTGCAGACGTCTGAAGGAGTAACAAAAGATGCTAATTTGTTTAACAAATATTCTATATGTCTGTCCCATTTGAGGTTTCTGTCAAACCATATAGCAAAAAATGTATCCTCATTTGTGTCTGCATTAAAAGTTATGTTGGTTCCTGTTCATTTTTTCCTTGTCTGAGATGAAAATAAACTCTATCCATATTAACTAAAAGATTTTGTTCAATCAACTAAAACATTCAGTTAGAAATTTTGTAACTAGTGGTTATAGGTTTTAATGTTCTTTTTTGCTTTCAACTGTTATACAGGGAGTGCCCTTAATAGAGAAAGAGCTAATATTTGGGCATATAACTATATACCATATTAAAATGTCAAGCTCAGAATTACTTAAAATTTGCTCAATTGTGGAAGAACTGCTATTGGAAATTTATATTGGAAAGTTTACTACAGCAGTTATATCCAAACTAGAGGTTAATATGGAATATGGAATGGTATTATTTGGGCATATAACCATATACCATATTAAAATGTCAAGCTTAGAATTACTTAAAATTTGCTCAATTGTAGAACTGCTATTGGAAATTTATATTGGAAAGTTTACTACAGCAGTTATATCCAAACTAGAGGTTATGGACATTAAATCAGATATTTTCTTAGAATTTTCACTAAAGTCAACTTGAAATCGCCATATAAAATTATAGTTTTGTCATTTATGTTTACCTTATTAAGAGCATGCACCAATCTGCTTAAAAAGTGATAAATTACTATTAGAACTGTGTGTGTGTATTACACAGGATGAAAGAAGCGGCAACATTTTCTGCAGAATCCACCCATCATTTTGCACAACAATGCTCGGGCGCATACAGCGCAAACTGCGGCTGATTTGCTCGGTCGATGGGGCTGGGAAGTACTGTATCATCCACCATACTCCCTGGACTTAAGTCCTTGTGACTTTGATTTGATTCCGAAAATGAAGGAACCACTTTGTGGCATTCGCTTCAGAAGTGTTCCAGAGATTCGACAGGCAGTAGATCGTTCCATCTGCACCATCAAGAGAACAAACTCTGCTAAAGGTACACTATGACTTCCACATCACTGGCAACGGGTTATATACAATGTTGGTGACTATATTAAAGGCCAGCAAAGGTTGCTAACATGTAACTCTTTTGTATCGGTTGTAAATAAATAGTTGCCACTATTTAAGTTCCAACCCTTGTACAAGAAATTCACATTCTTCCACACTAAAAATTCCAGATTTTTAAAGATGCCAATATTGTTTTGCCTCCAGTGAACAAATGCAGGAACAAAGAACCAATACAAAAGACAAAATGTTGGCAGGAAAACTGTCAGGCATTTACAAAATTAGTTGCAAAGCTTGCAATATGAAATATATAGGCAAAACAATAAGAAACATTACCTATGGTTTAAGGAGCACATGAGAAATGTAATACATGGATAAAATCAGCGGTAGCATACCATTTCTGACAAAAAAAAAAAAAAATACAGATTCCAAAATGAACCTAAACTCTTAAAAGCTCTTCAAAAACCTAGAATTAGCTGTGAAAAACATATTCATATACAAAAACAAGGAAAATTAGTTAATTTTGATCTTCCAAACAACAGTAATTCATAACTAAGTTTTTAAAATCAAGAGTGACATCTTAATGCCACAGTGTGAATTGACAGTGGAACTGTGCTGAAGAAGGCAACGGCCTTTGAAACATGTCCAAGTATGTGGAACAAAATTATTGAAATTTGAGTGATTTCCTCATAAATAATATGTTATATTATACTATATTTCATTGTGAAAATCCCTGCTATTGAAATCTATTTCTAAGTAAATTTATGCACATTAAAATTGTCACCTTATCACAACTTGAAAACTACCACAAGTATAAAACCTTAAACACAGTAACAACTGGTTCAAACATGAGATAGCCATCACTGTCTAGACCCGATCATTTCATCATCTTTCTCTGATGATAATAAAGATGACAATGATGCAGTATTCACTGAATAAAGAGCAAGAAGTTTTAAATAAAAAATACATTTTAAATTACACAAAGATCAGATTTTGAGGAAAATGTTTAAAATGTGATGTTAACCAACCTGAAGATTCAGAATTGGGAAACCTGAACTTTTTCAAGATTCTTGCATGAATTTTAACACTCATGGAGAAAGTATTAAAAAAGAACTGTATAATTTTCAAAATGGATTTATCTCACTGCTTTATTATTAACATTTAAATACACGTGCACTACTAGTTAACTACCTTATAGTTAAATCAAGGCTTATGAAAGAAATAGATTATGTATTTTTTCATGATAAATTATCAAAATATGTTTCATAACTGCTATATGACTTTTTAGAAACGCTTATTGAAGCAATAAGGTTATCAAATACATATCTGACATATTAATTAATATTTAACATTTCAGAAACCAGGTCTAAATATGACGGCAAATTTTTTTTCTTGAATGAATGAATAAATGAATGAATGTATTTCCACAACCAACATTACAATTAAATTTACATAAAATATCTACAAATTAATCATACATTTTTACAATAATTCATTACAATTATTACTTTTGCTAACTTGCTTGTTAACATCTGGTCCCAATGCACACAGCTCCAGGCTATTAGTGCATTGTGACTATTATACTTCTAGGGTTACATTTCTTTCTACATTTCCTTCTATCATCCTCTTCGTCATTCTTATCCATTTCTCTCTAACTTTATCTAAATAGTTCGTCATTTTTATATTCTTCTCTTCTTTTATAGTCAAAATCTTCCTAATTAAAGTTTTGCCATTTTTTATTCCAAACCGTTTTTCTTTATAACTCTGTTTGATTACATATAACAAACAATAAAAATCTCTATTGTTTTCTCCACACATTAAACAATTTCCTATTTCTTTATCATATCCTAATCCTTTTAAATTACTCCAGTTCTAGCCCAAGCAAACCCTTCTCTACCTGTCTTATCACTTGTTCTATATATTTTTCCCTTCCACATACTATTTTATTCCCCTTACAATCTGAATGAACTCTTTTCATCCAACTACTAAATGTTTCTTGTCATTCAATATCTTCCAATCTTAGATTTATTTCTTTCAAAATTCTCTGTTTTGGTATTCTCTATTTATCCATAGTTTTCCTAAGTCTATCTGTTGTAAAATTTCCAGCACTTTGAAATACCAAGATTCTTTCTTTTTACATTTCTCCTGTATACTAAAACATTCTTTAATGTCACTCTCTTCTAATGTGGTAATTCTGAATAAATATTTCATAATTCTTGTGATTATTTTTTTCTTAGTGGAAAATCTATCTAATTCCACTGTGCTATACCATTTGGGGATGCTGTTGGTAAACCTAAATCACGCAAAATTGTACTTACGAAGCTGTAGACAATGGAATGGTAATATATCCTACATTAATGTGTTCAAGTTGTTACCACTAACTCCGCTTACTTTTTAAAGCTTTCATCGGTTGCTGCTGACTGAATGCTGTTGTTTGAAACAATGGATGGACACCTGTTCGTTCCTGTGGTGGTATCTGGTGGTTCTAGTAGAAACTTGCCAAGTTCATCCAACGGCAGAAAATCAAAATTCATTAAGTTCTTCTTATTTTTTAAAATGAAAATTCTCTCCCAAGTGGATAGTTCTATTGGATTGTGAAGTTGTTTCAGTAATTTAATTTCTAGTTTTATCTCATGATTTTTGTTCCAAAAATGAGTTGCTATTGCTGATTTGTCTACCTGTTTCAATCTAATGTTCCTAAAGTGTTTTTTTCTTTGAATTTCTAAATTTCTTTTCGTTTTCCCAACGTAGCTCTGCTCACAATCTGCACATTTAATCTCATATATTCCTGATTTTTGCTCTGTAGGGGTGGTATCTTTCATTATGCAATGTACTAAATTTTTTATATTATATTTGTTCTTTGGGGCTAACATTATTCCATGTTCTTTGAATATCTTCCTAAATTTGTTGTGGTACGTTGGGTGGTATGTGAAACTTTTGAATTTATATCTTTCTTCGGTAAGGACGAGGTCGGGGCTGTAGGGTGGATGGTCGAAGATCTCCCATCCAAACTCAACACATTTCGTGTGGCGTTGGCTGTATGGGGTCTTGCATTGTCATGCAATAGTGTAATGTGCCTGTTGTCAACATCCCACGTCTCTTGTTTTGGATTGCTCTTCTCAGTTTATGCAATGTCTGACAATACCGATCAGCATTTACGGTCTCCCCTCGCGGTAACGACTCTGATAAGAGTACACCACGTCGATCGCAGAAGACAGTGCACATGATTTTTTTGAGAGATTGTCTGCTTGAAAGGTCACCCTTCTCTGCGTACCGCTGTAGGAATATCAATGCTATGGCCAGACGTTTGGTTTTGTGTTCATCTGTCAGTTGCTAGCCACCCATCATGCACACACTTTTTTAAAACCAAGCTACCGGGAAACAATTTCGTGCACAAGCGAGAGAGACATCGGGGGAATTGACAAGAGAGTTCTGAAATTGTGAAGAACCGGTTCTGCTCAATTGCTTGCCGCACACTTTCCAACATTTCTGCCGTCACCAGGGACGGTCGGCCCCTACGGTCGTCGTCGTGAATATTGGTTCGTCCTTCAGTGAATTGCCTGCACCATCGTCTTATCATACTGTCGCACATAATGTCGTGTCCATACTCTTGACACAATTGGCGGTGGATCTCTGCTGGACTTTGCTTTTGACCGTGCAAAAATCGGATGACTGCACGAACCTCGCAGTTGGCAGGAGACAATATCAGAGCAGCCATTTTCTCCTAGCACAGCGCGGTAACCACGGCCGTCGTAAGGCTGAAACTTTACTGCATTATTTCCACATACTTCCTCTCTTCTACTGCGCACGCGCATTCCTATTCGACTAATGGTGCCATCTCTAGACGCGATTGGGACTTACTTTCTGGATGCACCTCGTATTATCTCTTTAAAACCAAGATCTTTGATTTCTTTTCATTAATTTTCAATCCCCATTGTTTACAAAAAGAATTCACTACTTCAATTGTTCTTCTCAATCCTCCATTAGATATAGATGTGATTACTAAATAATCTGCAAAAAGCAACCCTGATATTTCCTTATTATTTATTACTGGTAGGTGTAACTTATCTCTTAGTTTCTTCCAAAATGTCATCAATACAGAGATTGGACTTAATTTACTAATTTGTCTTACTCCTGTTTTACTCTGCATATAATCAGTTACCTTATCACCTGAAAATTTGACAAAACAGGTTCTCACTATATATTTTTGTAATAGTTTTATAAACATCTACCTTACTCCTTTCTTTTTTAATTTTAACCATATTACTTCTCTATTTATATTATTAATTGCATTCTCAAAGTCTATATTTACCATATAAACTCTTCCTCTTTTCTTGCGTAAATATTTATCTAAACTATTATTAATTGCATTCTCAAAGTCTATATTTACCATATAAACTCTTCCTCTTTTCTTGCGTAAATATTTATCTAAACTGTCTTTATTATGAAAACATTATTAGCAGTTCTTCTCCTTGCTCTAAAACCTGTTTGGAAATCATAATTTTTTCTCTTTCACAACCCATTTTCTTAATCTATTGACTAGAATTCCATAAACACCTTACCTAAAATGGAAAGAAGACCTATACCTCTATAATTAGCTGGATTATTAACATCACCCTTCTTTTTATATATGGGCACTATCATGCTCCTCTACATCTTGAGTATTTCCCTTGTTTCCTGACTACAGCTTGTTTGAATATCTTTCAGTCACCATCAATGGTGAGGAATAAACTTCAAAGATGGTACACAAAGATCCTCCATGTTGTTAAACCACACGTACAATTCATGAAAAATGTGTACACAGAGGATTGTTGCAAATGAATGTATAGAAAATATTGGATAATATGCATATCATATGTGTTCAAGAAACAATCCTTAATAAACCAAAGAAGTCACCCACATACTATATTAAGAAGAAATGATTCCTGAGTCATGTCTTGACAGAATTCTTCATTTGAATTTGGTGATTAAAGTGTACCACACTGAAATTACACACATTTTCTGATGCTGGACAAATTGTCTCAGAAATTATACAAATGACCCCTTCTGTTATGTACCGTTTCTCAGATTAAGTCAAATTTCATATTAGTAATTAATAAATATAACTGCATATTGATTGATACACTGTGGGTAATTTTTATACACTTCACTTACATGCTTTTAAAAACAGGACATGTTTCAAGAACCGTCGTTCCCATCGTCAGCTGTTGACCCACTGTTCTGATTGGTCCTCTGCAGGTTATTGAATTTTTGTGTGGTGGTTTCTAGTGGTTGTGAGATTAATCTGGAGAGGTAGTCCTCTGGCGGAAGGTCAAAATTCATTGCTGTTTTTCGGTATTTTAAGATGAAAATATTCTCCCATGCTGCCAAGTCATAAGGATTGTTTAATTCTTTCAAAAGTTTTATTTCTGGGTTCATTTCATGGTTATGACTCCAATAATGATATGCTACTGCTGACTTTTCCGTTTGTTTCAACTTAATGTTCCTAAAATGTTCCTTCTTGCACTCACTTACAATCCAAAAGTACACTACAAATTCAAAAATATTTTCAAAAAATTTAACATAACGTTAGCTCCTATCAATAGATACAACATTAAATACCTCCTAGGATCAAAACTAAAAAACCAGTTACCAGCAGTAAAGAAATCAGGAATATATTCAATAGAATGCTCGGAATGTGAACTAAAATATATAGGAAAAACTAAAAGAAATTTGATAACCCGCAAGAAGGAACATTTTAGGAACATTAAGTTGAAACAAACGGAAAAGTCAGCAGTAGCACATCATTACTGGAGTCATAACCATGAAATGAACCCAGAAATAAAACTTTTGAAAGAATTAAACAATCCTTATGACTTGGCAGCATGGGAGAATATTTTCATCTTAAAATACCGAAAAACAGCAATGAATTTTGACCTTCCGCCAGAGGACTACCTCTCCAGATTCATCTCACAACCACTAGAAACCACCACACAAAAATTCAATAACCTGCAGAGGACCAATCAGAACAGTGGGTCAACAGCTGACGATGGGAACGACCGTTCTTGAAACATGTCCTGTTTTTAAAAACATGTAAGTGAAGTGTATAAAAATTACCCACAGTGTATCAATCAATATACAAGACCTTCACTGTAAATAGCTTCAATATTTTAACAAATACGTTAAACATAACTGCTTTTGGAATTTTTGTAAAATAAACAAATGTTGTGCCATTTCTAAGCTGAAGATATTTTTGTTTTGTGAGATCTGACTAAAACTGGCACTGTATGCTTGGATAAGTTAATGAATATTCTGCTAATCATTTTTCCATTAACAATCTTAAAAAATGGTTATTTTTAACAAGTTGGTGCATCCCGACATTAAACCCTGAAGTTTAAAGACAGTATTACAAGTATGCATCTTGGATTGAAAGATGAGTACATTTTTACTGGCCTGCAAAGTAACCTGACTTCTTTTTATGGGGAAACATCTTGTAAAGATTGTTATAAAAATAATATAATTATAGGGGAATTATTATTAAAAATCCATGTAAGTGATAACAGTTTTGACTAATTTGTCAGTTACAGGTACCTATTAAAAAGATTTTAGGCTATAAATGCATAAATTCATTAAAAAGATGAGGACAAACCTTCTTTTATAAGTTGTTGGAAATAATTATTACATACCTCAATTTGAATGGCCATAACCTGCACTGGAGACACAGGGTCCTTTCCTTCTCCCAGAAACCTTACTTTCTCAGTGATGTACGCTGCAAGTTGTTCTACATGTTGGCATGCTGCTAACTCTTCTTGGCTCTCTGTGCAGAAGCATCAGAATATCAATTCATATAAAACAATCCAACATAGGTTAAACTATACAGAATACTGTCTGCATGTGCATGTTCAGTGTAAAGGATAAACCAATTGAAATTAAGTAATGTATAGGTGAAGACCTATAGCTGCAACAATATCTAAGAAAATTGAACTGTACAGAAAGGCTAAATCACTGCCTTAGTATAAGTATTTTAAATTGAGCAAGGATAGTAACAGCAAAGAAGCTTGTGCTGCTATACAGTTTCCCTGATGTTCAGTATCCTCATCTAAAGCAGTTGAAGCAATGTCTTTGTGCCATTTATTCTTAAGGTGATAAATTGTAAAACAAGTGTTTTCACATTATTTGTGTGGTTAGTTAAATGCCAAAAAGTCAGTACACTTTAGAAAACAGAATTTTCATGTAAGATTTGTGTGTGTAAACAAATTTTTGCAGAAAAGTGAGACAGTGATTTGTAAGAACATTCTTGATTTTCCTTCATCTCTTTTAAGAACGGCTAATAATCTTATGAATGGATTTAGGGAGACAGGACTTATTTTCAATGAGAAACTGAAAGTAAACTGCCTTGTCTTACCAAGAAGAAACTTGATGAAATTGGAGAAAGGTTAGAATGAAGTTTAAAGAAATTTGTGCAAAGGCTTGCACTGGAACTAGGAATTATTCCAGCCCTGGTTTGGAATAATAAACTTTTAAAATTAAAACCATATAAGATAACTGTTGTTCAGCAGAAGCCACATGATAATGTATGTAGGGTAAATTACTGACTGGGATTTGGATGTTAGGAATGACTCTATTGGCACATATTTATTTTTCTTCAAGGATGAAACACGATTTCATTTAAATGGCCATATAGTGACAGAACAACATATGCAGAAAAACCAAAGCCAAAAATTTGCAGATGTAGCAGGATATTTTCTAATATTTCCTCATAAGATACATGCTTCCTTTCATTCAACTGTAGCTACAATTGCAAGAACTTGAATCGGTTGCATGGAAACTACATCCATTCTGCTACAAATTACCACTCTGACTGCCAACCCACCAGTTGCAATAAAATGGGCAGCAAAACCATGAAAGACCATAACTAGAATGCCTAAACGGTAGGTTGTTTAGATGGTACTCTCATAAACATAATGCACCAACATTTATGCAGAACAATATGTATATTAATTGCAAAAATAGGCTCGGCCGATGTCAACTATGCAAACTGAGTCTTCTGGGCTGTAATGGGTCCCCTGCAATTCTTCTCCTTCATGTTCCAAAATGTTTCATTCAAGACTGTAATGGATATCATTAATGGTGCGCTCAACTTGTTAAATGAGGCCATGACTGACTCATTAATGGAAATTGTGGCATTATATATAGTGCGGTTGGCTGTGGAACTGAGCTCTGATTGGTTTGCTTGGTTGAGGAGGCTAGATCTAAGCTGCAGCTCATGGGTGTTTCTAGCAGGGCGTTGGTTATTCATTGGTTTATGTAATTTCTTTATTTGGTATTATGTATAGCTGGATACCATGCTGAGTGCAGTTTATGAGTTTCTTTTCTGTTAAAGTTGTTACTAAGTTTGTAATTTCAATTACCTTACTATATAAGCAAGGATGATAATGAGATGATGTGGTTAGTATCTTGAAAACCAATTACATGCTCTATGTCAGCTAGGAGGAAGTGCTCAGCGATGGCTGATTTATCCGTCTGATCTAGGTGGCAGTGTCCCTTATGTTCTGAAAGGCACGTATTAATGCTGCACCGTGTGGTACAATGTAAACTGCATCACATAAGCACAGTATTCTTCAGATACAGGCTGAGCCAAGTGGTTTCTTTGTTTCCTTTGTGAAGCGGTATGTATTTCTTAACTGTTCTGTAGATTTAAAAATTGTCTCTATATTGTGCCATCCAATTAATTTGGAGATGCAGTCAGTGATGTTTTCAGAAATGAAAGAAATTATGTGTCCTTTTTCATGAACAGTGTGTCAATCTGTTTCGTCTTCTTTCTAGAATGTAAGGTTCTTCTCATTTCCTTGGCTCCATACCCATTAGCTTGTAATATCTGTTCCAGGTGTTTCTACTCTCATCCCAAGAGCTTTGGTTCACAGATCCAGGAGGCTTGATCTAGGAGTTTTAATCATAGAGCGTTTCTGCCTTGGATGGTGATTGGAAGGCTTGTGGAGATATTCTGTATGTGGAGGCTTACAGTAAATGTTCCCTGCAGACCTGCTGGCAAGTTTCGATGTCATATCCTTTTTTACTATGGTTCAGATTAATGAGGCCATTATGCAACTAAAAGAAATATTTCCAGGTAAAATTTTAGTTTTGATCCACATATTTTGACCACTATATATTTTCTGTGGAATAGCGAGTTCTATGAACGGATTAAAGGTGTGGCTATAGACAGCTCTCTTAGCCCTGTCACTGTCAATTTTTACACATCGCTCCATATAAACCAACCTATTGATATGTGAAAGACACTTTTGTAGCATAGAATCAGGGGGAGCCCGCTCATCATGATTTTCTGCAGCACCTCAACATCAACTCATGGATCCAGTTTACAATGGAGGTGGAGACAGATTTCCTTATGTTTTGGTCAACAGGAAGAGTGACTTATTTATTCTGGCAGAGCTAAGGCCATCTCTTCTACTCTACCAATCTAATAATAATTACTGAAGTTATAGTGACAATATTATAATCATAACATTGACAGTAAAGTTGACAATATTCATACACAGGTAAAACATGATGTATATAAATAAATGTATGGTAATACATAAATATGGGCAATGAAAAATATTAACTTAAGAGGAAGAAAAATAAGAAAATAAAAGAAAAATGATATACAACAAGCACCAGCAATGACAATTTATACATATATCAACATACATAAATCCTGAAAGTGGAAATATACAAGCAATACATAAAACTAAAAACCCTAACAATACTATGAAGGAGATGGGAACATTTATGATAATAATAAAAATAACAGAATAAATAATTCTACAGCAGGGTAAAACAAATAAATACATGTATTGTAACAAAAGGAATCTGAATCTATGGTAATCAATTGTTTCTAATAATATTCAACAATTTCTTATGAAATGCTCCTAAAGTTTGGCAGTTTCTGACATCCCATGGCAATGCATTCCAGAGACAGGCAATTGTTACCGTGAATGATGATGGGTAAAAAGTGATATTCGATGCAATGGTAATAATAGTATGTGCTGGGATTCAGAATGTATGTTAAAATTATGAGAGGAAGACAGATTTTGAAAATGAGAAGATAGATAAGCTGGGAAAGATGCATGGATAATTTTGAAAAGTAGTGTGAGACAATGAATATTTCTTCGGTCTTTCAGGCGGAACCAAGACAGCATATTGAGGGAAGGTGTTGAATGATCAAACAGACATACATCCATATGTAACTTATGCATATATTATGAACATACTAGTTTTTGCATTAGATTGGAGTTTAAGTCTGTGAGCAGAAAATTGCAGTAGTCCAAGTAAAGCATCACTAGAGATTGCATCAAGATTTTTTTTAAGGTTCTGGGTAGGGATAGGTTTTTTTTTTAAAAGTATGGATTAAACAACTTACCTTCCTGCAGATTTCAGCACATGATTTTCCCAACAGAGATTACTGTGTATAATAATAACTCCATTTTGCAGAATCAGTGAAGGGCATTGCTGTTTGATCGATTTGAGTGATGGTACCCTGAAGCAACAGTTTACCGTAGGCCTACACATACAGAAAGATATCTCCAAAATCATATTTGAGACAAAAGCGCTCTATGATTAAAATTTCCTAGATCAAGCCTCCAAGATCTGTGAACCAAAGCTCCTGGGATGAGAGAAGAAACACTTGGAACAGGTATTACAAGCTAACGGGCATGGAGCCAAGGAAGTGAGAAGAGCCTTATATCTTAAAATAAAACATGAAACAGATTGACACATTGTACAAGAAAAAGGGCACAGTCTTTCTTCTATTTCTGAAAAATGTTACTGACTGCATCTCCAAGCTACTAGGTGACACAACATAGAGAAAGTTTTTAAAGCCTGCAAAACAGTTATGAAATACTTTCTGCTCCATATAGAACACAAGGAAACCACTTGCCTCAGCCAGTGTCTACAGAATACGGGTTGTGGTGCAGTTTACATTGGTACCACACAGCGCAGCATCAAACACCTTTCAGCACATAAGAGCCTAGATCAGATGGATAAATCAGCCATTGCTGAATGAATGATTTATTTATGGACGTTCTTTAACAGCTCAGGTCATCAGCGTCCCATTCAACTCAGGGCGTGAAATGGCCGATAAATTTTGCTCAGAGACCTCTCTTTCAGGCTTGAGGTTTTTTTCGTGCCGTAAATGTACGACTCAGGACCCACGGCTTTACTTCCCTTCCAAAGGAAGCCATACTTAGGATTTTTACGCCCCGAAAAAATCCATCGGTCCTGGCCTGGTTCAAACCTGCGATCTTGGGTAGCCATTGCTGAGCATGCCCTCCTCTGACAGAGATCATGTAATTGGTTTTCAAGATTCTGACATATTAGCCTCAACATCTCATTATCATCCTAGCTTATATTGGGAGTCAATTAAGATTTATGCACATTAATAACTTTAACATGTGAAAAGAAGCTCAGAAACTGCGATCAACATGGTATTTAGTTTTACAAAATATCAAGGTAAAGAAATTATGCAAACCAATCAATAACCAACACCCCACTGAATTACCCACAGCTCCAGCTTAGATTCAGCCCCTTCAGCTAAGCGAACTCTAATCAGAGATTTGTTCCACAGACAACCCCACAATATATACTGCCACAATTTTCAATGAGTAAGTCACTCCCGTGTCTATAAGAATATTACATACAGCACACTATTAATTATGTCCACTGCAATTGTGGATGAAACATTTGGAAAGTTGAAGTAGAAGAATCCAATTGAATCATGGGCTTACAGCCCAGATGACTCAGTTTGCAAAAAATATATACTGTATAAGAAAGCATTCAACGAATTGCACAGTAATATGTGCACAATTTGGAACAGAGATTTAGAAAAATAATCAATTAATATTATATGAAGGATAATCTCTTCT
Organism: Metallyticus violacea; assembly: GCA_030762175.1. Lineage (NCBI taxonomy): Eukaryota > Metazoa > Arthropoda > Insecta > Mantodea > Metallyticidae > Metallyticus > Metallyticus violacea. Next base: position 31,167,485 of record CM060835.1, read on the forward strand.
GTACATTAAAAAATATAACTTTATTACTAAGGAGTGTACATAACATAATTCAAAGTAAGACATCGTGTGGCAAACAGTTATTCCTCCATCTTACACTTTTATAATGCCCTTTTAACTGTTTATACTTGACAAGTGTACATTATTATTTTTTTGTTACACTTATTTATTGTTGCTTTGATTGCATTGGTCTTCTTGCGACGTCTCTAGATTGTGAACTGAATACTATAAGTGTAAGTCTGTAGGGATGAATGAAATGGATTAATGAGGGTGCAAATGTGTTCAGAGTCCATGGCACCTTTAAACTATCCTGGCATTCATCTTCTCAGAGTAAGGAAAAACTTCGCATAAAACCTTACCCAGATAGCTTGACCTGACCCGGATTCAAACCGGATCTTTGGATTTGTAGTTGCAAACACTACCACTAGATCACAGAAGCAGTTCACATTATTTTGTAAAACAGTAAGTTACAACTTCATATTTTGCAAGTTAGGAGATATTGTATACACCGGTCATACTTTTGTTGATCATACCCAAAATCCATATGCCCTACACAACTCATCCTTATTTGTATTAGTGGCAGCTAATTTTTCATTCATAGATTTTCCTGATATGCCTGCACCTCCAATATCTGGTTTGTCATTGTAACATTGATCTACATGTCCATGCAGACACTTAGATACAAGAACCAATCAGCAATAGAATTTGAGAAGTCAGCTTGTGGCTCTAATATCTGATTGTTTCATATGAGCATTCAATACATCAGAAAAGCACTCTGCTGACTGTTTTAATATCTTTAATGAAGGTCCTCTTGACAAATGTCCATTGGAAAGGCCCAACTTATCTGGCAGCAAAATCTACACCCATTACCGCCATATCTTGTTTTGCAATCAATTTAGTGGGTGCATGGTGTTATTCCTTGATCCACTGATGCCAAAATCTTTGGTTGATATCACATGACCAAACGTGCATACTAGCAATGTTGTTCTGTTCGCCTACTGATAATCAAAGTATACTAAGTGTTACATAGGCCAGTGAGAGTTGAGCTCTAAAAGACCTTCTGTCACACAAAAGGAGACTAAACCCACAAATTCTTCCATTATGATTCCTTTGAAGACAGAAAATATAAGTGTTTCAGAAACATGGCAGATACAACCTTCATCTCTTTTACACACTAATTGCCAGAGTTGTAAACTTTGTGAGTGTCATATTGATAATAGGAATGCAAACCTGTAAGGTTGGCAGCACAAGAAATGGTAAGAATGTAATAGATAGATTGCAATCAATCTGCATTAGTACTCCCAAAATAGTTTTCTCAATTTTTTTTATCCTGTTTTTCCTTTCCTTAAAATAAATATTAACTAAAAATGCTAATGAACTGAAACACTGCCTATTAATTCTATTTATTGACCAATAAAGTTCTGTGTCTTTTTTAATGCTCAAAATTAAAGCACTGGCAATTATACAGTTAAGGTGGGAACAAACTGTTGCCGAGAGTTACGACTGTTAAGCTGGTAGATTCAATTTTTCCTAGCATTAATCTGTATTCTGAGAAGCATAGTCAAACACAAGCATCCTGAAGATGATTATACGAGCTTGTATGCTCTATGAATTTTAACTGGGGAACAATGCAACTACAGTGGTGCAGAAAATATGCCAGGCCTTCAGTGCTTATGCTGTGAATGAACAGACCACGCAAAGGTTCCAGAAAGGCAACGAAACCCTTGAGAATGAGTCAAGACAGGAAATCGATAACAAGGCTCTTTTAGCATAAACAACAGCCAGACTTGTTAGGATGTGGCAAAGCAATCCAACATCTGGGTCCCATTTCCATCAACTGGTACTTCGGCAAATTTGGTCACTGGTTCCATACAAGTTTACAATGACTCAGAAGGTAGCACAAGCTGATGCCTGTTTTGCTTTGCTCCCTTTCCTTGATAAGCTCCTGGCATGAGACGAGAAGTGGATTCTCTATAACACTTCATGACTCAAGAATTGATTGGTTGGCAGCCCATGAATCCACCACAAACAACCAAAACCACCACTGCACCAAAAATTGTTATACTCTGTGTCTGGTATATTGTGCATTTTGAACTGCTGCCAGTTCGCCAAATAATCAATGACATTGTGTATTTTAACAAGGTAGAACATTTTTTTATTCTTATTTAGACAGTGAGTCAATTTAATACTCTTATGCTCTACTTACCATTGAATTATACAGAACATGTTTCATAGCCCTTTGTCTGCATCATCAGCTGCATGTTGACTGCTGGATTCGTTGTTGGTTGAATGGACTTGGTGCAGCTCTCGTGGACATTTTATTAACTTCTGGATTAATTTGTCTTCCATTGGGATCTTGAAGTTCATAACTTTATCTTCATATTTTTTTATAAATTTTTTTCCCCATATTCCCAGCTCCAAGGATCTATCTATGAATTTAAATAATTTGACTTCCATTTCTAAATCATGTTTATCTCACCAAAAGTGATGTGCAAATGCCGATATATCTATCTGATTGTACCTGATGTTTCTTCAGTGTTCCTTTAGCCCAATTCCAATGCTTCTTTTTGTTTTGCCAATATATACTTTGTTCCAAACAATTGATTTGAAATATTTTTGGCTTCTTCTCATCAGGTATTCTACCATTATCACCGGAGTTGAGCTGATTATTTAGGCTGAATTTGTTCACTGGGAACAAAGAAATCCCAGATTCTCGGAGTATTTTCTGGAATTTTTTGGTGGCCCAAGGATGATAAGTAAATTTCTCAATTTTCTTGTCTACAATTTCATGGCCATACTCATTGATTTTTGCCATTTGTATTATGCGAGAGTACTCTTTGCTGTATTCAAACTCATTCATGGATGGGTTAATGAGTCTGTGTGCTAAGCTGTTGAAAACTGCATTTGTGTGCTGTGAGATTGAAGTCACTGGCCTTTATGTAATTTTCAGTCTGGGTATCCTTTCTGTATATTCCAAATTTCAAATTACTGCCTGCTCTTATAATCTTTAAGTCAAGGAAAGAAATCATGTCATCTTGTTCTGTTCCAGAAGCGAATTTAATTTCCCTAACTTGTAGGTTTAGCAATTTCGAAGCATCATCCAACTGTTTCTTATTAACAATTGCAAAGATATTATCCACGTATCTATGCCATACTTTAAAAATGTATGGAAATGATTTGGTGATGTGCATTTCTAAACTATTCATACATAAATCAGCCAGAAAAGGTGATAATGGATTCCCCATAGCTAAATCTAAAAATTTTGATTGATGCAGACTGGATATATTCCTCAATCTCCTAGTTACTTAGTTTCAGAGACTTCAATAATTTCTGAAGGAATGTTGGGAGTTTGCATTTTGGTATGCTGGGAAAGAGTGAATTTACATCAAAGGACACAAGAAGATCATCCTTTTGGAGAACCAATTCTTTAATTTTCTCCACCAGTTCTTTAAAATTACTTACATTTAAGCTATCAAACTTAGGAAAATTTTGAAATCTCTGGGGAGCGATCTTGCTAGTTGGTACGAAGGTGTGTTTCTACAGTTCATTATTGGTCTCAGGGATTTCCCAGTTTATGTATTTAAGGTAACCCATGTATCCTTGCTATTGTGGCATTGTCCATTTTTAATTTTGGTATCTTCTTGGATGGTATGATTTTGCTTTTGTTGACCAATTTGTTTATACACTGTATGCATTGTTTCAAAGGAGCTGCTTTTATTTTCACGTTCTCTTTCCCACTCAGAAATTATTCCATCTTTGACTTGTATTCTACTTTGTCCATGATCATAATTTTATTTCCTTTATCAGCTTTTTTGTATACTACCGGTTTTCTATTAAGTGATTCCAGTGTTTGCTTTTGCCCTCTAAACCTAATCTTACTTTTGGCGATGTGATTCAGAATCTCCTCCCCTTTTTTTCTAACAATGTTCTTATCGTCGTTAATTAGCCTGCTGATCACAGTCTCTAACAATTTTCTTATCGTTGTTATTTAGTCCGTTGATCACAGTCTCAAGATCTACTATACATTCCTCCATATTGTTTGAGAAATTGACACAAGTTTTCTGCTCTTTATTTAAAAATTTTATTTCTTCCTTGTTGAAATTTTCTTTAGATAGGTCCAATACATTGCAATTGGAAAGTTCTGGTGTTGTATATGACCGATTATTCTTCATAACTTTTCTCCAGTGCAGGTTTTTTAGTTTCTTTTGCTGCTTTACACCTTTCTTTTTCATATCAAAGTTAATGTGCTGAACAAATTTTCCCAAATATAATTTCCCAAAACTTTAGTTAGATTTAAATGTAACTCATACATTTTTAAATCTATTTCAGAAAGGTTTTTATAGTGCTTGTCTTTTCCAACAAAAGACAAATTAATCCAAAAGTTCATAAAATGTCTACGAGAGCTACACCAAGTCTATTCAACCAACAATGAATCCGGCAGTTGACACACAGCTGATGATGCAGGCGAAGGCCTGTGAAACATGTTCTGTATAAATGAATGGTAAGTGGAGCATGAGTATTAAATCGACTCATGTCTAATTAAGAATAAATTAATTGCTTCACTGTTATTAGTCCCGACATAAAATTTATTTTGAATTTAATCGGTAGAACATATTCATGAAAAGCTGAAAATTAAGGAGTACATTCATGAATAGCAAAGGTGTTATTCTTTTGCATGATAATGCAAAACCATTTATAGCTAAGATGGCTTATAAAACCATTTTTCATCTTTGTTGGGAGACTCTAAAGCTTTTACCATATTCTAAAAACATTGCACCATTAGATTATTTTTTTCTCTCTTTAATGATCCATGAAAACAATTCTGAACTTTGCCAATATGGAAACTGCACTGGATGGAATTTTTGCTTCCCATGCTAAGGAGTTCTATTACAATGGAATTTAATGTCTTCCATCACATTGGCAGAAGAGCCTCAATAGCAATGATAGTATAATACTAAAGATATTATTTCATTCAGAACATGCTATGAAATCTCTGGTCTGACACTAACAGAACTATTTTGGTCACCTCATAAATTAAACAAAATTTAAAGTTCTGTGACATAGCATAAGAGTTTTAGAAGAACATTCATATCAGTAGCCACTGAACTTTTTTTATAACTGTAACAAGCTGTAAAGTTAAAGCAATATGCCTCAATGAAAGAAGTGAATTTGAAAAAGAATATGCATCTTAAGAACGAATATATTTAATATTTAAATACCAGCTACTAAAACTTCAGCATATTTGATTATTAAAAAAAATTAATAAAAATAAGAGTTTAATAAGAAAAACTTTTAAACCCTTTACCTTTTATTTCTTGTTGTTCATCTAATGTTTGAGCATTTTTGGAATTTTCATCCTCTGACTTTGGCAGGTTTATAGTTTCTGCTTTAATGAAACTAATGATGCCTTTCTTCTGTGAGTACTTCTGTTTGGGAATGCTGTAAGTATTATCTTCCTCCCCAGTTTCACTTTCTCTTAATGACTGAAACCCAAATCCTCGTCTGTCGCTTGAACTTGGATCTGAACTATAGGAAGTCCACGTGCTATAGTTCACAGTTGAAGAAGTTGCAGAAGTTGTCATTGTCAGCTGAGCTTTAGTTTCAGAACTTGTGACAGTGATATTTTGTTCTGAAGTTTTAGGCACACTTGTTGAGGGGTAGACAGCTGCGATTTCCAGACGTTTCTTTCGTTTGAATGCTTTGTTGCTTGTGGTTGAGTCAGGGAGACTAGCAGGTTCAAGAGTTCCTGTAACTCCTTCTTCCTCAGGAGCTTCCTGAGGTTCAATAGGGGGGACAGCAATTTCTGTACTAGCAGCAGGGAATAACTGTGCAGCAGGCTGTGTACCTTTGGATGATGTTGGTATACTCTCATTAGGTCCATTAACACTATTTTCAGCATCATGCTCCACCTGCGTTGTAGAAAGATCTTTCAAGATATTTTCTTCCTTATCTTTTGTGGTAGAAGTCTGCGCATCATATTCCAATATGGGAAATACTGAAACAGTGTTAGTGCTTGTGCTTGGCTGTGCAGCAGATAATTTCTTTTTCTTCATCGGAGTTCCTTTTTTCTTTGACTGCCAGTTTTGTGAATCTTCTTCAGGATCAGAATTGTCCCCATATCCAGCAATTAAAGCAAAAGAAGTTGTTTTGGGACTGCTCTCAGCACTGGAAAGACTAGAGCTCTGTTGCTGCAAAGTTTTCTTTCTTCCTAATTCTTTTTCCTTCCCCTTGTTATCATTTGCAACATAGTCTGGAGGAAGTTCCTTTTCTATTTGAGCAATTACATCTTCCACAACATGTGGTGATGCAACCTCAGAGTTGGGTTGGTCTATGAGATGCAGGATCTCATTTGGAATTTCCCCACCAAGTTCTTTCAACACACGAGCCTGGCTACGCAAACGTAATAGAATGGCACCTTCATCTGCCTCCCCACTGGCATTGCTGTCATCCTCAGTAGTGCCAGGCACAGGGCTTGCATTACCTGATCCCTGGATTCCAGATTCATCCACAGATTCTGATGCTTCCATCTTCAATTGCTGCACCCTCCAGTCTACTGCTACATTTGCAACACTAGATTCACATTCAGACTCTGTGTTATCTGATGATGTAGATGGTTTTGGCTCTTCCTCTTCCTTGATGGGTGCAGCTTTATCTTCACTAGAGTCTGGGGCTAAGTATGTAGCTTCATCCTGATCTTCTTTTACACTATCTGGCTTCTGTAATGATGTTTCTTCAGAAGCTTCCAGCTCCTCCCCAGGTGGTCCCATGTCAGGCACATTGTTGGACAATAATGTAGATGTGCCACAAGTCAAAGAAGTATCCTCAGCACTCATATACACTGACTGTGACGCAGAAGATGCCACAGTTTCTGCTTCAGTCTGTTCCCCTTCAACTATATCACTCTGTTCTAATTCTGGGGGCTGTAATTGTGGACCCACAAGAAGTGGAGAATCTGCTGGCAACTCTGGTCCCATAGGTTGGCACCCATATACTGGAGGGGAGTAGCCTGCAGATTTGATTGCAGAGGCTGATTTTGTTTTAGTGAGGCCCCCTTTCTTTCTTTTTGCTGGAATCACAACTTCCTCTTCCGATTCATCTTCAGATGCTGGCCCATAAGATGTTATCATTTCAATCCTCCTGCATGCAAGAAAACAAAACTCATTAGTTAAATTTAAAACAGTTTTATTTTCTTTAACTAATTTTATTAATGTTTTAAGGAACAATACATAATGGCATTCACCTAATTCTGGCTTAAGCCAAATTTCTAGGTGTTGCCTATTACAAATTCTTTTGCAGACAACATATTATAATTACAATAAACCTTCATTTTCTGAGTCATTTCATAAATAATGCACAGTTGGCAATAATGCAGATTAGATGATGCAACTTTAGTGAAAATTGTCAATTGCAGTTGAAGGCTTGAGAAAGATGCACCTGTATTTATTTTGTCCATAGCATACTGTGTGTGTAGATAACTAGAGCTAGAAATGGAGCTTGCAGGTTTGTTGGGTACTGTGACTCTTGAAGATCTAAGGTTGTACATTAAGATTAAAACTTTATGTGGTAAAAACCAAACAGAAAACCACAATGCTTTGAGTTAAGCTTGTGGGAGTTCACAGTGAACCATAGTACAGTGTCTCATCGTGCTGATTGTTTTCATGTTGATCGTGTTTATATAGACGATGACCTTAGAGCATGAAGGCCAAAGACAACAGATAAACAGCAATAAAAAATTATATTTAATTTCACATTTAAATAAACTTCTTCCTAATCATAATCCAAATAATCTTACGTAAGAAATCTGCTGCATATGCTCTTCAAGAGATTGTCATGTGACATATGAGGAACTTTCAGAAGCCGTAGGGATTCCGCCAACGTATGTATTCAATATTTTGACAAATGATTTACAGCAGAGAAAATTTTGTGTGTAAGAGGTTCCTCACATCTACACAGCTGAACAGAAGCAAAAACACAAAAATACTACAAACTTGCTGAAACAAAGATTTTATGATTTTTAAATATTCTTGTGTTGAATTGCGCTATTGACTAAACGTGGATTAGACTTGGAGCCGAATTGAAATCACAGTTCAGTAAATTGAGGGATTCATTTTTCTCACAACCAAAACATTTTTGATGAGCACAATCAAAGCTCAAGAAAAAACACAGTATAATTGCTTTTGACCACCAAGGAATCATTATGACATGGGGAACAAGAGTTGGATCATTGCTACTTCATTCAAAAATTGAACAAAACTTGCACAAAACCAACCTCAGCTGCTCTGGAAAAAACTTTCTGATGCCATTAACCCAGCCATTTGAGATAAAAAAAAAGTTGTGCATGGAACCGAACAGGACAGTTTCCCAAATGTTTGGACTTGTCATTGAGGAGTAGGGATACTCTATTGAAGGACTGCATAGATACTGCCAACAAATAAATGTGTAAATAAAATTAAAAAAAAAGTGTGCATTATTTATTAAATAACTCTTATAACACAATAATTTACTCCTCACTATAAATACCTGTCTCTGACTCATAGATAGTCTCCTGGTGGAATATCCAGAAAACATACGTTTAATCTTCATCCTCTTATTCAACAAAAATTATAAATAACATTAACCTTATCTTCAAATATAGTTCCCTTTCAACTAATTATCAACTATCCACTCACACAGTCTATTTCATGACACATATATTATTATTGTACATCAAACAGTATGCATGAAGAGCCATTCTGGCCCAGCTACTTAGCCTATAAACTCCCATAATAAATTTTAATCTCTGCTTGACTTTTAATTATAAAACATATACTTAAATTATCTAATTTAACAATTTCTAAACTGAAAAAACTACCTACTGATAACATGTTTAATACCTAAACTCAATTTATTTTATCTTCTCCACTAACCATTTTCATTTCAATCTTACTTTCCATAAAAATTCATTCCTTCATTGCATCTCATAATAAAAAAATTTCCTTAATCACTAACTCACTATTACTCTTAAAACGATTTCTCTCTAATTAAACCCTTCCTCCATTCCTCAATATACTTAATTTCAACAGAATGTTTGCAGTACTTTCTTCCCCTCTACAAATTAGGCTAAAACCCTCTGGAACATTTATCTCTTAAACCCCTTAGCTTTTAAACCCCCAGTCTAAACCAGGGCATTCCTTCAAATGCTAATTGGAACTTGTACATTGAAGCTAGTCATATAATTGAGATCATTGTATGATTGTGTTGAACTACTCACTCTTATTGGTTCCATTTACTTGTTTAAATTTAGTAGATGTTTCACAGACCATTGTCCACATCCCCACATAACCATCAGCTGCTGGATAATTTGCTATGCTTTGGGAATGTTATTCTACTCTGGAGGAGGTGTGATGAACTTGAAGTTTATGTTTTCATCCCAGAAAATGTGGAAGTTCATTAATCTGTCTCTGCATTTGTAAACTTAGATTTTCTCCCATTTTCTCTGTAGGTCCTGTACTGATTTTAATAATTTCATTTTATTCAAATGTTGTGGTTTTTTGTCCAGAAATGAGATGCTATAGCTGATTTTCCCATTTGTTTTATTTTATATTCCTGAAATGTTCTTTTAACCATATGCTTATGTTTCTCTTAGTTTTTCCAATGTAGATTTTTTTCAAATTCTGCACCACTTATTTTGTAAATACCTGTTTTTTTATTAGTGAAATACGGTGATTAGCATTGTCCACCAGGAGATTTTTAACATGCCAACCTGATATTAAAATCTTATAGAATATTTAGACATTTTTGCATAGTTCATGGATGGTATGTGAATTTTTTAAAAATTAGCTTATCTTTTCCTGCTGAAAGTGTTGTCGGTTTCTTAATAAGTTTCTGCCTCTTTCTGCACTTTTTTGCATTGTAGTTTTTTTTTTTTTTTAAAGTTGCTGTTCTATTTGTTTGTATTCTTTAAAATATTCTTCTTTGCTAATTTGTCAAAATGTACAGAAATTAAAGTGTGGTTAACAATGAAGACTAGGTCACAAGTACTCATACGACTGATATTATTGTATGATTTAGTTGAACTACACACTCTTAATGCTTCAATTACTTTCATAATATATAGAACTGGTTTTGAGAACATTTCGTTCGCATCATTAGCCAGGCTAAAATTCAACTGTCAGATAATTCGTTAAGCTGTGGGAATGTACATTCTGCTCTGGTTTCAAGTTTATTATACTGCCAGCAGAGTAGAATGAACATTCCCACAGCTTAACGAATTATCCAACAATTGAATTTTAGCCAAGGTGATGATGAGAACAAAATGTTCTTAAAACCGGTTATATATATTATGACAAGTGAAGCATTAAGAGTGTGTAGTTCAACTAAATCATACATTAATATCAATTATATGATTGGCTTCACTGTGCAAGTTCCAATTTATATTTTAATTACTCATAAGACTGTTGATAAGGCATTCCAAGGATCCCTGATTCAAGCCTTGGTCCTGGCCCTGAAATTTAGCCATCTGATTCTAATTCCAGACTGTAAAATTTTGTTTTATAATTATTTATTTTTTTTTGTTTGCTTACTGTAAGGAAAAAGTAATAAAATCAAACACCATTTTTATGTGGTTTAAAACTCATTCTTCAATATACCATATTTACACAAATCTAATGTGATCAATATTTACACAATTGAATGTAATTCATATACACCAAATATGAAATTTAAAATCATAAAAAAGAAATTGGTATACTGTTGTGTGGCATCTTAGAGATAAGCTTCATAAAACGATTAGAACATAGAATTGATAAGTGGACTACTGTTACATCTTGGAGCACATAGGACAAAATTTATCACTTGTGCTGTAGCAGAACAGTTGGCATAAGTCAAAGAAGAAAAAGCTATTTCTTATGGTGTCACTAACCACAGGTTGCCTGTTCTTCCTCCTTTCATGTACAAATTCCAAAATTTTTTCTTCAATGTCAGGATATCTTCATTTGCGAGGACCAGTAAATTTCTTCCTACTAGCTTTAGTTGCAAATAATGCCAATTTCTGTTGCCACCACAAGCGAATGTTGCTCTCAGCTACACTGGACTCTCTTCCTGCCTTTCTGTTTCCATTTTTTTTGCATAAACAATTACTTTATGCTTGAAAGTACATCATAATGCTCTTCTCTGTTTGCCCTCCATTTCGTGACTATCTACTATTGAAACATTATCCGCAATAATATGCCAACAATAAATATAACAAAGTTGAGAATTGCAGTAATGCATTATGGGAAATAATTGATAAATTTAAATTAAATTATTGGCAAACTATGAAACAGATTTGAACAAGAATCTAATATGCCATCGAATCTAATGCATACCATTATTTTAAATATTACATTTGGGCAAAAGGTGTGCATTAGATTTGCTTAAATATGGTGTTTTCCTCTGAACAAGCCTTCCCTTAAAAACTTGCTCACCAAGTACAGTGAATCAAGGGTGTATGGCTTACATGACAATGCAGCACATATGCACATGTGTATAATTCTTGCCAAATGGCTTACTTCACATCTGCCACTTCTCCAGAAGAGTCAAGGACATAAAGATCCTAAGTATGCCTTCCTTTAGAAGGGAAATAAAGTACTGGTCTCACCATAGATTTATGGCATGTAATAGAAGCTCAAGCCTGAAAGGAGAGGTCTCATAGCAAAAGTTATTGCTTGTTTTACGCTCGGAATTGAATAGATGCTAATGACCAACCTAAATAAACTAAAATACAAACAAATTCTCCAAGAGCATTTAACACAAAGCCCTCCTTTTAAATCCTGATAATCAATCTCGCACTAACAGCCACTTCTCCTCCAATGAGGCTCAAAGTTCAAACACTATAGCTAATATAAATAAGATTGTCCAACAAAAAAATCTTAATTAAGACTAAAAGGTTTCTCTTTAGTTTTATTTTTTAATTTAGTGGTTTTATGGCAGAGTACTAGCCATTTTATTATTCTACTGGTTGTAAATTTTCTCCAATATATGCTGAAATTCATACGTTATTAATTTGTTATGTATACAAATTCAACTTACATATTTAAAGTAATATTTTCTAACATATGACTACATCCATTTAAGAACTTTCGAAAAATAAGACATTTTTAAAAAATTCTGTTGGAACTCAAACAGTGAAGCTTGTTAATGTAAATTATAATTAATCTGTCATCTAACACACTCTTATGCTTCACTTACTTTTAAATACGGTGGGACTGTTTCGAAGAGATTTGCTCTCCATCTTCAACCAGCTGGATGACTAGTCATCAAGTTGGTTGAAGATGGAGAGGATATCTCTTCGAAACGGTCCCACCGTATTTAAAAGTAAGTGAAGCATAAGAGTGTGTTAGATGACAGATTAATTATAATTTACTTGACGACTAGTCATCCAGCTGATTGAAGATAGACAGGATATCTCTTTGAAACCGGTCCCATCGTATTTAAAAGTAAGTGAAGCATAAAAGTGTGTTAGATGACAGATTAATTATAATTTACATATGACTAAATGTATTTTTTTTAAACTGTTTTTTAAGTCATCTAAAATTAACAAGAAAAGTGGTAAATGTGAAAAAGCCATTTTACCAATACTGAAGGGTTTAACAAAATTCAGTATTCAAAAGACATATACTCACTCATCCTCTGAGTCGCTTGTTGTTACTTTTCTAGATTTCTTTGCCCCACTGGCTTTTGCAGAGAGTTCTTGATCTGTATTGCCAAGTTTGTTATCTAATTTACTTTTGCTTGACTTCACAGAGAGTACTGATGTAGCCACTGATGGAACTATCAGAAAAAACACAAATATAAACATCAGTGATGTCACACAGTAGTCATACTAGAATATGTAGGCTGCTTATGATGAACATGGAACTGGGGATTGATTAACTGAGGTGTGAATTTTGTACTTTGGTTAAATATTTAAAATTTGGATAAAGATGTTAGTATAAAATTAATTATTGTATTAAAAAAGTGTAGTAATTGTGAGCGGTTATGCCAAAAATCGCCTGGGCCATATATGCCCCTTTGCAGTGTATATTGTATATATTTATTTTTTTTAACACTTCAATAAATTTCAATTACTAGAATATGAATTAATGTACATAGAAATGCTGACAAAAACACTGAAATACAGGTGAAGTGCTCTGCCCATTAATCTATTATAAATAATATTACAAGAAAATTAAACAAAACATAAATAAATAAAAAGGCATGGAACCATTAATATAAACAATATGTCGTGGAATATCCTGGATATGCTACATGTGTTCATTAATGTGCATCTACAATTTGGCATAGAATTTAAACTCCACATTGGTCATTAACATTATGATGAGAATTAATTTTGGCCTTTGTCCATAACTGAACACAGAATGCACAATGCAAAAGTGATACCAATCAAGTGTTATAATAAAAGATAGTTCTTGTGCTGCTAGCTGCATGTGAAAAATCTGTCAAAATTTGCTGTTACAAGTTCATGCACCATTTCTATTTTTGTGCAATTATATATTGTTACAGGCTATTGGTGTGCCAACAGTGTGTCATGAAGTAAATTTTACTGCAGGGTATTGCAGTGAAATATTACAATAGAGAAAAATAAAGTAGAAATGTTAATTGGAAATTGTACAGTGAAGCTAATCATATAATTAAGATCATTGTATGATGGAGTCAAATTACACACTCTTACTGCTTCACTATATATGGAAAATCTATCAAAAAAGTTTCAAGAAAGAGCAATTGGCATTTTCAAATAAAGCCCTAAAAACTTGTGTCCAATACTCTAATAAAATAAAGATTATTTGGTAGATTTAGAAGTGGGTATTGAAGGATTAAATAACAAAAGAAAAAGAAATATAATCAAATCAGAAAAGGTTTAAAAGAAACAAATAAAAAGAAAACATCAGCAAACAAGACATATTGGAACACAATAAAATTGTTAAATGATTAAGATGTAATTTATACAAAAGCCGACAAAGGGAACAGAATAGTAATATTAAACAAAGAAGATTATAATGCAAGAATTGCTAAATAAGAAAAAGTTGTTTTGATAGTTGGAATTTTCACAGTGGATTATAGTATAGTATAACAAATTGTTATTGAGGAAATCACTCAAATTTCACTAATTTTGTTCCACTTACATGCTCATGTTTCAAAGGCTGTTGCCTTCATCTTAGCATGGTTTCAATGTCCGCTTCCCAGCTTGGTATTAAGATGTCATTCTATGGATTTTACAAATTTAGTGATGAAGTTACTATTGTTTGGGAGATCAAAATTAACCAAATTGTCCTTGTAACAATAGTAACCTCATCACTAAGTTTGTAAAATTTACACAGCAACATTTTAATACCATGCTGGGAAGCAGTGGAAGCATGTTGAAGATGAAGGCTACAGCCTTTGAATCATGTGCAAGTAATTAGTGAAAATTGAGTGATTTCCTGAAAATAATTTGTTATAAGAAAGAATAAGTTCAGATCCATTCAGAGCCACTGAAGAGATATATTAAATCAGTCAGTGAGGTTATAATAATGAGCACAGTTATATCAAAGGAAACAAAATATAAAATAAAACAGAACCTTATTGAAACTTGAAATTTATTAGTTTTTATGCTAAAAACTAATACAAAAAATACAAATACAAACTACCATCTGGCCCAAGCCATTTTAGGGTATGCTCCCTAAATATAAATACAATAATTAGTTAATTGATATCATTGTATGATTCAGTTGAACTACACACTCTTAAAGCTTCACTTACTTTTCATAAATATATGGAACTGGTTTCTAGAACATTTAGTTCCCATTTTCAGCCAGGCTAAAGTTCAACTGTCGGATCATTCGTTGAGCTGTGGGAATGTGTATGGTGATGGTATGATAAACTTGTAGTTTATGTTTTCATCTCCAGCAATGTCGAAGTTCATTATGCTGTCTTTGTATTTGTAGATGTAGTTTTTCTCCCAGGTTGCTAGTTCCGTAGGTCCTTGTACTGATTTTAATAATTTTGCTTTATTTATTATGTCGTGATTTTATGTCCAAAATGCTACTGCTGATTTCTCTATTTGCTTGTACTTTATGTTCTTGAAATGTTCCTTTAACTGTGTGCGTGTTTCTCTTTGTTTTTCTAATGTAGATTTTTTTTTTTTCACATTCTGCACAATTTATTTTGAAAATACCTCATTTTTCCTCTTGTGGAATACTGTCATTAACATTATCTATCAGTAGGTTTTTACCATTTAATCTATTTATCAGTGCCAACCAGATATTAAAATCTTTAAGAATATTCTGATATTTTTTTTTTTTTGTAGCCCATGGATGATATGTGAACTTTTTAAAAATTAATTTATCTTTTCTTGCTGAAAGTGTTGTGGTTTCTTTGATATGTTTTTGTCTCTTGAATTTCTGCACCTTATTGTGTATTAGTTCATTTTTAAAACCACTTTTAATTGCTGTTTCTTCTATTTGTTTGTATTCTTTGAAATATTCTTCTTTGCTAATTTGCAGGTTAACTGTGTGTGTGTTAAACTGTTAATTACTGGATGTTTGTGCGCTATGGGGTTAAAACTGAGCTTTTATGTGATTATCTGCATGTGTATTCTTTCTGTATACTCCAAATTTAAGATTTTCTTGACATTTCATTATTTTAATATTTAAGAATGGCAACATGTTATCACCGCCTGTGGTGCCTCAGTAGTGAAAACGGGCGTTAAACACTACTCAAAACAAAAAAAAAAAAAACAAAAAAAAAAACCATGTTATCTGTTTCTATTTCGTATGTAAATGATATGTTTATATCTTGTATATTCAAAAGTTTTAAGGCATCATCAATGAGTTTTTTGTTAACTATGGCAAATATATCATCTACATATATCTGTACCATTCCTTAAATATGTATGGGAAAGCTGTGTTGATGTTTGTTTCAAATCTAATCATGAAGAGTTTAGCTAGAAATGGAGATAAGGGGCTGCCCATTGTAAGTCCTGCTTGTTGTTTATAAAATTTCCCTTTGAAAGTAAAAAAGGTTTGGTTTATGCAAATTTCTGTGTGTTTGATGTATTCTTTTATGTGTGTATCCTTAATGCCACTTGTTTTTAGCGAATCATGTAGATAAATCAGAAGTTTTTCTTTTGGTATGCTTGGAAACAGTGATTCTACTTCGAAAGATATAAGAGTGTCAGAGGGATGTAGTTTTATGTCCTTAATTTTTTTCTATAATTGATATGAATTGTTTATAATCCTGCTTTGAAATTTTGGCAATGTCTTGATTATATTAGTCAACCATTTTGCTAAATAATAAGATGGAGCATTGATGTTGTTAATGATGGGATGCATACCATTTCCAGTCTTATGAATTTTAGGTAAACCAAATATCTGAGCTATTTTAGGGTTGCTCTGTTTTATTTTGTATATTGTTTCTTTTGGGATGACTGTATATGTTTTCAGAACTTCATTGATGGCATTAACACACGCTTTCAATCCAGCCAGACCCATTGATTAATAGATTTAATGTTAAAAGCCTACTGATAGATATGTTAATGACAGTATTCCACGATAAGAAAAATCAGGTATTTTCAAAATAAATTGTGCAGAATGTGGAAAAAATTTACATTGGAAAAACAAAGAGAAACAGCCACACAGTTAAAGGAACATAAAGTATAAGCAAACAGAGAAATCAGCTGTAGCATATCATTTTTGGACACAAAATCACGACATAATAAATAAAGCAAAATTATTAAAATCAGTACAAGGACCTACGGAACCAGTTTCCTGGGAGAAAATCTACATCTACAAATACAAAGACAGCATAATGAACTTCGACATTGCCAGAGATGAAAACATAAACTACAATTAAGTAAATATTGTACTTACGAAGCTGTAGACAATGGAGTGGTAATATATTTACATTAATGTTTTCAGTTGTTAACACTAACTCCACTTACTTATTTAAAACTTTGGACTAGTTTCGGGAGAGGTCCCTCCCATCATCGGCTGCTGTTGACTGAGTGTCAACTGACTCAGTCAACAGCAGCCGATGATGGGAGGGACCTCTCCCGAAACTAGTCCAAAGTTTTAAATAAGTAAGTGGAGTTAGTGTTAACAACTGAAAACATTAATGTAACATAAACTACAAGTTTATCACACTGCTATCAGAGCAGAATACACATTCCCACAGCTCAACGAATGATCAAACTGTTGAACTTTAGCCTGGCTGAAGATGGGAACTAAATGTTCTAGAAACCGGTTCCATACATTTATGAAAAGTAAGTGAAGCTTTAAGAGTGTGTAGTTCAACTGAATCTTACAATGATATCAATTAATATGATAAGCTTCACTGTGCAAGTTTCAATTACATTTTAAGTTTAAAAAATAATAATTAGTTTCATTCTATCACCTTTATCTGAGTTCTAATATAATTGAATAATACAATATTTCTACCATGAATGCATCAGTCCCCAGTTCCCGGTTCATCAGCAGACATCCTTATAATAGTAAAAACATATGGTTTGCCAAAAATTCACTAGACTGAAAAGGTATGTGACCCATCATTAACGACATCAATACACCTTCATACTATTTAGCAAAATGGCTAGCTGATGGATTCAAGACACTACCTAAATTTCAAAGCAGGAGCATAAACAATTCATTTCAGTTAATAGAAAAAATTAAGAATAAAAATGACAACCTTCTGACATATTAATATCTTTCCACATACAATAGCTGTTTCCAAGTATACCTAAAGATAAACTCTTAATTTATCTGCATGATTGGCTAAGAACAAGTGGAATTAATGATAGGCACATAAAAGAATACATTAAACTCACCAAAATTTGCACAAACCAATACTACTTTTCTTTCAAGGACAAACATAAAAACAACAATCAGGGCTTAATATGGGCAGCCCCTAATCTCCATTTCTATCTCATCTCTTCATGTTAATGAAACTACATGAATGTTTAATTCAGATTATCAAAATATATTAATAATTATTTTATTCACTTAACTGTGGCACACTCAACTGCATTTACATTAAGAACAATGAGTTAATTTATTGTGCTTGGTTTTTTTTCTAAAATGCACAAGAATCTTATTTTTATTGGTTCATTTTAACATATAGGAAACAGACTTTTTTAATAGTACATTATTATACAGTCATTATTCTCTCTTTGAGTACTGGTAGTCAGTGTTAATTGTATTTCATGTGCTTATACTGGTGTCTTACAAGTAGTAGATATTCCGGCTCATGAATGGAAGATTTTGGGTTCGATTCCCACCAGGCTTGTCCTTGCTTGTTTCCATTGAAGTCCAGAAGATTTTAACTGTTTTAACGCACTGAAGTTTCTTTCTACATTTTAGTCAACTCATGCCAGGAAAGTTCTCTAGGCCTGGAATACTTCCTTCCCAAATTTCTGAACTTATAATTTCATCTCATGTATCATCACTGTGCACTGCCTATGATGCAGTAATAATAAAAGTGGGCATTAAACATTTATAAAAAATAAAATGTAATGAACATTAGAAAAGTCTGAATATTAAAGTTATACAGCAAATCTTAAGTTGAATGTACTATGCATAAATGATGGAAACAAAAAATGCACTTTTCATAATAAATGAGGTAAGAAGAGTGTTAGTGCTATCTCATATTACCAACAATAAATCCACTTAATTGAGGTTATACACTCTTCCGCATTTTCTTGGTTTCGCTACAAACATCATTGGTTTCATCGTCATCTATTTGGAGAACTGCAAATTACTCGTCTCCAACACTGTTGATGCAAATTTAGTTTTAGCATTTTTTGTTGTTGTAGTTCATGTTGAATTTGGTTCTTTAAATTATTATTCTCAGTAATAATCCAGTTGAGAATAGGTCATCTTATTCATTTATTTTAGAGTTGCCTACTAGATGCAAAACAAGACAGACACATCAGGAGAATGAGCATGACGAACAGTAATGGGAGTCAACAATATCATGTTCAAGAGTAAGAATTGTTTGGTTTAATGCAAGGAAAGTACATTTAATACTGGGGGAGAAAAAGTGGGCAAAATGTTTGAATCCATAAAGGAGGAGATAAAAAACCTGAAACAAATTGAAAACAGAATAGAAGACAAATAAATACCAAACTGTAGGATATTAAATCCACAGCAGTAAACTTCAAGGAGAGTATTGAAAAAGAAATCATAGACTGTAGGAGAAGATTATTTCATCCGGAGAGATCAGAGGATGACAATAGATGTTTAAATTTAATAATTTTTGGAATGTGGGAATGATGGAAGAGCAGAGTTTAGCAAGAGATAGATGGTCTATTTAAGCAGAAATTGGAATAAAAGAGTCAGTGGTATGAGAGATTGTCGATACTTTCCATATTGGAAGAAGAGGAAGACCTAGGTCCATTATAGTGCAGTTAGCAATGGTAAAACTCAAATGGGCAGCTTTAAGCAATACCAAAAAATTGAAAGATACCAGAATATACTTTCAGCAATTATTGGGAATGAAGGAGAGGGAAATCAAGAATTTGGTAATAAAAGAAATGAAGAAAGTCTACGAAAAAGGTAAAAAAAAGTGTATGTGACAGGGATAGACTTATGGAAAGATGGTGTAAAACAGGATATCTGCCAACTCAACATAAGAAGCAAAGAAGGAAGTGTGGCCATGAATCAGCAGAAGGAAGGTGACCTTGAAGCCCAGAGAGACAGAAGGAGTGTGGCCACATCTCTTGGTGCAGGGAGAGAGGCATTTTATAAACAGCTGATATGATGTTACTGAGAAGACAGCTGCTCCTACCAGTTCAGATATCAAAGATACAAAAAGAGGCCTTGGAAGCATTAGCTGGTCTTGACATATATCATGAAGAGTGTCTAGTATGGTGTCAATGCCAGCAGGTGGTTTCTTGGAAGGTACAGGCAGTCAAAGTAAGAAGCAGTAAGAGTGACTAGACACAAAGTGAAATTGGATCAGTTTAGGTTTGAGAGAAAAGGCTCAGTGTAGGGATTTGCTTTGTCATTGTTAATGAGTGCAGAGGATCTATTAGGAAAAGTGTTAAGTGATGAACTGAATTAGGTATTAAAGTTAGGTAATGTATTAGCAGTTCTGGAAACATGGTTGGTAAACAAATCAATTATTAACATAGAGAGGTTTGGCTTTCATGCATTTTTTTGTGGAGTGAAGAGCAAAACTAGAGGTCAAGCAGCAGGAAAATTGGGGTGTTTTGTCAGTAAGGAAAGAAAACTATAAGTTGTTGAGGAAAAGGATTTAGAAAGTAAATCAGTGCTGTGGCTAATTTTCAGAGATGTTTGGAAACATAATGGTTGTGTGAGTGTAGGAATCCTGTATAATTCATTAAGCACATCAGACTATTTTGGCCCAAATTTATATAAGAAATTAAATCAGAGTATTGTGTATATTTTTGGCAAATGTGTACAATTGGAAATAGTGTTAATGTGTGATTTTAATGCTAGAATATTACAGGGGTAGCTGCTTCTAAAGAATTTGATTGGGGATATGCAGATGAGATATGAAATAGTAAAGATAAATTTTGTGACAAAAAATTATTGGAATTTTATGAGGAGAATAATTTTATAATTTCCAATGGCATGAGAGGTAGGTACAATGTTTACATTTACAAATAGAAATGGTCAAAGCGTGGTGGACTATGAGACTGTGAACTAGAGTCGTCAAGTTGGTTGAAGTGGAGAGGATGTTTCTTCGAAACCGGTCCCACCATATTTAAAAGTAAGTGAAGCATAAGAGTGTATTAGATCCCAATTTATTGTTCCCAGAAGAATTGTTTTCCCAGATCCATTGTTCAATTTATGTAGTCCCAGAAATGTCATTATAAATAACAGGAATAAAATCCACATTGATTGTTCCTCAAAGTATAGTTATCCAGCATTAATTGAACTAATTTTTTTTATTTTGTAGAACTTGTGTCCTCGATTGATTGATTTTTTTTTAATCATGAATCATTCATAAATCACAATTACAGTACAATGTTTTTTAATCACACAGAAGCAATGTGCATATTGTTTTTCTTGTGTGTAAAGTGGCAAGACATTGCTACACATAGCAAAGATAAAAGATGTATCATAGTGGCATGTGTTTGCATTGGAGAGGAGAAGTGCAAATAGAAATGAAAATGATAACAGACAAAGCCACGATTGAACTCTCGCAGTAATGAATCTCGTTTTCAGTGTCCATAATAAGCTCTTGCAGTATGCAGTATGAACAAAAAGATAAAAGTTTTATAGTTATTGAAGTTATGGCATACCCAGTGAAGCACACAAGGACACCATGAAAGATCTAAAGATTATTTTAGACCATGGTCATCTCTAACAGGGAGAACATGACCTCCCCTCATTATTCTGATACTCTTTATAATAGCATATTGCTGCATTCTGCAGGCTTTCTTTCATTTTAGTGAATAGACTCTTCTTCCAGTTTGCCAGAACTGCTCCTGTTTAAGGCCCCTTCCAGCATCTCCTTTTTTCCTGCATTTATCATTTTCTTTGCTTATCCATTGGGAAGCAATAATAATTGCCAAATGTCTACTTACCCATTGCTGCATGAACCATCATTTGTTGGTGTACTGCTGATGTGATGGGAGTCATTGCTGCCATCTGCTGCTCCATCATCCAGTGTTGACTGTGAGCCATATATGCCTGGTACTCTGGTGGCATTTCCCATGTAACAGCATTCGTCTCCATGTTCCAGTAGTACACATACCCTGAGTTTTCATCATAGCACTCTTGCCAAGCTGCAACCAAATAATGAATTTAATTTCTATAATGTACTTCTACTGTGTATATCTTGCACTTCGCAATTCTGTCATTTTGTGTAAAGCTAAAAATTTCTATTCAAACATGTTTATATGACCATATGAAGATTAGTAATGATTAAGGTGCAGAAAGTCTTGGAGGTCACCCAGAATTTTTCCATAACTAATTCTAGAAATCCACTGATGTATTCCTCAGAATTATAATTATATGGGTAAGTTCATGTCAAATAAACCAATGAAAAATTAATTTTGGAACATGGTAGTATGGATTTTGTTAATTTTTTATATATTTGTATCTTACCATAAGAAAAGTAAAAATATTTTTTTTAATTTCAATGATCCATTTTTTGTATACATTTTTTAAAATGCCAAAAAACCATAATTTGCTAACTGCCACATAAATATTGGTCATTTGAAAACTATAAGAGGTACACACGTGTAATTTTAAAGCTTAGGAATAGCACTTTCATTTAATATATAATACGATATCACTTTGGGTTTTATCAAAATTCACTGCTTCTCAACATTTTTTATTTTGAACTTTTAGAATAATGGAATTTTTAAATGTTCTTTAAAAATTATACATAAAGGTTCATGTCTATTCAGTTCAAATTTTTAAGGTGTTATCTCAAAGGTATTAAAGAAAATTTTAATTTTCTTCTTTTTAGTGACAAGGAATTAAATGCTTCAAGTTCATTTTTGTACCATTTCTGTAGATAAGTGGTGAACTTTAAATAAATCTAATAAAGTATGTTTCATTTATTACACCTAGAAAAGGATTACCTGATTATGCAGTCAACTTAGTAAAGGAACTAGACATGCTAATTGGAACTTGTACAGTCAAGCTAATCATATAATTAAAATCGTTATTTTAATGAGTCGAAATACACACTCTTATTGGGTCCACTTACTTGTTTATATGTAATACATGTTTCACTTCAGCTTCCCATCAATTGCTGGATAATTCATTATGCTATGGGAAGTGCATTCTGCTCTGGTGGATATGTGATGAACTCAAATTTTATGTTTTTATTTCGGAATGGTTGAGGTTCATTAATCTGCCTCTATACTTTTAAATGTAGATTTTCTCCCATCTTGCTAATTCTGTGGGTCCTTGTACTGATGTTAATAAATTTGCTTTATTCACTATGTCATGGTTTTCTGCTCGAAAATGAGATGCAACTGCTGATTTTTCATTTGTTTGTAATTTATATTCCTGAAATGTTCTTTTAACTACGTGCCTATGTTTCTCTTTGTATTTCCAATATAAACTTCTTCACATTCTGCACAATTTATTTGGTAAATACCTGCTTTTTTCTGGTTGAATACTGTCATTAACATTGTCTTTCAGGAGATTTTTAACATTAAATCAGTTTCGCACCTATAAAAATATTTAATGATAAAAATCTCCTGATAGATGTGGTATTAATGACAGTATTTCACCAGAGAAAAAAAGCAGGTTTTTACAAAATAAGTTGTGCAGAATGTGAAAAAGTTTATATTGAAAAAACATAGGAAAACAGTTAAAAGAACATTTCAGGAACATAAAATAAAAGCAAATCGAGAACTCAGCAGTAGCATCTCAATTCTCACAGAAAACCACAACATAGTGATTAAAGCAAAATTATTAAAATCAGTACAAGGCCCTACATTTTCTTCCATACATCATGGAAGAAAATGTACATTTACAAATATAGAGACAGATTACTGAACATCGACATTTCCGGGGATGAAAACATACTTTACGTTCATCATATCTCCATCAGAGTAGAATACACATCCCCATAGCATAACAAATTATCTAGCAGTCGACAGGTATCTGAGGATGTGAACAATGATTCGTGAAACATTACTACTTATAAACAAGTAAGTGGACCCAATAAGAGTGTGTATTTTGACTCAATCATACAATGATCTTAATTAGTAAAGGAATTTTACTCTAGTGAAGAAGTCAACAGGCAAATGTCATGGAAGAAAAACTATATTTCAATCAAAGACAAGAATGGTTGCAGATTCATGTCCAAAAATATCTGATTCTTAGAGAAATTTACTTTTCAAGTCAAAATACACATTTTCAAAATTTTCCAAGTTTGACCAAGGAACTGCATTATAGCAGGAGGTAGTGGGACTCACACTTTTCTTTTTTCTTAACTAACATACTGGATGCTTTTGACCTTTTTTGTGGTGTTAGCTGGTACATTCTCCCTGGTAATTGTAATTGGATCCAATTTGCAGAGAATGAAGTTTATGGTGTGAGCATCTGGGGTTATAACTCTCACAAAATGAGAGTTACAACCCTAGTCCACATAAATATGCAGTTTTTCAGTTTGGCACACAGATTGATGAATATTCCACTCACAGAAGCAGAGTACAAAATTGAATACAAATAAATAATAAAAACAGCTATAATCAATAGTTTCAACAAAGACACAGTGATAAAAATTATCATTAATTCTAAAAGACAAAAAGGGATAAGGGAAGTTTCCACACTGAAAAAAACAAAAGAAGAATACAATTTCAAAAGTTTCACCTACCATCCAATTTACCACAAGTTCAAGAAAATCTTCAAAGAACATGGGATAATGTTAGCCCCAAAGAACAGATACAACATCAAGAACTTATTAGGTTACACATTAAAAGACTCCATACCAACAGAACAGAAATCAGGAATTTATGAAATAAAATGTCCAGATTGTGAACAGGGCTACATAGGCAAAACAAAAAGAAATTTGGAAATTTGGAGGAAAGAACATTTTAGGAATATTCGGTTTAAACAGGTGGATAAATCAGCAGTAGCAGCTCACTTTTGGACCAAAACCCATGAAATAAAACCAGGAATTAAACTGATGAAACATCTTCATAGCCCATTGGAGTTATCCACTTGGGAAAAATTTTTCATATTAAAAAATAGAGGAAACCTAATGAATTTCGAGTTTCCTCCTATGGATGAACTCAGCAACTTCCTACTTTAACCAACAGAGGCCACCACAGGAACATCCGGTTGTCCAGCCATCATTTTCAGTAATGGCGGTTCAGTGAGCAACTGAAGATGGGAGAGATTCTCCCGAAATGCGTCTTACTTTTGTGTAAGTGAGTGGAGTTTAGTGTAAAAAATGAATACCTAAGTTTAAGTTATATTGCCACTTCATTGTCAACAGCTTCTTAAGTACAATATTTAATGTACCTTTATGTTCATATTTTTTTAGAAAATATAAAAATTCCATTTCTCTGAAAACTAAACATTAAAAATTTTAAGAACCAATGAATTTTGAAAATATTCACAATGATGTGATGCATTATATCGAATGAAATCCCTATGCATAAGCTTTAAAATGATACATTCCTCACGACTGTAGCTATTACAGTTATGTTGTGAATATAGTTTTAAATAAAGTAGAACATCAATAGATCGTTTTTGGAGGGACCAGGTCTAACAAATGACGGAAGCTGGAAAACGATAGATATGAGAAGTGCACAAATCATGTTCAACAAAATAAAGTCAGTATGTAAGAAAAATTTTATTTTGCTTCAATTTCACATGTTACCTTGTACATATTTTACAATTTATGTCAGTCCTGGTGTTTAGTGGCAACCATACTTGACTCATAGACACAAGATAGCAGATTCAATCCTGGCAAGGGTTGATGGATTTTTTTTCAGGTGTAAAACTTCTAAGTATGGTTCCTTCATAAGGAAAGTAAATCCAAGGGTCCCATGTAATTGATTTTCAGCACGTAACAGGAAACAGAGGAACCACATCATAAATATAGAAGAATATGTAGCTGATATCGGAATAGCAACTTTTAACAAACCAGAGGAGGAAAAAAACAGCATAAGATTGCAATGTAGTTAAGTGCTAGAGCAACTAATTATAAAAGAAAATAAGCAAAACAGACCACATCATGGAGTACTCAGATATTTAAAAGAAAAAGACGTTATTTATACTAGGGCTGACAAAGGAAACAAAATAGTAATAATGAGTCAGACAGATTATGAAAACAGTATGTACAATTTACTATCTAGCCAAGATTACGAGAAAATGAAAAAAGATCCTACACAAAAATATATCAATGCAGTAAGAAAACTACTGACTAAAGTAACAATTCTGAGCCAAGAAGGAAAAAAGATCATACCAGACAACTCTACAACATCTAGAATCTATGGCTTACCAAAAACACATAAACCAGGCAATAAAA
Source organism: Metallyticus violacea (assembly GCA_030762175.1). Taxonomy (NCBI): domain Eukaryota; kingdom Metazoa; phylum Arthropoda; class Insecta; order Mantodea; family Metallyticidae; genus Metallyticus; species Metallyticus violacea. The sequence goes on from CM060835.1 coordinate 31,193,444, forward strand.
TGAGACCTATTGCAGATACAATAAATTCACACACATCAATTTAGCCAAAATCCTTTTAAAAAAAAATGTAATTCTTTGCCGAAATACAAAAGTCAAAGTGTAAAGAACTCATCAGAATTAATACATAGAATCAGACATGTGAAACTTGAAAACAGGGATTTGCTAGTTTCTTGTAACATGGTCTCTCTGTTTCCTAGTATTCCCAAAGAAAACCTAATAAATGGTTAACCTCAATAAACCTACCTGGAAAAGTAATAGAGCAATACCTAAACCTCACCAAAAGTTGTACCAATCAAACCTACTTCATATTCAGAGGCAATAGTCATACAGAAGGGTCAATGGGAAACCCATTCTCACCATTTTTGGCAAATATGTACATGAGTTTCTTGCAAATAAAATTATTTGAGGCTTTTCCACATATATACAAATGTTGGTACTGTTATGTTGATGATGTCTTTGCAATAGTAAATGAAAAATGCAAAGAGAATGCAATAAAAATACTCAACCTACAAGATAGCACTGCTAAATTCACAATGGAAATAGAAAACAAAGTTTTTACCTTCTTGGATATAAAAATTAGAAAAAATTACAATAATCTGGAATTCGGCATTTTTAGAAAAGATACCCACACAGATAATTAGATAAAAAACAACAGCCACAATCCAAAACAACATAAACTTGCCATAATCAATAGTCTCACATTCAGATTAACAAACCAACCAACAAGCAGGACAGAATACAATTTAGAGTACCATAAAATCACAATAGATCTGGTCAACAAGAAATTGCCAAAATTCAAAAAACAAATAAAAGATCTCACCACACTAAATGGCTACAAAGGAGATCATATACATATAAGAAATTCACATTCCACACATGGGCACACCAAAAATTCCAGAAGATTTTTAAAGAGGCAAACATCATTTTGGCCCCAGTAAACAAATGTAGTTTAAGAAACCTCCTAAAAACCAACATAAAATACAAAATTACGCCAGGAAAATAATCACACATTTAAGAAACTGGTTGCAAAGACTGCAACATGAAATACATAAGCAAAACAAAAAGAAATATTGCCATATGATGTAAGGAACACATGAGAAATGTAAAATATAAACACACGGAAATATCAGCAATAGCAGACCATATCTGGCAAAAAGAACTACAAATTCCAAAACCCTTAAAAGCTCTTCAAAAATCCATAGAATTAACAGTGTGGGAAAACATTCATAAAACAAAAAAAGGAAATTTTGGTTAATTTTGATCTCCCAAATAATAGTAACTTCATCACTAAGTTCGTAAAATCCACAAAGCGACATCTTAATCCACAATGGGAAGCAGACACTGGAACCATTTTGAAGATGAAGGCAACAGCCTTTGAAACATATCCAAGCAAGTGGAACAAAATTAATGAAATTTGAGTGATTCCCTCAATAAGAATTTCTTAGAGAGGTATTAAAATGCTAAAAACATCTCTTAAAGAGGTGTTGAATCTAAAGCTGAAATCCTTAAACCTTAAGAGTGGAATGCCAGAAGATTTTAAAATGAAAAAAAAGAAAAAATACTTGAGTAATGTCCCTTAAAATATAAAGCAGTTCATGAGCTGTACTCTTCAAGATGCAATTATTAATTTCAAACAGTCAGATTGGTAAAAAGTAAGATTTCACCTTTGGTTCTGAATCAATAAAATCAATGGGTAATAAAATGGAATTACAAAATGTTAAATGTATTTAAATGTGACAAATTATTGTTACGAAATCACTCAAATTTCACTAATTTTGTTCCACTTACTTGGACATGTTTCAAAGGCGATTGCCTCCATCCTCAGCTTGGTCCCACTGGCCACTTCCCAGTGTGGTATTAAGGTGTCGCTCTGTGGCTGTAACGAACTTATTGATAAGGTGACTGTTGTTTGGGAGATCAAAGTTAACCAAAAATTCTATGTTTTTGTTTACAAATATATTTTCCCATACTGTTAAATCTATGGGTTTTTGAAGAGCTTTTAATAGTTTTGGTTCCTTTTGGAATTCATGATTTTTTTGCCAAAAATATTTTTCTGTGTGCTTGTATTTAACATTTCTCATGTGTTCCTTAAAACATATGGTAATATTTCTTTTTTATATAAATGTTGTACTTACGAAGCTGTTAACAATGGAGTGGCAATATAACTTCAACTTATGTATTCACTTTTTTACACTTTACTCCATTCACTTACATAAAAGTAAGACGCATTTCGGGAGAACCTCTCCCATCTTCAGTTGCTTACTGAACCGCCGTTACTCGAAATTATGGCTGGACAACCGGATGTTCCTGTGGTGACCTCTGTTGGTTGAAGTAGGAAGTTGCTGAGCTCGTCCATGGGAGGAAACTGGAAATTCATAAGGTTTTTTTCTATTTTTTAATATGAAAAAATTTTCCCAAGTGGATAACTCCAATGGGCTGTGAAGATGTTTCAGCAGTTTTATTCCTGGTTTTATTTCATGGTTTTGGTTCAAAAGTGAGCTGCTACTCTATTTATCCACCTGTTTAAACTGAATATTTCTAAAATTTCTTTCCTCCAAATTTCCAATTTTCTTTTTGTTTTGCCTATATAGCTCTGTTCACAATCTACACATTTTATTTCGTAAATTCCTGATTTTTGTTCTGGTGGTATGGAGTCTTTTACTGTGCAACCTGGCAAATTCTTGATGTTGTATCTGTTCTTTGGGGCTAACATTATTCCATGTTCTTTGAAGATTTTCTTGAACTTGTTGTGGTAAATTGGATAATAGGTGAAACTTTTGAATTTATATTCTTCTTTTGTGTTTTTCAGTGTGGAAATTTCCCTTATCCCTTTTTGTCTTTTAGATACATTGATAAATTTTATCACTGTGTCTTTGTTGAAACCATTCATTATAGCTGTCTGTATTATTTGTTTTGTATTCCATTTTGTACTCTGCTTCTCTGAGTGGAATATTCATCAATCTGTGTGCCAAACTGTGAAAAATTGCATATTTATGTGGAATGGGGTTATAACTCTCGTTTTTTATGTAGTTTTCTGTGCGTGTTTCTTTTCTGTAAATTCCAAAATTCAAAAAATCTCCATTTCTTACAATTTTTAAATCTAGAAATGGTAGCCACCCATTTCTTTCTTCTTCTATAGTAAATTGTATGGATTCATGTTGCAAATTAAGAAGTTTCAGGGCATCTGTTGAGTGTTTCTTCGGTATTATTGCAAAAATGTCATCCACATACCTATACCATGTCTTGAAAATTAAAGGGAAGGCTTTTGTGAAGTGTATTTCAAATGAGCTCATGAATAATTCTGCTAGAAAAGGTGACAAAGGGTTTCCCATAGCTAGGCCTGAAACTTGTTGGTAATATTTTTTGTTGAATGCATATATTAGTAAGTTTTAATAAGTCTTCTATTTCTTCTGTTTTTAAATTTATTGATGTTAACCATTTCTTTAGCATGAGCATGAGTTTCTCTGTAGGTATGCTTGGGAATAAGGCTTTTACATCACATGAAACCAATATATATCCAGCCGTAATTCTGCTATTTTCAAGTTTTTTAACTAGGTCAACTGAATTTTTAATTCTCAATCTTTGGAATCTCTTAAAAGAATTGAAGACTTTGATAAATTTTTTTGCTACCTGGTATGTGGGTGAATTGATATTGTTTATTATTGGTCTCATGCTGTAATCATTTTTATGTAACTTGGGTAGTGCATAAAGCCTGGGTAGTACTAGATTACTCTATATTCTGTTTTTATTCTGATATTCTGTTTTTAAGTATTGGATAGTGTTTTGATTTTATTCAAAGTTTTGTTTAACATTTTATTGCATTTATTGAGTGGATTCTTTTCAATTGGTTTGTAGTCTTTTCCTTTTAACATAATTTCAACCCTATTTATGTATTCATTTTCGTCTAAAATGGCTATTTTATTGCCTTTATCTGCATTTATGTATATTGCTGGTTTTTCTTTTAGTTGTTTTAAAAAGAAAAGAAAATAAAAAACTGTATATACTGTTTACTAGCTAACCAGGATTATGAAAAAATGAAAACAGATCCCACACAAAAATATATCAGTGCATTAAAAAAACTATTAACAAATATAACAATTCTGAGTGAGGAAGAAAAGAAGAATACCAGACAACCCTACAACACCTAGAATTTATGGCTTACCTACAATACATAAACCTGGCAATAAAATGAGACCTATTGTAGACACAAAAAAATTCACCCACATACAATTTAGCCATTTGCCTGTTAAAAAAATTATTATTACGAAATCACTCATATTTCACTAGTTTTGTTCCACTTACTTGGACATTTTTCAAAGGCGTTTGCCTCCATCTTCAGCTTGGTCCCACTGGCCATTTCCCAGGTGGGACCAAGCTGAAGATGGAGGCAAACGCCTTTGAAAAATGTCCAAGTAAGTGGAACAAAATTAGTGAAATATGAGTGATTTCGTAATAATAATTTGTCATATTATAATTTATTTCACTGTGAAAATCCCAGATACAAAAAAACTACTTATAAATGTGTTGCTCTAGCACTAATCCTAGCCTCTCCGTTCCCTCCTATCCATCCACCCACCTAGGCAGTGCATTACTTATATAACAATTCCTCATACCTGTGAAGATTACATTTCCACCAGTACAGATATAAGTATGGGCAACATAGCAGGGATTCTAGTGGAATTTTAGCAGATATCTTTGAAAAAATGGAACTCCTAATCATTTCATATACACATTCTAAGCTAAACCTATCCGCAGATTAATCCTAGAATCTGGTGTCCCATGATTTATTGTGGCTCACTATAGTCTGATGCTCTTCACTTGCCTCCTTTTTACAAACATAAATTCGTGAGTTATATTGCAGCAGATTATATGCTGTTATACTAGCGGGTAAATCATTGAAATAGTGGCAAAACTGCTTTAACTACTACACCATCATCTGCAAGAAATAAGTAGTGCCCACTAGCAGTAGAAATCATAAAATTGATTTGGATGCATTTGCTTGATGAAGTAATATGTAGCAAAATGGCAGGTATGCATAGGAAAATGTACACTTTTGAGCTAAAAGAAAAGCTCATTCCTCTGCAGTGTATAAAACATTGGAAATCAGTGATGTATGTTGTTAAATAGAATTGTTACTTGGAACTTGTACAGTGAAGCTAATCATATAATTGAGATCATTTTATGATTGAATCGAACTAAACACTCTTATTGCTCCACCTACTTTTTTATAATATTTAGAACCAGTCTTGTTTCACAAGCCCTTTGTCCTCATCATCAACTAACTGTCAACTGCTGAATAATTCATTATCTGTGGGAATGGACATTCTGCTCTGGTGGAGGTGTAATGAACTTAAAAATTATGTTTTCATTCCCGGAAGTGCTGAAGTTTATTAAACTGTCTTAGTATTTGTAAGTGTAGATTTTCTTTCACTTTGCTAATGCTGTAGGTCGTACTGATTTTAATATTTTGCTTTAACCAACATGTTGCAGTTTTCTGTCCAGAAATGAGATGCTACTGTTGATTTCTCCACTTGCTTGTATTTTATGTTCCTGAAATGCTCTTTTAACCATGTGCCCATGTTTCTCTTTGATTTTCAAAATTAAATTTTTTTCACATTCTGTACAACTTATTTTGTAAATACCTGCTTTTTTTCTCCTGTGGAATACTGTCGTTAACATTGTCTATCAGGAGATTTTTAACATTAAATCTGTTTATAGGTGCTAACCTGATATTAAAATCTTTACGAATATTTAGAAATTTTTTCATAGCTCATAGATGATATGTCAATTTTTTAAAAATTAACTTATCTTTTCCTGCAGAAAGTGTTGTCGTTTCTTTAATAAGTTTTTGTCTCTTGAATTTCTGAACTATTTTGTGTGCCAGTTCTTTTTTAAAACCATTTTTAACCGCTGTTCTTTCTATTTGCTTCTATTCCTTAGAGTATTCTTCTTTGCTAATTTATAGATTAATTAGCCGGTGTGTTAAGCTGTTAATAACTGCACTTTTGTGCGTTGTGGGGTTAAAACGGTCAGCTTTGATGTGATTGTCTGCCTGTGTATTCTTTCTGTATATTCCAAATTCAGGTTTCCTTGATGCTTCATTATTTTAATGTCCAAGAACGATAACATGTTATCTCTTTCATATGTGAAAGATGTTTTTATCTTGTATATTCAGAAGTTTTGTGGCATCATTTTCCTTAGTTAACAAAAAACATTTTTTTGTTAACTATGGCAAATATATCATCACCTTATCTGTACCATTAAATTTAAAATTAACTTTAAGTCAGAACTAATACAGTGAAGCAATTAATTTATTCTTAATTAGATAGTGAGTGGAAATAATACTCTTATTCTCCACTTACCATTGAATTATATAGAGCATGTTTCACAGGCCTTCACCTGCATCATCAGCTGTGTGTTAACTGCCAGATTTGTTGTTGGTTGAATGGACTTAGTGTAGCTCTCATGAACATTTTATGAACTTTTGGATTAACTTGTCTTCTGTTGGGATCTCGAAGTTCATAATAGGTTTATAGCAGGTTTAGCTATGGGGAATCCATTATCACTTATATATGAGTAGTTTGGAAATGCACATCACCAAATCATTTCCATACCTTTTTAAAGTTGGCACAGATATGTGGATGATGTCTTTGTGACTGTTAATAAGGAACATTTGGAAGATGTTTTGAAACTGCTAAACCTACAGGATAGGGAAATTAGATTCATTTCTGAAACAGAATAAGAAGACACAATACCTTTCCTTGACTTAAAGATAAGAACAGGCAATAATTTGAAATTTACACAAAGGATATGCAGACCGAAAATTACATAAAGGCCAGTGGCTTCAATCCTACAGCACACACAGTTCTCAACAGCTTAGTACATAAACTCATTAACTTACCCATGAATGAGTTTGAATACATGAAGAGTACTCTTACATAAAACAAATGGCAAAAATAAACGGGTATGGCCAAAAAATTGTAGACAAGAAAATCAAGAAATTCAAACAAGACAAGAGGTTAAAACAGATTACAGCATTGTGAGCAAAAAAAGAAATACCATTCAGAAGAAATTTACTTATCATCCTTAGGCCACCAAAAATTCCAGAAAATACTAGGAGAGTTTTGGATGTGAACAATTTCACCTAAATAATCGGCTCAACTCCGGTGATGATAGAATACCTGATGAGAAGAAGCTGGGAATATTTCAAATCAATTGTTTGGTGCAACAAAGGATACATTGGCAAAACAAAAAGAAGCATTAGAATTAGGCTAATGGAACTCTTGAGAACATCAGGTACAATCAGATAGAGAAATCAGCAGTTGCACATCACTTTTGGAGAGATAAACATGATATTAAATGGAAGTCAAATTATTGAAATTTGTAGATAGACCCTTGGAGCTGAGAATATGGGGAAAAAAATGTATAAAAAACATGAAGATAAGGTTATGAGCTTCAAGATCCCAACAGAAGACAAATTAACCGAAAAGTTCATAAAATGTCTGCTAGAACTACACCAAATTCATTCAACCAACAACAAATCCGGCAGTCGACACACAGCAAATGATGCAGGCAAAGGCCTGTGAAACGTGTTCTGTATAATTCAATGGTAAGTGGAGTATAGGAGTATTAAATCAACTCACTATCTAATTAAGATTATACCTGTACCATATTTTAAGGGAATGCTGAGTTGATGCATGTTTCAAATCAGTTCATGAAGAGGTTAGCTAGAAATGAAGAGAAGGGATTGCCCATTGCAAGTCCTGATAGTTATTTATAAAATTCGCCCTTGAAAGAAAAATAGGATTGGTTTATGCAAATATGGGTGAGTTGTATATATTCTTTTATGTCTGCATTATTAATTACACATGTTCTTAGCCAATCATGCAGATAAATTAGGAGTTTTATCTTTAGGTATGCTTGCAAACAGCGATTCTTTTTCAAAAGATATTAAAGTGTCAGAAGGTTGTAATTTAAATTCTTAATTTTTTCTATTAATTGAAATGAAATGTTTATACTCCTGCTTTGAAATTTAGGTAGTGTCTTGAATCTATCAGCTAGCCATTTTGCTAAATAGTATGAAGGTGTATTGATATTATTAATGATGAGTCTCATACTATTTCTATTCTTGTGAATTTTTTGGCAAACCGTATATTTTCGCTATTGTAGGATTGCTCTATTTAAATTTATATTTTGTTTAATTTGGAATAACTGTGCATGTTATTACAGCCTCACTGACTGAATTAATACTCTCTTCAATAGGTCTGAACGGATCTGAACATATTCTTTCTTATAATTGATATTATTATATGATTTAGTTGAACTACACACTCTTAATGCTTCACTTACTTGTCATAATATACATAGAATTGGTTTCGAGAATTTACATTTACATTTTAATTAATATTCTTTCTTATTTAGCAATTCTTGCATTCTTATATTATAACTTTTGTTGTCTAATATTACTTTTCTGTTCCCTTTGTTGGCTATTGTATAAACTACAACTTTGTCATTTAACAATTTTATTGTGGTCCTATATGTCTAATTTACTGATGTTTTCTTCTTATTTATTTCATTTTAAACCTTTTATGAAATGATCCTAATATTCTTTTCTTTGTTGTTTAATCCTTCAAAAACCATTTCCAAATCTAACAAATAATCTTCCACTTTCTTTTGATAGATTTTCACATAATTCTATTTAGGTTCTGGATTTTTAGATTTCTTATGTCTTTGATTTAAATCTCTAATCTTTGTTTTCTGATTCTTGACTTTTTTGTTTGCCAGATATTGTATATGTTTTAAAGCTATTCTGATTAAGTTATCCTATACTATGTTTCCTAGCCTCTTTGAAATTTGAAAGTATTTTTCATATAGTTTAAGATCTATAATTTCCAGTTTTGTGTAATACTTTGCCTTTTCTATTTGAATTATTTTTTTTTCATTGGCTAATTGCTCGCAACTGTTATGGTCATACTCAATGGTTTTCCGTATGAAATTTGGGCATATTTTATGTTTTAGGCACAGGTTTCAAAAACAAATATCTGCTGAAATAAATCTGCTTTTCCCTTTTATTCTTATGTATTCTCTCTCTCTCTCTCTCTCTCTCTCTCTCTCTCTCTCTCTTGAGTTATAAAAGTTGCAGTTGCAGTTATTAAGGTAATTGTATCTTTTGTCTGTATTGTCCATCTTAGAATAATTACTAATGACTTTTATCCATGTCGCCTGTTTCTTGTGGGCTCAAAGGCCTATTTATTAACTAGAAATGTTAATTGGAGCATGTGCAATAAAGCTAATCATGTAATTCAGATCATTGTATGATTGAGTTGAACTACACACTCTAAAACTTTTAAAAGAAAATGATAAATATGTAGTTTATACAAAAGTGACAAATGGAACAGAGTAGTAATATTAGACAAAGAAGATAATACAAGAATTGCAGACCTATTCAAGAGATGTATTAATTCAGTCAGTAAGGCTCTAAAAACGTGCACAGTTATTCCAAAGGAAATAAAATATAAAATAAAACAGAGCAACCTTACAATAGCCAAAATATATGGTTTGCCAAAAATTCACAAGACTGGAAATGATACTCATCATTAACAATATCAATATACATTCATACTATTTAGCAAAATGGTAACTGATAGATTCAAGAAAATATCTAAATTTCAAAGCAGGAGTATAAACAATTCATTTCACCTAGAAAAAATTAAGGATATACAATTACAACCTTCTGACACATTACACAGAATGGCTCTTTCCAAGCATATCTAAAGATAAGCTCTTAATTTATCTGCACGATTGGCTACAAACAAGTGGAATTAATGATGCGCACATAAAAGAACATATTAAACTCACTGATATTTGCATAAGCCAATCCTACGTTTCTTTCAAGGGCAAATTTTATAAACAACAATGAGAACTTACTATGGGCAGACCCTTATCTCCATATCTAGCTATCCTCTTCAAGAACAGATTTAAAACACACATCAAATCAGCATTCCCATACATATTTAAAATATGGTACAGATAAGTTGACAATATATTTGCCATTGTTAACAAAAAACTCATTAATGATGCCATAAAACTTCTGAATATGCAAAATAAAACGTATCACATTTACATACAAAACAGAAATAGATAATATGTTAACTTTCTTGGACATTAAAATAATGAAGCGTCAAGGAAACCTGAAATTTGGAATATACAGAAAGAATACACATGCAGATAATCACATCAAAGCTAACAATGTACAAACATGCAGTTATCAACAGCTTAATACACTGGTTAGTTAGCCTCTTCCCAGATATCAAGTCCAGAGTAAAATGGGCCCGAGCAATATGGATGTGTATACACATCCAGCAAGTGCTGCAAATCGAATGATTTTAAACCCATAATTATTTTTGCAAATCGAATGATTTTCAACCCATAATTATTTTAATATTTCTTTAAAATAAATTCTCCAATCTTGCCTTTAAAAGTTGCATTTTGAATGATACACCTGGAAGCATGGGTACTGACAAAAGGGCACATCTTCACATTCACCACAAATCAAGTTGGTTTCCTTACATGTGTTCCTTTTGCAGCATACTGCACTTTCTGCATTTCAAGTTTTTTCCAGTAGACGGTATCCTTATGGGAAAATGTTTTTCCATCAATTTGAGGGTCGCAGGTGTTTTACAATTTTTAGTCCCTTTGTGTACAGGCCTCTGAATTTGGTAGCCTACAATTAGTCTGCAAGCAATTAATAAGCAAAAATCCAGATATGTGATTGTTTTTTGTTGGTTTAGAGCTTTCCAAATTACCAAGCAATTTTATATGATGATATCCAACATGTGAAAAAATAGTTTTTGTACCATTTTACAGTTTTTCTTAAAGAGGGATATGCCTGCAATACCTAATCCACTAAATCAAAAGCACTCATATGTATATTGTATTTATGTATAATATCAGGCTCGAAAATTTTCATTTTAGCTTTGGCTTTAGCTTTCCTTTATCGTGCATCAAAATTTTGGAACTGCAATTAGATAAAGCAGTAACTACCGTTCTATTATGCCAAGCAATGTAAGTCAAAGATGGAAGCTGAAGCTCCTCCACTTCCCCTCTCTTTAAAGCCTATACTTTGGCTATTCAATATGATTTGAATATATTTGCCTTTTCGGGTTAGATCTTTGTGCACTTTATGCTCAAATAGATTTGTTTCAGTAATTATGAGAGCTACTAAATCTACAGTAAAAAACTTGGCAAAATCAATTCGTTGACTGTCACTTGTGAACTGTGTATGAGGCTGTACACCACAAGATGTACTAAAAAAAATGTGTCCTTTTGTGCCGCTATGGTTTTCAGACTCCATAATCCTGTCTGGAATAACAAGTTTGTAACTTTTTAATTCCTTGTCAAGTGAACCTTGCCTCATTAGTATTTAGTTGAAACAAAAATATTCCTTACAAACAAAGCCAAATATATGGTGCCAAGAACAGATTTCAATATCAAGCTCCCAATTTATCTATCTCAGCAGCTGAAAATTGAACATAAAGCTAAGCTTATTGTGTCATGCAAACACAATCATATGATTCAAGTACTTCATCTACATCCACACACATTTATATATAAAAACCTTCTATCTAAGATATATAAAGAAGTGTGTGTGTGTGTGTGCAGCTGCTTAGCATTATGTCAAACATTTCAATATTTATTACATGCTATGTGCTGGCTCAGCTAAGGGCTTGCAATGCTTATAAACACTAGTGTTGAATGATAGTAGCCTTTGAGACAAAAAAGATAAGAGAACTTTTTAGCTCCACAAATAGCAATCCGACACAAAAAATACACTCCTTTCCCCCCTCTCTCTCCCCCAAATAAATACAGGAATACTTTGGTTCATAGTGAATTTAATGTCCTTTAATTCAGTTTTCATTACATTAAAATATGAAAAAAATAAAATCTAAAGATTTGTTCTGTAGTGTAGAAATTTAAATTGCAAATCATTTAAATGCCTAGATCTGTTTATTGGATATCTGGGAACAGTCAGTGCAGGGTTTAAATGGCCATCGTGCAACAGGTTAAGCTACAAATTAGCAAAGGAGAATACTTTAAAGAATACAAGCACACATAAAAAATAGCGGTTAAAAATGGTACACAAAAAGTACAGAAATTCAAGAAGCAAAAACTTATTAAACAAACCATAACACTTTCAGCATGAAAAGATACGTTAATTTCTAAAATATTCATATATCATCCATGGGCTACACAAAAATTTCACAATATTCTTAAAGCTTTTAATATCAGGTTAGCACCTGTAAACAGATTTAATGTAAAAATCTCCTGACAGACGGTGTTAATGACAGCATTCCACACGAGAAAAAAGCAGGTATTTACAAATTAAGTTGTGCGGAATATAAAAAAATTTAATCTAAACTTAGGTATTCATTTTTTACACTAAACTCCATTCACTTACACAAAAGCAAAATGCATTTCGGGAGAATCTCTCCCATCTTCAGTTGCTCACTGAACCACCGTTACTCAAAACTATGGCTGGACAAATATATATATATATATATATATATATATATATATATATATATATATTTTTGTCCAGCCATAGTATCAAGTAACAGCGGTTCAGTGAGCAACTGAAGATGGGAAAGATTCTCCTGAAACACGTCTTACTTTTGTGTAAGTGAATGGAGTTTAGTGTAAAAAATTTATACCTAAGTTTAGGTTATACCACTTCATTGTCAACAGCTTTGTAAGTACAATAGTTATAAAAAAATTTAATTTTGAAAAACAAGAAACATGGGCACACAGTTAAAAGAACATTTCAGGAATATAAAATGGAGAAATCAGCAGTAGCATCTCATTTCTGGACAGAAAACCACAACATATTCATTAAAGCAAAATTATTAAAATCAGTACAAGGACATACAAAGTTAGCAAAGTGGGAGAAAATCCACATTTACAAATACTAAGACAGTTTAATGAACTTCGACACTTCCAGGGATGAAAACATAAACTTTAAGTTCATCACAGCTCCACCAGAACAGAATACACATTCTCACAGCAAAACAAATTATTCAGCAGTCGACAGTTAACTGATGATGCGGACAAAGAATTCGTAAAACCGGTTCTATATATTATAAAAAAGTAAGTGAAACAATAAGATTGAGTGTTCAACTCAATCATACAATGATCTCAATTAAATGTATGTTGTATTTGTGTGAAATGAGTACCTTCTACATATAGGAAAAATGTGGTAAATGTGACTGCTATTTTTCTTCAATTCTTCTTGGCAGTCAAGAATATTTAGAGTTGTGGGTATAATTATCATGTCTAATATTTTCACATGGCAATGCAACATTTGACAGTGGTTTCTCAGTGTATAAAAGCCTTTTTGTTGAAAGCTTGTATGAAGGAAGTATTATTTTACAGAGGAAAGTATATGATATCATGTCTAATATTTTCACATGGCAATGCAAAAGTTGACAGTGGTTTCTCAGTGTAGTGTTGAAAACTTGTAAAAGAGGAAAGTATATGATGCAATTAGTTACTATGGTTATATATAGAAGATCCCCACAACACAGAAGATATTGACACATGTAAGGAATTCTTGAAGATACTTACGAAGATTTATCTTCAAAGTGCTGGACAAAATCAGACTTAAAAAAATAAAGAAACAGTGGAAAAATGAAAATTAGAAGAGGAAATAAAGAAATTGTAAGACAAAGGAAAACTGTCAAAATTAACATAAAATGTTGTAAAACTACCTACCACTCTATGTGCCACAGATTCATGTGCAAGTGTAATTCTTAAGATGATTATCGTTACAGCAACATTATTGAATAGATTGCATTGGAACTTACCTTTTTGAACTTCAATTTTAGAACATATTATTGCCTTCATTCCTCCCTTTTTTCTATTCTCCCTTTCTATTTCCCAGTTCTTTTATAAATTATATTTTCCTTCTGAGTTTGTATAGTATACTGAGGGTGCCAAAAAATGTATACACACTTTCATAGTAGATATCTATTTAATATATTTCAAAGTTGAACCGAAGAACAATGGTAATGTGGTAAGATGTTTGGTAAACAGATATGACTCACATACATTATGATAGCATTGGTGTATGACAGGGAAGTTAACAATGAACAAATGAAGCCAAGATTATCGTGTGATGTTCTGTAAACAGATCTGACTCACAGTTATGCTAGCATTGCTGTAACAAAATGGAGCTAAGATTATCGTTTGAACAGCTAAAAGTAATTTTGAAGTGTTATTGGAAAACCAAGAATGTTGTTGAAGTTCAAAGGCAATGGAGACGTGTGTACAGAACCGCCAATATGAGTAACAATTGCATGCATTCCAGAAAATTTGAAACTCATGGTATTATATGCGATGTTTACAAGGGCAGATCTGGGAGACCATGCACAACAACAAGCCCTGCACACTGGATATGGCACTGGATAGGATGAAGAGGTCAGATTGAGTTTCCACTGCATTCTACGGGTCTAACTCCATTGGACTTCCACCTGTTGGGAACTTTTAAGGATGTTGTATACCATAGAAAACCAGCTACACTGGTAGCACTTCAAGAAGAAATTGAAAAGGCATGTGCTGCAATCGCTGAGGACACTTTCGCAAATGTTGCTCAATCAGTAGTTCAATGTATTCAGACGTCTGTGGAACACAGATGGTATGTATTTTTAGCAACTGTTGTAACTATTTCTGTTTGTGTGAATTCAATTTTTTTATGCTAACACAGTTTTTTTTTTAATTTCTACTTCTTCTTTTTTTTTCCCCTCTCTTGAAGTGTGTATACATTTTTTGGCACCCTCTGTATATTGACATGATGACACGATGCATAAAACTGCAAATATATGCAAGCATAGACATCATTTTAGGCTGAACCAACCAGAACAATCTGCTACTAAAGAACATGCCCTTATTGAATGTCATTACTGAAATTATTGCAATGATTATTTGAATTTTGGCTAGAAGGGAAGCTTTAGAGATAAAATATATCCTTTTAATTAAGCAAAGACAAAGGGCTAGAAATCAGTCAGGTTTAGAAACTGAATTTAATCAATGAACAATTTCTATGATCCTTCACACCCCCCCCCCACTTCCAATATCAACACAAACTCAAACTTGACACTTTCTCGCTTTCACCATTGGGACTCCACATTTGCATTGATGACGCTAACCAATGCAGTTGGCAAAAGTTTTGATCTCAAAATGTGACACCAAGCACAGCATAACAGCCCAGAAAGTTGTAATTTTTACATTAATGCCAGTTGTAAAAGCCTTAAAAAGCATTCCACTGAAATTGTATAATATGCATAGTTAACATAATTAATTTATAACTTCTTAATTTTTTTAAATTAAGATTACGAAGAAGTTTTAATGTATAAGGAATATAGCTTATATGTTTAATGTATAAACAGTATTGCTTAGTTCTGTTTACTCTAAGTTCACTCAGATGAGAGACAAGAAAGTAAGAAATGTTGAGGATCATTACTTTAAAGTATAGTCGCATATCATACCCATTGTCATTGGCTGCATGTGTTGACTAGTGTCAACAGGAGTAACCATGCTTGCCATCTGTGATGTTGCTACCTCGACAGCGGGCTTTGCTGGAGCTATTGTTTGTATTTCCTGCAACCCAAAAGTGATATTCCTGATGCAATATTTTGTTTTGTAATCAAATCACAGTACCTATAACACTCAATGGCTTAAAAAAAATTTGTTTGCATTAAATTGCAAATAACATAAAATAAAACTTTATGAAACACATATTACTGATAAGAACTTAAAAAACTGCACAATTTGAGAAATATTACAATGCAATATGCTTCAAACTAGTATGCAAATCACGACAACATACGGCTTTACACTGTAAACATGATCATTTTCTTCTAATATTAGCTGTAACCATAAAAATGAAAATTCTCTCATCCAAAAACAGATAATGGAATAAGATATTAAAACAGCTTTGTATCTCTCCTTATATTCAGACAAAATAATTTTTACTAACCATGAAATTATTTACATGATGTCCTGCTGGCAGCAAGTATCATGCAACTGACATGCCAAGCCATTCATGAGATTATTAATTTTATGACTAAGTAAATGGAATAAACATACAAGGTAACATTTTTGACACTTTCTTATGCTATTAAAAATCCTATTCATTTGCATGAGGAATCCCAAACACCTTTGTAAAAAATTGTTGAAATTAATGCTTTTTCTTTCCAAATACTGTCATTTAGTTTTCCCACATAAAGTTGTTTTATACAGGGTATTCTAAATGATTGTCTGGGTTACAAAAATTCCTAACTCACAGTGCAATTGACATAGGAATATGAATCTTGTTTTATTGTATATTGTAAATCATAAAGTTTTTTTTTTACATACATTACAAATGCTGGATATGTGCGCCTTTTGTAACTCTACACACATCTACTCGATAGAGTCGATCTCTTCCCACAAATGAGTCAACGTGGCAAAGGTGATGGTTACGAAGGCGACTCGGATGCGCTGCTTCAGTTCCTGAATATCCACAGGTAGAGGAGGAACAAATACCTGATCTTTAACATATCCCCATAGGAAGAAACTGCATGGTGTAAGATCTGGTAAATGTGGTGGAAAGGATAAGAGCATTAGATCACCTTCCGTTCCACTTCCCATCCATCGTTGTGGAAGTTCTTGGTTTAAAAATGCTCTGACCTCCCTGTGGAAATGAGGTGGTGCACCTTCCTGTTGCAGCACATAATCGTCCCTGTCGTCACTCAACTGGGGTAACAGTCATTCTGTGAGCATGTCCAGGTAAGTCAGCCCTGTCACTGTCTGTACATTGAAGAAGAACAGCCCGTAGTCCTTTGAGTTTGAAACAGCACAGAACACATTTACCTTAGGGGAGTCTCGCACACGTTTCACATAACAATGGGGGTACGTTGTACCCCAAATGCGAACATATTGCTTGTTCACCTTTCCATTCACATGAAAAGTAGCTTTGTCACTAAAAACTAATCTGTCAAGAAAACCATCATCTTCTTCAAAACGTTCCTGCAGTGCCATGCATAAGTTGAAATGTAGGACTTTGTCATTAGCTGTTAGAACTTGATGCAATTGTAGGCAATATGGCTTTACCTTTAGGTGCCTTTGTATCACACACCATACTGTGGTTTGAGGAACTTGCACTTCCCTGCTAAATCTCATAGTTGATTTCTTAGGACTGCGGAGATTAACGTCCCTAATCCGATTCACATCCACTACTGACACAGCAGGATGCCCACTGCTTTTTCCCTTTGCACAAACAACCTGTATCCACAAATTGTACGTACCATCTGCGAATAGAGTTGTCCGAAGGAGGCTCCCCCCTGTATTTTGTCTGAAAATGGCGCTGGACTATGGTAAGTGTTGATGATATTCAAGACTAAAAAAGCTTTCTCCTTACCTCTAACCGTGATTTTGTTAAACACTGCTGTTACTGCCATCTGATGGTAGCTGATGTCACTACAGTTGATGCAAAACAAAACTGACAGTTTGTCTAAGCATTACTGCAACAATAAAAATGGTATGGTTTCCATGTTTTCTAAAAAAAATTCACAAACCCCCGACAATTATTTAGAATAACTCTGTACTCCTTGTCTCTTAAGACTTTCCCACAAATAAAACTCACAGAGAGTCAAGATGCAAAGCTGAGAAGGCCCAAGGCCCAAGCTCTACTTTCTAATATGAGGGATAAGTCATATGTCATAGAAATTATTTTTTTCTCGCGAACAAAGTATAAAATGAAAAATCTAAGTTATACGATTGAAAGTGAATATACTTTTGAATGAAGCCATCAGACGGTGTATGTGAGCAGAGCTGCACGTCTCAGCATGTCCCAAAGTTCAATTGAAAGTGACAGTGGTCAGGAATGGTACATGCATATGTGAGAAAAGCATTTCTCTGTGGCAGGAATGCTAAGGGAATCACAGGTGCACATGCCCTGCCCTATCACTCATGAGGTGGACAGAGGCTTTCCCATGCTGGCAATAAACCATAGATGTACTTGGAGAATACTTAAAATACTGTGGATTACCTGGGAGACCCATCGTGTGATGGATTTGCAACCCTATATGCAAAGCTGTGTGTAACTTTTGCTCATGCCACAATAAACCAATGTTGTCTTGTTACTTGTGTTTTGCATCTTCCTTATGAGGGCTGCCTACTCCCTATGAGGACTCCAGACTTCCATTGGATTGTAAGAGTTGTTGAAAAAAAACACAGACAATGTTGGCAATACTGCAAAGAGGTGGCAGTATGGCATGACTTGTATCTGTTGGACAGCATATAAGATTGAAGCAACAGTGGAGTGTAATGGATGTATCCAACCAAGTACAATGGGGGTTTGATTCAATGTTTGTGCAAAAAAGGTGCCATGATCAATACTCAACATTATTGCAAAATCTTACAGAAACTCTGAAGGACCATCAAAACTAGATGGCCTAAAAATTGTCATCAGGTGTGTTTATGCTTCACAATAATGTCAATTCAACACTGGACACACTACATCATTTTTGCTGGGGTTTTATGGATCATTTGCCTTATAGCTCAGATCTTTCCCCTTGCAATTATCACTGTTTGGTCCATTGAAGAAGGCCTTGAAGGGTAAGCATTTTACCACTGTTCAAGCAGTTCATAATAGTGTGGAAAAATCATTTCACAAGCAACCAGCATCTATCTTAATAGAAAATATATAAAAACTTCAACTTAGGTATTCATTTTTTACACTAAACTTCATTCACTTACACAAAAGTAAGATGCATTTCTCCCATCTTCAGTTGCTCACTGAACCGCCATTACTGGAAACTATGGCTGAACGGATGTTCCTGTGGTGGCCTCTGTTGGTTGAAGTAGGAAGTTGCTGAGCTCATCCATAAGAGGAAACTCGAAATTCATAAGGTTTTGAGTAATCTGAAGCTTTCACGGCCGAAGTCAGACTTATAACTAGAAGTTTCTTCCAGACTTAGGAGCCGTGGTCTCTTGGAGCTAAGGAGTCCAAACGTT
The DNA here is from genome assembly GCA_030762175.1 of Metallyticus violacea. Classification (NCBI taxonomy): domain Eukaryota; kingdom Metazoa; phylum Arthropoda; class Insecta; order Mantodea; family Metallyticidae; genus Metallyticus; species Metallyticus violacea. The sequence goes on from CM060835.1 coordinate 31,212,494, forward strand.
TCATCCTCAACTGCGGCGGACATCTTCAGTGGCGCGGTCTGAGTCTTCTGGGCGGAGGCCATGCAGTTGAGGATGAAATGTTTGGACTCCTTAGCTCCAAGAGACCACGGCTCCTAAGCCCGGAAGAAACTTCCAGTTATAAGTCATTAGGTTTTCTCTATTTTTTAATATGAAAATTTTTTCCCAAGTGGATAACTCCAATGGGCTGTGAAGAAGTTTCATCAGTTTTATTCCTGGTTTTTGGTCCAAAAGTGAGCTGCTACTGCTGATTTATCCACCTGTTTAAACCGAATATTTCTAAAATGTTCTTTAATCCGAATTTCCAAATTTTTTTTTGTTTTGCCTATGTAGCTCTGTTCACAATCTGCACATTTTATTTCGTAAATTTCTGATTTCTGTTCTGGCGGAATGGAGTCTTTTATTGTGCAACCTAATAGATTCTTGATGTTGTATCTGTTCTTTGGAGCTAACATTATTCCATATTCTTTGAAGATTTTCTTGAACCTGTTGTGGTAAATTGGATGGTAGGTGAAACTTTTGAATTTGTATTCTTCTTTTGTGTTTTTCAGTGTGGAAACTTCTCTTATCCCTTTTTGTTTTTTAGATTTATTGATAATTTCTATCACTGTGTCTTTGTTGAAACCATTCATTATAGCTGTCTGTATTATTTGTTTTGTATTCCATTTTGTACTCTGCTTCTCTGAGTGGAATATTCATCAATCTGTGTGCCAAACTGTGAAAAATTGCATATTTATGTGGAATGGGGTTATAACTCTCGTTTTTTATGTAGTTTTCTGTGCGTGTTTCTTTTCTGTAAATTCCAAAATTCAAAAAAATCTCCATTTCTTACAATTTTTAAATCTAGAAATGGTAGCCACCCATTTCTTTCTTCTTCTATAGTAAATTGTATGGATTCATGTTGCAAATTAAGAAGTTTCAGGGCATCTGTTGAGTGTTTCTTCGGTATTATTGCAAAAATGTCATCCACATACCTATACCATGTCTTGAAAATTAAAGGGAAGGCTTTTGTGATGTGTATTTCAAATGAGCTCATGAATAACTCTACTAGAAAAGGTGACAAAGGGTTTCCCATAGCTAGGCCTGAAACTTGTTGGTAATATTTTTTGTTGAATGCATATATTAGTAAGTTTTAATAAGTCTTCTATTTCTTCTGTTTATACATTTATTGATGTTAACCATTTCTCTAGTATAAATTTATTGATGTTAACCAATTCTCTAGAATAAAAACTAGTATAAATTTATTGATGTTAGCCATTTCTCTAGTATAAAAACTAGAAACCCTATGTCACCTTTTCTAGGAGAATTATTCACGAGTTCATTTGAAATACACATCACAAAAGCCTTCCCTTTAATTTTCAAGTCATGGTATAGGTATGTGCATGACATGTTTGCAATCATACCGAAGAAACACTCAATAGATGCCCTGAAACTTCTTAATTTGCAACATGAATCCATACAATTTACTATAGAAGAGAAGACATACTGTGTTCATTTCAAAACACCGGTCTATATTTCATTTGAACAATCTTTGTGTTACTGGAACCAGACAAGTTGATACATTATGTGATTTTACAAAATAAATTTTTGCATTTTTACTTGTATCTTTTTGAGTTATTTGTAATTTCATAACAGATAGTCCTTTGTATGAGGGTAGCTATTTGATTTTTAGGATTTGATTAAGTTTCCTGTTGGTAGCACTGGAAAGAGGGTGTCTTGATAACTGGTTTACAGTGTTCAGACAAAGAAAAAAACCTTGAAAGCAGATGAGAATATTGCTCACATAGAAACTATACTGAAGAACAATCTGCAAGTGACTTACTTTGGCAGAAATAAATAGGAATTGTTTTTTCTAATGTAGTTTTATAAAAAATGTTTTGCAAAGGATTTCATTTTATAAAGGAAATGTGCCAATATTGTGTTCCAGTTTAAGTGGACTGCTATTTGATGTTATAAATTTTTACTGATTTAAAGCATTGTGGAATTTCATAACATTAATATACTTGCACTTAATAGTAATGATTTGACATTTTGTATGCTGGTTTTTGAAGAGTGCAAGATGAAGTGGTATGGGTAAAAAATAGGCTGTTCAGCTTTGAGCAAGACCAAATTAAAGACTACAAAGAAGAACAGCATTCTTCTTGTGAAATACCAAGGATTGAGGTCACTATGCAAGTTGATAACTTTCAGAAGCTAGGACAGCCGTTACCACATTCATTTGCCATGACTGCACATGGACAAGTAGTCTAATGGGGAAAGAATTGGCTAAGAAACATAGTACAGTTGTTGTCTGATTTATTAACCTGTTTCTTTATGGGGCCAGATGCAGAGAGAGGAAAGTAGGAGGAGCCATATGGCTTCTGCGCATGTGCAACGGAACGTGTATACTTCCCTTCCTTCAAGAATGAATGAATAGTGTTTAACACCAGTTTTTGCTACAGAGGCACCACAGGCGATGGACACTGATGATACGTGAGATAAAATGATATATTGGGAAAGGATTTATTTTTAAGGAAGGAAACATTCCAGGCCTAAGTTTAGGGTACCTCACTGGCATTTGCCATTTATGAGGACTGAGGAAAACCTGGAAAAAACCTCAGTCAGGGAGGACGGTCCTGGCAGGATTCGAACCCCCAGACCTCCCGCTCACGAGTCCGCAATTTAATGACTTCGGCCACCCGTAGCAGTTTCCTTCAAGACATCTTCGGTCTGTTGTCTGAGAGTAATTTTTATGATGGTATGGAGGAATTTTAAACTTCGGCAAGCATCTTGCAGGAGCTCTTTGGTTATCCAGAGTGTGAATTAATAAATAATATTGTTATTTTGATCTGTTTTTAAATATTTTGTTAAAATGTCTCTAGGATAAAGGATGCAAGGAGTAGTTTAGCTTGTTTTCAGTAATACAGTACCATGTCACCCAGAGAGTCCGAGGATGCTACTTGGAACTAGGAAACTCAGGGGCCAGGAAGTCAGACAACAACTGTGCATAAGCTGTAGGGTTCTTGTAGAGTTATTCTAATGAAAAATATGGCATAGAAATTCTTCTTGGGAAATACCAAGAATTGTCAGGTCACTATGCAAGTTAACAACTGAGGCTAGGAAAGCTCTGTTACCACACTCACTTGCCATGATTACACATGGCCAAGTGGTCTAACAGGAAAAGAACTGGATAAGAAACTCAATACATGAGCTGTAGATGATTCTTGTAGGGTTGATTCTAATACAAAATGTGGCATAGTAATTCAAGTGCTAAATCTGATATTTAATATATTAATGGAATTTCACATTCACAAAGTACGAGTTGTTAATCGTAATAACAATTTAATACAATATTACTTAATTTTCAACTTGAAGATAAATCAACTGCAAAAAAAAATCCAATATTTATTATTTCAAAATATACACTTGAATAATATTTCTTGACTTTAATTCCAAATAATTTAATTTCACCTATAGCTTGCCAGATATAACCAGATCAAATACACCTATCTTGTTAACAACTTTAACACAGAATTCTCTTACAAATCTTGCACATATAACAAAACCATGGTAGAAAATTTGTTAAGAAAACAGATCCAATATGGAGCCTAACAACAGTAAACCAGGTTGAATGCCTACACAGAATCAAGATAAAAATAAACCTACTACAAGTTGGTAAAAGTATGTGAGAACATTAGACCTACAATAAATAATTATAATCCAAGTCAATGCTCCCATCATGGAAAATGAGCTGGGCTCAAAATTACTGATCTCAAAAAATTTTGTAAGACTTGATAAAGGGTAATGTCAGAACAATGGAACATGAATTCCCACACAGCCAGATAGTAGCCTTAAGCAAAGACAAGTCTAGTCCAAAAGAAGTTATGTATAACAAAGAAGAGAGTTGAATGCCATGTGCTGGCAGGAAGAGATGAATGAAAGAATGGCACTATCCAGTGGTAAAAGAAGAAAGGAAGAATTTGAGAGGAAGGCAACATTCCTCAGCACAGTAATAATGCATACAACTTAGCATAGCAGAAAATACCTATATACCACAAAATTATAAATTAAAAAAATTGCCTGAGAAACCACAAAAATTAATGGCTTGATAAAAGAGGCAAAATATCAGGAAGCTCAGTGCTGGTGGCTCCATTACCAGAATAACTTGCTTGTGATTGCACTGTCAATGTTAAAAAGCCACAAGTTATCCAAGCTAGTCAGAAAATACTGACAAGAAGAAATTTCATCTGATGGTCCAACATAAACAAAGGCGAGCTGACTGGGTTAAGATATACATTACCTGGAAGCTCGTAACATTCAAAGATGAAAATAAATTCAACTTAAATGGTGCTGATGGTTCATCATATGGCATGCTCTTCGAAAAAAGAGGAAGTGTTTTCAAAGCAGCAAATTGGAAAGTGTGTTTTGGGTTTAAAGGAAATGCTCATTCTTCTTTTCCTACAGATCGAATGAAAGTCACAGTCTATCAGACTACCTAGAAGAGAACCTTTAGCTTGGAGCACAGAATAGAACAGAGAATTGGGTCTTGTTGAATTAAAAGTAAAACTTCTAAAATCATGTCAATATATTAAACTCTCTTGACATTTCACATTAAAACTTTTTTTATTAAAAAGTAAGTTGGAACTAGTTTCGTGAGTCACTTGCTCACATTGTTGACTAACGGATCTCTTCATGTAGGATGTATACTTGGCTGTGTGCACTCTGGTGGTCTGTTGATGAACCTGTACAATATATTGTCTGCTTCTGGTATATCAAAATTCATAAGTCTATTGATTTAATTTTATGTCATCTAAACACTCTTAATGCTTCACTTACTTGTCATAAAATGTGGTACATGTTTCGAAGACGTTTGTCTTCATCCTCGGCCATGGGATGACTAATTGGAGACTCGATTTGACCTGTAGATGTATGGTTTTGCCCTGCTGGCACCTTGATGAAACTAAAGTTTGTGTTTCCTTCTTCCAGAACATCAAAGTTCATTACACGATCTCTGTGTTTATAAATGTGAATTTTTTCCCATGTAGCCAATTCTGTAGATCCCTGTACTGCTTTTAACAATTCTACATTTTTAATTATGTCATGATTTTCTGTCCAAAAATGAAATGCTACAGCTGACTTTTCTATCTGTTTGTATTTTATGTTCCTAAAATGTTCTTTTAAACGTGTGCCTATATTCCATTTTGTTTTTCCAATATAAATCTTATCACATTCTGCACAAGTTATCTTATAAATACCTGCTTTTTCTTCATGTGGGGTACTTTCATCAACATTGTCCTTTAGAATATTTTTCAAACTATATCTATTGATAGGTGCCAATCTTATATTGTAATCTTTAAAAATATTTTGAAACTTCTTCATTGCCCTTGGATGAAATATAATTTTTTAAAAACCAATTTATTTTTACCTACTGAAAGTGTAGTGGTATCTTTTATCAATTTCTTCCTTTGAAACTTTTGTACTTCTTTGTGTACCAATTTCTTATTAAAACCATTTTGAATCGCAATTTCTTCTATCTTTTTATATTCTTTAAGAAATTCTTCTTTGCTAATTGGTAAGTTCACCAATCGATGTGTCAAGCTATTAAAAACTGCATGTTTATATGTTATGGGGTTAAAACCATCTGCCTTTATGTGATTTTCTGTATGTGTATCTATTCTGTATATACCAAAGCTCAAATTTTCTTGATTCTTCATGATTTTGATGTCTATAAAAGGCAGCATGTCATCTATTTCTGTTTGACATGTAAAAGAGATATTTTTATCTTGTATGTTCAAGAGTTTTAAGGAATCATCAATCAATTTTTTGTTCACTATGGAAAAAATATTGTCTACATATCTATACCAAATTTTAAAAACACATGGAAAGGCAGAGGTGATATGTATCTCAAATCTACTGATAAACAGGTTAGCTAAAAAGGAAGATAAAGGACTACCCATAGTAAGTCCTGTTTGCTGTTTGTAAAATTTCCCTTTGAAAGTAAAAAAGGATTGGTTTATGCAAATTTTGGTGAGATTAATATATTCTTCTATATGTACTTCATTAATTCCAATTTCAGTGAGCCAATCACGTAAATAAGACAGAAGTTTCCTTTTTGGTATGCTCGGAAACAATGAAACTACTTCGAAAGATATTAATGTGTCAGAAGGTAATAACTTAATGTCCTTTATTTTATCTATTAATTGGAATGAATTTTTTATACTGTTACTTTGAAATTTTGGCAATGTATTAAATCTGTCAGCTAACCATTTTGCTAAAAAATATGACGGAGTGTTAATATTGTTGATAATGGGTCTCATACCCTTTCCAGGCTTATGAATTTTTGGTAATCCATATATTTTAGCTATAGTGGGATTGTTCTGTTTTATTTGTATTTAGTTGAATTAGGAATGACTGTACATGTTTTTATGGTTTTTAGACTTTTCATAAGTCTATGTTCATATTTTTTTTATATAAATCTTTTCCTATATACTAAGTTTCTTTGGGTGCTGAACTGCTCTTAGTATTATTATATCTTTTTCTATTTCATGATTTTCATTCCAGAAATGTGCTACTGCCGATTTTTCTATTTGTTTGTATCTGATGTTTCTCCAGTGTTCTTTCAATCTAATACCCAAGCTTCTTTTGGTTTTGCCTATATTACTTTATCACACTCCTTACAGTTGATCCTATATTTGCTTGAACTATCTTCTTTTGATATGGGTTCAATTTTGTTTAGATTCAGTAATTTGCCTACACTGTATCAGTGTGCCAAAGTGATGTATTGTTTAAATATTTTTTGAAATTTGTGATTGATGTAAGGGGGGTACGCGAACTTTTGATATGTTTTTTTTTTATATAAATTGCTGAGTGTGGTGATTTGTTTGATTTTCTTTTTTTCTTTGAATCTTTTTATTTTTGATCTCTCATTTGTTTACTAAACCCATTAACTTTTGCTGTGTGTATTATATGGGAGTATTCATTCTCATATTCTTCTTTTTTAAGTAGTACATTAATCAACCTATAAATCATACTATTACATGCTGTGTCTTTGTGAGGTCTAGGGTTGAAACCTTTAGCTTTTATGTAATTATAGGTGTGTGTATCTTTTCTGTATATGCCAAATTCTAACTTGTTATTTTTTATTATGTTCAAATCTAAGAATGTTAAAGTATTATTAGTTTCAATTTCCATAGTAAATTTTATTGTTGTTTCTTGTAAATTTAAGAGTTTGATAGTATCTTCTATGTATCTGGTTTGCACGATGGCAAAAACATCAACCACATATCTGTGCCAGACCTTGAATATACATGGGAAGGCTTTGCTTTTAATTCAACAAGATTATGATAGTTTCACTGTATAGATTCCAACATTCATTTTTAATTGAAGAGAATTGGGTATCTGAGAATGACAATGCAACCATCCACAAGGAATTGATTTTGCAACAAAGATGTTAAGGGTCATGGATTCTCAAGCCAATTTTCCATACCTAAACCTATGGAGAATTTATTGGTAATTTTATACAGTTCAGGAGTGGGAAGGAGTATACCAAAGTGAAGATAATCAAAGACTTCTATTATACTTGCACGGGATAATGCCAAACTTTGTTGTTACAAATGTTTGGAGAGAACATGACTGATTGTGTGTTTCCGACAGTTCTAAAAAAGGGTTCATTTATGGAGCTCTAACATACTGGTCTTACCATTATGAAACAATCTTTTTGTATTAAGAAGTATATGAAACGAATTCTTTTATTTGTAACTAGCTATATGATAAAAGGTTACATAGTTCTGCTATAATTAATATATTTATTTGATTTTTCCCTATATAGGAGAATTTTCCTCAGCTATCATTTTGCAACAGATCCTTAATATTGCTACTCAGGGATTTGCAAAACAGTACAATTTAAAAACCAACTAATTTAAATTATACAAATTATATATATATATAGACATAAATAGACAAGTGAAATCTTGTGACTTCGAGTGTGACTTTATCTTACTGTTTTATCCTTTTCAACTTTTATAATTACTATTAATTTGCTACACTGTTAATAGCGTTACTTTATTTTTATTTTTCTTTTATTTATATATATAAAACAGCATGAAAAAAATACTCACTCTTAGGAAATCTGATACTTTGTCATCTAGCTTTCCGGCAGATTCTCTCTCATCGTCCTCTGGTTCACTATCTGACTGATAGTGTCCCACCAGTCCACTCAAGGGATTATTACTCTCAGTCTTACTTGATGAGGTCGATGATATTGCTCCATGCACAGTTCCAGTGCTCTCTGCTGACTCCCCATTGTGACTGTTGTGATCAGCACATATCTGCTGATATTTGGCTGATAAACACACATTTACAAAGGCTATTAGATACAATTCATAATGCAGGCATGTTATTTTGCCTTAAACTGCTAAACATATTGTAATAAAAGCACTATAATTCTAACCAATTTCATAAGAACTCTACAAAATGATCCAACTTCAAATATTTCCTTAAAAAAAATTCATGTCCTTCTTAGAGAAATATATCAGTCATCCAATTACCAATTAATCATCTCTGAGGAAAAACTATACCTCTACATGCTACGATGGTGTGTTACAAAAGATAACATCTACTATTGTCAACAAGATAAGTTTCAATAGATGAAACAAGTGATGTTCATAATGAAGATATATACCCAAAGTTATATTGGCACTCTGGAAAATTATTGGCCTGTTTCTCCTAATGTATGAAGTCCTACAAAAGATAAATTATTCTGCTATTGCTCTTCGATGAAACTATTCAGCCAGTTAATGTAAAAAGAGAAAAAAAGGTTATTTTTCATAATTGATGCTGTGCCTTCCTTTACAACTAAGGCAGCCAAAATGCTTTACTTTATCCCAAAAGGGTACATATTTACACACTACATGTCTTACACTAGTTTGCATAGTGGCAGAAGAAATTTGATGTACACAGACTGATTTCAAAAGGAAAGATAACGTTCTTGAAAGCTTCACTCTGAATACAGAAATTTAAAGAAACTACTCCTACTTTTGCTTCCTCTCCTTAACTTCTCCTGTATTGGCACTTGGTTCAATGCCAGTACATATTTCTGCAATTTAAGATGTTTTGAAATGTGTAGATCAAGATTTTGATTCTGATTATACTCTATGTTGATTGTGAAAGAAGTATTTTTTTCAGTAACCTTGGCTGCAAAATTTGGCATATATAAAGCCACACTTTGGCAGAATATCAGGTGCAATTATTTGCCTGAAACTGCACGACTTTCACCTATTGACAGACTAAAAAATTGTGAAAATATTCTGAAAGTGATTTAAAGACGAGCCAATGGCTGAAAATATTATTGCAAATAAAGAAAGAAGTTAAAAACATTGCAATAATTTTATATGAACGTATATGTAACATATATGTAGTAAAATTTGTGTGATTAAGTGACTTGTCTGTTTCTGCTTCTCTGTTTTTGTTATTTGGTTGAGTTGTTCTAGGCGTTATTTTTCATTTTTATTGTAATATTTACATAGATGTAAACAATATTTTTTGTAAATATAGATTGGTGCTACTGTGGTAATTGTATATGACAAGTTCTGTGTTTGTAGGTCTCTTCGACTTCTTTGCGCACTCAATGAATGCTCTAGGAACTAAACTAAATTAAACCAACCTGAAAATATACTTTGCTGCAGTCATCATCATCATGCAGTGCCAACAAAAACTAACATAGGTTTGAATGTATGCTTGTAATTATCTCTCTTGATCTTTTTCACAGGTAGCATAATCTAATGTATTTAAAGGTGGAAAAAGCTTTATGAAATGATGCAAAATATATTTTATATTATTGTTATCTTACTTTTATTTTACAATGTAGGTTCATGAAATTATTTATAAAAAATCTTTGGATTGTATAAATAAAAGAGTTTCATTTAGTTAATAGCTCATATAAATATTAATAGGTAATACAAACTCAGTAAAATCACCTGAGTGAGCACGAGCTCATGTGCAGGTGTAGATAGATGAAAAACATTAAGAAATTATAGTTAAAATAATATTCAAAAACTTTAAATATGTAAATTATTTATTTTATCATAAAGCATTAGTCATCAACTGGGAAAATAACACATATTATAAAAATATATATTTAAATGAAACTAAAACTATGAAAGGTGTAAAATTATATTCTTAAAGACTACATATTATATACATACATATTTTAATGAAAATATAGATACATAATTTGTTGAATTTTATTCTGAAATACTACATAATTAATGAAGCTGCAGTTATATAATTTGTCAAATATTTTTATAATTTATTTTAAATTTTATATGAAAAAGCAAACAGCATAAAAAATGGAATAATTACATTAAATTATAAGGTCATATTTTTGTCTCTTTGGTTCATATTTAAACCATAAATGAAAGCACATTCCTAACATTTTTTATGTCATAGACTTTAATGCTTCATATTAAATGTAATAATGCACTTTCATTTCTTTAAGCAATTATTAAAATGATAATTCCAAATTATTATCACTGATATGGGTACAACTTATAGAACTGTGCACAACATTTAGTATTCTACTACTATTATTATAGGCAGAAATACCAAAGTTAGCGATGCAGTGAGTGTTATAACATATATGTATATTTGGGGTAATTACCAATTACTGCCTTCACCTTTTCAATTCATATACAATATAGCAGTAGCAACCAAAGCAACATTTGAAATCCTAAATTCTCAAAAATAATTACTTTCCATAATAATAGCTCCGCTACATTTTTACTCCAGGAATAAAAATTAAATAAACTTATTTTTACTTCTTAGGAAACAGGAAAAGTCAAATTTTTAAATCCACCTGATATATATTGATAACAGTATTAAGCAATTAACACAATAAAGTCCAAGACCAAATTACACTCATATGAAATGAAATGTTCATGAGACACACTTGAGTATAAGTTCAAAATACATTTATCATCATTTTAGTTTATGTACCAAACTAAAAAGCTGGTTTGAACTATACAGAGACTTTAACCAATTTTTTTCTTTGCTACATTGGGTTGATTTTGCAATCTATCAACATTTTAGAAAGTTACTAGAAAATAAACAAAAGATGGCATCATAAGATATCATCTTGAGTGGATCATGCTAAAGCATTCTAGTAGGTGTAGCTTAAAATTTTATTGAATAAGCAATCATTCCCTACAATCTGAGTCTGAAATTATCAATGTAGTGAATGAGGTTCTCAATAATTCTGATTAAGATGGAGATTATTTTGAATGTTCTGAAGAGGAATAAATGCAGAAAATCGTCGTAAGTTATGATGATTATTATTTTTTCATATAATGATTGAACTCTAAACCGTTTTCTGTATTGATTGTTTTGATTTTAAGGTCTCATTATCTAATAATTATATTTTTGCAAATATTGGCAGTGGTGATTATAACGAGACGATGAATGCTCTACTCCATCACGTCTGCAAAATCCATTTACATGGTCCCTGTGTAACCTAGTACATCTACAGCAGTATAGAAGAAGAAGAAGAAGAAGAAGAAGAAGAAGAAGAAGAAGAAGGAGGAGGAGGAGGAGGAGGAGGAAGAGGAAGAAGAAGAAGAAGAAGAAGAAGAAGGAGGAGGAGGAGGAGGAGCAGGAGGAGCAGGAGGAGCAGGAGGAGGAGCAGGAGCAGGAGGAGGAGGAGGAGCAGGAGGAGGAGGAGCAGGAGCAGGAGCAGGAGGAGGAGGAGGAGGAGGAGGAGGAGGAGGAGGAGGAGCAGGAGCAGGAGCAGGAGGAGCAGGAAGAGGAAGAAAAGGAAAGAGCAGGAAGAGTAAGAAGAGGAAAGAGGAAAGAGGAGGAGGAGGAGTAGAAGAAGAAGAATGGTTGTTGATGTACTGATCATAAAGTGTCCTTTTTTTGCCAGAATGTTTCATACAAAGGCTAATTTCAGATAGTTGGTAAATTTATTTATCTAGGAATCAAGATTAGCAATGCGAAAGGATGGGGTGAACACGAAAAGAGGCATGATTGGCCATAAGTACTGTGGCAAGATGCCAGTATCTAGCTCTAGTTACAAATTGGTATGGTTTGAGAGGGTTTATGGTGATTTGGATAAGTCGTATAGAAATATGGAGGTTTGACGATAAACGAATAAGGATGAATTTATTATTAAAAATGTGTTGCAACATAATTCTAGGTATTCCAAAATATTTTGTCAAAGTAGGGGCATTTTTGGATTTGTAAAGTGAGTATTAGAGGGATGATAAGCAAATGAATATTGAAATATTTGTTCCATACTCAATTATTACCAGACAACCATATATGAGAATTTAAAATATCAAGAAGGAAATTTAGTTAATGGTTAGGGAAGATTAGAGAACAGCTCCTTAAAAATTGCCTAGGAGATATATGGTTGTATGGTGGCATTTTAAAGAATTTTGGTTGGAAGGAGAACTACTCTAGAGGATATGCATAGATAATAGTCATACTCATAAATTTGAGAGAAAAGATCATTAAAAATTTCCAGAGAACTAAAATTGATTTTGAAAGCGAAATGTATATTAATGTGCATGCATGTGTATGAGAGAGGGGAGAGAGAGAGAGAGAGCATGCAAGAGAAACAAATGAGAAAGGAATATCTGGTTTTGTTTAGGAGTATGCTCTTTGAAGAGCAGTAGGGAAATAGTTCAAGAGTTTTGTCCTATTTGTGGAGAATAAGATGATAAAATACATATCCTGTTTGATTGCAAAGGAACCATTGTTTGGAAGATAAGTTTACTGGGGGAGAAATGCTTGAAGAGGAGTCAAATATTGATATTGTTAAATATGAGACTAATAAATAGCCTTGAAAATTTTAAGAAAAGTAAAACCAACTTGAGTTCGGGCTTCTCTGGTTCTCTGGCTTCCAATAGGTAACTTACAGATGAGCCAGAGAATTCACCTTGTTAGAATTTTTTTTGGATAATAGATTTATTGTATCTTATCTATAACAACAGATGAAATACAAAAACTACAGAGAATAATTTGTGTTTTCAAATCTTAAAACTATAATGGGAAGAACTCTACTGATTTTGATATATCAGAATAGAAGTTTTAGGCCTCTTCAGGTGAGTTTAACAATAATACTTTTTATTGTTCTTGCATATGTTAGTTTAATCGTTCAATGCCAAAAATATTGCATGACAACATATTTCCAATTTTATATTATTTTATATTTTGTTTAGTATGTATTTTCTAGTTCATTAATTCACACAGGTTTATTTTAAATTGCATAATTACATGCATATTTTACACATTTTAATGCTTAACTATTAAAGGACAAGTCATAACACATATTCCTAAAGAAAATGATGACTGCTGCGTTTTCTTTTTATTAAAATCTTCTTGTTTTTAAAGATAGAAATATAGTTAGAATCCGTCAGTTCATTTGAATACAAAAATAAAAGCTACTCTTTAACAACAGTCAATAAACACTTGTTAAGTCTGCATATAATGAGCCCTTTCGCTTTTGTAACTATGTGAATAAAATTAAGGCTTCTTTCATTTCATTCATTATAAAACTTTTAAAATTTTTAGCTTTATCACATAGTTTAAAAACATCCTCTTGTGATTCGACTCTAATGGTTTACTCCTGCAATCTGTGTGCCCTAGTGTCAGATCTCGGAAACAAAAACAAAATAAATAAAGTGACCTATTTTAAAAACTGTATCCAAATATTTAATATTTTTGAAACGAATATTTTATAGCAAAACTTATTTAAAGAAAATACTGAGAATAATTTGATTTGTCAGATTTACCTATAGAAAAACTGCAAGTCCCTGTTTTGCTCTGAATAATCTATGGCTTAAAATGCAGGAAATACCTGCAATACCTGTAGCCAGAACCAATATAATTTATTAATGCAGAAAACCTGTGTTGTAATAAAAATGTTTATTATGTAATACATGCTGCATTCAACTACAAATCTAGAATTAAAGTACAATTTTCATAAATAATTGAACTTTTATCCACTTTTATTAGTACAATACAGTTTCTTCAGACAGCTGTTTGATAAAAGGCAATGCAACATATGTATAAAATGTTATTTCCAAAATGTTATACTTCACGAGAAAACTAAGCATTCACAGTTGGGAGGACTGAAAAGATTGAAACTTTAATATATACATCCCACTTTCAAACTTCCCTTCCATGTTTGTGAACCAGTTTTAAACTTATGAAATATAACAGAAGAGTAGTTATGTTATTAAAAGTAATAATTCATTGAGTCCTTTGGTTTCTAGCATTCACTCAAGGTTAGGTATAGGATTAGTGTGTTGTATACACTAATTGATTACAAATTCCATTTTTGCTGAATGTTGTATTTGTTTGATTTTTACTTACAAAAAGGAGATGAACCTATTATTCTAGTTAGTTTTACTGGTGGGTTGCACATTCTGAAGTTTCAAAGTAAAGCTTATGCACTAAATATACTCACTTTGCCATGTTCGTCGAGGAGAATCCTGCTTATCGTTCAGATTCAACACCTGTCTTCTTCCAGTACCCCGGCGCTTCATGCCCATTATATAGTTTGCTCACTACACTAATACTTTTAGCTAAAAAAAAAAAATGGTGGGACTCTCTCAGTTACCGAAGCATCGGTTAAGATCTGAAACAGATAATATGAAACACCATACAGATCTACTGGTTGAAATTTGGGTACAACAAAATTTACTTAAAACGAATGTCTTTTGCACACAACATTCATCATAATGATAAACGTTGCGGATCTAACCATATACACACTTATTTAACTCTCTTCCGCTATTGTTTATACAATTATTGTAAAATTGTTGTTTACGCATAATCAGTTCATGTATTTGAGATCTTGATATAAAATACAATACTCATGTCAATGTCCTAATGCCTTATGACCACACCGGACAACGTTAAATACACAGTCTTTATGCCGTTTTCTGCATTTTCTTTAAAATCAACTACCTACTATACTTTTCTCCAACTTACCCTTCTTCACTAAATACCATAACTTTTGTCCCACTTGCCTTTGGAATAAATAAAATAAATTCACAGCTATCGAGGTTTATTGCCGTTGCTACAACATTACATACTTGATAGTCAAGTCCCGAACATTGAAATGTACACAGAGAAAATTATTTTCCATAAATTCCATTCGCTACCACCATTTATACACGAAGGGCAATAGCATTTCGACTTATATCTATGTAGCATGTAGATGGCAGGCAGATGTAGCTGGGAGCACTAACACTATGCTGCGGACAAAAGCATAACTACACAAATGTTACGTTGCTGATAGGAGGGAAATTAGACTGAATAAAACGTCTAGGATCATGCTCGGACCGTTTCCCTATTGTTTTAAATTCACTTCAGCTATTTCCCCGCAATATATATATATATATATATATATATATATATATATATATATATATATATTACGGCGAAGCTAACTGAGGATGAATGCATTTGCACTTGTATGTCCAGAAAATAAAATGAAGTCTCAGTGTTAAAAATCCAACAAAATATCGTGATTTAAGATAACTTTATTGTTAAAAAGTTACAGAATAATAAATTAAATAGTTAATAAATCTTACATAATAACAAAAAAATAAATAATTCCAATCCCTGCCATGCCTTGGGCATACCTCTTTACGCGCATCCCACTCAATCATCCATAACGCCAGGATTTTGGGTCGACCGTTACGTGTAGGCCTGCCAACTGGGAAAGCTTTCTTGCCAGTTTTCAGGGACTCCCAAAGCATCTTATTAATTGATTTTCTTCATGAACGTTAAACAGTCAATGTAGCTTATTACTACAAGATTTTGGTTTGGACAAAATACCCCTATCGGCGAAAAAGATATCGACTACTGATTCAAAATGTTTTCCTCCTCTAAGACAATGCTCGTGATTACAGTTCCGTTAACAAGGGGGAAAAAAAACTCGAGGAAATCCACTAGACTGCATTGGAACACCCTCCCTATAATCCCGACTTATTGCCGTGCAATTATCTTATATTTGGACAACTAAAAGAAGCATTTTGAGGCGATTCAACAGCAACGAAGTTTTGGAAGCATTCGTGCTAAACTGGCTGGAAATCCAACCCCACTCATTCTTCGATAATGGGGAAAATGTGTCATAGGATCTGAAAATACATCTCGGCTGAGAAAAGATATGCAACATTAGCCCTTTAACAGCCAGAAAAATCTGCAATTGTGGAACGTGTCATTCAAACTAGTCATTATGAAATTTGAATTTAAAGAAACAAAGGAAATTGCAACAAAAAAAAAAAAAAAATGAATACTAGGTTCTGACTAGGACACGTGCCTTAGAAATGGAGCAGCGTCCAGCTAATATAAACCAAGGCAAGAGGTTTTCAAATAAGCAAGACATGGAATAAACAAACAACTACATCACACATGTCGGTTCTGGTGGTGTAGTGGTAACCATACTTGCCTTCTAAACCCAAGATCGCGAGTTCAAACCCAGCCAGGATCGATGGATTTTTCGGGCTTAAAAATCCTAAGTATGGCTTCCTTCGGAAGGGAAGTAAAGCCGTGCATCCCGTGTCGTATGTTTACGGTACGATAAAGAACCTCAAACCTGAAAGAATTTCTGAATAAAATTTATTGGCCGTTTCACGCTCTGAATAGAATGGGACGCTGATGACCCTGAGATGTTAAAGAGCGTCCGTAAATAAACAAATAAAAAAACTACATCACAATTCTCCTAACGCTCATACCCCCTCTCACTTCTAACGTGTTCTCTCTGACTCTCCAAGCACTTTCATTCAATCCAGCGCTCGCCGCTGTAATCAGCGAAAGCTTTGGTTATTAAATTGAATTCAAACCAACGACAATGGCAAAAAAAAAAAAAAGTCCAATAGTAATCTCTTTTAATAACAGGATCGCCCGTCTTAGGGAACTCTTAGGGAACTCTCTGGGTGTGGTGCTCACCCTACTGCGGTGCGTATCTTGCAGTGAGTACCCAACAGGTATACATTCAGTGTTGTAAGCGACCGCACGGGAAATATATTTAAGACATGACCAATTTATTGAATATACAAAATATAAATTACAACATGGTAGGAATTAATACATATAATTATACAAAATATTAATGTTGGCAGTTTTACACATACAATTATACAAAATAATAATTAAAAAATGGTAGAAATTTTATACTTATAATTATACAAAATATTAATTACAAAACGGTGGGAATTTGCTTCGTTACCGACATTGGTAGGTAACCCGCGACAAAGGGCAGGTAAGAAGGGCATTTGTTTTATTGGCCATACACAATATTAAATCCAAAATGGTGGAGATGTTATACATATAATTATATTAATGGTGGTAATTTTATACATATATTTTACAAAATATTAACTACAAAACTGGGGAAATTTGACGCACATAATTATACAAAATATTAATTATAAAATGGTAGGAATTTGTTTCCTTACTGACCTTCGGGGATGTGCAATCCCGCGACATTATAGCATCTATATCGATCTTTAGAGGCATGGTATGCAAGATCGGACAGGAAGGGGAGTGTTTTATTGATTATACAAAATATTATTTAAAAGTTGTGGGGCAAGCATATTTTCAGCATTGGCGGTTCATTCATCAGCAAGCGCACTTTCAGCGCCATTTATCACTATTAGGAATGGTTAACCAGCCATCATTATTTTATTGATTATATATAAAATGATATTAAATTATCCAAAATGGTAGACGATGTGTGGAATTGTTATTGAGAACTAAAAATGTGATAAGGTACACAAGCTGGTAAAAATGTGCGCTGAAGTGTAAAATATATTAACGATGGAATGAACAAATGTAAAAATAATTCACTTACATTGAAATAATAATAATAATAATAATAATAATAATAATAATAATAATAATAATAATAATAATAATAATAATAGTTAGGCTGTAAGCAAAATGCTAAATAATGTAAATATTTGTTAATTTACTTCATAAACAGCATTTCGAGGTAGATGCTGGTAGGAAATAGTATTTAAATGTGCAAAAAGAAGTTGAAAACGGTGCTACAAATATAAAGCAGGATTTACAAATAATATGACCTTAAAGTAGTTAATGCGGAGCTGCTTCGAGCAGAATTCCCTGACCTCTACTAAGCCACTTGAATGTGTGTAACCAATAAAGAATTGTAGAGGGAAATTTACGTGATTAGTGAAAACAAACTTGCAGGACTGCTCCTCAAGGTTATATGAAGTCACCAGGGGAGGAGGAAAACCAGCCTGAACGTGCAAATTGGGGCAGACTAAAGCTCAAGGATATACATTAGACAAGTCCAAACCTGCTCTGGCGCCACTCTATTGTAAACCTGCCCGAATCAGCACACAACCAAACTCGTGACATGATCAGGAGTTGGAGAACTGGGCGCCAAAGTGGTGGGACAAATGTGAACAAGATCAATCATGTAGAAGAAGTTTACTGCTGGAAATAAGTTGCATTGCACAAGCGATAAGAAACAAAATATGTATATACACGATTGCTAAGTACTGGATGCCATTCCAATAACTTGATAAATGCACATGTTTGCGAAAATGTGTCGTACAACGCTTAAATTTGCAAATAAAATATGTTATGCTGCAAAAAAAAAGCTATGCTGCTAAATAGATGTTGTTATGTTCCAAGAAAAGATTGTTGCAAAAAGAAGTTATGTTGTAAAAAGAAGATATGTTGCAAACAAAGAATATTTTCACACCGTCATTCACTTTTAACATACAGCAGCGAATATTAGGAAAAAAAATTAACTTTGAAAAAAAAGTTATATTGCACGAAAAAAAAATTGTAGGTCGTCGTGGGGTACATACTACTTCTGTTATAATGCAAGCAAAATGTTAAACTGTGTAAATATTTTTTAACTTCCGTTTTTTTTTTTTTTTTTTTTTTTTTTTTTGGGATGGTGATAGAAAATATGTTTCAAACAATAAGCTGAAAAAAGATGGCGAAAATATAAATTATTTGCGATTTATATTTTCGCCATCTTTTTACAGCTTATTTTATGAAACATATTTTCTATCACCAACCAAAAAAACTTAAAAAGTTAACAAATACTTACCCAGTTTAACATTTTGCTTGTACCGTAACAGAAGTGGTATGTCCCTCGCGACGACCTACAATTTTTTTTCGGACAATATAACTTATTTTTACAAAGTTAAATATTTTTTGTTTTAATATTCGGTTTTGCGTGTTAAAAGTCAATGTCGGCGTTAAAATTTCTCACTTTGCGATATAACGTTTTTTTTTTTTTTTTTTTTTTTTTTTCCCCAACATTATAACTTTTTACACCAAAACTACTTTTTGCAACATAACATTTTGCAAAGTTAAGCATTATATACACACGGTTTCGCAATAGTATATATTTATCTTTTATTTTTACTATCATCTATGCAAGGCAACTTATTTCAGGCAGCAAATTTCCTACATGATCGATCTTATTTACACCTGTTCCAACGCCTGGGCACGCAGTTCCTAAGGTAATATTATTTGTAAATGCTATTTTATATTTGCACCACCAATTTTCAGCTTATTTTTTGCAGAGTTAAAACCCATTACCCACTACCATCTGCCAAAAATATTGCTTAAAAGCAACTTAAATATTAGTGCAATTTTGCATTTTGCTTGTAGCGTAGCTATTATTCATCATCATCATCATCATTATTATAATTATTATTATTTCATTATTAGTGAGAATTATTTTTGCATTTGTTTATTCTATTGTTAATATATACTACACACCACTGCAAATTTTAGTGCTCACTAAGAATTCCACAAATCGTCCACCATTTTGGATAATTTATTGTAATTTTATGTATCATCAATAACATAATGATCGCTACTTAACCATTTATAGTGATTATAACTGGTCTGAAAGTATGTTTGTCCATGAAAGTATGCTTGCCCAAGAATGTATAGTCAATCCTGAAAGTATTGTTGCCACTGAAAGGATGCTAGCCCCACAATTTTTAATTCATATTTTGAATAATCAATAAAACAATCCCCTTCCTGCCCGATCTTTACATACCATGCCTCTAATGGTCGATATGGAAGTTAATTCTCGTGGGATTACACATCCCAGAAAGTCAATAAAGAAACACATTCCACCCATTTTGTAATTAAAGTTTTGTATAATCAATAAAATGTTGGGCCTTCTTACTTGATCTTTATCGCGGGTTGCCTACCAAGTTTAGTAGGTATGTAAGTTCTTACCATTTTATAATTAATATTTTGTATAATTGTATGTGTAAAATTCCCACCATCTTGTTACTAATATATTATATAATTATGTGTATAAAAGTTTCGCTATTTTGTACAATTATATGTTTATGAAATTCCCACCATTACTATATATAATCCCCACCCTTTTGTAATTCATATTTAGTATATTCAATGAAACGGTCCTGACTTAGCGGATATTTCTCGTGAGGTCACCTACAGAATGTATACCTGCTGGATACTCAGCGCCGGATACGCACCGCAGAAAGGTAGGCACTGCACCCGGAAAGTACGCTCATTTAAAATGTCTTTATGGTTATTTAATTTGTTTGCAGTGGATAATGTTACTGATAATCAGTAATTTAATCTTATAATCATTAAAATACATGGATCAATTACCTTATTATTATTATTATTATTATTATTATCATCATCATTATTATTACTATTATTATCATTATTATTATTATTATTATTATTATTATTATTATTATTATTATTAACAAAAAAGAAAAGTTAAGCCTATTTTCCTACAAGCTTACATATAATACTAATACAATAAACTCTAAGTTCAACAACATAACTAATAATTGTTTGCTTCTAAAAAAAAAACACCGGACAATTACTACAACCATGAAAGTCCACAGAATGTTTTGTCCAGCTTTCATTACTGATGTCCAACATCCAGACATGATACTATAAATATTTGAACTTTTGTCAGATTATGTGCTATTCTGAAGACATCGGGAGAATAACGATGAAGGTCCCAATTTTTCTGATTTTTAGATTAAGGTGTCATTTGATAAAGCAAGTTATAAAAGTAGATAAAGTAGATAAAGTAGAAGAGCGGTGAAAACCATGCTATATGATATAAAACTGATGACGGTCCAAATTCCACTTTCTATCTTGAGAAAATGAGGTTTCATGTTTAGAAGCAAATTTTCTGTAGAATTATATAGATTTAAAAAGATAGCAACAGGAGCATAAGAAAATTTAAGGTAATTTTATTTTTCAGTATCCTTAGGAAGAATTTATAACCACTCCCAATAAAATATGCAGACATTGGTGTCCAGATATTTCTATTTCAAAAGGTGGAACTCCCAACAAAAGGTTTCCAATGCTTCCAAAAATTTACATGGATGCTTTTCAAATGCTTTCGAGTGAGCTCAAAATCAACACAAATTACTTAAGAATCAGAAGTGAGAAATAAATAAATCGGCATTAGACCGATTAATTATTAACAAACACAAATGAAGTACTCATTTCGAGCCTGCACAAACGACAATTAGCACAGTTGATACTCGGAAGCTCAGGATGTCGGGGTTGCAGTTTTTTTGCCAAGTGCTCCTACAATTGAAATTGGTACGTTGTCAATTATTCTCCATTGGTTTCCAACTAGGATTTAAAATCTCTTTTTCCTTAAAACAACCTAAATGTACTGACATAAAATGAAAAAGATGTGAAATGTTTCATTCGTGTGCAATAGTGGTATTGTCATCCATTTATGTAGAGTATATATATATTTCTTTTGTTCTTTCATTCACCATAATTATTTTCATATAGCCTTCGCCCTGAATATATAAACCTATTTGTACGTGATGAGCTAAGAAGAAAGTAAAGGATTTTAGGAGATGAACTTATTGCTTTCTGAGCCTCCAGTTCTATTACGTTATTTATATATTTTTTTCAAAACTTCTTTCCCCCTCCCTAACAAAATCATACAAATGCGGTTGCATAGCATATCTACAGCGATTCGTCAATATGAAAATGAAGATTTATAGCACATAAATCAAAGTATGACGTTCTAAATAAGGTATAGTTCTCATTTACTGCCTAGTGAATCATCCTGCAGAATCATCACTTTAGAGATGTGTAGAATTTAGCTTTTTGCTATTGAAGGACAAACACATAAAATGATTTACAAATTTTTTATTTGCGATTTCTAACGAGAGAATTGCCCCACTACTCCTCTCGTCCTATGACAGACCTCCGAAGTCCGAAACCTAATAATCGATCTGAGCTGAATTTTAAATGCTGGACAGGAAGAAACGTGTGTGGTGATTGCCGCTTCCATAGCAACCCTGAAGTTTGCGCAAACGAGCGAGCATTGTCAGCTTACTATATATACCTTTTTAAACTTGTTTTACATTTTACACTTACAGTATTGGATTTAGCTATTTACTTTATAGTCTGCAGTTACTAAAATAAAAATTGTTGAATTGTTAATGTATTACTTTAATTCCTATTGCATTTAGCTGCGGCTATATTGAAGCGATTCAGTTTTCTACGGCGCCATTCCGGTGCATAAGATGCATTATTGTATTTACGTATAATAACGTACAAAGAGTGAATTTTGTGTATGTCAATGTAATTTTTAAAAGCTAATTTTTCTATTACACACCTGCTGTGGTACCTCTGTATTGAACTTTATGTTGAAATGGTACATTTTACTTCATCAGCCTTCTGTTGTATAATAAGTACTCTAAAATAGTAGGTATATATATACACAACCGTACATATTAGTATATTTTATACTCAACCTATGTAGAATCCCAACATTATTTTTAAATGAACCTCCTTATATGATGTTGGCTGTATCAACTTTTTATGTCACTAGCCTCCACCGCTCTGTGCTCTCTTGAAAGGCTTTATCCCGATACACACAGTATATAAGCCAAATCTACTACATGTTACATTATTACATTACAGGCACATTACCCAGTAAGGGTCGACTTGAGGTTTACGTGAGATCAAAATCTGAGTGTACATGTTACGGAATAGACTGTAATATTTGTATTCTGCTACAGATGGCACTGCATAAATAAAGTGATGGCATGATTTAATACAAACCGAGATCATTGATTGCTACTTCTTTAATACATTACACAGTTATCAGTATGTATGCCATAAAAATCTTAATAATAATAATCAGTGAGTGCAAGCATTTCTAAATATTTACTATTGATATTACAGTTTAACTAACCGCGTTTTTGAGGGTTGACTATATTTGGAAGTACCCGCTCCTGTGAATTAAAAAGCTACCCTTACAGACAAGGATCTACAGTCACGTCTCCTTTCACGAACGCCGACGGAAAAAACCGAGTCCAATTCCAAGAGAAGTGGCCAGCGGAGAAAACCGAGCCCAATTCCAAGAGAAGTCGTAGTATGATTTCAACAGAAGCAGGCACATAAACAAATACGTCAAAAATAATAAACCTTGTAGGAGGCATGTTAATAGCTGATTACCAAAAAGAAACTTTGTAAAAAGCATGTTAATAGTTAATCATATTCAGTATATAGTGAAATGAAAAAAACTTTAAAGAAGCAATGTAACATGTAAAGAAAATGAAAATAATAATAATAATAATAATAATAATAATAATAATAATAATAATAATAATAATAATAATAATGGGAAATGCGTTCATTTTTAACACTATAAGCTTTGCTTTTTATTCTGAATTGTACAAGCGAGATATGTCTTATTTTGAGGGTGGCGCTAATTGCTTCTTTTATAGGTGTGCGATTGCTGTCTTTTTAGAAAAGGGGCGATAACATTAACTTTTCCACACTAAACCTTCTAACTTACACGGTAATCTCGCAGCTGGCTTTAACAAAACAACAACACAGCTGTCTTTTTAAAAGAGGTGTGAACATTCACAACTCAGGATGTTAGTGAAAGGAGACGTGTTTGCAACCCAGGATTTCTCTGTCTGTAATGGTTAGTAATTAAGCCTGCCTGCTACAATTTTCCGTTTGAACTGGTTAATGCAATAATACTTTTTTTGATGCTGAATCGTATTTCTGTAAGTAATTCTGACCAAATTATCTTTGAAGTTCCAAGGTCACACTTCTTTACTACTGAAAATATTTTTAAAACACTGGAAAGTGTTCCGCCGCATAACATAACTGATACCAAACCAAATCGAGCGATCCATTTTGTTGTTGTTGTTATTATTATTATTATTATTATTATTATTATTATTATTATTTCCTTCCGCTACTTTATTATCGAGTGATGGGCATCATAACATTTTTTTTAATCAGGAACGCAAAGATTCCAAAACTTTGTAATATTTTCTCAGCCTAATATTAAGTACAAATTTATAAGAAAAATAAATAATAGTAATGTTTAAAAGTTTGACTGTCATTCAGAAATCGCCATCAAACAATCAAAACTGAAAACCAGATTAAAAAAACAAGATTTGCCCAATTAATTAATGTGTGTTTTACATAGTTACTTTTTGTTTCAATATAAAATACGAGAATTTCATACATATATAAGCACCGCCCCTAAAGGCCAAGGTCACTCAGTCAACCAAGAAGATCATGGCCACAATCTTTTGGCACTGAGAAGAAATGCTCTTCATTGACTTCAAAGGAGAGGAACACCACAATAAATGGGGAGTACTATGCTGGCCTACTGCACAGGCTACGTGCTTCCATCTAAGAGAAAGGGTACGGATAGCTGAAAGTTGGTGTGCGCCTTCTTCACCACAATGCACCTGTGCTCACAGCTCTTATTACAAAAGGAAGCTGTGAAGAAATGTGGCTTCAAGGAGATCGACCATCCACCCTATAGCCCAGATCTAACTCCTAGTAATTATTTCCTTTTCTCAGAACCTGAGAAGGACCTTCGAGGAAGAAAATTTAAGTGTGACGAAGAAGTGATGAATGATATTTATGCTCATTTTGCAGACGACTTCAGACTATTTGGGGGGAGGGGTTGAAAAGTTAATTTAAAGATGTGAGAACAGAAGTGTATTAAAATAAAGGGTAACTATACTGAAAAGTGAAATATAGATTTTGTCTTTATCATACCTAGAAAATGGTTAGGCCGGAAACTTATGGACCTACCCTCGTACTGTAGCCTTTATGCTGCACAGAATTTTTACATTGACCAAAAACTTGCTGCATATTCCAGTTCTGCAAATTCTGAATGATAAAAAAATAATACAAGGAAAAATACTGCATCAAACGACCTTCGTTTACCTCCAAACCGCCAACTTTCGACTGCCTATAATTCCAATATCCACTGACCATGGAATATTCGTATAAAATAACCAATTAGCCTGCTTGCCTCTCGAATCATAATCTTATACCTATAAGGTTACGCTAAAGTAATTTCCAAATTTCAATTGACGATCAATTTGGCAACAATGTAGATTCTAGAAAAAATTAAAACACTAACTTGTAACTTGTTTGCAAAAAAAAAAAAAAAAAAAAAAAAAAAAAAAAAAAGTATTATCGCATAAAAGGATTTTAAAAAATGTTATATGATCTCTTTAAAAAATGGGCATTCATAATAGCCCTGAAAGAGGCCAATACGAATTTGTAATAAAGGCAAAATCATTCTAAAAAGTATTTTTCGAAAATTGCTGTCAGTATTCTTAATCACAATTTTTTGTACAAACGTGACACAGTTACAATAGCAACGAAAGTTAAACAAATGCATTTGGGGAAAAGTGAACCTAGCTCCTCCTATGGCATGTAAAACCAAGCTGTTAATATGCTAGAAGATACAGTCATTTCAAACTGAACTTACTTTAGAATATTTCTACATAATATGAGTTGCCCTTCCTTTCATTTTCAAAGTTATGAGCTGGTGATCATAATGTTCGTGCTATACGAACGTGGTGACCAAAAGCGCCTAGAGCTTATCCAGAATCCTTCCTTTCCTTTCCTTGCATTTTTATTTATTTATTTATTTTTTGAGGGTTTAAGTTTTCTAGACGAATGCTTCAATACCCGATATAAACAGTCGCCCCTGTCCTCCACGTATTTGAACCTTGTACCCCTTCCTCCGATTTGATGTTAAGACACTCGGGGAGTGTATACAATATCCGGATGGCCTCAAAGAAACACGTTTCCTCTTCCTTTTTCCCAGCCAAGGTCAGTTAAAGGCGGTTCAAGATGCTTCGTTTCCTAACCAGTTTATCTCTGAGCAGCAGAGTACAAGCTTCATAACCGCTCGATTTATGGGTAAGTGAACGCTATATTTCTGGTCAGGTCACTTAATGAAATAGCAAAAAACTTAATGCAAAAATAAATTATAGCTATTTGAAATTAACATGACATTTAACATACATAAAAAAAACGTTAATTTAACAAGCACAGTGCAAAGTGAAATATTCTACACTTTGTAATTTTTTCAAATACAATCCAGATTTTAAATACAGAGTGCTAAAATTTAGAATTTCACTACAAAATATCTGTGAACAATTTTATTAACATTAAATATAGTCATATTTTTTCAATTTAATATTTATTAATGCAACCTTTGAGCATAGCAGTTCATTGTGTGTAATGGCCCATATTTAAGTGCCAAGTTTTAGGTTTTAAAATTTCTATTTTAAATTTTTACGAAATTTGGTTTTGAGTTTTTGATGCATAATGGTGACCCTAGTGCCATGGAGTTCCACCATTGTATGTAACGTTTTTAGAAGCTGCAAGGTAATCGCCAATTAGTGGAATGCCAAGAAAGGAAAGGTTCTGTTCACCAAGTTTTGTTTTAATCATCAAAAATTAACTTGGGTACTTGCAGTGGTACTGGATATTATCATTGAAGCACTACGCTCTTTTTTTTATTTGGGGACGAAAAAACGCTCTATCGGTTCTGACATTTCAAAGCATCGTATTCTGAACAAAATAATACCTTTAGTATAAAATATGGTGACCATCGCTATTTAACCTTCTGCCTACGTGATGGAAGGCCATGAATTCCATTGTGATAGAAACCCTTTGGGATGGAAGCCAAATGTCTATCAATTGAAGTTTCCGGATAGGCAAAAGTTCGAAATTGCTGTCCACGAAGAGATTATATAAATTAAAAAAAAAAGATAATAATCTGAGGTGAAATGATTAGAGAATATGGTGAGTGCACTAGCGTTTCCTAATCAATACGGATAATAGTTTCACAAATCACCTTAGCTGTATATGGTTTTGCATTATCGTGTAAAAGAATAGCACCTTATATGAATAACGAGTGCAGGCTCCTTAGTTTTCACCTTTTCATAGACACCTTCCTGCTGGTATACCATTACGTTGATTGTTTGGCCGGCTACAGCAGCTCAAACCGAACGAGTAGGTGTAGTGGCGGTTTTTGTTGTTTGAGAATATATTCATTGGCTGCCAACCAGTTATGACAGCATCTTGGGCTATAGTTGAGGATCCACTTCTCATCGCATGTCAACAGTCTATCAAGAAAGATTTTTCTGCTAATGTGATAACCATGCAAAACAGGCGTCAGCTAGGCACCTTCCGAGTCATTGTTAAATGAAGTGGAAACAAACGAACATTGGCGGAATGTTCATATTTGACCGCACCTCTCTAAATACTGGCTAACACTAGGATTAAAAAACAAACAAACAAACCCTACTGACTTGTTTCCGTCTTAACGTATTTTAATTATTGCCAACTCGAACATCGCGAAAAACCGATAAATATTTTTGGTCAACTTTACAGCACTTTAACATAATTAACAATCTAATACTACATCAATTCAAGTTATTTCGCACTGATTAATTTATTTTATTTTATTTTATGTGAAGTTTAACATCTTAAATAGAAGCAATACCTTTGGAATTTACTAAAGAGGTTGCGCTTTGGTATGACAGGTACTTAGCGTTTTGCTGCTATCATGTCTCATATACTTTTATAAGCTTTGCTTTATCAAAGCACTGAAAGCTCTTGAGCTGGACTACTTCTCTTGTCTTCGTATTACTGTTGTATTTTACAGAAAAGACACTTTGTTGGTCACAATAAGTTGCATCTTATCAATGCGCAAAAAATATGTAAAGTGAAGGCTTAGATATATACATATTTTTAACTGCAGCTATTGTAATAGGCATACTACTTATTAAGTAGGTATATTACTAAAGCAATAAATTCATTTTCTATTTCCATGGATCTACAACTCTTTGTGGATCATAGCTTGCCTAACAATCAGTTTCCATTTAGTACGTTGCAGTTATACCATATACTTTCAAATCCTCTCCCCATACCCCACGGTTTGTTCCAAAACATGCAACCACTTTCTAATGGTCCTCCTTTACCGCCTTTGAACTTGTTATGCAGTAAATCTATTGGTATTTCCCCTCATCACTGATCCATTACATGAAGGTAGCCGGTAGCTGAGTTGTATGTTAAATAAGAACAAAACTAATTTAAAATAAGATTTACATCCACATGAGCAGTAACATAAAATTTTGTACCCTTCTAAGCCAGGTTAATTAATTTTAAATGCATCTCAAGTCTAGTCTTATGTCATTCAGCTTCAGAGTTCACACAAAAAACAAAGGTCATAGTTCTCTGTTATTAAAGAGATGAAAGCAGAATATATAAGTGATTATACTGTTTTTAATAGTGTTTAATACCCGTTTTTACTACTGAGGCACCACTGACGGTGGGCACGGATGCTACACGAGCTAAAATTAAATATGGGAAAAGATTTTATTTCTGTTTTTAAGGAACGAAGCGTTCCAAGTTTTAAGGTATCTCCCAGGCATTTGACATTTATGACTGAGGAAAACCGGCAAAATACCCCAGTCAGGCTGGACAGTCCTTGCAGGACTTGGACTACAGACCTCCCCCTCAGTCATCCGTGTCGGTGATTATAATATACAGTTGTATATGCATGATTAATATCTGAAATAATTATTGGAATAGAGTGGTTTTACCCCTTCATGCAATTATTATAATGCAAAAATTCGTTATATACATGGGATTTATAAGAATAAGATAAATATTAATTTATGCAAACTGTAATTAAAATAATTCAATCCTTTGATACAGCAGAAATGACGAAAGCTAAGGGAAAGTAAAGAAAAGCATTTCACTGCACATAATTGAGATAAGAAATATGTGTTCCTCAAAGCCATTTTAGCCACGGCCTATCACTGGTAGAGTGCATTTTGCAGGAGGATGTGTAATCAGCACACCACATACCACCAGTTGCCATCACGCGGCAGCTTAATCAGTTTATTTGGTTTATTTACACTCTTTAACATCTATGCTAATCGGCATACCATTCAATTCAGGGCGTGAACCCGATGAATTTTGCTCAGAGGCCTCTTCTTTCGCCTTGAGGTTCTTTTACCAGCTGTAAATGTGCGACACGGGACCCACGCTATACTTTCCTTCCGAAGGAAGCCATTCTTAGGATTTTATGCTACCATGATGGACACGAAATGCTACCTGACTTGCCACCAGCCCGAGACAAAGTGTGCACCAATAGAGTGGAAATATCCTGCGTCGCCAGAGAAAAAAAAGGTGTAAAGTGGTGATAAAATCCGCGGGTAAGTGATATCTTCTGGAATCACAAACACAAATCGTAAATACCTACACCTACTATTACATCCTCCGGAAACTTCAAGACCATTCAATGAAGTTGTTGAAAGGGAAGTCACCACACCTGGTTCTGACAGTAGTCAAAAGAGCTTTATGGTGCTGGATTTCAGGGCTTGTGAAACGATGTGGCAAATGCCTCGACATACAGGATGACTATGTTGAGAAATAACAAGGCAATACGAAATTAATAAAATGGTAACAAAAAACAACATGATCATATCCATATATTAAAGTTAAGGCATTTGAAGGAAAAGAAAGTAAGGGATCAAACATTGTAACAGAAAACAAAATAAATAGAACAAATTAAAAATTTTAGAATGTCATATCACACAAAAACAGAACAGACCAAAGAAAATGGAAATGTTTAATTATATGAATGTATATTATAAAAGTACTACAAAATAAAACAAGAAATGCATTATTAATATGTTATTAGTGATGTCAGTGGCAAAAATATTATATTGTAACTTGGATAATGAAAGAAAAAATAAAAATAGAAAAGAAAATGAGATAAAATTCTAAGTGCAAATGCAGGCTAGAAGAAAGCTGATCATAAAAGAACTGAAATATGAGAGCAATTAGGAATATATAATATGAATGAGAAAACTAAAGAATATAAGATGAGGTAAATTACTCACATACAGAAAATGAAACCATAAAGATTACCAAAGCACATATAAGAATTATAAACTATGAGGAACCAGAAATTTAGGATAATGGCATGAATGAGACGTGCTGATTGCCACTGACAGCAATTTCCGAAGCATGTAGTAAGAGGAAGGGAAGTAGTAGTAATTAGAATTATGCTGATTCATTTATAGATAAGTTCCACCTCTCAGTTGCTCTTTACCATAATTATATCATACCACTTCAATCTGTGGATCCTATAAAGAGTATAGTCAACTCTACAAGAGTTAGTCTGTAGATTTCATCAGAAATTACATACATAATGTCAATTAAATTGTCACAAGCCTCATATTTACAAATTTCAACTATGGTACAGAGTATGTTTGGGATAGTCATTTTTATATAGTTTATGTTAAAATGCCATCTTAGAAAAAAAATATGTGGTACCTTAAATTATTTACATTTAGAATATATAAAAATTATAACTATTTACATTTAGCATATTTACAAAATTGAATTCAACGAGAAAAACTTATACACTTATTTTTTGATTCTATGAAACCCTCCTCTTTAAAGGTGTAGGTGATAATGTATCTTTTTTATGCTAACCTGAACTTTGAATATTGTTTACAATGAATCGATTGTTTTGGCATTGCCATTATTCTTTTTTTGTTAAGAAGAATTTTTTTAGCATTTAATCAATTTCCCCAGAACATCATCTCATATTAAGGAATGGAAGTAAGCATAATATACTGCTTTTACATTATTAATGATCTGTTTGCAAAACATGCCAAGCTTAGGTTGGCTAAGATGTAATTAATATAACCTTTCCTCTTCATATTATGATCAATCTTAAGACTGAGGAATTTTGTTACTAGACTTGATGATTTCATTGCCTTCATATTGTATCTTTAGGTCTACGCTTTTATTTTTGGGTGAAAATTAATACATTTAGTTTTTTCAAGTTTATTTGAATTTTATCAGTCAAACCAGTCATTAAGTGGATAAATCTGAGAAGTGACTGATTTGTCTTAATGAAAATATTAGTATCATCTTCAAAAAGAATTGCATAAGAATGTTTATTGAAGGGCAAACAATGATATATAGTAAAAACAATAATTAATAGTCTTAAGGAACAACATGCTTGCTACTGACATGCATGTTTCAATTATCTGGAGAATTTATTACAGCTTTTAGCTTTCTGTTGGATAACCATGAAGCAATTTATTGATAAACTTTGCCTTTAATACCTTATAAAGGAAGTATTCTAAACAATAATACCTATGACAGATCAGACAATAAGATTTTTGAAGCAATTTTTATAAACATTATACTGACTTTATAGCTGATACAGTTGCCCTTGAATGGTAGGTTCCCATTCAGGATTTATTTTTCTATTGAATAAATATTTTAAGACCAGTTATTAATATATCACTGAATCCTACATCAAAAAAATGTTACTGCTAAATTGTCAAAAATTTAAACTCTGTGTGAAGAAAGTTAATTTTTATTGTTACTTTCATTTGGTTTTGAAACTAAATCAGAAGCTATGCAAATACTTTCTTAGACAGATTAATTCACAAAATGATCAGATGGTTAAGTAGAAAGAGAGTATTGAAACAATTTTTAAAACTTCACCATAAAAAAACTATAAAGTGAACAAGAGAAATATTCTGAGCTAGATCTTTGTATGGTGGTTGAAATTTGGTTTCCTTGCTGATATTAACTGGAATAATATCCAAATCTGTATACAAGGTAAGAACTTCATATTCGACTGAAAAGCTCAATACTTTCTTTGGAAGAACAATTTAAAATATAGGGAAAAGAACAGAGTAATAATAATAATTTACATAGTTTCTCATGTTTTCAAAATTTTATTACAGGAAATTCAGAGGAAAAGATAAACTTGGAATCTTTCAAAGAATCACTCACTCTACTTTGTCCCGATTTCAGTGGGAGATAAAATGATTCTAAAGTTTTGAAACTCATTTTAACTAATTGAAAATCCCTTCTAAATAACTACCATAGATGTAATAGGGCTCTGAAAAGTTAACTTATTGACTTACAACAGGATTTGAAGCTTCAAACTATTTTTCAAAGAAAAACAAATTCCATTTTAGAGATTTTAAAAAATTGAGTCACAATTATAACATACACACCACTAAAATTCAATAAAATGGAAGCAATTCCATTTATTGAATTTTAGTGGTGTGTATGTTACAATTTCGACTCAATTTTTTAAAATGTTAATATTTGACACTACTGTTACTAAAGTTCACTATATTTTATCCATTTTAGTTTTCAAATGTAGTTTCAGAAAATGTTTGAAAACTTTGTATATATAAAATGTTGTCTTTTAGATTCAAAATATATTTGTGAAAGGCCCCTCAACATGATATAGTTAATAAAGTTAAAGTGAAATCACTGTTGGTCTCACTAAAGTCAACTTAGAACAATGAAGATAGTTGTAATAAATCAACCAAATTGGATTGATAAAATAATGCAGAGTTGGCATTCAACCTCAAAGAAACAACAGTAGCCAATATCATCACTGTAAGCCATTTTCTTTAAAATTACTACTAATAGTAATAATGAATTAAAAACCTAACATATTACTAAGCTTGAATACTGTGCTGTGTAATTTATTTTAGCCCTCCCAGTACAGTTTCTTATATTTGGCTCTTGTTTACTTTAGTTCATTTAAGGATGTTCTTTAACATCTTTGGTCATTAGCATTCCGTTTAATTCAGGGCATGAACTGATGATAAATTTTGTCCAGAGACCTATTCTTTCTGGCTGCTTTAGAATATATGCTATTTCTGCAGCTTATTTCATCTATGAATTGTTGCTTTTGGTACATGTTAAATTAATGATTTGTTGCTGCTCTACAGATACTATTATGAGAAAATGATGGAAGATATGGAACATGTCAAATACAATATTCTATATGACAAATGCAACTACCAAATAAATAAAATACTTACCAGCAAGTAGAAGTCAATAATACAAGATATCTAACATGTGCTGTAATGAAATATGTAACAAATATATTTCAGCAAACCACCACTTAACAATGACAAAATATGTGAAATATGAAATGTGGTAACTTAGCCTTTTGACCTGTTTAAGTATTCCTCTATATTGTAAAAATAATAGATGATTTGGGGTTTAGATGTTTTGTTAGTTTTTGCATTTAACATGATTACTTAGTATTTTCAGATTCATTGAAAGTTATTATACAGCAGGCTATTTGTAATTCAAACTCCAAGGGGATGGAGGAAGGGGTAGGGTAAATATATTATTTTAATTAGTAAAAATATATACTTATTAACAAAAATCAATAAAACAAAATTACCTTTCACATAAATAATTAACATGCTGTAGAACTTACCTTAAAAACTGCCATATCTTATATGTTGTCCTATAGTGAAAAATAAAAATCGACTTGCAATAATAAAGCTAGCAGTAAATGAAAAGTACATTAGAATAAGTTCAGTAATATTCCATATTCTTTTGTAATGTTACATTTCTTCCTCACACCTTTACCCACTTCTTTAAGAACTTCTACTTTTTTCTGTAATGTTAAGCTACAATAATCACCTTGCTTTAACGTCCAACATACTGTACATGGACAAATCACAGCTGATAACTTATGATCCTTTGGTTATCAATTTCAGTAGTGTTAAAATAATTTTCAACCACTTTTTGTTCTTACAAATCTTATTGCATTAAGGCTTTGAAGGACAAATACCTACTCACAAAAGAGATAGGATATCCACATTATCAACACAATGGAGGTAGTATAACTATTAGGGATGGAGTTAAATGATTATGCCTGCATCAAGATAATGGAAAACCCACACTATTCAGGACAAGGTGAAAGCTTCAGGTACACTACATGTGAACAAAAACTTACATCCCTATAACTGTAAACCAGTTGAAATTATATAATTTGTTTGCTGTCTGACCACTGCTAATATTCTTGGAAATACCAATTAATACAGCACAAATTGAAATTGTTTTTTGAATAAATAAAATTCAGCCTTCGAATTATCCAAATAAATGGTTCAAAAATTCAAAATAAATAGGAAAATTCAAGGGAAATTATCCACATTCAAATTAAAAAGAGTTCACTGTATTTGAACAGCAGGGTAATAGCTGCCTTATGAAAATGTGTCAGCAAGTTAGCCAGTCAATACCATTTCTGCAACTGATGTTATTACTATGTAGTGTAAAACTTTAAAAACTGTTCAAATTGTCAGCTCGATAAAAAATACATTTGTAAATACATGTATTACTGGGGAGTAAGGACTTTAAGGTTCTTAAACAGGGATCTACAAGATTATTGTTAACATCACATAGGAATCTTTTTGTTTGAATGAAAACTCTTACTATGTACAGAATTTCTCCACAAAATGATCCATTTCAAAATCAGTAAAAGTAAGCAAAGTATACAGTACAATACATAACTTTACTGGGTGCATTTTTTAAAACATTTATATATGACAAAAGAATTTCTATCCTATATGAAGATTTGTAGCATCATCAATAAATTCATAACTCAATTCTTGAAACATGTATATTTAATCTTAGGCATGCAGAGTGTAACTAATAAATTTAATGAATATATTTCAACAGAATTCAAGTCTTACAGCTTCAGATTTATTTACGGTGGAATTAGGAAGTAAATAACCCTTCATCTCTGCATTTCAGATACCACTAGTGCCAATGAATGCCCCAAAAACCATTCTGGATCACGGCTCCTATGGTTGTTTAGACTTCACTTCCTACATCGTCTTTTGCCCAGACTGCAGCTGTTCTGCTCTAGGGTTCCAGGTCTCTTTGCATCCTTAGCAAGTAAGTATAAAAATGAAGTAGAAAATTAACTTCAATTCTAATGTGTTTTTATCACTTCCATATTATATTAAAGTTTAGCCTTATCTCTCTTTAAAATGTAACATTTATAGATTAAAGTTCAAAGTTCACAATTTTTTTTCTGCACAAAATTTGATGAGAATAACTTGAATGGGTACAAAATAACATTCACAAAATACACTTTAATTAGTAGCAGGATTAATTATTATGCTTAAACTGCAGAGCTCTTGCAGAACAGGATGATTAAGTTTTAATCAAATAGAAGAACTCTTTTAAGCTATAATAACACTGTGTTTAGATGGTTTCTAGTTCTGTATCTAATTAACTGTTACATTGAAACAAATTGTAATCAAGGCTTGAACTATAATACATATCTGGATAGAATTTTATTTATTTTTTCTTTCCTATCTTACTCTAGACGAGGAAACACAAGAACAGACTACCAGAAAGTGTTTTGACCATTTATATATAACTGCTATACAAAGAAAATACATTTAATGTATTTTAAAGCTTTAATTCCTCTTTTTCAGGTGGAGATGGTGCATCATCCCTACTTAACATCACATTCTTGTTTATTTTTTTTTCTCATTAGCTCAAATATTTTTAAATATTTACTGACTATTACTGGTACCTGTGTTTTCTATACTTTTCCTTTGTGGTATAAGCTTCCTTCTGCAGAACAGGACATTATATAAATCTGATTTGGAGTTATCCCATTAGTTAAGGATAATTATAATTTTACTATTGATGTCTGACTTCCTGATCCATTTCTTTATGGAATGAAATGCAGAGAGAGAAAAGGAGAAAGGGCTGTAAATCTTCTGCACATGTATGACTGAACATTTATGCTAACTTTCCTTTGAGACATCTTCATTCTGTCTGAGAGAAATTCTTATGATGGTACTGAAAAATTTCAAGCTTTAACAAGTGTCTTGTAGGTTCCTCATAAAAGAAGCTCTTTAGTTATCTTCAGTGGTGGATTAATAAATAACATTGATATTATGATGTGTTTTTAAATATTTTGTTCCAATGATCCTACGTAATGATAAAAGGAGTGGTTTAGCACTATGTTTTCAGCATTGTAATACAGCACCATATAACCCTGAGAGTCCAAGGAGGCATGGCTGAGAACACTACTACACACTATGGAACTCAAGACAGTATAAGTGCTTGAACATCTTGGCCAATATGTTCATAATCCAAATTTCTGAAGTACCATAAAAAATTCAGTTTTATTTTTGACAAAACTGCCCTGATGAATCATATTATGCAACCACCAGAAGAAAAAGCATACACTGACCATCTTTACAACAAAGAGGGCATAAATATATTATAGCCTATTTATCAGCTCAAGTATAACCTCATGGATATAAACTAGCTTAGCAAGAAAGTCATTTTTCTATACAGTTATTACATAGCAACTGACAAAATGCCCATGTCTTTGTCTTAACTAGACTATTCATAGTTCTTACAGTTATGACTTTAATCCTTTAACCTGCGTGGAATTATATAGGATTCACCCAAAGAGTATGAAAGAAATTCAAAATGGTAGAACTAGTGCTAAAGTTCTAGTTAAATGTCTAGATGAAAATTATCTACTCTTTAATAATAGACTTTTTGATTGGAAAACAAAGGTACTTAAATATACTAAGAAAGTAATTTTCTTGTAAAAAAAACTGGCATAGGATATAACAGTGGAATTCAAGCTAGTCCAAAATTTAACACGTCTCTAAACAGCATTTTCTTACAATAAAATGAAAACAATGTGGATGATAGTTAAGAGATTATATAAAATGAGAGTAAATGAGAACAATATCATTGTTGAGGAATGGTGTTTATACTTTAAAATCCTTTTAGGGGTACAGGAGATAATTCCACCAGAGGGGTTCGATAGTGTAAAAAATATACATAAAGTGTAGATTATTTGGGTTCACAGATTGATATAAATTAAATAAAGGAACAAATAAAAAGAAATAAAGCTTGCAGGATTGATGGGATTCTGTGGTAATTCTGAATGGTATGCGGCCAGGATGATGACAGATTTGCACAGATATTTAATTCTATATATGAAGAGACTAAAGTTCCCAATGGTTGAAGAACAGTGATTGTAGTACCTATATTTAAAGGAAAAGTGATATAAAAAACTAGCTAATTAAAGAGGAATTAATCCATTACCGGTCTTACGTAAGCTATGTATGGTTCTTCTGGTAGAAAGGCTTCAAAATTGCGCAGAACAAGAAAATCAATTATCAGAGTTCCAAGCAGGCTTCAGAAAAATAACAGAACAGTGGATGTCTTCATTATTAATACAATAGTAAAGAAATATCTAGGCCAAAAAGAGGGAGACTATATATGTTGTTTTTAGATTTTGAAAATGCATTTGATACAATTAACCGCAAGGCATTACGGTCAAAATTGAATGGGATAGAAGTTATCGTTAAGTTTATAAAATCATTACAAAATTTATATTATGAAAATGAGTACTGTATTAAGATTGTCCAGGATAGGGCGACTCCAAATAATTTGAACACAATAGGTCTAAGATACGGGTGTAAATTAAGTCTCATACTGTTAAACTTATTTATTAATGATATTTCAGAACTTAATACCCACATGCCCTTGAAAATGTTCAGATTCTGGAACTATTATTTGTGGATGATTTGTTAGTGAAATCAAAAATCATGGTATTCAAGATGGAAACAAGTTAGGCAAGGATAAGAAATGGTATTGGGAAGAGGCAGAAATTGAGGTGGTAAATAACTTTGGATTACTTGGGTATTAGGCCTAACAAGAATGGAGGGTAAAGGGAACAAAAAAGAAAGGCTCTAGCAAAAGATAAGACTAGCTTTAAAAGCACTGCCTGTACGTATAAAGTACCAGAAATGCATATAAAGTGGTTGGAGAAAATATATACGGAGGCAGTAGAGGCTAAAATTATGTTTGGGGTAGAAATATGGGGTAGTGATAAGGGATGGCTAAATGTAGACTTGATTCACAGATATTTCTGCAAACAACTTATGGGCCTACCAAAAAGCTCATCAAACACAGTTGCACAACCCAAATTAGGCAGAGTAGGGAGCAAAGGAAAAATAATGACAAGAATTCTGAAATAGTGGTTTAGGATTAAGAATTTAGAAGAGAAATGTATTTTGAAATATTGTCTCATGACACAAGAGAAACTGCGGGAAGGAAATGCTTGGGTCAATAGAATCAATTAGATTATGGAAAAAATTGGCATGGGTATGATGTGGCATGATAAAGTAAGAGATTTATGGAGAGCAATTAAACAAAGAATTGATATGGAAAGACAGGAGATACCAGGTAGTTTTAGTATTAAAAAAGTCATTGAGAGTTTTTAGGGGGTTAAAGGAAATATGGGATACAGAGAATTATGTGGATGAAGGTGACAGGTGGATGAGGGAGAGAATAACATGGGCCCAGAGTGGGGTAGTAAATCTGAAAGGAATAAGAGGTTTAAATAAAGAGGAATGTCCGATGTTTGGAATGCAAAATAGTTACTGGCTTGCAATTGTTGAATGTAGTGAAACTAAGAAATGAGAACAGAACTTAGGAATGAGAAGTGGGATAATTTACCAATAGAGAGAGATAAGGAGAAACAAGTTGATGAATATGAAAACACGGCAGAAAATCTTGTAGTTTGGGAATTATTTAGACAAAGTTAAAATAAAATGGTTGAAGAAAATAAGTAACAAATTGGGCAGGAGCATAATTTAAGTTGTTTTGACTGAGTGAATTTTGTAGATATTAAGCTGCCTGATAGATGAGTAACTGTAAGGTTGAAAATATTCGGGCTACTTGTTAATACAACAACTCGGGAAGATTTGAGTGACTGGTTGCATTTTCTCGTATGACTGAGTGATTGTAAAAGAATACTGTAGAAGTTTGTTGTATTTTTTAAGTGGAAATAAATGCAATACAATAAAATGCAAAATCAATCACCTAGCTGGTAGCATGATTATAACTAATGTTAGGCAATATCTATATCTTTTCTACTGTCCAATTCTTGTGTTAAATACCGGTACAATGCCTGTATAAATTAAACTATTGATAATATATTTTATCGAAAGGAAAATGCATGAGAGCCATTTCAATGTTTTGTAGGAACATAACAAAACAATTATTTCACATTTATGTAAGTTTCAATCCCCAGCTATATAATGAGTTTCAAAGCTGCTCTGCATTCATACATTTACTAAAATAATACATCTTTATTTCCAAATATGAACAAAAACTGCTTTGTTACTACCATAAGCCTAATTTGGATATTTAATGCCAATGATACTTATTTAGTCCACTTTGAATATATGCGAGACTTATAAAAGTTTGCAGCCTGACAAGAAAACATTAAGTTTTAAGAAAATTGTTTTTCATAATCACCTTGTAAATCAATACATTTAAGCCAATAACTTTCTTATTTTTTAATACTTGCAGTAAAATAAGTGTGGGTCTCAGCTGCAATTTCATCATTTGATGTGAATCTGCATCCACCCAGTCATTTCTTCAGATTTGGGAACAGGAAGTAATTGCTGGGAACCAAAACCTGTTAATATGGCTAATGTGGAAGCACTTGGAAGCGAAGGTCATGTAGTTTGCAGCAACAATCCTATATTTGTGTCAAGGGGCATTATCATGATGAAAGAATTTCTTTTTCACAATATGTATACATTTAGTTTGAATAGCATTATCCTTCGATTGATCCAATAGCGAAGCATAATAGTGATGGTTCTGCTCTTCTGGATGTAGTCTATGAGCACCACACCATGAGAATACCAGAAAACTGCATCCCTGATTTTTCCTGCAGATGTAACAGTTTTTGCTTTCTTTGGTGCACTTCCATCTGTTACCACCCACTATTTGGACTGCTCCATCTATGACATGTAATGATGAATCCACGTTTCATCTACTGTTATAAAATGTTAAGAGAAACTCACTGGAATTGTGTTTAAATAAGTCTAAATACTCTTGCAAAATGTTCATTCTAATGCTTTTTTGGTCCATTGTTAAGAAACAAGGCACTCATCAAGCAGAAAGCTTTCTAATACACAAAACTGTTTAAAATGTAGTGGACACTACCTACTCTCAGGTCTTTGCAATGTCAACCAACTTGCATAGCTTCAATTTGGGGGGGGGGGGGGGGGGGTGTGAAAGCAACTCCATTACACTTAATGAAAATTTTCAACAAAATATAACCAACCAATTGCTGGTCTAACCGCTTATATTCTGTAGTATTAATAATGATCAGTACCCTGTTCCACTCCCAGTAAAATTTAAATCTTGATGTGTTTAAATTATTTACTATTTGCTGTTGGATACTTGATATAAAGTTTAACTATATTTTACTTTTCAATATTGTAATACACTTGTCTTCTCACATCTAAATACACCATAGAGACATACTCATTTCAGTTCTTTTCAGGCTCTGTTATCTTCAGTTATATCATAAATATGGTAAAATTCTATTACAAATGAATTATGCCATGCTCACTTTTATTGCATGAGGTTTTATCCCGTCACTGTGTACTTAAGTTGCTGGTGTCTAATTCATTACATAAATTGGCTGAAGTTAATGTAATGATAAAAACAAAAACTATAATTTAATGGTGTAATCAAAGATCTTTTTGCTTAAAGTATTATATTTTTTATATTAACTCAAATTCAAATCAGGGTGTGAAACGGCACACAAATTATGATCAGAGGTCCCCTTTTAAGGCTTGAGGTTCATTGTGCCGTAAATATACGACATGGGACCCACCGCTTTACTTCCCTTCCAAAGGAAATTATACTTCCAAGCCCAAAAAATTCACTGATCCTGGCCAGGTTTGAACACCCAATCTTGGGTTTAGAAGTCAAGTATGGTTACCACTACACCACCAGGACCGACAGTCTCAGTCAAGCACTGGATGGTACAGTATACAAATCACCTGACTTCCAGCCTTTTAAGGAAAATTTTCCTTGATTTTCCAAATCCATGAAGGGCTATCAAAGCAACACGGTGTTAATAATCTCCAAATTCTATGGTTTAGCCTCAAGCAATGTACTCTTTCTGCTGCACCTGAATTCAACAATGAGGGGTGATGCGCATATGACAGCAAACTGTTTTCTGATTACCAAAACACCTCTTATTACTTTTTTTAAAACTTTGTAACAGCATTTATTGCACAAATAGGTATATATTATTCTAATTGTTTTCATGTAAAATTATCTATCCAGTTTAATTTGTATACTAAAACATATTTTAGAAATGATATTTTCCACTTATAACACATTTTTTGTCGGACTCTTGAACAATTCCAAGTTTACCACATTGTGCATTTAGTTTAGATAATATATTTGAGAGCATCTTCTATATTCTGTTCAATGAGAGAGAAAGGGGGGAACAAATTTCAAGAGGTCTGGAATAACATGTAGTGGTAAATAAATGTTTAAGACCAGCACAATCAGTATACAGGCTAAAAATTATATTGTTTGTATTGTTCCACCTGGCAATAATTATAAATGCAGCTCTTTACAATTGTTACAGCCTATTATACTCCATTACATAAAAACAATTATGATATGACTCACAATAGTTCAGTCTTGCTCAGGAGTATGTGCTTTGCTACCAATGAACACATGACACCAAATCATTTCACACACTTCTTTCAACCCTCTTTGAAATTCTCAGCTAGGCCTCTTGTTTTACATTCCCATTGCAGTACAGCAATAATGCCATTACAATTGGTTCTCTAAGAAGATATTCAGTTGACATCACATTTCCTTGTCAATATAATTCCTTATCCTTATGAAACACCTCAGTAGCACTGTTTTTCCAAATTTTATCTTCTGATTTCCTGCAAACCAAGAACAAAATTAACACCATTTAAGACAATGTTTCAATTATCATTACTCAATATTTACTCTCGATTTAAATACAAAATCTAGAATTTTACTTTTATAATTTCCTTACAACAAATTTATATTGAAATTTTGTAATGAAACTTTAATCGAAGTTCAGTGTTGATACATGTAGGCAATGACATTTGAGTGTGTTACATTGTCTATTTAACTAGATGACACTTATTACTATATTGTGTTGCTGTTACCCTTGAAACAGCTGACCAAATTCTTCTCTGAATTTATTTACAATTTGATCACATTCTGGATAAAGGCATCAAACCACAAAAATATATGGGCTTTAATAATTCAAGAATTATTTTCTATTTGTAGGAAGACTATCTGCAGTATTATCAAAAACTGTACGTGATTTGTGTGAGTTTATCACTTTACTTTCCTTTTGAAGGAATCCACACTTAGAATTTCTACAGACCTAAACAAAACATAGGTTTGAACCTGTCACCTTGTGTCTATGAGGCAAGTACATTATGGGTTGGTTTCTTTCTGCAGAATGATCCAAATGATATTTATGATAAGGCTTGGGTTGATTACATAAATGCATGTTTTAGTAGTCATTTTTAAGGCAGATTATGTATTTAGAACATGAGGTATTGGATTGACCATGAATATGCTTTCAAAGTTAGGGCTGAAAGGCTCTTACAGGAACACATTAGCTATTTGAGATACCATTACGATTCACTATGCAAGAAAAGGAAGCAGATTACTACTTCTCTTTTCCCCTATCACCTTCTCTCCAACTGCCAAATTTCACTTTTCTTGATCAGAGAGGGATAAAAAGGAATTTCAACCATACATCACCTATGCTCCTATCCAGTTGCGAGCAGAAGCTGATTGAAGACGGGCACGTATACACGCGCTCCATGTGCAGTACGTACAATGGGTGTATAGACAGAAATCTGTCGCGTCAGAATTGGCCTTTTCAATAAAAGAAAAATTAAAGCTGGAGAAAATGGCTTCTAAAATCAAGTGACCATGATTTGATATGGCTTTGTGTTGATGGCATTATTATTGATCGGCAGAGTGGAATTAAATCCCGGTCCGGAAATGGAGCAGATCATCAGAATGCTAAAGGGAATATCAGAAGCAATTACTGATTTGAGAAAGATGTAGAAACTAGAAATAAGAATAAGCAGATTAACTGAAGATATGAGAGAGATTGTTGCAAGCTAACAACAAAGAGTGAAACAAGATCTCGCAAACCATGACCGAAGGATAAAGAGGCTGGAAAAAGTAGAGGCAAATAACAGAAAAGTAAACATTATTATTTTTGGAATACAGGAAAGTAGAAAGAGAGCATGGCAAGAGG
Organism: Metallyticus violacea; assembly: GCA_030762175.1. Taxonomy (NCBI): domain Eukaryota; kingdom Metazoa; phylum Arthropoda; class Insecta; order Mantodea; family Metallyticidae; genus Metallyticus; species Metallyticus violacea. The sequence goes on from CM060835.1 coordinate 31,255,815, forward strand.
TTAAAGAAATATTTAAGGAAAAGCTGGGGATCCAACTACAGGGCTGGGAAATAAGCAACTCCTTTAGAATAGGTAGAAAAGGAGTTAGACCGAGGCTGAAACTTGTCAACTGTACCACCATGAAATGTAAATGGACAGCACAAAAAAACTTAGGGGTACGAAAATATTCATCCGGCAAGATTATGGGGAAGAAGAAAGGGAATACAGGACTACTTTATTGAATCAAATGAAAGAAGCCAGAAGAAGGCAAGATTGCTTCATTAGGAGTTTGAACCTTTTCATAGATGGAAGAAACAGTACATGAATGGACTAAATAGATAGTTGCAGGCTCAGCTAGTAGAGAGGATCAAAGTACAGGAATTCAAGGTGGCGGCAGAGAAGAAGAAACAGCAAAAGGAGAGAAGGGGAAAGATGAATAGCTGACAACATCATTACAACGCATTGTACAGTCTCCTCAACAGCTGCAAGAGGATGACAATAGAGAAGTGCACCGTCTATGGCTGGTGTGAATATGTGGAGTGAGGGAGGGTGGTGAGGTAGTCTCCACACCTGTGGGAAGTATTATGTAGGTAGAAGAATGAAGAGTTGCGTCAAAGAGGCTAGACTTACAAGAAGCAAAGCGAAGATGGAGCACTGTAGGTTTGGGAGAAAGGATTCAGTGTATAGTGTGCAGCTTATCTATACTATGCTGGAATGTTGAAGGGTTAATAGCAAAAATATGAAATGGTCACATTCATCTGATAATCAAGTGGGCATATCTGTTAGCAGTGGTTTGCAGCAGTCTCTACATGGATATTAAACTGATTCTGTCATCAATGTCATTGGGTATGATTATTATGGAAAAAAAGGGGTTTAAGTTGAAAGATAAGGTCCGGTGTCTGGTGGCATAAGATTATTTGTGAGAAGAGATAAAAGTTTTAAAATTAATGTCAAAAAGAATTTAGGAGGTGATAAAGTGCTGTGGTGTAAATTCAATGATGTATGTGGAAGAAGTACACATGTGTGTTAGGTATTGTTTATAATCCACCTAGCTTTTCAAGCTTTGACGATTCAAATTTGTTTATTAAATTTAGACAAAACATTGAAGAATTACAGGACAAATATATAGATGTAGAATTAATGCTAGTAAGCGAGAAAAGGAGAAGAACAGATTCATGTAGATTTTTAATACCCGGGGTCTAATAGAAGCAAATTTAGAGAAGCGTTTTATTAGTGATAAAGTTTTCAATAATGAGCACAAAAAAATTAAGTGTTATAGATTATATGTTATGTACCTAAGGTCTGGATAAGTATATAGTTGGCTTTGAGATTATGGATATGGTAAGTACAAGTAATCACTTCCCGTTAAGAATGGAAATCCAAACGATAGAAGATAAGAGTAGGGAGCAAAATTTCTGGCGAGGTAGCCAATTAAAACACTACAGATGGATAAATGATTTAGCCGAAATGTTCCATACAAAGTTAAATCAAGAAGTGGAATGTATGGGAGGCAGTTATTTGTCAGCATTATACGATAGAAAAATTGAAGAATGTATTTTTGTATCGAGGAGACCGTTAAAAAAGCAGGAAACAAAATGAAAGTGTTTGAGGGGAAGTTAAAAGCTGGTATGATAAAGAATGTGCAGATACAAGAAGGGCACAGAGGGAGCTAAAATGATGGAGACAAACAGGAGAGGAGACAGATAGGAGCAATTACCTTGTAGAAAGATGGGGATACAGGTGCTTATTAGAGGTAAAAAAGAAAGAGTGGGAAGAGAAGCTTAGCCAGAAATTAAACAAGGCAGCAAAGAATGACAAGACAATTTGGACAACAATAGGTAAAATTTGCAAAAGAAATGGAGGGGATTATGTGATATCACCAACAGAGTGTTATAAGTTTTTCAGGGCATTTTGGGAGTAAAAACTTTGGTTATTCAAGATATTTTGATTAATGATAATCCATGGAAAATAGATTTGTTAGATAGCAAAATTACTTTAAATGAAGTACTGGAACAAATAAAAAGCTACAACCTCACAAGCCATGTGGAATAGATGAAATTCCAGCCAAATGTTTGAAAGCTTGGATAAAGACCTAAACTGATTAAACATTTGTGCAGTTAGTGAACTTAATCTTTGAAGAAGGAAAAATAATTGGAGAGTGGGAATTGCAATGCAAAATTATAAAGGTAAAGGAGACATTAAGAACCAGGCAAATTATAGAGGAATTAGTTACTTACAATCATTGGGAAAGTTTTCACTGAAGTGTTAGCAAAAAGATTACAAGAATGGGCAGGGAAAGAAAAGAAAGTTTTAGTATTCTTATAATTAGAAAATTAGTTGATAAATATCTTAGTAACAAAAGAGGTAGAATCTATTTGTTGTTTCTGGACTTCGAAAATCTTTTGACACAATTTCCAGAGAAGCACTTTGGGTCAAATTGAGAAAGAAAGGAGTAAGCCAAAATTTTATAAAAGTAATTCAAAATATTTATAAAGAAAACGAATTTTGTGTTGAATATGAGAGAGGGAGAGTTACAGGAAAAATATCAAACAATATAGGTCTAACACAAGGATGTAAATTAAGCCCAGTTCTCTTCAATCTGTTTATTAATGATGTTCTAGAAGAAATTACCCAAAGTAATGTACATTTGCCAACTATAAATAATATAGAGATACCAGGTCTGCTCTTTGCAGATGATTTGGTAATAAGTTCTCTAACAAGTGTAGGATTAAAATGATCATTAGAAACTATAGGCACATTTTGTAGAGAATGGGGGATAAAGATAAATAAAAGCAAATCTAAGATTATGGTGATGAAAAAAGGTTTCAAATTATAAAAACAGGAAAAATGGTGGTGGGAGGGTACCGAAATTGAAGTCAAGAAAATTGATTATTTAGGTGTTAAGATTGTCTAGTAAGGGAAATGCAACGATCAAAAAAGGGAAAGCAGTAGCAGAAGGAAAAGCAGCCATGGGTGTAATCAGATCTTGTGTAAACAGAATACCAAATGTGCAAGTGAAATGGTTAGAGAGAATATATGGCTTAATAGTGGAGAGCAGAATGATGTATGGAATAGAAATTTGGGGGCCAGATGAAGGATGGAAAGGGATAAACAGATTATTTTGTAGAATTGTTCTAGGCTTACCTAGAACTTCACCTAACAAGGTTGCCATAATGGAACTAGGAAGATTGGGCTATAGAAGCATGGTCATAAAACGAGTATTCAAATATTGTTATAGAATAGGGAGACTAGAGGTGGAGAATGTTATTAATCAATGTTTGGTAGCACAAGGAAAAATTAAGGGCAGAGAAACGTGGTTATCTAAGATCCAAAATATCCTACAAGAAGCAGGCATGGGACTAGTATGGTACCAAGGAGAAAGATTGGGTTAAGGACTTTAGAAAGAGAAAACAATAAGAATTGAGGACATAGAAAAAGGAAATATGGGCAAATAACACAAAATCTGTGAAATTATATAGTACACTTACAAATGTGTGGGGAAGTGAAATATATATTGAAATTTGTGATAAGGTAGGAAGGAAAGGGTTGGCATGGTTTAGAACAGGAGTAAAATATTTAAGTGGATTAAAAAATGGATACACTAAAGAAAATGTCCAATGTGTGCAGAACAAAAGAGTACTTGACACTGTATACTAGAATGTAAGCAATCCCAAGTTTTCGAGGGAACAGTGCATATTATGAAAATGGGAAAACCTACAAGATGAAATAAGAGGTAGAAGAATTATAAATTTAAAATCAGATAAAAACATTAAGGAACCGGGAAAATACATAGGCAAGGTAAGACAAAAATGGTTATGGGTGTAAAATACTTAGGAAATGTGCATGAGAATAATACTGCCAGATAGTGAAAGGAGGATGAAATGAATAGGGGAGGGTATGGGACTAGTTATCTAGCATTAGTTAAACAGGATCCTTATGCACCAATAACCAGGGTATTAGTGTGCATAAGGCCCTAAGGAATAAATAACTCTAAAGGATAGAAATTTGGCTGAATGGGTTTAATAAAAAAAAAGAAGGAAGGTTTAGTATTGTAGGAAATATAACTTAATATTGTATTGAATGTATAAATTACTTTTAATGTTATGTTTTATTTATGGTTGGATCAAAGCTCGGTCTCCTGGATATTCCAGTAGGTAGCTGCTGATGAACCGGGGACTGAGGGGCTGAACCAATCAAATTGGAATAAATTTTGATTGGAGTCAGTGCCTTTTGGAATTGCCAAATGCACTGTTCCTAATTGTTATATTTAAAAGTAATATTTTTTTTTTAATTTGAGTTTATTTTTTTAAAAAATATTTGTATGTGATGAAATAAATATTATTACTATGCTCCCATACAGTTTCCTTTTATCTCTTGTAATGAATAGTTGTGTAGTTTCAAGATTCCTAATATAAAGATCTCTTAACAATTTGAGATTGCAAGGTCTAGTTAGGGAGTTCGGTGAAAATAACAATTAAGAAACAATTTTACACTGCAAAACACAAAGCTATGCCTGCAAAAAATCAGATGCAGAAGTATAAAATTACGTGTCATCATCCAGTGCATATTAGTTTTTCATTATGAAGCGTTACAGGCCCTGAATGCTAATACACAAGATAAAATGATACATAGGAATTTTTTAAGGTTAATAAACTAAGGAAGACCTGGAAAAAATGTTAATGAGGCACAATCCTCTTGTTTACTAGTCTGTGCCTTAATGACCTTGGGTCATTATCCATCATATAAGTTACAAGACCACTCTATTTTTTGCAACATTGATCAGCCAAAACCCAGTATAATTGAAAATGCATACCTACACAAGATACTTCTTTTCAAGTAGTTAATGATTTTCATTTCAAATTCTGATGTCAATAGCTTTAAGAACTACAAGATCATGCTACATGATCTGATATCCCATCTAAGAGAGGGTAGAAAAGTGTGTGCAAAAAGTACATTCTGCCTAGGAAAATGTTAAATGGGAGTACAGAAATGCCATCATTAAATGCTATTGGGGTCAATTTCAATTGCTCACCCCACCCCTTAAAGTTTTGCTTTTCAATTTCTGAACTCACATTGACGATTTTCAGCCCCCTCTAAATATATATTTACAGTTTCAATTCTGCCAGTACAGGTGTAGTGAGAGCTTGTGCTACTCCAGAGTCAAAAGTGTTAAGAATTCAAAATCTGCCAAGAAAACAATCAGGCATTTACAAAAATCAGTTGCAAAGACCACAATATGAAATATATAGGAAAAAACAAAAAAGTATTACCCAACAGTTCAAGGAACATGAAAAACACGTGAGAAATAAAGTTTTGCTTTTCAATTTCTGAACTCACATTGACGATTTTCAGCCCCCTCTAAATATATATTTACAGTTTCAATTCTGCCAGTACAGGTGTAGTGAGAGCTTGTGCTACTCCAGAGTCAAAAGTGTTAAGAATTCAAAATCTGCCAAGAAAACAATCAGGCATTTACAAAAATCAGTTGCAAAGACCACAATATGAAATATATAGGAAAAACAAAAAAGTATTACCCAACAGTTCAAGGAACATGAAAAACACGTGAGAAATTTAAAATATAAACACAAGGATAAATTAGCAATATTCTTGGAAAATTTTTCCCCTCTCCCTTCCCCTGTAAATGGTTCCTTGAACCTTTGGGTATCCACAGAGAGTCGACAATTTGATGTTCCTCATCCCTTCAGGCACTACAGCCATTTAAAGAGCTCTATGTATCCTTTTATTTCACACTTTTTCCAAGTATCTCTTTTTTTTTTTTTTTATAAAAGAGAGTTTTTCTTAAAACTTCACTTTCAAACATTCAAAAATTCCCTACTAGTAAGTTCAGTTTAATTTTAATTAAATTTACCAGAATGTGCAGAAGCATACCCTAATATTCTATAGGACAAAACATGCTAACACCAATAATTATATATATATAAATTAAAAAAATAAATAAAATTTTTTATAGGCGATTCAAAGCTGGAATTGCAAAAATGCCAACCAATTTTTTTGAACTCATGAGTTGCATGGGATACTCGAATGCCCTACTAGTAAGTTCAGTTTAATTTTAATTAAATTTACCAGAATGTGCAGAAGCATACCCTAATATTCTATAGGATAAAACCTGCTAACACCAATAATTATATATATATAAATTAAAAAAATAAATAAAAAATTTTATAGGCAATTCAAAGCTGGAATTGCAAAAATGCCAACCAATTTTTTTGAACTCATGAGTTGCATGGGATACTCGATATCTGACGTATTTATGCAATAAAAATTTTGAAATAATTTATAGTTGTAAAACATCTATCCAATATGAATGAAATTTGGTATACATATTAACTTAATAGCAGCGACATCACAGTAAAAGTTTCAGAAAAATTTACACAAAAATGCGAAACTTTGAAAATTCACTCCCAGTGTCCCTTGAAAGCCCTTCAAAATCCCATAGAATTAATAGTATGAGAAAATATATTCATAAACAAAGTACATTTAGTTAATTTTGATCTTCCAAAAAAATCACTAAATTCATAAAATCTTCAGAGCGACATATTCATACCACACTGGAAATCTGACATTGGAACCATGATAAGGCCACAGCCTTTGAAACATGTCCAAGAGGAACAAAATTAGTCAAATTTGAGTGAATGCTTCATAAAAAATTACGAAATGCATATACTTTGTTCTTGTCTCGACTATGGAAGTTAAAATTAAAAAATTGTTAATGTGCATCAATCGAAAATTTGATCCTGACAGCTATAGCCAGAGCTCACTGGTTGATACATTATAATAATCAGGTAGAATTACCTGATATTTAGAGAAACATTCTCTGTTCCAGATGAAATCATTGTGTCAGATATGCCCAATCAGTAGGTGCTTCATGCATCTATTCAGAAATTGCATTTGTAATTTTAAATTACATATTTTTTTTTAAATATTTTCATTTAACATAATGCTATTACTCTGTACCAGACAGTATACATTTATGCTAAACTGGGGAGTCATTCACTATCAGATTAAGTACTACACAACAATTTATTGTTTGCTATAGGAGAAAACTAGGCTCTATTTGGTTAACCAAAATTGTTAATTGGAACATTGCACAATGAAGCTGATCATTTATTAAGATCATTGTGCGAGTGTTAAAATCATTAACACACTTTTGCTCACTTGTTTAAATATGTAAGACTGGTTTCACAAATCCTTCTTTGCATCGCCAGCTCATTGTTAATGGGAGGATAAACAATTATGCTGCAAGGATGTGTAATCTGCTCTGGTGGAGGTGTGATGAACTTGAAGTTTGTTTTCATCACCGGAAATATCGATGTTTATTAAACTGTCTTTGTATTTGTAAGTGTAGATTTTCTCCCATGATCCTAATTTTGTAGCTCCTTGCACTAATTTTAATAATTTTGTTTTATTCATATGTCATGGTTTTCCGTCTAGAAATGAGATGCCACTGCTGATTTCTCCAACTGCTTATATTTATGTTTCTGAAATATTCTTTAACCGTATGCCCATGTTTCTCTTTGTTTTTCCAATATAGATTTTTTCACATTCTGCACAACTTATTTTATAAATACCTGCTTTTTTTCTCTTGTGGAATACTGTCACTAACATTTTTCAATCAGGTGGTTTTTAACATTAAATCCGTTTAGAAGTGCTAACCTGATATTAAAATCTTTAAGAATATTCTAAAATTTTTTGTAACCCATGGATGATACATGAATTTTTTAAAAATTAGCTTATTTAAACAAGTAAGTGAAGCAAAGGAGTTCTAGTTCGATTAAAAACATGCAATCATCTTATCATCTATTTTGGTTGTACATCACTACCATGTATATCAGTAACCTCTCAATCATTTGATAGAATAAACAAAGATGCATTGGAAGGGAGTCAGTACTGAATTTATTCTAGCACTTCCAAAATTATACAAAGGAATCACGTTTTCTGTCAGATGTGAAGGTAATAGAACTACTGATTTTAGGAGCCAAAATTTGGGTTTGAGGCAAGGATGTAAATTGAGCCCAATATTGATTAATTTATTAATTGATATCATTGTATGATTCAGTTGAACTACACACTCTTAAAACTTCACTTACTTTTCATAAATGTATGGAACCAGTTTCGAGAACATTTAGTTCCCATCTTCAGCCAGGCTATAGTTCAACTGTCAGATCATTCGTTGAGCTGTGGGAATGTATATTCTGCTCTGGTGGCGGTGTGATAAACTTGTAGTTTATGTTTTCATCCCCAGCAATGTCGAAGTTCATTATGCTGTCTTTGTATTTGTAGATGTAGATTTTCTCCCAGGTTGCTAATTCCGTAGGTCCTTGTACTGATTTTAATAATTTTGCTTTATTTATTATGTCGTGATTTTGTGTCCAAAAATTATATGCTACTGCTCATTTCTCTACTTGCTTATACTTTATGTTTCTGAAATGATCAATATGATTAGCTTCACTGTGCAAGTTCCAATTTACATATAAGTAAAATTGATTAATTTGTTTATAGATGACATCTTAGATAGGGTATTGAAAAATAACAGGCACAGTCCAATTATTGGAAAGAAGGAAATAACAGCATTGCTCTTTGCTGATGATCACATAACAGGATAAGTAATCATGATAGGACTACAACATGCCAATGATAAAATTAATAGATTTTGTACAGAATGGCATCTAAGGATAAATAGTACAAAATCAAAGATAGTATTTAAAAAAGGATCAAAAATTAAGGAAAGATGTGAGAACATTTATAAATACAGATCCAATCAAGGTAGTATAACAATTTGACTATTTGGAAGTTAGATTTGCCAGTAATGGAAGGCATAGTCTAAATGCGCACAAGCCAAAGTTAATTACCTATCAAAGTTGTCAGAATAAGCTCTCACACTGCCAGTGAAATTTAGGCTACGGTTGAGTAAAAGATGATGTACGCAATAGAAATTTGGGGAGTGTCACAAGGATGGACAGAGTTTGATGTACATAGTGTGTTTTGTAAAGAAATTCTGAGGTTACCAAAAAGTTCTTCCAGGAGGGTAAGCTTAGCAGAACTAGTAAGAGTAGGAAGGAAAGGTACAATAGCTGAAAGAATCTTGAAATATTGGAACATATGTCTAAAATTAGATAACAATGTACTAAAGAGTACATAGTACTGTGAAGTATGAATGTTGATTCGGGGAGGTGGGGAAACTATTAGAAGAAATTGAAATGGGGGATGTGTGGCTACTGGGTGAAAATAACATCATTGGATTTTGCAAAGAAGCAAGACAAAGAGTAGAAAATATAGAGAAGCAAGGGATTTGGGCTAGCCTAGAGTATAAAAGTTCTTCAGATTTATATAGAATAGTTAAAAGAAATTGGGGAGGGGTGTAGAATGTGAAATGGTAAAAAATTGGAGGGATGGTATCTGGGATGAAAAATGGTAAACTATAACATGATACATTAGCAATTAAATTGTTGTCATATATGAGGGCAGAGAAAATGAACAAGAGTGGGGAATTCTGAGGAAAGGTAAGATATAAGTGGAGAAGTTTAAGGAAGGAGCTTGTAGGCACATACAATTGTGGAAATCACAATTAATTTATTGTAGGGGTTCATTTCGCATACATTAACCAGCTGGTTAAGGTATGGGAGAGCCTTAATTTTGGTATTGTAAAATTTTAGATTTTTTTTGGTTTATGTAAATTGAATCAATAAAAAATTACTAAATAACAGTGGTTTGTTTTATGTATATTTATGTATATTGTATGTAGCTGTACCCGAGCCTTCAGGAAATTCCAGTCAATAATCATTGGTAAGCCAAAGACCAAAGTTGTTCAATCTTCTTTAAACAGGTTTTTATAATATTAATAGTTAATTTTTCCTTTTCTAATACATTCCTTCTGTACTCTGCTTATCTTCCATTATTATTTAACCGTACTCCTAAATAGTCTAATTTCTTAATTATTTCAATTTCATTACACCCTAGCCACCAGTTCCGACCATTTTGCATACCATAATTTTAGATTTATTTTTTTAGCCCCCATTCTTTACAATATCTTGACATTGCTTATATTCCTTTATTTAACCCTCTGCTTGTTATTTTGCCACTAAATCATCTGAAAACAATAATCCTGGGATATCTTTATTATTAATTATTGGGCAATGTGTACTCTCCTTTCCTATTTCCTTTAATACTGTCAATAAAAAGATTGTATAGCTGCTATCATGCACACCAATATTTGGCAAATAAACAGTCTGAACAACTCACTTTGCTACAAATATTTTAACTGTAAACTGAAAGCATTATACCTTAAAATTTACTGCTGTGATTCTTTCAAAATTTATGACATCCTAATTTTTATAGGATTGACTATAATTTTTCTTTTAAAAATCACAGCTTGCAAATTTTACTTCTGTCACTGCATGCTATTAACAACAGATTCTGCTTACAGAAGGCACAATGTTGCCATTTCCATTATATTAATCACATTTTAAAGAAGTCATGAGCATCAAAAGTATCAAGTAGTCTCTATGAAAACAACTGATAGCATTTTATTTGACATTTTATGTACATCTTATGTCAAATCATCACCAAAGGCTAAAAGATGGGCTGATATAAACTGTCCAATATGTGGGCTAGAAGAGTTTGCGATCCAGTACATCTGAACACAAAAGTCCCACCATTTGAACAAAGTTCTAATAGCAAATGGTTACAGTCATAAGGACATATGAGCTTAACACCCCAGAGGCTCCACCAATGAAGGGAAAGAAAAAACAAAGAGTCTTGGCTTTCTTACCAACTTGAAAAATAATACAGACTGGATTGAAAATCTCCTAAAAAACTAAGGAGTTAAAATGTATACAGACCCAACAAAAAGATTGAGCTATTAGATCAGTTAAATAATTGCCACCCCCATCCCAAAAGCAAGTTTTTCCATAATTATCTGCAGCAACAGCCTGGCCTATATAGACACCATAAAGCACAGTATAACTACCAGAATCAAAGAACACAATGTCAAAACTGCCTGGGTAAGACATACTACAGCGGGAAGCCACAGAGTCTTTAGACATGACAACTTTAACTGGAAGGAAGAAACAAGAGTGAGTTAACAAGGCTTGGATTATAGTCATTGTTAGAATCAAGACTAAGAATATTGGCAGTTTTAGTGATTGGTGCAAGCCAACAAAAATAGCTTATCTAGAAAAAGACCACATCACATAGAAATCCAGCCTACAACCATCACAAAGGTTAAGCGACCTTAGGTAGCTGCTTAGATTATGGCTGCATGGCTCAGGCAATGACTTACTGGTAGATTATTAGCCAATCAGAGCGGTTGCTTCTCTGCTTGAATATGTCCCCAATACAGGACAATGTAAATAGCAGCACAGTCAGTCAACATTGGTCATCTGCTGACTCGCAACTGGAAAGAATGGTTGACATGGCCTACAAGCTCGAAAATAGCATAAATTTGTTCGCAAGATACCAGCTGTGAACATCTCAGTAATTAACGCAATTGTAGTGTTATGCAATAACAGAAAAAGGATATACTGGGAAAAAAATAATAAATTAATCGAATGCAGATGATAATGGTGACTTTTATAGTGTAAATAAAACTTACTAGTATATTTGAAGATATGCATGTAAAATAATTTAAAAGTAAAATACAATATATTCAATAATTTTGTCCAAAGTGCAGGACTAGTTTTGTCAGCAGGAAGATATGCATGTAAAATAATTTAAAAGTAAAATACAATATATTGAATAAATTTGTCCAAAGCGCAGGTCTAGTTTTTGTAATCAGAATGCCATCAAAGATTTAAAATTTTTAATCATATTGATATTTATGTTAAAAGTGGTGGGGCTTAACTGAACACATGTCACACACTCTCCAGTAAATGAATGAAAGAATATAATAATTTGTAATTTAGCTACTAATAGAGCCCAGATTTTATGTAATTACATATTTTAATGTTACATATTTAGGAATGTTTTCCCTAAATTTTATTTTACATATTTCACACCATACATATTTTGTACATAGTGATAAATTACTCAGTTCATTTTGAGCTTCTATTGAATTATCCAATATCGTAGCAAAAATGAAACAAATTTAACTGCTACTGTGCCACTCATACATTGTTGTTGCATTCAAAGTGCTGCTCATACATTGTCATTACATTCTAAGAAGCTGCAATAGTTCTATGCCCCCAAAAACGAAACGTCTCAAATGTTTTCCTTTCTTGCTTTCAAAATGCACCAGCATTTGTAGCAGTCAACTGTTAACCATGGCACCAGTTGTGTCTTAGTTATCATCGAAGCTGAAAACCTGACTCTTATCAACAGTGCTTTCATAACAGATGGTAAAACAGTCTTCTGTCAAACTTGTGATAAACATCAGGTGTACAATAAAATCTCAAACTGAACATTTATGAAACAATCTACAAATTTAGTAATAAACAACGGGTTAAAAAAAAAAAGATACTACTAATACAGTTGCAGGGGCAGCCTAAATCTACTAGTGACTTTTACAAAGAAATGTGCATAGTAATGGTTGCAGTAGAGATAAACTGGAACAAACATCAGATACCTAAATTTAAACATTTCTTACAGAAAAACTGCAAACACAATATTCTAGACGAGTCAACCATCAGGAAGAATTACTTTGATTCTTATGTCAACATCTTAGGAAAAAAATCAGGACATAAGTGATTCATATATATATGGAATTCTGCTAACAAGACAACAGATAATTTAGGCTATTTCGTGGGCATTAAGTGATTCGTATATATGGATTTCTGCTGATGAAACAACAGATACATTAGGCCGTTTCATGGTAAATCTAAATGTGGGCAAGATGGATACTGAGGCTTGTATCTAAACCCTATTTAATTTCCTGCAATATTTCAACAATTCCAAGATTCATTAATGATGGATTTAGGTGCTATGACCAGCTGATGTTAAAGAAGAGAGGGTCCTAATGTACATAGATGCAGCTGCATACATATTGAAAGCAGGAAAATCGCTTAATGTATTTTATCTAAACTTAGTGCATGTTGCTTGTATGGCTCATGCACTATAACAAATAGCAGAGACAGAGATAAATTCTGGGAAGTAAATACACCAAAATCACTGACGAAAAAGGTTTTCTTGAAATGTGGGTATTATGTACAAGCAGCAGTTACCTGACGTACCTCTGCCTTCAGAACCCATGATCAGATGGTGGGCTACTTGGATTAAAGCTGTGATTTTCTACATAAGCACTTCCAAGTTGTGAAATCGGTGATGCAGAACTTTACTTCTGATCCTGCAGTGTCCGTGAGAAATCCTTGCCAACATTCAAACAATTTTAAAATCTTGAATTCAATTTCCTACATCAAGCCATTTTGCTTCAAAACAGTTCAATAGACTGGATTCTTCAGCTATGCCTGCCCAAGAAGCTTTGAGGATAATGGAAGATTAAGGTCAGAAGTACCAGGTGAGCTGGGTTATGTATTTTCTATTAAACTGCAATCTGTGCAGAATAAGAACTCTGGGTACCGAACTTTTCTTACTTTGCCTGGCTTATTTAATGGTGAAACTGCAGAACCCCCTGCAAATATTATTGCTATTACAATCCCTCTGTATAAATATGCACTTGTGACTTGTTATGTGGAGCGTTCTTTCCCTGTAAATAAAAACATGTTGTCAAACAGGTGACTGTGCATGACAACAGAACATTTGGAAAAGTACATTATAATTATTGTGTATCACCTTCCAATGTAACTAAAAAGGTTAATGGGGTATGCTTGTCTTTCAGTACTTTTTCATTCATCCCGAAATTCTAACATTAATTGCAATTTCATATTTGTAGCAGAAGTGAACTGATTAATATAATGTAATTTGACTAGCTGTAACATTCTATTTGCTAGCAAAGAATTGAATATTTGGTTTTACATATAATTGCTTCATTACACATTAATCTACATATTTAACAAATTTTAGGTACATGTTTCTCAAATTGATATTACATTAACTCTGAGTTCTAGTTATGAGATATATGGGTTGTATGATATCCCATTTTCCTATCATTTAATGTTTGTTTTGCAAACAATATGATTGAAATTTTCCAACCCCCCCTCAGTCTACAGTGTAACCACATACATAGCAATAACATATAAACCATTTAAGATTTTTAAATGCAATAAAAAGGATATAATGTAAAGAATTTAACTTTCACATGATTTATTATAAATTAAAATCCAGTGAGCAATCATGGGGGAAGAATTTTCTCAAAATCACCAAAAAATGCCTGGTTTCTGGAGAAATGTACAAAATATGTATGACCTTGGTACTAAATGTTAAAAAGTATGTAATGCTCAGGACTTATTGGTACTAAATGTTATGAAGCACGTAATGCTCAGGATTTAGGGCCATGGAAAAAAGGAGCAAAAATTAAAAGAGGTCAATTGTTCTTTTATGCTAGTGGGAAATAAAAAGACTAAAACTATTATACTGCTTCAGAACATTCCTCTCCTAAGATCATCAAAATGGCTTCAAGGACTCTTGGTTTCCACAGTAATAATTCCAGTTTCTTATGATTTGGTGGTGCATGAGTTACAAAGAAGCCATGAACAAATGCTCTAAACCACACAAAGCAAACTGTGAGGCCCTAAAGAAGCATGAACATTCCAGCAAAACATTCCATTAGCTTACAAAGTCAACAAAATAAAAGACTTTAGCTTCTTTAAGAAATAACTAAGCCCTCTAAACTACAATTTAAAGGAATTACACTCATGGCTTGCAAGTAAAAGATACGGGGTATGAACATATTAATGACCTTGAAAAATTACACAAAGAAAAACTGTACCAATAGAGTGCAACACACTTTCACTAAAATATTTACTGTAATGTTAACACTTATGCATCTCAAAGCCTTCTCTCCATTCAGAAGAAATGGAACGTGCATAAAAACTGGATACTAATGTTGTACTAACATTAAATATAAAATATTCATTTTTTAGTAATTAATTTAAGGCTACAGGAATCAAAGGTAGCAGGGTTTACTCAACTGCCACACTGTCCAAAGTCTCATGCCACTCAGTGTCATATGAACAGTGAAAGGAATACAGATCTAATCCTATAGAAAAATTTGTTAAGAATACCAAATGGCAAATGCTAGGAAGATTCAGGAAAACTTCCCAGGCAATCCAGTTCCAAATATTAATGTGATTCATAAATTAATAATATCCACATGCATTAGAAAAAGTAAAACATCTGTCAAGAGATCAATGTAATTTCTCACAACAGTTATGTAGGTCAATGGATAATTTCATAAGCAAGAGATGACATATATCACTATTATTCCTACCACAGACTCTTGTGCTGTTCATCCCGATTAAGTGTATTCTGGCTAGCCACGAGCGATGGCTTATTGACCCAACATGGTAATATGTGTGAGAAATAGCGATCTGCCTTATATTTATTAACCTCAATGTGAGAAATGGCCTTAAATCTTTCTGAAAACAGAAAATTGCACAGGCTAAGCTTATCAAAGTCCCCTGCACCGTCAGTCATCAGAAAATTTGAGAAATGATACTTATGTTTCCAATCAAAAAGTTAACAGAATTAAGATCACAAATATATAATAAATGCTTTCTTTATCCCTTAATCTCTAATTTATCCTAGACAAAGTCTTCATTAACTAAGAATGGAATGAAGTCTTTACTCCCATATTTTCTTCCCTTTGGCAGTATCAGTGCCCTGACCAGATACTGCACTGGATATAATGCAGTTTTGCACAAATCAAAGCTTTGTGAAAGGTTTGGATTACTCAATTAACTGTACCTTGGATAATGATTTATTGAATTAGATTCTGTGCTAATGTTCCTTGTAGTAGGTAATCAGATCAAATGCTCATAAAGTTATAACCAGCAGAAACAACTTATTTTAAGGAATGTAATTCTATGTATGTACATAATATATATGTAATATATCGCTATTTACATTGCTAATCTTATTCCACTTAAGTATGAATTCAGCAACTAAATTAAATAAGATATTTCCTGTTGTCATTTACCTTTATTCCAAGTTTCACATGAAGTCTCCTTCAGCCTGCAGATGCTCCAGCAGCAATATAGTTCTGCAAAAACAAATTACCCATTAGGCCAATAGAAACTTTTGTGTTTCTGCCTACTTTCATACACAATCAAAATGAAAAGAAAATTCTATTTTAAGGAAGAAAAGTTTTTAATGCAGACTTGCATTTCAATGAAGTTCAATAACTGTATAACCAAAATAATGGTCGACAAAAGGATAACAGTTTAAGATGCAAAACAGTCATAATATAATGCATTTCAAGCTTCTCAGATTTACCTGAATGTTATCAAAGATGTGGGAAATAGATCCAGCTTGGATAAAAGTTTAATATTTATTCCCATGTTAAGTTTTACCTACGTCATAAAACAAAAATATTTTTTATGAATAATGCAAAGTCCCATATTCAATGAGGACCAGCTGATCCATGGATAGGTCGTCAGCTTCATTGAGTTTTTAACCATTTTTGATTGAATGTAAGTCAAAGGCTATAGAGTTGTTCACAGTCCAGCTTAAAATTTATGATTATTTAACTTATTTTTAGCATCATGATGATGACAAACCAACTACTTAAACAGTTTCTATAACCAATTTAGAGTTTACTAAAAATATAAAAAAACAATTGAGAGATATTCTCCACGAACAAGTGGGTATGAATTTCTGGACTGGAAAAATGCAGGTTCAAGAAGTTCACAAAGTTTTTACATTAATTATTGAGGTCTCTGTAAGAAGTAACTGCCTATTATGTTTTGCTTTACATGTCCCATCTGATGCTATGTCAAATTATTTCAGAGGCCACATTATGTTTTGCTTTAAATGTCCCCATCTGATTCCACAAAGTCAAATTATTTCAGCACAAGTACAGTCCAATGCCATTGTTAAAGTGAAAATATCAAAAAATTACTGTAGACACTTGACCCTAATACAAAACCAAAGTATAATTAATTTTATTTAAGAGTAGCTGCAAAACAATGCAACTGTGAATTTGAGCAGGTTATCTTTGATGTTCACTTTCATGGTTGCTAGTATTATGCAATTTTTTTAATTCAGCTTCTTAATATTTTCCTAAGTTCAAATAAAGCTATTTTGCATTTACACTGCATGAAATCTTGTACGGGAAGTTCATTAGCTCAATTATCAAATTTAAGCAATTATTTGCTCTTATGGAAGGATGGGGAAAGAGGGCAGTGTAAGTTTCATTTTACAATGCTAGGATTACCATAAAATAGTATTTATACTTTCTACATCTATATACCACATTAAGTTTATTATAAGCTCCAATCCCCTTAGATTTCTCAATGAAGCATTAAAATTTTCTTTTATTGCTTAACATCCAAATAATTTTTTACTGAACTCGAAGCAAAATATCTATACTACTACTACTTTGTTATCATATACACAGAATATCAGATAACTCTAACTAAACAGCAGTATATTAAGTTTATTTATTCAGAAAAAATGTTGCAAGCCTGTTTATGCTTTAAAGTATTTGACCATTAAGACATGTCTTAACCAGGTTCTATTTTAATGAAATAGTAATTATATCTAATGATTCACAAAGAATTGACAACTTTCCAAAGACCTCTACAATGTGCTCTTATAATACATCAATTATAATATTTAAATGTTCAGGATACTATTATTCTTCTCTCCCAAATGCTGTAGTGATATCTGCTATAAATATCTAATTTCTTTTTCTGTTGTATGAATAATTTTAATTCTTTTTGCACTATTATGAAGACTTAGGAAAACTATTAAAAAAACTCCTTTGATAAATCCATTGTGATTTTATACATTAAAAATTCTGCACAGCATGCATGCACGCACATACACATGGTCTATCCCAACAGTATTTAAAATCTGTATTTCACCTGCTATTTTCTCATTACCAAATATGGCAGTGTACCCCAGATGGGGGGAGGGGAAAAAAAAAAAAAATCTTGAGTGCAAAATTCTTATAATTCCTACTCGATATAATGTGCACTTCACAAGATACCCAACAAAGCTGCGTAGCTTCAACAGTTGTATAAATGGCATGCACTAAAAATGCACAAGTGTATTTGTTCCATTAGCTTTGTGACAGTGTGTGCAGTGATGCTGTGGTTTAGAGTGCAGGTTTGCTTTCCTGCACAAAGCATTTTATTACCTTTTTAAATAAACCTTTGTAACATATTATGACAAATTTTCATTTCATAATACTGTTTTTCATATTCTCTTTCCAGGTGCTTATAATTGACATTACTTTTTTTCTACCCATACTCCGAATAAACCCTTTTCCAGAAGTTTATTATTGTGACCATTCTATTGCATGCATGATATAAATATGGCATTTACGAGCGTCCCTAAAGTTCTCTGATTAACACTTAGAATCTGATGACCCCCCCTTTTTTTTATCAAAGGGCATACATGTCAACTGAAGTGATAAGGGTTGCTTTTCACTTAAATGGAATTTGCAACAGGTTTTTAAAATTAATTCATATATATAATATATACGCACACACACACATTTTTTTTTTTAATTTTACACTATTGACAACTGAAATTACAAAATTAATTCAACTATAAATTTAAAAAAAAAATTTTTAATTCTATACTAATGACAGCTAAAATTATCGTTTTGACAAGTTTTCTGCCTCTCTATCACTCAGGGAAGCCTGTTAATGCTCATTTTATAGAAGTCTTTGAACTGCTTATTATCCTATGTTTGTGCTTGCCACTCGACTTTTCTTCAGTCTCCTAGACACTCTTGCATATTTCAAATATATGAGGTTACAATGCTACTATCAGGTCTAAATGGAGCATGGGTAAGTACTTCCCATTTCCTTTGGCAAAAGTCCACATTATTAAATATTTAACTGTGGTACCCATCTTGAGCATAGTAATTCATATAAAGTGGTTTTTAACCACAATGTTAAATTTGAAATAAACAATTTTTTCTATTATGCAAATTAATTCACCAATACTATACAATATTCAGGCCATCACAGCTTTTGCATATATATTTTGAATATCTTTACTTTGAACGGGATTGAAAACTTTGATTTCAAATCTTCCTCATACCAACTTGCTTGAAAAAGAATGCACGAACCTCATAAACACTCTAAGATGTAGTCAACTTCATATGTAACAATGGATGCTATGATAATTGTAATTTCCAAGGACAATAATCCACAAAATTGCTATATATAACAATTTTGTGCAACTTGTCCACAATTTGAACTGAAAATATTACATTTTTCTACCAACAATAATGCAAAAAGCACACAATATGTCAATATAAGTTAAAAGATTTCTTCATGGTTAAAAATAAACTCAGAAACGATTCAAATACTTGCTTTTCTAAAATTCTGCTCATCCCAAGAAATACCATAATCTTTATTACTGTTTAATAACTTTGATTAGAATTAGTTACCAATAACATTTTCAAGTGGTTAAATTTTTTTTAATTGTCCATGACCAACAAATATAATGCAGTAAACTATATTATTATTCATGGCATTTATGTTTAGTGAGGAATCCAGATTTTCTAGCATATTGGTGATGAGATGTCAAAACTGGCTTTCTTAACTGATAACAAATGCTAAATTATAAACACCTGTCACCAAGGACATATTTATGAGCAAGTTTCCATTTTTGAAGCAAAACAAGATGTTTAAAAATATGTGAAAAACACTTAAAATAGTGCATTGTCAATATATTAAATTTTACTTATATGACCTGTTATGAAAATATGCCTCAATTTTTGTAATATGAACGAACTTACACAGTTAACTGGAATACTTCAAATTGGATGAAGAAACTGATAAAACTGAAAGTGCCTCAAGAAAATATTGTTATAAATTTTAACACATTTGCTGAAATGCCATTACTCCTATTAAAAATTAATTTGATTTTTTAGAAATATATGTTATTGTTCATTTCTGTTTCAAAAGTCAGTTTAAAAGGAAATGTGTACAGTGTGTGTAAGAAGCCCTGAAAGTCAGTCAGTCAGGCTCTCTCTCTCTCTCTGGCATACTGACAGAATATTTTTATTTTACGCCAATGTTCACATTAAGGATCATTATATAGAAAGTCCAAACAAAGAATCTGCTGCCCTGGGGTTCAAACAATTTTAAAGCTTTTCACCATCAGATTTCTAAAGGCTTTGTATGCAACTATTACAGTAAATGGTTCAAGTTAACTCATGAGAAAAGCCATGGCTTACTTCTTTTGACAAGATTGCTGCCATTATGTTCAAAAGCCTTGTGAAATTCATGAAATTAACGTGGCTTCTTTTAATTTCCTTTACACAAAGAGACAACTCATTTTCACCAAATGTAACAATTTATAGCATTTACACACTGGACAGTGTAAATCCACAATTCTTCCGCCCTTCTTAAAAAACAGTACTACACAATTCCAAATAATGAAATGCCTGTTATTAGTTAAACAATACCAAAAGCCTACCTATTTTTTGATAATTAATTTAATTTTTAACGAGGTTCAGTGATAAACAGCCTGACATTAACCTTTTAAGGTTTAGATTTAAATGATAAGAAAATAACTCCAGAAAATGTGCCAAGCATGATTTGAATCAGTATTCTTTGCTTTCACAATTGGTCGTAGATCAATTTCCCTCGTCAACTAAGCCACTGAAGTGGTTATTTTAATGTACTTTGTTTAAATGATAAAATTATTGATTTATGCATATATCAGTCCATTTTTACTCTATCTGCTGGTTTGTAGCAGCAAAAAATTGAGGCCTTACTTTCAATATAAATTCCTTTTTAATTCCAAAATTTAAAAGTTAATAAATGGCAATATATTTATGAATTTATAAGGAACTATAAACATTTAATACTGAAGTACTAAGAATAAATTATTTTATTAAGACTGCTTTAAAATGTTTAGTTAAAAATTCTATTCATACTCACCTCAGAGATGTAACAAAATTGCTGGGTATCACAATGTTTTCTCCAAGAGCATTTCATAAATTTGCTATCCAACAATGGACATTATTTATGACTTCATGTATATCTATGAACCACTTAATTGTCCAGATGGCAAGTTTTAATGCTGTTTATGCAGATCCAGGATGGGTAAGACATCACATGGTGATTGCAGGTCTTGTGATCATTGTGTATTAATTCAATATTCTTCATTGCAGAATATCAGTCTTTAAAAAGTCTTATATTACAGCTACAACTTTAACCTGCCTTGTCATTTGTTCATTAGATTTCTCATTTATAAATTACTCATTTCAGTCATATGCCAGTATTTAAAATTTATATATTCTTCAATTAATCTTTCTCAAACATAAAATAAGATCACATGAATCACTAATGTTCCTACATTAGAACCTTGGTGGAAAAACTAGAACCTGATTTTTGTTTTTATGTCTCATTTGAAAAATATAAGATCTATTGATGCAGAAATAAAATGCTGTTTTGGTCATGGTATCAACTTCATGCTTAAGTATGCATGTGCATTATCTATGTAATGAAATCCAAGTCAGGCATGAAATTGGGAAATTGAGCAATTATGCATGTTTGTCCTTTCCCCTTGACAGCTGCATGTAAGATGATATTCTGTTAGTTTTTCAATATATTTTCAGTGAAAATGTTTATCTTAGACCCTCATAATGTTCACACTGAAACCAAGCTTAGTTCTTGGGTTTACTTATGGAAAATACATTCAGATGATCTCTATGAACTTCAAACTCACACGAGAAAGATGGCCACTCTCATTCAAAAGAAACCACTCATAACTAAAAATTTTAAGTGTTTACACATTAGCACTACAGATTTGCCATTAGCAGTGATCATATGTCACAAACACAAATTAACCTTACATTAAGCACAACATAATTACTTGCACTTGTAGATTTTCCACTGACTGCAGCTGCCGAAGTAGCTATGCTGTATGACTTCAGTTGCCTTTTCCATATTTTCTTCAATTTGTATATCAAGTATTATGAGTACCTTCTTTCAACTTTGTTAATGGAAAGGAGTTCTGCTTGGAGAACACTGAACAAGGTACAGGTATAGTTAGTTGCTTGTAGGTTGGAAAATGTCGGCTTGGAAAAATATTCATTTGAAATGCCAAAACTGGATAAATTGTATTAGGTCATGTAAACTATAGATTTATATGCTGCAAACCTAAAATGATAAATTTCTGGAATTCTCATACATATTTAGTTCACATTTTTTTTGACAGCTGCTTCCCCATATTAAGCAAGCCGAGATACTCATTAACAACTATTCCAAATTTAAAGATTGTGGAAAGCATAGATCCGGTGACCCATAGCAAGGATGAGAAAATATCTTGGCTTTTTGTTCCTCAGCAATAAGCAAAATTAAAGAAATAACCACCATTACATATTCCCATTTAACATTTGAAACAACGCAACTGGCAGAAAGTAAATTTAGTCTAGGTTGTCCAGTAACACCAGAAATAAACTAAATAGTGACATCTGAAATATAAACTATTTAGAATGAGAATGGCCCTAGTTTCTTCTCTTGATTATAAAATTAACCAAATGGCTTATTCAATGGATACATTTCAGTAAAGCTGTGAACCTCCACAATTCTCAAATTGAGCCTTTATGTCCAAGAATAATATTAGCAAAACATTTGAACAATTCTGCTCCAAATTCATTAGTGCTAAAGTGACAAGGAAATTGCAGTCATTTAAGCAGCAATTTTGATTCTAGTCGAAAAGAAAACCCATGTTAAATAAAAAACTCAATCCTCATTACAAACATTTTTTTTATTTTATAATTTAATGTCCCTCATAGTGATGTTCAAAGAAACCATGAATGTTTGCATAAATGAACTCAGAATCCATTACGTTCTGGCATTCACCTTTTCAGAGTAAGGACAACCACAGAAAATTAATATAGGATTTGAACAAGAGACTTACAGATTTGCATGCAGATGTACTAACTACAAGACTACAAAGGTGGCTATTTATAATAATGAAAACACTTATTAAGCAGAAGCATGAAAACAAAGCATTTGATAAATATAACAATGAGAGAAAATGTGCAATGACATTTTATTTTTGTATTATATGTACAATTCAGAAGGTGCATCTTCTTAGAGGAGAATTCTTTTGATTATAACTATGCACAATCATGCATAGACTCATCTAAAAAGAAATTTTTATAACATTTGGTTTGCCGTTGTTTACCAAAAAAAAATAAAAATTATCTAATGCTTTCACTCAGAAAACCCTGTAGATAGTTAAATGAAATATTTTGCTAAGACATAGTAAAGAGAGTAAAAATTGGAAGAAGACCAAGTAAGAGGGCTGCTATGCTTTGTCTTTTTATCTTTTGAAGTTAATTATATTGTTATTGAAACTATATATTGCTAAGATGAATGTAGTAAACAGATTCATTCTGAACCATTTACATTTCAGGTATTTTATTAAGAGGCATTATGTAACTAATAAGCATTTTAAATCACCAACAAACATTAACATATCTATAAGGCCTAAGAGATCTTCAAAATTAAAACAATGGTTGGAAATATTAACACACAATTACTGAAGAGCAAATAGTAATAGTAAATAGCCTGGAGAGAATTATGCTACAAGAAATGCAGGCTATCACATCTGGCTGTCAAAATACCTATGGACTGTATGCTCACTAAAGAATTTCTGTACCAGACAGTAAAACCAAAACCTATGCTGTGCACATAACCTGTAACAAACACACAAGATGTTAATTGAAAAACAAAACACAGAACTAATTTAAGTTCTACAATTCATAGAAGTTCCAACAAACTGATAAATTAGTTTAACTGGAAGAGGGGTAAAAGGGGGGGATGGGAAAAGAAAGAGGGAGAGAGAAAAAAAACTAACATAAAAAGCCAAGCATATTCTGTTTTAGCAAGTTTTTTTAATCACTCTTGGTCAAGGTTTCACAAATTTTAATTTACATGATGCATACTAGTCAGTCATGATTCCTTACTAGATGGGTTGTTGCATCTGCATATTGTGCACAGTTAACATTCTTAAAATTAACTGACTGAGACAGTACGCCAGCCCCTTCTGATTGTGCTTTCTGACTTGGACATTCCTAACCGATATCAAGATAAAATGGCAATCGTACATTTTATGAGAAGTTAAAAGGTGAACACAATTTTTCCATTCATTAAATATTCCAACCTAATGCTAAAATGTAAACAGAAATACTAGCAACAATTATTTGCAACTCCTTTTTGTTTTATTCATCTGAAAAGGAAAAAATTTATAATCAATTCCGACATTTTATTTTCATTCTTGATGAAGTGAATTTATTTAAAATTATGCCTGAAATCAATTTGGAACAGTTCTTGCAGTTTTAATATTTCTATAAGAGATGCTGCATGGAATGTACATACATTATGAAATTCTAATCTGTAATAAATTCAATGAAATTTCTAACTGAACCAAAAATACTGAGAGGTAATTTTGGCCTTCAACCAGATGCACATTGAGCAAAGGTCATGCCAGTTGCCTACCATAATTCCTCCAATGCAGAATACACATGGATAGTAAATTGCAGTTTGCTGTAGGTTAGAGCAAGCCTTATTTTCATCTGTTCTAACTCAAGAGATCCGTATAAAGTATGTGTGTTATTACAGGATACTGGTACAACAGTGTTATTAATTACAGTATGTTTGTGAAGTAAATGTCATTGTTATGCATTACAATGCTATCACTGGAACAGAGAAAAAATAACACCCATACCTACACAGGAACTTTTTATTAAAGGGCTACAGAAAAGTGTAATAAAATAGACACCAGTTCAAACAACCCCTATAACACAGCTTTGTATTCGCTATCAAATAAAACTAATAAATGTCCAAGATATTTAGCCTGCAGACACATAAATGAAATTATTTTTAAACTTATTCAGCAAATAAATGCTTCACTCTTCAGACTTTTGCTTATGACAGTGTTCAGAAGTTCAGAAAGAAGAAAATGAATGCAAAAGAAATAGTATACTTGCTCCTCCCGATAGGTCATTTTCCATCTTCAATTTATTTATTTAAGACAATACACATCTTATGTTAAAACTCAATCTGGTTTGAATTTTTTCATTCAGCGTTGAATGCAATAAAATTGTTCATTACACACTAATGGCCTTGCATTAAGAGGTTTTAGCAGAAGTGAAATTAACTGCCTAAATGAAGTTATTTCACACAGAATCTGTATTGGATCTGAATACAACAGTTTGTATCCACATTTAAACCTTAAATTACTCGCATGAACTGTATGGCATTAACCCATAGTTATTTACTTGTTTCAGCTAGACTTGAAAGTATTTGCATCAGTGGTTTGGCTAATGAATTATGTATTTTCAGCAATATTAACATATATAATGATAAAGGCTTTCATGGCTTGTATCTAGCAAATGAACTTAAGTCTGCAGTTCTACGCCATGATGTAAAGAAGATATTTATTCATACATGACATTTACCTCATAATTGTGCCAATCATCTTCAGACATTCCATGCTACTACCATTCAATCATTTTGTTTCTGTTAGACTACTAAATAAAAGCTGTTTATCTTAATGTTTGCCCATTTACTGTCATTCTGTTTTCATTTTCTGCAGAACATAGTTTTTGCCTCAAATGGCAAAAAATTTCTTCTAAATACAGTACACTATATTTTCAGTTTTGTAAGCACTTAAAGCAGGCAACTAAAGTGTCAATACATGGGTTTGAATGCATGAGCTACAAACAGCTTTAAACAACTTTTGGGTGTTAATTCATTAAGCATTCATTATTCACTAATGGCATATAGGATGTATCAAAAAGTATTAAAACACTTATTGGTTGATGTTTTATATGCTTCCATCCTGGCATAGAACTAATAAACACTACCTGAGCCATACAAATATCAGAAAATGTAATGTTTAGCCCGAGAGATCCTATTGTTAAGATTAGTTATTGCAACTTAGTTATATAGAGAGTAACCCCTTGTGAGCTAGAAATGGTATATGCAAACAAAATGAAACAGGCTGATCCACCAAATGTCACTCAACCACCTAAATGCAGGTGTTAATGTGCTAGTAATATAACGCATTCATGAAACACTGCTATATAAGTCTGTGCACATAGGATATATAAATTAAAGACATATACTTACAAAAAGAGAAGATATGAGAGAGAACACAAGATAAGCCATTTATGAAGAGCCCAGTGATTTGACAATGCATTATCACCATTGTAATATTTCATGAAACAAATTACCAACAAAACTCCAATATTTCCCCAGTATAAAATATCAGTATATAGTGAAATTAAGAGATATTTTCTCAATTAAAGTTTAGACACTTATTGCATACTTCATAGTATCGGCAACAGAGAAAGTAATACAATGAACATTTTATAGAAACTGAACCATTAGTATACATTTGAATTCAGTATGCTTTAGGATCATGAGATCCTATAACTTTACATTTAGAGATAGTTTCTGGGAATTGCTATTTAAGTAATTTACTTTTCTAATTAGACACATAGGCTGATGAATGTCTTAAAGAAAGCTATTTCAGCTGTAATACAACAGCAAGCTCAGATAAGCTATAATCTTTGTACATTTTCCACAATTCAAATCTCAGCAAAATGGCAAGTACATGCTTATCTATACTTACACCTTTAAGCTTGGGCGATTATCTTGCATAAATTTTTTCTTGGTAGACACTTGCCAAATCTAATTTCTGATATAAATCTATGTCTAAAAATTTGTAACATATTTACATTTCCATTTTTGGCAGAACATAAGCTCACCACCGTAAAAAGGTAAAAGATTTTGCATTATTTTAAATGATCCAATATATATTCATAAGTTATTAATCAAATAACATTTTCTGCTTATATGGCATAAACACACACACACACACACACACACATATATAAAAAACATGTTGATAATTTCCTCTGCATCCCGGTGGGGTGTGCAGCTCAGAAATTTTGAAACAATACATTTCTTGAGTAGTCAGAAGCTTTCACGGTCGGAGTCAGACTTATAACTATAAGTTGCTTCAGGGCTTGGAAGCTGTGGTCTGTTGGAGCTAGGAGTCCAAATGTTTCATCCCCACCTGCGGAGGACATCTTCAGTGGCGCAGCCTGAGTCTTCTAGGCAAAGGTCCTAGCATGAAAGGCACCTTCGCCTAGGAGACTCAGACTGCACCACTGAATATGTCCTCCGCAGGTGGGGATGAAACGTTTGGACTCCTTAGCTCTAACAGACCACGGCTTCCAAGCCCGGAAAAAACTTCTAGTTATAAGCACATTTCTTGCATTCCGTACTTCGAAACTCATTTTTAGAAGACACCACCTGCCATTGCTAAGATTTGAAGTGTGTTGGTCTGCTTGCTTTGGTGGTTAAGTTCAGAAGTATTACATAGAGAAAGTTATATTACTTGTGGAACATGGAAATTGCACAGCAAAATTGAAATAATAATTCATTTAGAACTTTCCAAATTCAAAACTACATCAAGATATTTTGTGACTTAATAAATTAATTTCACAAGACAGTTTCAGTGCACGATGCCACGAGGAATGCTAAGATTAATTGCCTTAATAGAAGAGAAACTGTCTGATATTTCATTAGCACAACATAACCATATGCTCAGTGCTGTCACCCAAATTTTCTTCCCTGGTGGAATCTCAGCTACAAAAAGAACCTGGATCAATTTCTAGATATCTCAATATATAGTTGTAATTCCAGCATGGCAATAACCATTTTGCTACAACATGCTGGCATTGGGATTTCTGTAAAAACTCCAAACATTAGAAATGATATTATAGTTGAAGATAAGATGGTTAGCAGGTAGGTGTGGGCCTTGTGCCATCTGGTTAACAAAATGCACAGGAACCATGAGGGCATTGAGAAAGAAAGAGAATTGTAATTGATAATTTAATTTTATGTTTGGTACTGTTTGAATGGTGTGTTATAATTTTATATTCATTCATTCTAATGAAAGAAATTAAAAATTAGGTGGAAAAAGTTTTTTAAAAAATATAATTGTTTTATGCTATAAAACGACACATAACTTTAATTCATCATACACATTACTGAGCAATTTTTTTTATTTCACCCATTAAGTCAATGCTTTCTATGAAGCATTTACATAATCCAGCTGTAAGACAAAATCAAAATTGTGAATAAGTATGGAAATACATAAATGGAATTGTTTAAATGAATGAGAAATTAAGTGTATTTATTCAACACTAACAAAGTTTTCTATTTTTTATTAATGTAACAAAAGTGCTCAGCAATACAATGCCTAATTTTTTAAAATTTAATAATTCAAACCTTATAAACAAGGTCCACATGAATAGAACAGCCTAATTATTTTAACATAATTAACGCCAAACAACAAATCTTTTAAGTTCTTCTGATGGTACATGTTAATACACTGAAACAGAAAGTTTTACCTTCTATGGTATTTGTTTCCTTGTTTGTAACTTTAATACCATAAATGATTTTAATACTAATGCTAAAGATGTAACTCCAGTTCAATAGCTCAAGTCTTCAGAATTCAGACCATCCCTACTACTTCAGTTCTTCTGCTGTTATATTATCAACAAAATATTCAACTGCAATAGAAGATGGAAAACATGTGATCTTAAAATTTTCACTTGCAAACTACAGGAAAATTGCATAACACACAAAGGATACCTTCAAGTTATGAACATGAAATAAAGCCTTTGGGAAATTTTATTCCATCGAAAGAAATATATGAGTAGTTTTTATTATGACTTCCTAAAACAAGCATGGCTTCTGGTTACTTGACAAATTACATTAAAATTCAGAGATGAGGATGAAAATGTTCTTTCACAGACATCCTGTGCAACTGCAATCAAAAGCTCAACAAATAATAAATTAAAGAGTTAAGAGAGAGGAAAAGATGTTTCAGTTTTTATTATGACAGCAGGTGAGTGTTAAATGTTAATTTCCTTCCTTCTGTAACCCTTCTAATACAGTTCACTGCAAACTATTGCATTACAATTACAATAAACTTTCTGAAAAAACAAGTCGTGACATACCTTGTAACCTATGTAAAAATAATTCTACTTCAGTTCCAAAACTGAATTTATTTTGTCACTGAAATAATTCCTACTATTACCAATGTGTTGCAATACACTGAATCATCTCTAGCTGATTAAACCTCAATATTTGCCAGTCCTCACCAACAACTGATATTACCACAATTCAAACAACTTCATGGCGCATGTCCTAAAATGTATTTTTATGTATGTTTTTCTAAAGTTTTTTTTTTTTTTTTTAAAATTCTAATTCCTTTTCATTTTTGCAGCCCGTGGAATATAGAACAAGACAGCCTGTGCTTGTTTTAGGTCATACCCCATCTTCTATAGATATGCAAACTAAATAAAGCAACATACATTAAAATATAGTAAATATTTTGTGCTCCAAAATATTCACTTCATCCTAAATCCATAAACTTTAATGATTGGAAATTAATCTCTTCTCCTTCATTCCTTTGCTAGCAAAATTAACATTCATGATAAATAAAAACAAAATAAAAAATAACATATTTTGAATTAAAAATCCCACTTTTTACTATTTGAATTGATTGTTTAATTTTAATAGATTGCATAGCAAAGACCAAAACTTTGCTGATAACTAATTTTTTTTAATTATATACTGCGGTGTCATGTCCTTTTCACTACTCAGGTATCATTAGTCAGTGAACACCGGTGATAAGAGACAAAATGGACAGTGCAGAAAAGAATTTTATTTAGGAAGGAAGGGAAAGTTTAAGTTGAAGAGTACCACACATTTGAAGCTGAGAATCATTGAGGAAAACCCTGTCAGGAAGAGTGGTCTGGCAGTAATGCAATTTCAGAGCTCCTATTCATGACATAAGAATCTTTGCTTAAATTATCTGTTACCATGTTGGTCATCTAGACACAGAGTACTGACTCAATTTAATATTTGCATGATTTCTAAAAAATATACATCTTGACACCATGTAATTAGCTGCATTGTTTGACATGCTGCTAAGAAATTTGGCTATAATGGCACATGCAAAAAAAAAAAAAAAAAAAAAAAAAAAAAAAAATTACATTCATCTGATCTATGTAAAAGGCCATAAATGTAATTTTCTTCAAAGTTACTGAAAATTAAATCAGCTTTCAATTTGTAATAAAGACTGTCTTTACACAAATATATATAATGCCCAACAAATGAAACGTTATAAATAAATTTACTCACGTTTTCAAAATGAATAATAAAAATACGATGCAACAAAATTTGCTTCACACTTATGTTATAACATTTAATGAATTTTGAGAATGTTGACAATATATGTTATTAGTTATAAGTCCCAAGTTCATATATTAAAAAGATCTAAATGTGCCAAAGGTAATGAACAATGCTTTATGTATACTATATTTGAAAGAAAAGTTCTTTATAATTATCTCTCTCTAGCAAAAATTTAACCTACAATACTATTTCCGTTCTATTTAATTTAAGATCATTAAATTGTATGTATACACTCTTTCCATTGCTAACCACCACATATCCAAGCTGTATAAATTAATAAATCGCTGAAGGTGAATTTCGTAATTTGGTCTGAAAAGAAACATTAAGCACACATTTTGAATTCTTTTTAAAGTGTTAAAGAGTTATATCTGCCCTGTTCAATATTCCCCATTCTCCTAATACTCCTTACTTCCTTTTGAACTGATAGAGCAATCATAAAATTCTTCCTTCAAGCAAATATTGCGCAGGAAGAGGAGGAGGAAGAAGAAAAAGAAGAACCACACCTATTTTATAAAATGACAGTAAGCTAAAATTACATAAAATGTATGCTAAATTCAAAATATATTTAAAATTTAGGTAATTAAAAACTGTTAATCTATATTTTATCTTTCAATTTGCTTTTCACATACATGTAAAAACTATAAATTTTCTATTTTGACCCTATTTTAGCCTCATTTCCCTGGAACATTTTACTTTGAACACAGATATACAGTAAAACCTCATTAATTCAGGATTCATTAAATAAAAAGTTTGATTTTTGTTTATATGAGAAATAATAACTTTCCTACTGAGACTTTGTTCAGAGGTAGTAAACAAAAAACTGTGCTAGCCTTAGAATGATTACATTGCAAAAAAGATTACTGTTTGATTTGCAGAAAAAAAAAAGTGGGAGGGGGATGTGGAAAGAAAAAATGGTGGGCGATTCTTGATTCACAATTTTATTTCATTCAAACTTACTTCTAACCCAGTTTGATAAGAGGAAACCATGTCAGATAAGACAAATGTTTGCAAAATATCAAGTTTTTACTCTTACAACAAAATCACAAGTATTTGATGTTTCAAGTAAAAATTAACATTGTAAGGCAAAAAGTCATTAATTACGGCAAACAAAATTTGAACTTCCAAGCTTTTGTTCTCATTTGGCCACCAAAAAAGGGGGGGGGGCTCAGATCAGTGGTTTCCAGACTATTTTTGACTTGAGAACCCCCTTCCTAAAGGCCTGAGTTAAGTAAATTGCCTTATTAGTATACAAAATGTTAAAAATCTTTCAATTGGCCTAACTTGCTGTCATTATGGATAATAAAAAAAATTATGCAACCATATTCACTTCACTCTTAACCTACTAAGTTTTCCTTGTAGGTTTTACTCATATATTCACTTAAAACGCAGCAAGAAGGATGTACCTGCTTTGGATGGCACAGAGCATTCAAGCCAGGAACCATATATAGTTAAATGTGTTAGATTACTTTTAACTATTTTTGGATTTATCTTTTGAATAGGCATATGAAGAAAAAGGTTACTTGCACAAATATGTGAATGAAGCTAATAAGGTTATGGCTAACACTGAAAACTTCTTATAACTGAGCTAAAAGCCAATTAATGACCAAAGTTTTTTTATAACTTTTTGTAGTTAAAAATTCAGTTGACATTTTTAAAAACTACTCTTTCTTCTGTATGCTTAATGTTTTTTTTTGAATAGGTTTATTGTCCGATTTTACTACTGAGGCACCACAGGCAGTGGACACTGGATACACGAGATAAAATGATAAATTAGGAAAGTTTTTTTTATATATATAAGGAAGAAAACGTTCCAGGCCAAGTTTAGGGTACCTCCCTGGCATTTGCCAGTTATGAGGACTGAGGAAAACCTGGTAAAAACCCCAGTCAGGGAGGACGG
Organism: Metallyticus violacea; assembly: GCA_030762175.1. Taxonomy (NCBI): domain Eukaryota; kingdom Metazoa; phylum Arthropoda; class Insecta; order Mantodea; family Metallyticidae; genus Metallyticus; species Metallyticus violacea. Next base: position 31,288,023 of record CM060835.1, read on the forward strand.
TCCTAGCAGGTTCGAACCCCAGACCTCCCGCTCACGAGTCCGCACCCTAACGACCTAGGCCACCAGTGGCGGTATTTGCTTACTGTGAATTGTAAAATTGCTGTCCCTTCCAAGGGATAACAGATGCAATTACATTTTTTCCAAAGAAAGATTTTTTAACAGCAAGTCATGAGGGACATCAAAGCACTCAGTTTTATTGCTATTTAACCCTGTTTCCTAAAAGTTAAGTTTTTTTTATGAATGATTCAAAACACTTTATATATAAGCTCAAGTTATAATTAAGGCTCCTCTTTATGATACTGTCCCTAAATGTCTAATCATGTATCTCATTTCAAGAACTAAAAACAATGTGTGTAATCCATAGTGACTATAGTTTGATATTCCAGGTATAAATTGTAATAATATTACATAAACATTTTTTATACAGGAGCTACGTAAACTATATACATATGTACTCAATAAAAAAAAACATAACTTTCAGGCTTAAGTATATGCTTTTCCAGTATCATTTTCCATTCCAATTGCTCTTAGCTGTATAAATAAAAAGGAATGCAATTTACATTTTAGCCAAATAGTTCATTTTAGGCATATGATTGGTGGTTTTACTGTAGTCTGTAGTCTCACTGCCTGCAATTATTCTACACTTTACATTACCAAGGTTGATAAGATTACAAGATTTGTAAATAGCTGCATATTGCTCCAGCATTCCATGGAATTCGGCTTTTTCTGCTTACCGTTTGGTACTGAAGCTGCTGGAAAGCCATTGTCTTTCAGGGCAAATACAATTGTTCATCCAAGTACACGCATAGATATTTCCTTCATACTCATTCACAAGACAAGTTTATTGCTTGATGGAAATACCAAATCGTTAATGCTAACAATATCAATCCCCCTGTATTCTACTTCTCTCTCTTAGATACCTTAATTGATGTCCTCAGTAATTACAAAAATTATGTTTTCCGAAAAACCCCTAATCCTAATAGTCCAATTTTCCTGATTTTCAGAAACTATTTTTCTTATTTTATTTAAATGGTATATACATAGATCTGTTGAAAAATTTTGGTTTATAAGTAAATTCCCCATCATTATAGTATGATTTTGCCGATTTTCAGAAAAATTTTATTTCATTTCAATAGCATATTCAGAGCTCAGTTCAGAAAAAGCCAAAATTGCAGCTGCTAGAGCAATTTTTAGATTTTTGCTTTAGATTAACCCTCATCACAGCAATCAAATTTTACTGGTTAACGAAATCTATGAATAGTTTGTTAATTCAGCATTTTATGTTGAATTTTGTTGAGGATAAAAGAAAAAGAAAAAAGAAAAGGAGAAGAATAAAAAAAAGTGGCCGATAGAGCAATAACAAACAGGGCCTACAGAGATTTTAAGATATTTTTCAAAAATCTTTTCTTGGATACAACCACAATAGCTACTACATTCCTTCGTAATTTGCTAATATACAAACCCTCAAAATCTGCCATTCAAGAAAAAATGAAATCCTAGCAAGAGTTCTGGAACCAGCAGGGAGTTTGCAAATCATAGTTTGGGAAACACTGGTCTAGAGGCAAATTATTGTATCTGCAAAACTAAACAAAAATATTTCTACAATTAAAAAGTTCCAAGTATAGATAACATGCTCACAAATTGCTTTTTCCTATTTTTGTAAACTTAGAGTTATAAAGAAACTCTTCTACTGAGCAAATTAACAATCATTTTAATATTAATTAACGAATTTGATTGTTTTTCTTGTAATGAACACATTACATCTGAAATGCTATGTATAAGTATAATAAAATAATTTCTTGCCTATAAGTCTCAAATATAAGGGTTTACAGGGGAAATGTGGCCTTTATAAATACGATATGAGATCATGCATTGTGATTGAAATTTTTATTTAACTTTAGCACACACTTTCGGATGTATTAATCAACAACAAAAAAACTTACTTCACTTCATAACTGTTCTTCTCTTGTAGAACGTAGAACTGTCCAAGAACGGCACAGCCTTTCTTCCATTTCTGAAAAATGTCACTAACCGCATCTCCAAGTTACTTAGATACAATGTGGAGAGTTTTTAAAAATACAAAACAGTTAAGAAATAATGCATTCTGCTCCACCAAGGAAGGCCACAAGGAAACCATTTGCCTCAGCTGGTGTCTACAGACATCAGCACGCATGTTGCAATTTACATTGGTACCACACAGAGCAGCACTAATACATGCCTTTCAGAACATAAGAGACACTGCCGCTTGGGTCAGATGGATAAACCAGCTGTCACTGGGCATGTCCTTCTGGCTGACTGAGAACACGAAATTGATTTTCAAGATACTGATATGCTTGTCTCAACATCCCATTATCCTTGCTTATTTACAAACATATTAACAAGAAAGCAGCAACTCAGAAACTGCAATTAGCATTGCATCCAACTTTACAAAATAGCAAGATAAAGAAATCACACAAACCAATCAAACGACATCCTGCTAGAAACACCTATGAGCTACAGATTAGATCTAACCACCTCAACCAACCAATCAGCTCAGTTTCACAGAAATCCCATTATATATACCGCCACAATTTCCATCAATAGCAAGCTTGTTACTATAAAAACAAAGCTAATTCTGTGCAACTCTTAAGTTAGTTTTTTTGCCTCCTTTTAACAGAGGCCGCAAAAGCATGGCATTTTCACCTGCAACCTCAGATTAGGTCAGCACTGAGAATTCAACTTGCCCAACCCTGTAAGGTCAGCAACAGTAATTCTCTTTCACAAACTTCCTGAAATCATTGTTGGTATCCTCCAGACAAGACATTAACATAACAGAATAAACATAAATCCGAGGAAGAAAGCAATGTCACAGATAAAGCTGCAGGTGTAGCTAGGGACTGTGGTATACAACACCTATCCAAAGGACGCTTTTGACCGTTCTGCCATGTAAAACTTTCATAGTGAGTTTTCTAACACATGCGTTCAATGGCAAATGTTGCAAAACAATCAATGAATAAATTACACATAGTATGAAATCTATCTACAAAAAAGAAAACACTTGTATTCCAATGATTACCACAAATGACATCATCCAATGACAGAGAAGAATGAGCAGCCGGCAGACTTTATTGAAAATAAAGCCCATAAAAATTCAATTCCACCCAAGACTGGTTGTCGAAAATATAAGAAGAGGTCAACCAATCCACCAAAAACATAAGAGAATAGTTATATACTTATGAAAACCATAGCAACAATGTCGCTCCACTGTACATAGTGTATATTTTAACTCTAAGTATAGTTTTAAATAGAATCTAATATTTTTTATGTTTCTTTTTGCTTAGGTGTAAGGGGAAAAAAATTAGACTACCCTGCAATCGCTGCCATTACATTTGCATATAAAAATACCAACAAAGAAAGAAAACATAAGAATTAGGCATGTAAATTATTTCTGATGAAGCCAAGGCTATGCCATTGTGTATGAGTTTGCATATAAAGAAAACCCAATGAATAAAAAACCAAAACAGTAAACTGTACACCTTAAAGGCTGCCCATTCTAGGTCACAGGTGAAACTTTAGCAATAAATTGAACCTGAATCTAATGAGTCAGTCACTCCCTCATCTTAAAGATTATGCCCAGCATAACATTGATGTCCATGTCCAGTGGACGAAACGCCTGGGAAGATGAAAGAGAAGAATCCCAGAGATTTTTACTTTCTTCTATTTTTACCTCCATTTGACAATTCATCTGAAGCTAAAGATACCATCTCAATTTCTGAACCACACTTTCCACACTTGCCTGTCAGTTGTGGTGTGCCAGTTACCATACTCGCCACTTAAACCCAAGATTGCAGGTTTGATCCCAGCCAGGACCTATGGATTTTTTGGGCGTAAAAATCCTAAGCATCCTTTGGAAGGGAAGTGAAGCTGTGGATCTCATGTTGTTCATTAATGCCATAATAAACAACCTGAAGCCTGAAAAAAGAGGCTTCTGAGCAACATTTGTCGACTGTTTCACATCCTGATTTGAATGGGTTGCTAACGACCTGAGATATTAAAGAGCATAGGTAAATAAATAATAATAAAAATCCACACTTGTTTTTCATGATAAATAAGTTTAAATTATTTACACATGCTGGCATTAAAAAAATATTTTGTCATTCCAGTTGCATTTCTTCCAAATATTCTGAATTAATGTAAATTCACAGCTAATGTGTTAGTACCAGAAGTATTTTTGACAACGTGAGCAAGTAAAACTTCATTGCACATGCCTAAACTTTTGTAGTGATGCCTGAAGAAAAATCCCAAGAAATGCATTAAGAGCTATCCTCACATTTTATATACCTGCTCCAAACAAGATTTTATCTAATTAATCCAGAGAATCATAAAGATTTAACATTGTGGATGAAGAGATGGCAACAATTGGGTTAATTGACATACAACAAAGTTGATAGATTACAGCAGAGAATTAAAGGAGCAGGGAGTGATATGAAAATTTGAGTTAACAAAAGGAATTGATTTGATGAAGATTGCCGGTTAGAAAAGAAAAGCGTGGGGCGTGAGATGGAGGCAATCAAAGGGTAATGAAGAAAGAAAAGTTCTTAATCTGGAGATGGAGTTTTAGATACCTCTTAGAAGTGAAGAAAGAATGGGGGGTGAGAATGAGTACAATTCCATTTAAGGCTTTCAAGGTACATGATGCTGAAAGATTTGGTCAGTAGTTAAAAACATGTATAGGAATGTGGTAAAAGAGTGCAATATTCCGCCAGATTAGTGGTATAATTATTTTATGGGATCATTAGAGAAATGGTATTGGGCAAAAAATATTTGGGGCAAGAATCGGCAATATATTGAAGATCTTGATAAGCAAACTAGTGCAGTAGAAATCTGGAAACAAATGGAAAATTGAAAAAGAATAAGGCAAGTGGTATTCCAGGGACTTTTTGAAAATTATGGTGCAAGGATAGCAATAGGATGCACTTATTAAATAACAAGTTATTTAATATAATTCTAGAGTGTGAGATTCCATGAAATGACAAGTGTGACAATGCCTATATATAATGGGAAAGGGGACTAAATAAACTAGTCAATTTTAGAGGTATAAGCATTTTATGAGTAAGGCATTTACTGGGATTTTGGCAAATAGAATGCAGGAATTGGCCAAGAGGGAGAGGAAATAATTAGTTTCAGTAGGATTCAGAAGAAGGTAAAGAACAGTTCACAATATTTTTGTAATAAAAACAATTGTTCACAAATATTTCAGTGTTTTGGGCACATATGGGTATTTATAGATTTAGAGGATGCTTTTAATACCATAGATAGACAAATACTGTAGATGAAATTAATATTTTTGTAATAAAAACAATTGTTCGCAAATATTTCAGTGTTCTGGGCACATATGGGTATTTATAGATTTAGACGAGGCTTTTAATACCATAGATAGACAAATACTGTAGATGAAATTAAACAAAAAAGGGGTAAGAAAAATTTTTATAAATGTATTATAAGGAAACTATTTAGATAAATTCTGTGCGACCTTCAAGAGATAACAGAGTGCATACAAAGTTTAACATGTATAAGACAGGGTAAATTAAGCCCAGTGCCATTTAACTTATTTATTGATTATATTATTCAAGCGATTCAATGAGAAAATGTACATTCACCAATAATTAATATGGAAATACCAGCTCCATTGTTTGCCGAAGATTTAGTTGGTGGGTCCATTTCAAGTGGAGGTCTATGAAGTGCAATTGAAGCTATCTGTATTTTAAAGAATAGTGCTTAAAAGTGAACAATAAAAAAATTCAAAATAATGGTCTTTATGAAGGGTTTTAAACTAAGAAAGGATGAAAAATGGCAGTTTGATGGCACAAAATGGAAATGGAAGAAATTTGATTAATTTGGGGTGAGGGTAAGTGCTAATAGCAGTTAGAATGATCAGAGAAAGATAGTATTAGCTAAAGAAAAACTGTCTAAGGGTGGTTATAAGGGCATGTTTATGGAAAATACAGGAAATAAGTATTGAATAGATAGAAAGGATGTACAACAACATGATGGAGGTGAATTTTATGATTGGAATAGAAATCTGGGGATATGACAGCTGTAAAAGCCTAGATTTAAATTAATAGATCATTTTGTAAACTAATACTGGGAGTACTGAGAGAATCGCCTAATAATATGCCTTGATAAAATTGGGTTGGCTAACTAGCAAAGGTAGAATTGAAAGAATTATGAAATATCAACATAGAATATGTTAGATGATGGAGAGATTGTTAAGGAATGTTGTGATGCACAGAAGACTAAACAGAAATGATCATGGTTGCATGAAACCCAGGATATTATTGAAAATATTGGTATTGGGGATTGTTCAATAAATAAGCAATATAGATGTAGGGAGTTTTAGAAACAAGTAAGAGATAGAATCAAAGATACTGAAAAACAAGAAATGTTTGCTAGCTTTGGAGAAATGAGCCCACTCAGAACTTATATAGGGGGAAAAAAAAAAAAAAAAACCTTGGGGAAGGTAGAAATTCTTTGAAATCTGTTTTATATTAGGGAGGGAAGAATACATTTTGGCCAGAACCGGAATAAGGAATCAAATAGCATATTACATAGTAAAAAAGTTGTGCAGACTACAGATATGGAAAGCAAAATAAAGTAAATTTGAGAGAAATTTAATAAGATTTTAGGAGTTAAAGGAGATCTAAATAAAAATATCAGAATATATTTCAGCAAAGTTAAGGGTAAATGGCTAAGAAAGCTCAGATAGTAGAGAAGAGAGTTCAGGTATGCAGGATTAAAAAAAACTTTGACTATAGGAACAATGTGTGATGTAATTGATTATGGTTTGGTCTTCAACACAACTTGGAGTTATGATGTATTTGGACCAGATCATTTTTAGATAGGTAATTTTTGAGTAGGTTGCAAGATGCTAGCAGGTTATCTACTTTATAATATAATTGGTACTAAATACATTAATTAAATAGGGTGGATTAGCATTGCAGCCCGGTCCCTTTGAGATTACTGCCAATGAACCAGGAACTAGGTTTCAAAATTAATAATAGTATTTGATTATATGTGAAATAATGAAATATGTAAATTTTAATTGTAATGTTATGTTTGTTGAAAATAAATGCAAATAATAAGTCTGTTCTATATGATAACATTACAGTTTTCACAAATACACTGCTCAAAATGTAGAACACTTAACTTGTACAGGTATTAAAAAGCTGTGGCTCAAAATTAAAAGATAAATGATTTATTTTATATACAGGAATATTAACAAAAATTGAGATACATATTTTATTAGCTTTATTTTTATCAAAATTGGAGTATATTACTAAAGCATGTTCATCTAGGTTTAACATAATTAAGTCATAATTATAGTTATGTGAATTTAAAATTTTTGTAGAACTTCTACAGATGTGTGCTACAATATCCAAGTTTGTTTCCAACTCCATTCTAACACCAGCTAAAACTATTTGCAAATCTGTTGCTCTCAACAATGACTGCAAAGTCATTGCTTTTATCCTTATCTACAAAATGCCCAAGAAATTGTAGCTTGTTAAAGGAAATACTAATTCATCTCCAAATAGAACAAAATGTGAAAACTGTCAGTTGATTTAACAGAGTTTCAGGCTTCTTTAAGCTGGGTTGCAATTAAAACATTTTAAAAGGGACTAAACTCTCAGCCCTAACAGCTCTTATAATGTGGCCAAAAAAACTGCTGTTCTTCCTATATCAACTTGTAGATACCTGGCTGTTCAGAGGTGTTTACACAAAGCTGAAAAAGATATCCGTTCATTAAATAGTGGTGTAATTTTGATGTTTGGGTATCCTCCTCCATTTACTATCTGTAATGTATTCAGTCTATGGATGAAAGAGGCTGACATGCAACACTCTGTAAACACACAGAATGGAGCAGCTATCCTTGATCAAGGCAATAGCTCTGCAACTGAAGATTTGATCAGGTGCATTAAGACTCCATGTCAATCGCCCAAAACAAAATTGTCAGAAACTGGTAGCATATATGCATATGCAAACTGGTAGATATATTACTTCAAATGACTCTAAAAGCTGTATTACACGGTCTATTGTAGTGTACAATTTATACAATACTTGAAAGATTGATTTGAACATGCATTCTTCAATCTGTTTAGTAATTTTTTTTATGGTGTTTAACACCTGGTTTACTATTGAGGCACCACAGGAGGTGGACACTGATGATACATCAGATGAGATGATATAATGGGAAAGAAATTTTTTAAGGAAACATTCCTAGCCTACCCTCCCAGCATTTGCCATTTATGACTGAGAAAAACCTGAAAAAAACCTCAGTCAGGGAGGACAGTGCTGGTGGGATTTGAACCAGATCTCCCGCTCACGAGTCTGCATCTGAACAGCCTCAGCCACCCATGGCGCTGTTTGGCAGTGTATTCCAACATTCCTGACATGCACAAGTGGGTATTTTTAGTTTATCACTTTTACCATCTAATCACTGATTAGTTCAAATTGCTATATTTAAGCAGATAATTTTAATTTAACATCACGTGCTGACAAATAGGAATATTTTGTAATTATACCCATTAAAAAAAATCACAAGAAAATTATATGTTAATTCAACACAAGCAGATTGAATGTCTTCTGAATCTTATTATACACCAAATACTGCAATGAACAACTATGAGGCTCATTTTTCTTGCTAAGTTCTGAGGAACATGTAACAAAGTGAAAGTAGCATAAGGTTTTAAAAATCTATTACCAGATTCAAGAATGAGAAGCTACATTTTATAAAATCAAGAATTATTGAAACAAACACTTTTCATTTTGCAGCTATAAGGACCTTACACTGTTTAAATTTATAATAAATTTGCATTTTTTGATAATTTTAAGATTTGGAAATTTGAAAATTCATAGCTTATGTTGTGCATAATACAGGACAAAAAATTAGGAAATACCTAAGGTTGAAGATTATTAGGGAAACATTACTTAATTACATTTTTTCTTTAAAGGAGAATACAATAGTTGCATATAGATAAAAGTTCTAATATTTGTGCCAACTATTCAATTTTCTCGTGTTCTGAGATAATGGAGTAATAATGTTTAAGGTAAATTTTCATCAAGAAATTGTGTTTTAAAGATTTAACATTTAAAAGTGATGGACAAGTACAAACTTTAATTGGTGTCCAACTTCACCTTCTATTCTCTTAAGTTTGATACAGGTCCTTTTTTCTGCATTTGAGATGCATTGCGATTTAACATGTTGATGTCCAATTTCTGTGTTGGATTATGTACTTGCTGCAACATTGGGATTGGATGAATCTGCAAATCTGGGCTAGCAGCCTTTTATCATATATGTGCAAGAGAGCAAGAATCACATTTGCTATAGCATAGATTATTCATTCTAGCTATTAATTTTTTATAATAGTAATATTTTCTATTTCTCTTGATTAATTTTTTCAACACCATTAAGGTCTTAAGTATCAAAAGATATTTTTTATTGTAGTTTTATCAAGTCAACTGCTTCCTTGGTTTTATTTCCTCCAAATTTCATAGTAAGTGTAGGCAGTTTTCTCTTTAATTGATATCATTGTATGGTTCAGTTGAACTACACACTCTTAAAGCTTCACTTACTTTTCATAAATGTATGGAACTGGTTTTGAGAACATTTAGTTCCCATCTTCGAAACCTGTTCCATACATTTATGAAAAGTAAGTGAAGCTTTAAGAGAGTGTTGTTCAACTGAATCATACAATGATATCAATTAATATGATTAGCTTCACTTTGCAAGTTCCAATTTACAATAAAGGTTTCTCTTTGTTTCAAGCTATGGGATATAAAATCTTGGAACTGTTATATACCTTACTATCCCTGCAAAAACTGAAACCACAAATATTAAAACCATTTTCTACAGCATATGCATGCACTTTATGCAATTTTGAATTTAATGAAAAATTAAATACCTTACATAAATTGAAGGAAATGTGAATTTATCTCATAACTTAAATATTAAGCCATCAAAACATATTTAAAACCAAATATATATTTTTGGACCATCACCTCTGGCAGCCTTATGTCAGCTTTCTTTTGCTATGGCTATAATATACAGGTGCAGCGCTTAAATCTGGACAAACAAAATATTTTTTTTAAAAATAATATTGTATTAGACAAAAAAATTAACATTACTAAAAAATCCATTTGCAGTCAGTTATGTGACCTGTCCAGAGTAAAATTACTCAATGTAACACCCCCTCAGCTGCTATGACTGCCACCATCCTTAGCCTGAAGTGCTCACATGCTCATGTAAAACAGTGCTGTCCATATTGACAAATGCTGATTCAATAATGCTGTGTAAAGATGCCACATTAGGGTGTCTGGATTTGTTAGTAACCCATTTGACTACGCTCTAAACATAATACTCTAGGGAGTTCAAATCTGGGCTATTGAGAAGCCAGAATTCTTTAGACCAGAAAATGTCCACATTATCTGGCAATTAATTTTGCAACAAATGGTTGGCATGTGCCAGTGTATCATAGTGCTGAAATACATATCGCCTCCATGAAGCTATAGTTTCATCACATTTGTCACAGCACTTACATAAACTTCTTTTATGAAAGTTTCCCTCTTTTGAAAGAAATGTGACGTGACATCACATTTGGCATGACTCCCAGCACGATAACACTTGGCTGAAACTTTGTTCTAGCAATAATCAGGACATTTTAGCGGTCACAAGCAAGCCAATGGTCATTCCTCTGATTAAACGTGATTTGACCAACTGCTTTGTTTTTCAACGAACATTATAGCAGGTTGCAACGGGCAATTCACTTTGCTCCGACAGCCTCAGAGATCATCTGTTGTACCTTTATTGAATACGACACCGATTCTCCTCTGTGATCTGGAGCAGGGTTCTCGCTCATTGACACCCAAATCTAGCACCAATTTCCTTAAAGATTTCCTTTGGTTCTCCAAAATCAACTCCTGAGCCCTTTCCATGACTGCCATGTCCATGTTGCATTCTCTTGAATGACTTTCTTGATGGGTTAACGATGTTCCCCAGGCTTCTTATATTTAACAACAATGTCATACACATGGATCTTGGGTAACTGAACGCCCATCAGAAACACTTTTGATAATCATGGCTCTTTGGTAGTACTCTGGACTTGTTTGCAATAACTCGGCCATATTGAAGTTTAAGACTGTTTACTAGAAAGCATGTGGCTTTCACAAATGCCAACAATAACATATAGAAAAATATTATATGGTACGGGAAATTCACATTTAAATTTGTTTGGATTTAAGCACCCTACTATGTACATTTGCTGGTGTGTTAAGTGAAATAATGGTCATTTCAGTAAAAATTTCAGAATGCTGTTTTTGTCTACTGTATATAAACATCTTCATTCTGATTCTAATGGTGATGCTGTGATAAAATGGGTTATATGTCGAACTACCAATATGAACCATGTTTGAACCCAATGGCTAGATAAGGGACATGTGGCATATTTGCTAGAAGCACTTCGGTTTCCTAACTAGTCACTACATTTATTGCTTCATTACCTGATTTCCACAAATGCTCTTCAGTACTACAATATAGTTCAAATGAAATAACCATTTAACTGCCCTCTGCCACCAACACAAGAAAGCCCTATTTCAGCCATTGTTTGAATTTAATCGTTGTTTCAATCAGTTTTTTGAGATAATTTTTTTTCCCCCTCCGTCAACACTTGAACTAGAGATATTTACAAAGATTCCTTATAAAACTTAAAGAGTTCAATATTTTTACTTCAAAAAAAAATTGTGGTAAAACTCCTAATTCCCAGTTTAATAAAATCAGTACCAAAAAGTAATTTTTTTTTACTGAATTGGCCACTATTAGAAAGTAGGAAATATTTTCATTTCATTTTCACCCAGTGCATTTGCTGCTTTTTTTTTTTTTTTTAAATTTAAATTTTATATGGCTTTTTGTGCAACTTAGTTCATAAGGGTAAGATTATTCCAATGGTCACCTAAAGTTCATGCAATACTGCCATGCTCATTTCCTATGTTAAGTAGCAATGAAAACAAAATATAGCAATTGATAAAATCATTTTCTGATGCAAGATCAAACATTTCTCTTCATACTTGTAAATAAATAATTTTAGCCCCCTTTACGTCTTTTTACAGCAGTTTTCTATATTTAATACTGATGAAGCACCCACCAGAGTTCAAAATATTTCACAGACAAGTCATGTTAACCAAAGAGATATTTCAGCATTCTGCATTTTCAAAACTTACTAGTGCTACTATAGTTATTAATGTGAGAATAATGCATTCTAAAGTTTTAATTCTTGAAAAGAAATTTTCTTGAAATTAAATTTAGCATCCAATTAGCAAAATTTAAAATTAAGCAAAAAGTCTCTTTAAGGAAACCAAAAGCTTCTCATAACATGGCACTGATTGTTGCGATTTTGAAGTCATTTGCAGCCAGGCCAAATAGATCTTAGAGAAATTAAATTTGATGAGAAACATTGAATCCACTTTGTAAGTATGCTAGTTTGCAGTACACACAGTCTTAATATAACTATCCAGTAGAATACAGAATCTTCCTAGGATTGTTCAATTATTTGCCATTAGGGATGGGTGAGAGAGAAGGGAATGAGCATGAAAAATGATGCACTCTATGAAGAGAAAAACATAAATTCAAAATTGCAGGATAAAAGACAACAGTTAATATTGTGGCTGTAATTCGTTCCCCCGCCCACACTGTATATTATATACAATCACACATTTGGTTCAAATTCACCCTCTGCCACACAGTATATGTAATAAATTAGATTCCAGTTACACCAAAACAAATGACGCATACACCTTAAAGTTGGAAGTCACAATATTATTCCAAAATAAATACTTAAAAGAGCATGGGAAAAATAACTTTCTGCGGCTCCTGGCCTAATGCATTTAGATAGCATGTGGGTTAACCAAAATCACACTAACAAAATTGCTGGACCAGGAAGGGGAATAGGCTGTCACTTATGGACAGCTAATATAGGATATATTCCAGACCCTATATGCATACTTAAAATATTTTCCAATTAGGAAATAAATGAATGCATAACATTTGACACTTGGGCAATCCCACATAAACCAATAGAAATTGAATTAGATCAGTCAAAGAGGATGCGAATATTAAAATTTGTCAATATGATCTAAATGAAGTTGTATGGATGTAGATGGGGCTAAAAGGAAAATAAAACTTACTTTTAGTGCAAATGAGTGATTAAGGGTGGCCCAAGTAAAGTGAATCTATTATGTAATATACGCAGAAAAATATTAAGATCAATCAGGACGCAATTTTAAACCCTCTGTGAACTTAAAAGACAGTTATGACTACAATGGAAACAAAGCGAAGTGTTGGCGACAATTTAAGTAAAGGTGACAATGGATAATTGTGAATAACAGGCTGTTCCCTTAGTGCAAGACAAGAATATGGCCCGATTCTCTAGCACTAAAGTTCCCAAATTTCTTGCATGAACAACTCCCCTTTCTATAATGAAATTATTGGCGACCCCTCCATTCACTTCAATGTTTAATTCATTTACAAGTCTATTCAATCACAATAGCTATTTTTGCATTCCTTTATAACTGGTAAAAATAACCATAATGCTACAGTTATACATTCCTAATAAGAAGGACGTGAAAAAAAATGTATGTTCTTAAAAGTACTTTCCCCATATACATCGCTACACCCCAGATACAATCCAGCAACCACCTTAGGAGTCTTCATTCACAGTTTGCTAATCTAGCATGTGGTTAGCATTACATCAGATGATACACAAGTAAAGCATTATGGCTAGCACTACTCTTTGGCCTAATTCTCCAGGTTAGGTTTTACAAATATTCCTTTTGATACACGTTGAGTGAACCTAAACTAATCTGGACATAGAGTGAAGACAAATCCCTTTCTCCCTATTGGGAATTGAATCCCAGTATGTCCATTCTGTAATCACATGCCATACCACCTGGGCAAATCCAATAATTGTTTTATTAATATTTACTCATTTGAATAAAGTTAAAATATTAAACATTTACCATTGCAAAGTTTATAACAGCAAACATTTAGGTTTATTACATTTTTGCATTTTAGCTTCTATCTATAAACATCTCATTTATTACAACTGGTAAATATATATTAATTACTCCATTTCATGCACTCAGAAGACAATTTGCACTGTTGTAGTCAAACTTGATTGGATCATGAACTAAGTTATTTGCAATGCACAATGCTGATATTTGTCATTATAAAAAAGGTTTTTATTGTAAAGAATAGAATCACTAAGTACTTACCCACCCAAACTATTATTCTAGAATCACTAAGACAACATTATATAAATAAATATAAGGAAAATGAACAATAAACTAGACTGCTTAATGTTATTATTAAGAATGTATAAAATAATGATAGTCAATGAAAACATGTTTACTGGTAGTTATGAATGGCATTTCTAAAATTACCTGGAGCTTGGAGAACAGTGATCACCTCATGAAGAAGCTCTCAGCATACCCCATTTATCAACAAATACTTTACCTTTATCCTACCTGACAGTGTATACAATTTCCCATATAAAGGCAGTTAGCAGATAGAAAACTTCACATTATTTTTAACTGCACATATTTGAATATAAAACAATCATTCCTCTCAAGAATTTGAATAGCAGATGCCACATAAAACTTTTAATCACATGCTTTATCATACAAAAGGTATTAAAAATACCAATTTGAATACTTCCACTGTTTCTCTGTACTGAGGTCCACCAATTATCAACTGTAGCTTTTGGGTCACATTAAGTCTTCTACAGCAACTCTTGGCAAATAATGCATCTTTATCTTTAGCAAATTTCAATTAGCAGTCTCAAGCCTGTTTACTTGTTTAGGCAGCTGATCTCTCTAACATGATTTTTCATTAATAGGCCCAAATATAAGAATGATATAAACAAGAAATCTTGCTATACAAGTTTCAATGTGAATCTTCTGCAGCATCTGATTCAATTGGTGGGGGGGAGTTTGTCTAGGGGGTTCAACTAAATGTATCAATATGACATCTCACAAATTGCAACTTATGATATACGCATTTGCAAGAGAACCCATCAATTGTAAATCTCTGCTTTTCTCTGAAATACATTAAGAGCTGCTTATTTGGTCAAAGAGTAGATACTGGATCTTTCAATATGAAACTGAGCATTTTCATTTTTAAAAGTAAAATCTAAACTATTTCTTAAGCCTACGCTTAATAGGTTCAATTTCTAATATAAATCCTAGATGAAACCTCAATTTTGATTGCTAAAGACTTTACAGCAAAATTATAGCTTTAGTCACTTTGTGATTTATTCTAACGGTCACAACTAGTATTCATGATTGCATGGAGAGTTCTAACAGTTATCGTTGCCAGCTAAGCTACTTAGCAGATAAATTCCCTCAAGAAATCTTAAAAGCATGACAGAATTCCAAAACAGCCAACATCAGTCAAATGTATTTAGATATTAACCTTCACTGCATACAAGCAAATTAAGCTAACTGCAAGCCACGAAAGTTTGTGGCAAACTTTCATATAGTCGCTCTTGATTTCCTTCTAAGCAAACAATGGTACCCATGTCAATAAATTTGTCATTCACTAAGGGTGTAATGCAGAAGTGCTGTAGCAGTTATATCCAAACAACTAGGGTGAATGCAAATTAACAAAATTTTATGATTTTAACTTCAATAAAGTACCAATATATTTAAATATTTACCAAAACTACCACCATCTCTCTCTATATTTTTGCTGACTAGTATATTCATGTCATTTTGATGAAAATTGTGGCGTCTAGAAACAATGCAATTTCGGCTTCTTCTTGGATATTGAAGGCTTTATATTTTTAGAAGCTTGTCCTGGTGTTTAAATAAGTTAAAAGTCAACTGATGAAAAGACGGTAAATACAATGGGTATGGTAAAGTTTTGTAGCCCATTTCATTCAGTTTTTGAAGTATTCTTTGAGCGAGGTATCGCCAGGCATTATCATGAAGAATAGGCTCTTTTTCTTGCAATTTCTTAATATTTCTTCAAAGTATTTGTTTCACCGTGATGTAGAAAAATGTATTTATGTTTTAACCCAGCTACAGACCACCATACAAAAGCCATAATTTTCCTCTAGTATAATTTTGGTTTCCAGAAGTGTTTTGCTGCTTAATCAAATTTCTGCCATTCTGTTAATTATTTGCAGTTATTGTAGAGAATCCACCTTCAATAAAAAGTCACATTACAATCCGAAAAGAAATAAATTGTTTAATTCATGTAGGATCCATGTTTTTCACTTTTCCTATTTCCTTAAAGCAATCACAATTAACTAAGGTGCAAGTCTCAGTTCCTTAGCAAATTTGGGTAATTTGTGTGCATGTTTGCTTTAACAATTACCCAAGTAGATGAAGTTTATTACATCTGTTATTAATTTAATAATCTAATACATTCTAAATGTGGCGATCATTTGCATCAAATACATACATGAACTACTGAATGCACTAATCTGTTTTTGGAGGAATCATTAATGTGTATTGTGTATTTCTATTAATATTTGCTTCACAGTTCTGGTTATAAAATAAATGGAATTCCTATTGTCATACTATATTATAACACCCAATTAACTTTCTAGCAAACACACGTGATTTACCTGGTCTTCAAATAGCTTCTGCTTAGTTTCATATTATACACTAACATATATTTGCAGGTTAAGAAAAATCTGATGATTCATTTTTTGAAGTACATTCTGCCATTGGTGTTGCTGTAAGATATTGTTCATTCTTTAACTGGCCAAAATTTCCAGTCACAAATTTATTGCAATTATACAAAACATAAGGGCAATAGCTGTAAGATATTGTTCATTCTTTAACTGCCCAAAATTTCCAGTCACAAATTTATTGCAATTATACAAAACATAGGGCAATAAAAGGTACAGAAAAGCTATTAATCCACTTATATCATTTTTCCTTTTGGAATGGATGGAAAGTTAGATAACCATTACTGAATAATTCAGACTCAGTATTTTTTGTTTGCACTTACAAAACTATGTATATGTTCACAACACTACCTGCATTTTATTACCATGATTGAATATAATAGTTCTATTCAAAGTTACTAGCTATTATTAACTGCTTTGTAACACAATTTGCTACAAAATGTATTAAAAGGAAAATTAAGAAAAAGAAAAAGGAAAACTATACAAAAAAAATCTCAAGTGGTCATTATAAAAACAGAGCACTGAGTTATAAAAACTACCAAAATTCCAAAACATTTAACAAATTAATAACACTGCAAAGAACAAACTGGTTCACTAAAATAATTTGCCTAGTAGCAAATCATAAGTATAACCTGCAATCATCTTAAACAGACTTTCCATGGCATGTATCTTTAAGAGCTTTAGTTCATCTGCCAGTGCAAGGATGTAAAAATAAAATACATAAGAGTAAAATTTACAAAACCAAATTCTGGTCTCCTGATTCATCGTTTTGGTGATCTAGAGAGACTGGAAACTTTGTGTTCTGCAGCTTACAATCAAAGGACATAGGATACTATTACAACCTGCATGCACTTATATGGAAGATATATAAACAAAATTTGTCTCTAAATGTAAGTGGAATTCAGCTTTGGTTTTGACTGCATTACAGTATAATGTAGCATGCTTCTGAATTGCAGACTGGAGAAGCTGTTGGTGAGTTTTCTTGAAAGTGAATTTTACTATTTGCACAGCAACATGTAAAGAAGTTACTTCAGACACAATGTAAAATTAACATACATTTAAGATAAAAATGATTGTGCTGGAACCCCAAATGAGGGTGAAGAAATAACAAAAAGGATAGATGTAACCACCATGTATACAAAATTCTTTTATACATTTAAGATGATTAGTAGTAGGGCTAGGCATTTAATCACTTAATTTGGAGGAAAAGAAAGAAAAGAAAAAAGGCATACGTAATCTTTTTAAAAAACTGCAAACAAAAAAAGACCAATAAAGCATATGAATTGATTGCATTAAAAACTTACTTTGTTATTACTAAATTATAATTTTTTATAATATAAAAGTTTTATAAGTTATATAAGTTATTTAAATAGATAATTAAAAGAGTATTATGAACTTCTGAAACCATGTTTTGACTTTTGATTATCCCATATTTAATATATGGACTTTACTAACGAACAGATAAGTTCACCTTCTGTTTTTATTGAAAACAGAATTAAGTGCATTTTTACAACAAATATGAATTACATTGATAAGAATATTTTATTTTTTTTTTAAATAGTTTAATGCTCATTTTTACTATTAAGGCACCACAGGCAATGGACACTGATAGTTGATACATTAGATGTAACGTTTTTAAATTTATATTAAATAAAGGAGCAAGTTCCAGGCCTAAATTTAGGGTACTTCCACCAGCATTTATGAGTGAGGAAAACCGGGAAAAAACCTGTTAGGGAGGATGGTCCTGGTGGGAATCAAACCACAGAACCTTCTGTTCCGAAGTCTATGCCATAACTACTTTGGCCACACATGTTGGTAAAATAAGCATTTGGCAGTGTTTCTCAAATGACTGTCTACTAGTAAAGAATTGTTTACGGAAAAACTCTACTGCAATAGAAATGCAGCCTACTAAAAGTGAGCAATGTCTTGTGAATTTAATTCACAGTATGCGAGAGGAAAAATTTTAAATATAGCATAATGTTTCATCTGCTTTTCTTATTCAACACCTAATTTTCACTGGTCCGTTAACCCACTTTACCAACATGATCCAGATAATGCATTATGTTATCCACAATTTTTGTCTGTTCTGCTAGGACACTTGGAATTCCATAGGGGCTATGCCATCAAGGGTTAACATAAAAGTTTTCTTAATATAAGCATTCTGCAATTTGTTAATCAGTCAATAGTACTTGTGTTTTTTGACTATGCAGACTTGGTCTTATAAATGGATCAGTTTCTTCCTGCACAACATTGAAGTCCCATCAATAATGACTGCAAGCCTTAATCCTCATTCCCCACCATCTTATCAAAACAGGTAAAAGGACAATGCAACTTCTGGAACTGGTGTCTTAAATGCTAGAAGACAAGAGGAAGATTTCAGGAATACTTTTGTTCACACATTAAACTTCAGAAAAATATTAACACCACCACTCCTTGGCTTAATGCAACACATGCACTGAATCAGCAGGTTTCACCATGTAAGATGCTTTATCTGTTTTAACAACTTCATTCCAGATGCTACCAGGCTGCAATATTCTCATTGACTGGTCATAACCTTTCCTGAACATGGAGTAGTTTACTTTAACTGCTCACAATGTAGTTGGAATTGTTACCCAGGGCTTCCTACTTCAGAATTAGTAGTTTATCTCAACATAAGTTGATGGCATGTTCTGGAATCTGGTATAAATTTTCTGGTCTTTTCCTAAAGAATTGTGTATAGTTTCTCAAAAAATGGCGAAAATGCTAAAGCATCTGCATTAGCCACATCAGTTTGCTGTAGACCATGTTAATTCTTCTGCTGCAATAGGTATTGCTGCTATATAAAGATAATTTTCTTTATCAGCAGTTACTTGCAAATCTCAGACCTTCCAGAATAACATCTTTCTGTCAGTGTACAAAATATTTTCAGACATTATGAAACAAATCATTTAGCAATTACATCTACTTAAACTTTTGGCAACTTACTATTTATATGTTTAGAAGTCAACTGAATATCTCAATCTGTGCACTATGCAGCTGTCCCACCATAAAGTCTGCCATTGCCAAGATTAACACATATCCGGAACTGAGCTGCAGGCCCCATAACTTGGGCTGCATGATTGATTTTCCCTCCAATGCAAACAGCACAATATTATTAATTTTCTACATGTATAAGAAAATATTCCAGCAGAAATTCATCACAGGATGAGCTGTGTTAATGGTGCAAACTGTATGAGCAATGTGTGCGAAAGGTGTAGGAAATTTAAACAAGGCCAAACTGAGTGCATGATGATGGACATGGATAAAGGTCTGTCACTAATGAAGAACTTATTCAGCAAGTTGACCAAGTGGTTCACAATTAGTAAATTGTCTGGTGGGTTTTCCCAACATTTCAAGGTCTGCTCTGTACACTATTGTAATAGAAAACCTAGGCTACCTAAAAATGTTGCATGATGGGCTTCCAAAAAGCTGTCTGAGGGCCACAAAACCCTGCACATGGCAGCAGCCTCAACCTTTCTCACGTGTTATACTGATAAGGTTATGGATTCTTTATGAAATCCAGAATTGAGATACAATCAAAACAATGGATGCACACACACTTCTCGACAAAAACCCATAAAGTTAAAAGAAGCCTTCAGCAACAGGAAGGGCATGGCTATTATTATCTGGGATCAGAAAGGTGTGTTGCCTGTGGAGTTTATGGAACCAGGGACTATGATCACTGCCAACCTATATTGTCAGACATTACATAGCTTGAGAATGGCCATTAAAAACAAAAGAGGCCAGCTTTTTTTTGGAATTTGGGAGATTGATTCAGTACAGCTTGCTGCTGCTGTAGCTCAAGGTACTTGCAGAATTTTGTTAGGGTTTGATCACCAGGCATACAGTTCAAACCTAGTGACGAGTGACTCTCACCTTTGATTGCTGAAGGCAAGTCTGGGAGACCTATCTGAACATGCTGGCGCAACCTTCTATGAAGAGGGTATTGGAAAACTGTCCATTATATGACAAATTTCTCCATCCACATGGTGACTATGTCAAAAAGTAACTGATTGTAGTACTTGATTCCTGGTAATAAAACCATTTCTTGAGATTCACACTTGTCTTTAATTTATCCCCATTGGAGGTTTAAAAAAATACCCCTAATATAGTTATGGAAAGAGTTCTGTTTTCAGTTTACTATTTTACTGTAACTTTTCACTTTCTATAATATTAACAAAAATCTTAATTGAGATAAGACTAATCTCCCCACAATTTCATAACATTACCATGTGAGAATCATGAAATATTAAGAAATAAAATAGATTTATTTTTAATACTTTGGGCCTTGATTTTCCCTTAAAAAGAATATATAACAAAAGTGAATATACATTTCAGGGGGAAAAGATCAATGGTACTGGATAATTACTCCACTTTTTCTGCATTAAATTTTAGCATTACTTGCAACTTCCGATTCTTCTTTGAGAGAAATATGGTTCTTTTATAACTAAAAAATAAGTAGTTTATAAGTGCACAGACTTGACATGACCACCGCAATACTGCCAACATTTCATTCTGTGAACAACAGCTCTTCATTTCAGATAGTCTTCTAACCCTCCTCCCAATGTGCTGCCCATTATAGAATTATTTATTTTTTAGTTCCTCCAAAGGATAAGAATTAGCTGCAGCATTACACTTTGATTTTCAATGTTCTTCAGATATAGAAACCACAAACTGTTAGGTTTAGGAAATGGGCACGCCATAAACCTCCAAATATATATCGTAATCCACACTGAGTATTGGCTGCATAATTATTAACATTGGTTTAAGGCCTGCTGTTTGTCCACACTTACAAATTGCAATTTATATCTCTAGAACACACTAAAAAACAAAGTATATGTAACTAATTAACACATAGGAGGAATTTAAAAATAAAATGTGATTCACTATATGGAGGAAATGATAAGTGCAAAAGATAATTTTGAAAGAATATATGGATTGTGTCCCAAACTGAGGGAGTAAGAGATGCTGTTATTTAAATTGTAGAATATACTAAGTTTTACATTGGTAAACAGAGTCATCAGTTCAAGAAATATTTTGGTGAGAGTGTGCAGTCATTGCAAACCAATACTTTTAAAATGCTTATATATACATTTCTATAAAATGAACTGCAACACCTTTAGTTTCAAGATATAATTACCAAAAACATGAAAAACACATTAAAATGACAAAAAATATACCTCCTGATTTACCTAGCCACTGCTCAGGTATATTGCACACCCAGAATGTATAAAATACTGAAAACACATACACATTAACCAACTAAAAGTTCATTCATAAATAAACTTATAGCCATTAAGTAACATGTTTTGTCCTGTTAATTAAAGCCCTCTATTATACAAGTATAAACACGCTTTGCGGCAGAATTTACCGACAACCAAGGCCTGTGATTGGTTTGCCAACATCAGCTGCCATTTTGGACTTAATGTCTGTGTTGTCCATATTTTTTTATGGAGAACATTTTAAAAAATGTATTTTAACTTAGTTAATATGCCTGGGTGTTGTGTATTTGGTTGTACATCTCAAGAAAAGAAAGGCATTACGTCATGTCGCATTCAAGGTTTTATTTGATATGTAAGATGCATTCAAAATAACTTAAAGTAATGTAATAAAATATTTGTCAACATGGCTCTGTTGTATTTAGCAGTGACTATTATTAAGTGGATTATACTTACAATATTATTACAGTATACTCTGCCCTTATTCTCGAATATATTTGCCAGAGTTTTAAAAAATTAGATGAATGTATCTATAATTTGTGAAGGTGTTTTGAATTTTATTTACATAAAAACAGTTTGCCACAGTCATGTAGTTCATTTCCAATGCCACTATTGCAGAAAATATTTAAAAAATACAACACACTACTGTAAAATAACCAAATGCACGTACATAAATGGAAGAAAAGAAATAGAGAATGCAGATCTATATATTATGAATAGTTTAAATTTTCGGGCATATCATTTAGTTTATCTCTTAGTTTTCAACACCAATTAAAAATATAGGTTTCTGGTTGTCACAGCCATTCTCATTGGACCAATTTAGAGCAGACAAAGTTTTCATTTTAAATTGAATTTAGTACGAAGCCCTTTAAGCCCTATAATTCTTATAATTCATTTTTAACTGACAGATTAACTGTAGACCTTATACAGTTATGTCAACACTGATATAATAAATGCAGTATAATAAATTATTTAAAAAATGAATAGCAAAATAAAAGTAATTCTTATTTACATTTCACATGTTAAAGGATGTAATTAATAAGGTCTATGTTTAATATAGCGATTCTGTTTTAATCAATGATAGCCTTTTCCTCTGCCGGCAAATAATCCGCCGCAGTGCTATGCGAAAGTGCTGTAACTATAACCGACATATTCTGAAAGGTATATATTTTCTGTCCGACCTAGGCCTTCTAATGCAAAAAGAACACGAGCAGACACACAAGGTGTCACTGAACAGTATAACACAAATATTTTAGGAATTAACTGTATGAAAATGGAGTAAAACAACAGAAACTTAACACGTAGTCTTATGGGAGTTACAGACGGTTAGGTCCAAAATGAAGCGTGTTCATAGTTGTATAATAGAGAGCTTTACTATTAATAACATGGAAACTATAAATATGAAAGTGCAATATTGCTCTCACTGTTGAAAAAAAGTAACGATTTTTTAAATAATGGCTTTATGATATCTATAGATCTACAGTAACTGATATATTTTAGTTTTAAAATTCTTTAAAATGTTAATGTGCTTGAGTGAAAAACATTTTAAAAAGACAAACAGTATTAAGCTTTATATATGAAGGATGTAATGCATTCTGGTTAAATGTGGCAGAAATGCTGTACCAATTATATTAAGATTACACAGATTAATTTGTAATATTTTTTTTAAGCGTTGGTAAACACAGGAGTAAGTAACTAAAATGTATCTTAAAAAGGTTTCTGTAACTTCAAGGCATCTAAAAACAAAATAAGAGAGGGTAGGGGTACCGAAGTATTTTAATTTGAAAGTGGTTTTGCAAATATGCACACAGTAATATTAGGGAGGTTGAAATATGAGCATGTAGGGGAAATTAATTAAGAAAGTGATTTGCCTTAACACACAGTTTGAAGGGAGAAGTTTGACTAAAAAACAAAAACTATTATTAAAGACAGTGGCTCTCAAACTTTGATTAGCATGCCCAAAATCACAAAAGATTTTCTCTGTAGAACTTCTTGTTCAACATGGCTTGTATTCAGTTGTGTTACATTAATGGTGCTCATGCCGACATTCTGGACACAACATTTAAGGTATATTATATAAAACAAATTACTATCTGTTGTACTGATGAAATAAAGGGAGTGTAATTCACTTTATGTTCCAATCCTGTGTACTGAAGAAGAGCTCGATTAAATCTTGTATTACACATGTTCAACCTCTAAGAATAAGATATTTAAATTCAACATTTTCAGGAAAAGCAAAACTGTTTTTAATTATTTGTACATGAATTTGACAGGGCTGACAAGGAAATAGTAATCTGATTATATGTCCATGTATAAATTTACATTTTTTCTTAAATATGAATAATCCCCATTGAATATTTTAGTTTTAGGGTTGAGTTCTTCATTCAATATAAGATTTTTTTTACACCTTCTACACACAAGATACCTGCAGGCACTAGCATTATAAAAATGCCAAAGAAGTGAATGTGAGTCATGTTTTCATCCAAAGTTGAAATATTTGATCATATGCATGAAACTCCCAAAAGTTAATGAACTCTCAGTTACCAGGAATTACATTCATAGCATTTATATGGTACAAGCAATGTTTGATACCAATTCTCTTTGCCTCATATATCCGCAATCAGGGGTTCAATCCTGGTCAGGGTTGATGGGTTTTTTACAGGCATAAAAGTTGTCAATATGGCTTCCTTCAGAAAGGAAGTAAAGCAGTGGGTTCAGTATCATATATTTACAACACATAAAAGAACCTCAAGCCTGAAAGAAGAGGCCTTTGAGCAAACTTAATCGGCCATTTCACATCCTGAATTGAATGGAATGCTGATGACCGAGATGTTCAAGTTCCATAAATAAACCAAATCAACAACCAATTCTCTCTACATCTGAGCATTGTAGTTCATTTGTACTTTCTTGAAATCTGAAGATTAATAGAATATTTTAAGCATAATTCTACGGCAATTGTAGCATACTTGATAATTATCAACAATTGTTTTACCATGCCATTATTTTCCTGTTAGGTCCCAAATCCTCTCAAGTGACGAACAGATACACTGACTGATGCCATTTTATGCTGGAAAAATTCAGAGTTAAAGTTTATAATACCATAACAGATTAGGAAATGTACATCTACCACTGATCCAGAAACCCTACAGCAGTAGAGTACAGTGCTCTAAAGTTAAATCATTAACAGAAGTTAATGTATTGCGGAATATATGCCCACATTTTTTTATTTAAAAAGTTGAACAGCTATTGTTCTATAACCCCATGTATCATTCCAGAATGATACTGTAAGGGCTGCCTTCTTTTATGGGCTCATGTGTCAAATATTGGAAACAAGACCTTTAGAACTTGCCAGTAACCTAACCTTTTAACTTTTTACTCTAATGTAACTTTTGACAATAACAATAATTATCAATTTATTCAAGGCAATACAAAAGAAATTATTTTCATGTAATATTTCTACAACATATATTTTGCTCTCGCTGCCTTGTCTAATGCAAACGGTACTACAGGGGGATAAAAGAGGACAATATCACATTACTATATACCATGTTTGCCTTCCTGTGCCTTTAATAATCTGACAGCTATATTCTAGTGCTCGACACCACACCTACAACTAATGTTAGTATGTTCATTTACATTAAGAATGCATTCAGAAGTGATAAATTATGATGGCTATTACTAATCACTATATTCATATCTAAAAACAAAGTTTGGGTTCCAGGCATTCTGTGCAGAATGAGCACAATTTCTGTTTAGTACAGGAAAATGATTGAAACTGGTGTTGTATCTGTTTTACAGTTTTCAGTAACTAAAATAAAAAACATTGAAATGAATTAAAACTCATGATACAATAAATATGCGACACATAACAAAATTTTACTACCCTGAACCAAGAAAAAATGAACTTTTTCAGAGTGTAATATTAAATAAAAGCTGAACAATTGGCCAATAAACCCCCCCTAAAAATTCCTTTCTTCTTGCTGCAAAGCAGTAATGAGGCATGTTGAAGAAATACTGAAGTATATAACTATTTACAGATACTTTCTCTTGCAACAGATCAGTGACAAAAATTCCAAATGTTTGTTTTTGTAAGACGCAGATATGACAATTTCAACATGTTTTATAAACTTTTCGGATTATCTATTCATTAGTACAACAGGAAGAGCCAATTTTGGGGTACTAAATATGGTGTAGAAAAAAAATGTTTGATCATAGTAAACGTTAAGTACATGCATGGATGATGTCCTGTTCCTGCAGGAATGAGAAAGGCTGTGCTGCTTTGCTTCAGGAAATTGTTTGCTTAATACTGTATCATTCACAAAGAAGCTGTGAGTGTTATAACACATGAACTTTATTCATGTTATAATTGTTTGTTAAGAGCTAAAGATTTAATCATACATAACTAATGAACATTTTAATGAAATAAAAAATACATTATAGAAATACATCCCAATTCAGTTTTACAGGGAAGAAGAGCTTTCACATAACAAAATTTTCATATTTTTATTTGGGCAAACTCAATTTCTGAAATATTTCAAATAATTTTACTTTCGGTTGTACCTGTTGAATATTTTTATAAATACTTAACTTCAATTTTGTTTTTTGAATATGATAAGAATAACACACACGTTTATTTTGTCTTTTAGAGTCTGATATACATATTCACCATCCTTGCAAATCAAAATATCATAAATTTCGAAGTACTCAGAACTTTTGGTAATTTTAGAAATCACTTCAAATACCCACAGCCTCTAATTTGATAAGAGTTCTTAATTTGCCCCTACAGAACACACTACCAAGTTTCATGATGTCTATTGTCCATTTACATATAAATTTGGGAATAAAATTTCATCAATGATTGTAATAAAAACTACATCTTGTTGAACTATTATAGATTCACACTCAGTTGATTCTTATTCTAAGTTATTTAAAACTGAATCAGTTATTTCAGAAGGCAGTCAAGCGCCAAGTTTACCAATTTCGGTATTAAACCCCCCTCCCAAAAAAAAATCAGATTAAATGTTTTGGTTGTGGTTTTAACAATTTTTATTCAAAGTAATGTATATTTTATTTAAAGATATTTATTTTGTGCATTTTAACTTTGCTGTAAAAAAAAAAAAAATGATTTGCACTTAACTGGCTTCTGTAATAAAAGAGTGGTGCAAACATATTTTTATGGCATAATTCTCAAATTTTGTAATTTTGAGGTTTGTAATTAGGTTTAGATTAAAACATAAAAAGTATCCCAAAATATTTTGGGCTAAATATATTTTAGATTTTTGATAAACTTTTAAATGATAGAATATTTTTACATGTAAAAATAAGTATATTTTGGTTAGTACGCATAATAAGTTATATTTAAAAACTTACTTTTCCTAAAGAGTAGGCCATTTAAATGGATAAGTCAGAACCACAATCTGCTTTAGCAGAGAAAGTTGCTTGAATGATTATATCAATATATGGCTTAATTATCACTTTTCCACAAGTGTTCTTATAACAAAACTGTTTGTATGTCTATATCTTGAAACTCTCCTTCGAGTCTTTAGGGACACCTCTACCAGAGGTTTCGTCTTGAGTTAGTAAGCTGTTTGCATTGATGTCACCATGTATGAACTTCTGATATCTTGGGAGGTATCTTTGTGAATAGTAAAAAGATTTTGTTACTGGCTATCAGTATAAGCTCATATTCCTCTGGAGTGTAATTTAATCAACTTTTTTCAGCAGATGCTTTAAAGCCCCAAAGTCTGTCATACAGTGAATACGGACAGGTAAGTTTGGATAATACTGTCAAATCACCTTTTGTCACAAAGTTTCATCAAAAATCTAACAACTATATGATTCTTGTTTTGTCCTGATGAACCAAAACTATAAAGGATGGGTATCTTAACTATTGGGTAACAAAAACACAAAATGCACCTGCAGTTTATGGCAGAAACAGCCAAGCAGTATAGCCTCGGCTGGTATCTAACTTAAACATTAAATTCAGTGTCATGCCTGGCCATTACAGGAGGGCATTGTGTTGATCAATTTATGCACTAAAATGTGCATATATCCTCATAAAAACATATTCTGCCACTACATCATTTTTTCTTTTTTAGGGGCTTGTCAGGTTTCTGAAATAAAAAAATCCAAATATGCCCAACGACGAGAAATGGTTAGTTAAAAAATAGCTTTTATTAACACATAGCCCGTAAATACTGTTACCAGGTTTGGTAAGTAACTATAATATATTTTAATATTTTCTCATGCATTCCAAACATTAAGCACCAAGCAGTTCTCAAATGGACTGTCTTTTGTCCTCACACGTGACAAAGTCTCTCTGGCTATTCATTAATATCTCTGTTGGAAATTTTCCACTTGAGACTGTGGCTATTAGGTGCCTTTGTAAACCACATACTTAAGCAATGAGATGCTTGTAGACTAGGTGTTCAGGTTAGCACTGCCAAAAGGCCAAATTTGAACACTAATAAAATCTTAAATATTTCTCTACAGCCAAGTCCAAGTTCTTTTGGCTAGTGCTGAAACAATAAGCTTGTTCAGGATCATCACAGGTTCCAAGTGATTTTGTACACTTTGGTGGTAGTTTTCCTATACCTGACAGAAATGTAGCTCTATGGCACAATCATAGCTCATTCCCCACCAATACATTACCGAGAATGTATGCCTTTTCAGCACTTTTGGGATATTGCCAACCAATTTCTAAGTTGAGGTAAGCATTGTCATTTTGATGGTGTAGCTTTCTTTTAGATTGAATATTTTCCCATCAATGAAATGAATTTTCTATTTGTTAGCTTAATGCCATAGTCATTTATACCAATGTACTCTATTGATTCATTTCTGCAGTTACAAAATGCCTGTACTTAGAGAAAAGCACTTTGGACATGCTTATCTCAGAAACCATCAATGTGTGTTTCAGAACTTGATCCCCTCTGCTTTAATAGTTCTCACAGAGCGTGGATATCTGGATCTTAAACAGTTATGGTTCAGTGAAGCATTGGAAGGTACAATATACATACATCCTACTTATTTCCAGTTTAAGGATCTGGAAAAATCTCACGGCAACACTGCTTTCATAATTACCACATTCCATTGCTAAACCTCAAGTTATGTACATTTTCTGCTGCCCCCGAATTAAAGCATGAGGATGGTAGAGCCTGGTAGCAAAACTTATCTGATTGCCAAAACATGTAAGAATTCCAAGTTTGTAACAGAATTAATGGCAAGATCTTATCCTACCCTGAGAAAATGGAATGGCAGGTCAATGTAAATGATAGAATGTATATGTTAGCCTATTAATTCCCAGAGTATTCGATAACTTCATGCACAATTTGAATTAAAACAAAAATTAGAAACATACATTACAAAATATAAAAAACATTCCACAGCAACCTATTAAAAAATACAAATGATTTTGATTAGATTACTCATGCCAGATTATTTCCTATAAATGCATTATGTAAAATTAATGGAGTATCAATTAAAAGTAGATTCACTTTATTTTACTATTTAAATGATTATATTATTATTCTCAATAAAATAAATTTTACGTTTAAGAAAAACATTTTTCCCCATTATCAACAAATAATGGTATATTAGGTATGCATTACTAGTACATATCAGAAATCACAAGCACTCATTGTGCCTTACTTCCCAAAATTACAAATTAAAATGACAACATAAAAAGTTAATTTTCAAGTTCCTTTATAAAAATGTTATACCTACAGACACTAATTTAGAAATATATTGTTAAAGATTTAATAACCAAAATGACTGGCGAAGTAAGTATTTTTGGGGAGAGGGGAGGACTACTCACGTTTAAAGAACAAAAAGTTTGATATTTTTAAAACTTATATAAACTATTCGCTATCTCAGTTAGTTTCCCCTTTCCCTAAAATTAAACAATTAACAAATGACCACACAGATTTACTATATGCTTTCTGGGAAGGCTACAAGAATAATAATACAGTGGTTCCTGAATACTTAACCCTTTAGGAGCAGAGCACCTCTCCCCCATTAAATTTGCAAAGTAGCATTCAGAATAACCCATAAATATTTTGCATGTATCTTATTACAGAAAACAAGTTACTATGAAATAAAGTTTTATATGACACTTTTTAAACATATACGTATATGTATATTCTTGTTTTATACCAGAATGGGAAAAAAAAGTTTTCCAAAGTACATATATTAAACTTTATTCTTTCCTCTATGTTGAGTTTACGAAAGTTTCAATGTACCTACACTGTTATTGTCATGTCATGCCATCCCTTTCACTAAATAAATAACCTAAATCTATTACACTTTTCTAATACCTTTTCTGTTTGTCATGATGAACTTCAATATCCAAGATAAATGTTTGCATTTAAGGTCTCACAACTGTCAAGTCTTTTGAGAGCTGATTGGAATGTATGAAATAATGTTACCTGTTATTGTAAGGAAACACATGCTACTCTGTTTGTGACCATTTGTTGGAAAATTTTAGCATATCCTCTACAAATTAAAATGAAAATAACTGTGAAATTAAAACTAACACATTCAGTATTTCTCATTTGCAATTATTGCTCATAAAGGATTAACAATTGAATATTTAAAATTACTTTTCTTGAACCACTGAAGTTTAAAAACTCAAATGCCTAGCTTATACTTACACATATTTACCTAAATATACCATAAGTCCTCCATGTGGTCTGGTAGATGTTGCTCGTACTGGTATCACAATGTGTTGCAACTTGAAGTTTCAGTGCCACATCACCTTTCCATTATGATGAAGAAAAAAGTTCTAAAGTGTTGTACACTTTCTTATATACGTTACATCTATTTCTTCTGCTGCTTCAATGAATGCAAATCAAAGTTACAATCACTGCAGCTTGATTTCCATCACAAATAATTCCAAGACTGGTGTGCCAAAAGTAACACCAAATCCCTCCATTCCAGATCCATCATTATGTATTTTTGCATCAACTTTAATGTTACTGATGAGATGATGGCTCATACTCTTCTTCAAAACACAATTGGCAATAGTGCCTAACCTAATCCTTCACGTTTTTCAAAGCATTGATTAATACAACACTGCATCAAAAGAATACCAACATCTAAATGTAGTCAAAAAATTTATTAAAATAAATCAAAATATTGGGGGTTGAGACTAGGCAACTTCAATATTTTAGTAATAGATTTCATAGTATAATTTATTCATTGGTTTTTTTTTCCCCCTAATGATATTAACTGAATTGTAATGTAGCCAGTTAAAACAGTTTTATTTTGTTTCCTGTCCTGACTACTGGATACTGTTTAAGTAATGCTAAATCCAAGGGCTTAAGATTAAACACAGAATTTTTTATTACAGTAATATGTAAATAATTTTTATACAGATCTAAATTGATATTATATAATGCCCAGGAGTAACTGTAATATTTACAGACGTTCACAATACACTAAGGATTAATTATCATTTATGGGGCAAGTCAACATTGGTTAAGACTGGGATAATTAATATACAGAACTTTGGTAATTAATAAATAAAACTTTAAATTAATATGCAAATGAGTCCAGATGGAAAATTTGGGCAGCATGTGAACTATGGGCAAGGAGAATTATATCAGTTATTAGTTTGATCTCTTGCTTAATCATATTATTATGGTTAATAGGTACTAACAAAAGCACAAACTGCCTTATTATATGCAATGCTCTTAACTACAGAACCTGGGATGAAAAAGAAATGCACACATTGGATGCAATATCTGACAATTGAACAAGGTCGTAATGGTGGAATAAGTACTGGTTACTCTCCTACTACATAGCGAGATTACTTACAAACTTTCTGCCAGACTCATATGATAGGTGGCTAATGATTTTGTTACCTATCTCAGCTGAAAAGCAAATCGAAATAGTGGAAAACACGAAGCAGTCCTAATCTAAGCAATTCTGCTTTACAATTTTTTAACATTAGTGGCTCATGCTGGCTTCAAGTGGCTTCCTGCCATGCAAAGCAACAAGAGCAAAACCCTTATACTGCCAACACTGTTGACAAATACATCTGAGATAATCAAAATAGGCACACCACCATGACGATGCCAAGATAATTAAATCCATATCTGGGCATACAATCATGATGACACTAAGATAAGTAAATCCATCTGCAGAACATTTGCAAGATTTAGATTTTATTTATATCACATCTTGCACATTTGCCTGATCTGTTTCCATTCTACAAATGTATTTGAGCTAGCTGTACATAATGGTTTGCTGCTGCAATGTATGGACAAAGAGTATGCAGAACAGCCTCAGGCAATTTCATGTTAGCATCACCACCTCACTGTACTGGTAGGAATCAATACTGACCAGTCCTCATATTTGTGCCCTTCAATGTTAAATTAAGGCAATAAATTGGTTTGAATTGCCAAATATAAAAGCAAACTATGGTTGAAAGTTTGATATCTCCTAACATATTCAAACAGCTTGCCAACCAATTAGAGCCTTATTGTAAAATGTTAACTTGCATAGTTTTTTCATATAGGTTTTAATAATTTTTCACAATACAAGTATCCCTTTTATTTTCAGTTAACATTGGGCTTTCTCAAGGCTGTTCAATTATTATAACATTAATATTTAGCATAGCACCAACTACAAGGATGAAGTCTGTTCATCCACACCATTAACAGATGTGGTGAAAAGTATTACCTTTAAAATCACCAAATCTCTCATTCTGAATATGCAAGATGTTCCCCACTAAATATTCAATAGAGATGCAATACAAAGTGGATGAATCCCCATACTCACAATGGCTCTTACTAATTACAAGGCAAAGAAAATGGAAGCAATTTACAACTGATAATGGGTTGGAACTAATGGTATGTGCTTGCAGATAGAACATTTCAAGATGTATAGTTTTAACAGATTTCCCAATGCAATGTTTTCATAATTCATATTAATATGCTTATATTGCCCACAAATTATATCCTGAATGCATGTTTATATGATACAAGAGAAAAAACGGGAGCAGAATAGAAAAGGAACATAACTAGGGTTCCCTTCTTGGTAAATAAATATTATTTCTACTCTCATTAACAACTTCAAACTTAAAAGTTCAAATTGAAATATTTAGTTTGAAAACATCACGATGCTTATTGTCTAAATAACTTTTTAATTTCTATTCCTTTGAATACTTTTGATAACAAAATATTATTGTATTATTTAAAGAACAGCCCACATATTTATGGATTTTATTAACATTTTGAACCTTTCCCAATTGCATCATCTACCTCGTCACTGTTCCTTAGCTGCAATAAATGAATTATGTATACTATGTGGTGGGTGCAGATAAAATATTTATATCTAGTATGAAAAAATTTGAGCAGTGATGGTACTCGCTTGTGTCAATTGGTAAATGAACTCTTAGATATGTTATTAATTGATGTTAAAATTATTTTGTAATGCATGTGAAAAAGAGCATAGTTGCATATGCAGCAACACTTAAGTGGATAAATTTAATCATGTTAATGCGAAAGTAAATAACATTAAACAAAATTCGCTATTATGCTTTGATAAGATTGGGGGTTCCAATGTCAAATTTCATGTACATTTCACATTGTGGAGGATTCTAAGCATCTGAAACATAAAAATGCTCATTCGTTATAAATATATAGGTATTTTATGATAATCGTCACAGCTTTAAGATGCTCAAATTTAAATTTAATGTGCTGTACTGTTAATAGTTCTCAACTAAGGTACAGGAAACCCTGTTATCACTTCTATACTCTCAATTTAGACAATATAAAATTTTTTTTTTCTTTCAATGCTTTCAATCTTTCCAAACTCTAATAATTACACCTGGTATTTACTACTGTTAAGCTGGTTCATTACACTGATTACTAGCCATTCTAAGGCAGTAATGCTCATGCATGGGGTGTTCTTAAAAGTTCTTGGTCTGATGAAGAATTTTTCAGACATCCCAAATCACCTTGTAAACAAATACATTTAATCCAACTTTGTAATACCCTCAGTAAAATAAGTTTTGTACAACTGTGAAAAATGTTTCTTAGCTTGAATCTCATTTCATGTTAATCTTTGTTCACTCAGCCATTTAAGTTTGGGAACAAAAAGTAATTGCTGGGAGCCAAATCTGGCAACTGTGGAAGCACTTTGAAGTGAAGGCCAAGCAGTTTTGCAGCAAAAATCCCAGACATGAGTAAATGGGCATTATTGTGGTAAAGAACTTTCTTTCTGACAGTGTAGATGTTTAACCTGAATTGCATCCTTCAAATGATCCAGAAGTGAGGCATAATACTACCCGGTGGTGTTTCTGCCCCTCTAGTCTATGGTAGTCTATGAGAACCGCACCATGAGAATTTCATAAAACTGTAACCATGACTTTTCCTGCAGATGGAATAGCTTTGCTTTCTTTTGTGCTCTATCAGTTGCTTGCCACTCACTATTTGGACCGATCCTTCATCTCTGGAATGTAGTGGTGAATTTATTTTCATGTTATGAAACATATGAGAAAATCACTGAAATTGTATTTAAACAAGTTGAAACACTCTTAAAATGTGCATTCAAATGTATTTTTGGTCAATTGTTAAAACATGGTACTCATCAAGAGGAAAAGCTTTCTCATACCAAAAACTTTGTGTAAAATGTCATGAACACGCCATAAAGAGGTCTTTGAATTTAAGTCAATTAGTGTACCTTCAATTAGCTATCAATGAATACAGTATTGTGAATTTCATCAGTCATAGCAGTTTTCTGATGCACTAAGTGCTCATCTTGAATTGATGTATAACCAAGATTCAGCAGCCTACTTTTTAACCATCAAAAACAAAGGAGAAGAATCCTTAATGTCGAATCTATTTTCTATTTTTGTTGCTGTTAAACCCCTCAAAACTAAGTACTTTATCACTGCTTGTATTTCAGACTTATCCATTTTATAGAAAAAATTTACACTAGTTTGATACAATCATCACAAACAAGTGACCTATTTTGCACCTGAAACTTTACAGTGTGCCACCTAAAGTTTGATACATAACTATCCTGGCAATTTGGCCATCTTCACATCTGAGTCAGGCCAAAAATTTTTAGAATACATCTCCTAAGCGTCTGAATTGAAAAATCACAGCCTACTCCTTTAGGAGGGAAGTTGAGTGGTGACATAAGATAGTTGAACCACTTCCCCTGCATTCCTGAACATTTTCTTTTCAGTCAACCTTTACTGTGGTGTAACAGTGGCTGTGAATAGTGAGCAATTGCTAGGAAGGGTGAAAAATGTATTTTATGAAAAATGAGAAGAGCAAATTATTTGTTAACCAGAACAAGAAAATGTAAATTTAATATTAAGATGTATTATTCCACAGGTCAAGCAGACTATTATAAAACACGTAAGAAATTTTTATTCTCCATTTTCAGTGTTGTGTGGTGCCCATTTTTACTATTGAGGTATCACAGGCGGTAGAGGATATGAGATAAAATGATAAATTGTGTAATGATTTTTTTTTAAAGGAAGGAAACATTCCAGGCCTCAGTTAATTGTACCTCCATGACATTTGGCCATTTTTCAGAATTTAACTTAGAAATGAAGCGTTACAGGCATGAAGTTGTGTACATTCAGGGCTTAGGGCATTTAGCATTGATAACTTAAGAAAATTTAGGAAAAAGTTCTGGTAGGAATAGAACCCCCAGACATTTTGTTCAGAATATAATTTTTATTTACATAACTATTACAATTATAAATGTAGATTCTGTATTATTATGCACATTTACCACATACCAATAATTGCAATTTCCAAAAATGATATAGATTTCTATGCTTTTGTTAATTTATATTTGTCGAATCGAATAACAATTATTTGGTAACTTGTGATTCTTACCCATGCTTTTGAATTAATTAAATCTGCTTCACAATTTCCAAAAATGATATAGATTTCTATGCTTCTGTTAATTTATATTTGTCGAATAACAATTATTTGGTAATTTGTGATTCTTACCCATGCTTTTGAATTAATTAAATCTGCTTCTAAGGTAATGTCTGCTATTGTATCTTCTGTATGTTTCAACCTTCCAGTAACTCCTTTATTTTGTTCTGCTCGTTGTTTACGGGTGTCACTGTTTTAAGGGTTCCTACTGTAGATTATTCATGATCTATCTTGGTTAGATGCCAAGAAAACTGGTTTTTAAGGATATAATTTGTCACATTAATACATATTGTTAAATGGCCCATTTTACAACATTTTGAATATAATGCACATTCATATAGTTTAGTTTACATGTGCAGTTCAAAGACAACTTTAACTCCCCACTAACAACTCCACGATTATAAATATTTCTTTTACCCAGGAATTACCATATCTCATTAAATATCAATTATTATTCATAATTTAAATAGTTTTATTCATCTGATAGCACCTTAATGAATGTTTTTAAATTATTTATAACTAAATATTTATTGAATCTTCATTTTTTCATTATCTTGTAAATAAAATGTTCCAGTACCTACAATTTTGGTATTTTTAAGTTATTACAAAAACGAAATCCACTATTTTATAAGATTGATTTTGATCACTGTGTAAACAGTTGTTGAATGGGAGCCACTCTCAAAACATTGTTTTGGGTGGTTCTCATGGATTTTGATGATTTGTTGCTGAAGCTGGTACACCATGATCTTCATTGCTCTCATTATGGAGACGAGCTGTGGTCCGAAATTTTGGAACACTATTCCTACAGCTGCGTAAGACCTACACATCCATATTGATTTTACTTTTATAAGAGATCACCCTGAGTAAAAATATATAAACTGACATTAGATATTGATACGAGTTTTGAACACTGACAATGACTTACTTACTGGTGCTCTCCTGTAGAGCCCAATCCATTTGGTTCTTTCCAAATTCTTTCATAGGGGAGTTGTAAATATTAATGTGTATCTTCTATGGTGTCTTATCTTCTCGACATTAAAACAGCAGCAACCGCCTACCCTCCCAATGTAAGAAACAAGGATAATTATTTGATGGAAGAATAAGAGAGAATGCAATACAAGAACTCCGTTTTCTATGTACTATATATTTGGTATTTCTATATAAACCATATCAATCAAATTTGATACACAGCACTCATCAGCAATTCACCCACCTAGCCTCGTAACAGCCTGAAGTGGTAAATGCTCCTCAGTATTTATAATTATCTTTAATTCTGACTAATTTTCGAAACTTCAGATACTTCATTTTGCAGATTCGGGTTTGATAAATGCTCTAAAAGGAACAATAGCGCTTAAAAACCCCATCACATTTACAGAATTACATGGCTGATACTGAAGACGTTAACAATATTACACTTTCAAACAATTCTTCCAGCCACACAATTTATGGAGTTAATTTCCTAGTCTTGACTCATTCTGTATTTCTTTATTGTAGATAAGTTTAATGTGCATTAAGAGTTTTATGTAAATCAAAGGCCCAATAAATGAATAAATTTCAGTTTCACTTATAATAGAAACTGCATTACATCAAGTGATCTTTATATAAAAACTTCTGGAATAATTTCTCCGTCTTTAAGCCGAACTATGCCACACAATTCTCTTTCAGACTTCCTTTTAACTGTCAAAACTTCTAGATTTAATTGTAGTATCATCTGTCTTCCATTGAATGTGTGTTCAGTACGATATTTTTAATATGTCACATTTTTATTTCTTTAAATTCTTCCATCAGTATATTAGTCAACAGCTTTGTAAGCAATTTCATCAATAAAACAATTGTAGAGTTTTCATAACACAGCAATTCACCACTGTAAACAGAGCACATTCAAAATGTTACTACATAAGATAACAGTACTATGGTTAACAATGATCGAAGGCAGTAACACAACAATTCTGGTAGTCTGCTAAAATGATAAAAACCAATGAAACCAAACTTCACAATACTCAGAATTTAACGTAAAGTGGAGTACAAATGACTGACAAGTAAATAAGTTATTCTTAAAATCAAAAACAGTAGGGAAAGAGTTAAATGAGGTGCAGTTCATAAGTTTCCTGTTGACAATGTCAGATCACTATAAAATAGAATACAGGCATCAATTTACAATGATATCTCCTTTAACCTAAATATGTACATTTCCAAGTGCTCAAAGCTTTGATTGCAAAAACATCATCATTTAACCCATTATTGTTCATTAATCTCTACTATCAAAAACAGATTTCAGTACTGAACACAGGTGATAGTTGAGCTGGGCAAAAGTCTGAGCTCTACAGTGTCTTCCATATCCTTGTGTGTTCATAGCAGTTGTGTGGAATGCTGCATTGGGCAACAGACCAACTCCTGAACTCTACAGTCAATGCATCTTTTCTATGAAAGCACTGCAGTTTTGATGCAATACCTCAGAATAATATTTCCCATTCACCTAATTGCTACCTTCTTTAAAACCTACCAGAATTCCTATGCAGCACCAAAAAATTGTTGCCGGTATCTTCATGGAATGCACTACTGTCCTATCCTGGGAATGCTTTCCCCTCCATCGATTATCTTTTTGAATAGAAGACCATAGTTTTGTCTCCTGTGATAATGGATTCCAATGTTGCCCTTTCATTATCATGCCCACCTCTCCAAAATGCATACTTGCATTTGAGGCACCCATCTTACATTGACCTTATGCATATGCAAATGTTGAAGGATGCGTCAGTTATTTTAGAAAGCCTTAAACTTGCAACTATTTCTTTTATCTTAGACCTATCACTAAAGACTTCCTCCTGCACTATGAATTTGTGTGGAACACATCCATTAGTCTGCTCTCACATAAATCAAGCTCTGTACAAACAAAATTCTTTTAGCTACTCCTTTGCAATGGAATATGAAGGGGGAGTTTCACTGTGCACACCAAGGTGGTGTTTCATATCATTAGATGATACTTCACCTTTATTAAACATTTTATAACTGCTCTGTATTAAATTTTGAACATCACACACTATATTATGCAAGCTTTTCCAAGCAAATGAATGCCAATGTAGTGTTTAAACATGAACATGTATCAGAGAGTATGAACTTCACAACAATGAATGTCAGGTGGGAGCTTATGAACCTCACCTCATACTTCAAATGTTTACGATGTTAGTGACAAACAGTTAAGATTTGAAAGATGGAAGATTTCATTTCTAAAACACCATAAGATTAGGTAATTTTAGTAACCCTGGAACTGCTATGGTTAAGGTTGTTAATCCAACAATTCATAATTTGATTTTGGGAAACATGAATGCAAAAATCAGTCCAATACCACGATAAGAAAATTGCATGGTTGTATTCCTGCTGATATGCTAATTTTCAAACAATGGAAGACTCAAAACCTGAAGTCTCAAGGCGAAAACAGTTCAAGAGTGCTATGTTTGTGAATCTTTCACAAATGAAGATGGGTCTCTTATAACTAATACATTTATCAATTCACCAGTATGCAATAACTGAACATATACAGGATGTTTTAACCTTGATTTTCCTATAGAAACCATCTACAATGTCCCTAAATTATAGAAATAATTGTATTATTCAGAAAAGAAAATAAAAAAAAAAAAATTACAAGGGCCTTCCAAAAAGTAAAATTTATTTAAAAAAAAAAAAAAAAAATTTGCACTGTAGATCTTATATTTTACTCTATCAATGAATACACTTAGCTTATACATTCCGGGTACCATGACAAGTTTGGATACTCTTGTCTGTACAATACAGTTTGCCATCATCTGTTCATTTCAGATTTCACTTTCAAGTAAGCGGCCAAATATGCTCCTTTTGAGTTCGAAATAAACTTGAAATTGCTTAAGGCAATACCTAGAAAATATAGGCAATAACACAATAAATCTTCTTTGACAAGGGTGATGTCATTTCAAGGGAAAAGTCTAGGGAAGATTGCAATTCATTTTGAGTAATATGTATCAGAACCTCTTGGCACTGACTGTGAAACATGAAGTCCAACAAAAGTTCCTGTTAAGTCCATAACACCATAGCCATAAATAATCTTTTTCTGCAGAATGTGAGACAGAATATTTGGAAACATTTTCACCAGGTGCCTTTCAAAACATGTTGCCATTTTGTCTGTGTAATGAATGATCCACCCAGCTTCTGGCACCGGTAATAGCAAGTACATATACCCTTTCTTTGTTGCATTTCCAGCAAAATTCAGACAATTGATCTATTGTTAGTTACGAATATCAGGGAGCTTTTGTTCCATGGTTAAGCCTCAACCAATGTACTTTGCTGCACTTGGGCTCAAAAATGAGGATAATTTATTCACTTAATTATATAGTGCCTTGCAGGAAATCTGTTATGTGATCACATAGTAATGGTTCCTTTCCAAAGCATGTAATAGTATTTATAGCAAGACTAGGTAATGCAATGTAAGTCAAACATGTTTTGCAGTGGCACCTCCATAATGTTTCATTGATATATTTAGATGGTGCAACTAACCTTCACATAGTGTTTGGGATGAAAATACATTAGACTATCTCTACAATACCAACAAAGTAGTATTCACAGACTTGTGAAAAACTGCTTGAGTGTTCATAACATGCTATGTTATTCCACTTTGTTTTTTCAAAGATAAAAATATAGGATAGCTTACTTTCTGGAATACCCTTGTATTTATAGTGTATAGGGAGTTTCTGATATGAAAACTTCAATGTTAAACCTAAATAGAATCCTTGTAAAAGAATATTTACCTGCACATTAAGTGACCAAAGATGTTTTACTGAGGAAGCAGATGAAGGCAGAAAAAGCTATATAACAGGTTAACTATTGTTTCAACTTACCTTCACTAAAAATAATAATAGTAATAAAAAAAAACCAACCTCTGCAACATGTTAGAAGTTCAAATCTTCATTCATCAAATCAATTCCCCAAAGTTCAATATTTCTATTTATTCCTGTGCAGAAACTATGTCCATTTTTCCTTTTCACTCATATTCTGTGCTCATGTCATTAGAGCAATATTAGCTTCCTGGTGACAAATTTCATTCAGTTACGATTTCATTAGTCAATACACACTCAAAAACCATGGACCAGCAGCATTCATTGTGGAAATTAGCATTCTTTAAATGCTTAACCACGCAGTACAAACTCTTAACCGAGGTTGCCACTCAATCACTTAAAAATAAACGGAGCACTATGGAATACAAA
The DNA here is from genome assembly GCA_030762175.1 of Metallyticus violacea. NCBI lineage: Eukaryota > Metazoa > Arthropoda > Insecta > Mantodea > Metallyticidae > Metallyticus > Metallyticus violacea. The sequence goes on from CM060835.1 coordinate 31,329,116, forward strand.
CTCAAAACGATCTGATCATAACCACAAGTTGCTAAGCAATCCGTTAAAAATAACCTGAGCATAATCATAACCAAGTTTCTTCAACGCTTTTCAACCAATGCACCTGGAGCAATGTTATTTCTTCAGAACTTGCACTTGAACAGTTATCTTCATTTGCATCTCAACTGCATTCAGGAGAAATTAAAGGAGCAAGTCATATTACAAAAATAATGAGATTAATATTGCACTTACCACAAATACAAGACCTTCAAAAGATGTACATTCTAGAAATTTATTTCCCTTAGTAAATTTAACAATAATTTACATTATACTACGTGTTAATAGATTTTCCCTGTTTTGGCTTATTGTAACTGCAGCAAAATTATTCAGTCCATACTTACAATATAATACAGATAAGTGTTGCACATAATAACCTCATTATTTTTGTATGAAATCAGCTACTTCAAATACCGTGCAGCCTTCATTAACCATTTCTAGCTTATCTGTGGCAGATACCTTTGGCCCCATATTAATAGACAAATTTGGCTTGCCAATCTGCACTTAAAAATCTAAATTACGCCGATTGATAAACCTTGTTTTTCACATTTCAGTAAACAAAGTCATATATTTATAGAGTTGCTTTCCTGACATCGTCTATGAAAATCTTCATATCCTTTGTATTTCTCTGGAGTTAGAGTATTACTTTTGTACATTATATTCACAGCAACAGCTCCAATTAGCGATCTCATAATTGGTCAAATCATTCAAATAATTAACTGTTTCTTCTGATTCAATTATAAGTTTTAGAACTTAAGCAAAAACAAAAAACAATGCAGCATAGATAGAAAAGTTAAAACTACCAGAAATTGTGTATGCTGCAAACATCCTTCACATTTGTCCAAGTATATTTTGCAGTTTGATTGCTAGTTTGTGAGCAATCTTGTAATTTCACATTCTTTGGATATGTATGCAAAGTGTACTTAATACCAATGCTGATTATAGCTAATAAGCTTTCCAGTTATATATATATATATACTCAGATATGTTAATATCAGCCGCCTCAGGGGTCATGAAATGCACAAATATTGCTCAAGGTTAAATACAATAAATACTTATATGAAGAGCAATGATGGTTTAGGCATTTTAATCCATGTATGTGTTCTCAGTTTACATACATCTTACATTATACTCTCGTCACATTTTCTTGAGGGGGGGGGAATGTTCTATGTATGCTCCAACATTTAAATAAGAATCGAAAGATTCATTGCAATTCCTCAGAACACCTAATAGTCTCAAACTGCTTGTATACAATTTCATGGCGAAAATTATCATGTAATTTAAACTTCTGCATATACTGAAATTGCATAATACAACGTATTCCATGAAAATGTATCTACATGTAAATTGCCATTACTGAACTTGACATAGTAAATTAGGGTCAGTGTTGCACAATTGAATAGATTATGATCTGTTCGTTCAACGTATTCATAATTTCCTTCCCAGGAATTCTTAAGATGTGACAATTTCTTTGGTTTGGCATCCTATAATTTGTTGCAGTGAGTGAAAAAGCAATCAGTAGCATGGTACATCACAAAGACTTAAAATTGAGTTAGCAGATGCAATTCATTTCAGCATATATTCAGCATTTCCAAGCCTCAGCATCATATCAGCTTAATATTGCATTTTTTGTAAACTCTCTGAACCGAAAATTAGTCAAATACCAATACTAGATAGTGAATTTTAAGTATATATCCATATTTCACCTCTACTACCCTTGGGCTTGCCACTAGTTTTGCAATTCTATATTCGTGGTGTTTGCACTTTATTGAGGAATTAGTGTTTGCTCATGTTCCAGAATTCTGTTTAATTTTGTTTGCCTTTGAAGTATTCTTCTGATAGCAGTATTATTTAAAGGTAAACTCTTCTTTAAATTTTCTTTTTAACCATTTAGGTAAGGATGGGTGTAAGGTAATAATGATTAAGTAGCTTATAAAAGAATACCAATTTAGAAAAATGTGACTTACATTTACATTTATTGAATAAAAAAAATTAAGTTGGACAAGTTTGAAATACATTCACTATAGGTCTACTGCTCTAGAATATGTGGCTGAATTATCTTACCAGCATTAGAAGCAAAAGATGTGTAAATACCAACATAAACTAGAGTCCAACATATTTCGTACATAATTGTCATATACTGCACATGAAGTATTTTCATATTTTCACACAAATTCTACATTCCTATGCTTTAAATGTGTATCAATAAAGAGACATTTATTTTATATCTTTGACCATATTGTTAAACAGAATGCTATTCTGTCATCACATCCTAAACTGTAGGAATGTCTTAATGATGGTCAATTGTAAACTGCTTGCACATTCCTCGTTGAGTTTTCTGTCAACAGTTTGTTGACATCATCATTATTAAAATTAAGTGCAAAGCCATTTTAAACTTAATAACGCCTTCTTTTTGTGGGATACTCATCTCCCCTGCGGTCAGTTTGACCCCACCGCCCACGAGGATTTCCTCCCATTGAACCCCGAGGCCCACCACTGTTGGGTCCCCCCATTTCTTCCCGCATGTCTGCTCGACCTCCAGCCTCATAACCCCGTGCACCACGGTCGTAAGCATCCAAGAATGACTTTGGATCCTATAGTTATCAACCGACGAAGCACATAAGTACAGTTCGTGCAACAAGCACAAAGTTCAGATCACGAACGATGAATCCAGCAGCATCAATAAAACATAGAAAGAAATGGAAAAAAAAAATTCCTGTTAGAAATATTAAAAAAATTACAGCAATCAAGCTGTTTCATAACATGTAGACTCATGCTGAAGCTGGACACAGCTATAACATGAGCTAAAACAACTTTACGACATAGACCAAGAAATTGTCAAATGCTAGAATGTCACACAACATATGATAAAATCAAGAGACAATAATACGCCTATACGTTCCAAAAATATATTTTTATAATACATTGATTCTTCACAGGTCTTTGCATAGATGCAGAAATAGTCAATATTTATTCAGCACCAATAAAACAAGATAATAAAAAATTGCCATTTCATTAAAAATTACTTTCTTCTTAAGCAATGCAAAATTTAAATCCTATTTTCTATTTTTGTCTTTATATTTAACTGTTGTGGCATGCCTACAGTTGATGGCATGCAAGTCTATCTGTAAATGTTCTCAATGTTTTAACACAATGAGTCATCTGTCAAGTTCCACTTCCATGTGCACTTACTCAAATAATAAATGGCTGCTTAAGAGAAACAAAGACCATTTTGTGGTTCTAAACATAATCGAAATCGCTGGTAGGTTCTTACAAGCGATATTATAGCACATTACATAATGTGATTGCAATTAGTATGAACATAAATCAACCTTCAATGATATATGAAACCAAAATCCACCACCTTCTGTATAAAGAAAAATGTAAGGAAGCATTGAATTTTCAATGATTAAACGGAATAATCAACATATGAAAGTGTAATCCCCCCCCTTGAAATAAAAAACCGTAAAAAAAAGGTTTGACATTCCAACTTCAAAATGTCCAAGAAATAGAATCTTAGTTTGGTCAGTCATTGACAGGTAACAGTGTGCAATAGCAACGGGCTGAGAAACTGCTTTAGTATAGAGAGAGCACTCATAGCACTGAACCAACTTTACATTCAATTTTAATACATATATCAAATAAGTTTATTGTGTACATTTATTAAATAACTACATAGAAATATTATAATTTAATAAAATGAATGATGATTAAGTTTTTTCTTTCTTAATTGGCTGAAGGATGTTACCATTGAATTAGATGATTTATGTATAATTTATTTTAAAATTAATCTTTTATTTTAGGCAAATTATATTCTTTGTAAAAAAAGAGAGAGAATGGGGAAAATGCATAAAAAAGAAGTTTAAGTGTAAAAAGAAGATGCAAGATTCCAGCTTGCATAGTTTCCAACATCACATTCCATTTGAGTAAGCCATTCATCCAAAGATGCAATTTACCTGTAGGCTTGCTGTAGGCAGCACTATTTCTTCTTTAAACATGCACTCATGCTCAGAAATCTGTCACCTGTAGGGGCTGTCATATTTTGCAATCCAGCCATTCTTTCTTTGAGTAAGTGTACATTACCAATATGCACCTATTATACTTCGAAAGAACAGCGATTTCCTCTTCAGAAGTGAATTTCAATTGTGCAAGAGCAAATAATCTGTGCAAAATCACATCTGTCCAATCACAAATAGCATACCTCACTCATGTAATAAAATTATGCATGCTACATATTTGCATAAATTTTGCTATAGTAATTAAGCATATAATGTTGCATGTCATAAATATGTCAAATATACAACACTAGCTACACCTATGAACCACTTTGTTGAAATATACTGAGCTAATGGTTCAGCGACAGTTAAACAGGTTCCTTAGGAAGTGGAGTAATCCAACTCTACTCCAACCTTGCAGTTGCTCTATATGAAGCAATAATCAACTGAAATGCTCCGAGATTCGCTTAAACTGTAAGGGATGTTCAAGTCAAACAGGGAATTGAATACTAGAATTATGGTATTACTCATGATGAGTGGTTTGTACTTTTGTTAATAGGCTTACCTATGTTGCAGTCCAGACATGTAACAATCTAAATGGCAGATTGTGCATGCATGGAAAGCAGGATTAAGTTTCTTGTAAAAGTAGGTGTAAAATACATAGATATTTAAAGAAGAATCAGTCAAAGCAAGAATCCTGAATATTGTAAATAGTTTAAAGATGACCGACCATATGCCAACCCAGCCATGTTGGTCCAAAGTAAACAGTAGTAGGGTACTGTGATCACCCAGCATGTATGCCGGATCCTTGAGTCCATGAGATTTTGGCATACTTTATTTTTTTTTATTCTTCAAATAAAACTATGTTATATTTAATAATATTTTTAGGTTTCTACTCTCCATATCTTCCACATATTTTAAAATCATTAGGGACAAGAGTCTGTTACAATTCTTGAAAATACCAGGCAGTTTGCATCCCTTCCATTAGCCTTTTACCTAGTTATTCAGTTGTCAGTGACGTGTTTATTTGTGTGGAAGTCTTCCTTTCACTAGTGAATATTGTCAAAATGATGCAAGTTGGAGAGCTATGCTTTAGCTCTAATATCATGATAATTACTACTTTTATCAATAATAATGATAGGAAGTGTTGCACAAAGGGGAAAAGCTTAAAAGTCTGATGGCATGGAGATTGTAAATGTTCGTAATTTTTTTTATGAATGAGTGAGGCCCTGAAATAGTTGTCCACTGTTATAGAAAGAACCGCAGCAGCTAGACGCTTTTGTCATAGTGCGAGTAGAATTTTGCAAAAAGAAGCTTAAACAAATGAAAGTGTTTATAGATTTCAGGAAAGAAACATCTGCACAGAACCCAAACTAAAACTGTAATATATTCATTCACTGCCACGACTATAAGTATACAGTATTAGCTTTATTTGTTTTACCAAGTCTACAGATACAAGTTAAGCTTTGATAGAGGAAAATTTGTTTAAGAGTATGTGGAATTTAAATCTTGAAGAAAATAAATGTTAGGTATGTAAAAAAATCTCAGGGATGGAAATTCATACTGGAAAGGCTGAACATTGTTTCTAAAGATATAAATTCTTAAGGAAAATTAAGGAATTATGCGCTAGCAATTGCTCTATTTAGATGAAACTTGGATTAACAACAATCATTCAAAAACCAAAGTTTGGAAGGATAAGAATTTCCCCCCCATAACTTCCAATAGGGAAAGATGGGCATTTTAATATTTTACATGCTGGATGCCCTATTTACATTCATACCAAAATTGGAAAAATATTATAACAAGGAAATTGACAGCACCATTTTTAGAAACTAATTAGCATATCTATAACCAAACTTTCCTTCCAATAGAATTATGCACAATGCCCCAATCATTCTAAGGAGATTAAGTGCTGGGCTGGTTTCATTGACTTGTAAATCTGAAATTATGGCTTGGCTTTGTAATAAAAACATTAAAAACATTCAGTTCAATCCTAGTCAAAGAAAATTGTATTATAGGAGTTTATTAAACAGAAAATATATAAGGAAAGTTTGCATATCCTTGCCATTGTGATTTAAATGCAGCAGAACTCATATGGGCATAAGTGATAAATGACAATGCAAAACATTTAAAACATTTGCATATGTTACTTGAAAAAGCTCTTGTGAAAGTGACTGGAGAGAACTGGAAATTGTCCTGTGTACACCTTTGAACAGTGAAAAAAGATTCTGGAAAACAAGATGCTTTAATGGATATAATTAATGACCAGTTCATTATAAATATAATGATGATTAAAATGAGATCAGTTTGTAATATAGGAGCTAGAAGGAAAAGAGGATCCAGTCACTTATGACAATACTTAATGGAAGTACTGCTTCTTATGCAGTACTGCAGTAATGTCTGAGGAAAGAGCAGGAGATTAGTATTCTAGTCTCTTTCTAACCACCAGAGAACTTAAATGTCCTGGACACTAGATAAGCTATTTGTGTCATAAAATTGCACAATTGCAAAGAAGTATCTTCCTGTCATGACAGTGACATTCATAAACTTTAGTAATTGGAGCATTTTTTCAAAACCCAATAAATGCAGAATATTGAATTTTTCAGGAAATGCACTTTATTTTCACCTAGAGACGTTAGAAGAATGTAATATTTTCGCCAGTATTAAATGTTGCTGTTTTAAATAAAACATTCTGGTAAGATATACTGAAACCAAATTTGCACTATGGAGAATTACAGGAAAATTTATTCAGGTTTTTTCAAAAGTCGATAAATGCATATGAGAGAGAAAAGTTGTCCTAATTGCATTCGTTTGGTCTTTTTTTAATTTATATGCAATTACATATTTAATATTACAATAATTCCTATGCATACATAGTTATTACAATTTATTTTTGGATTGCATTATTACTTATAATACATTAAAAATTAATGCTTTTGAATATAATTTTGTTAGTTAGAATTTTAATTAAATTTCTGAGAACATAAAATGCACATGATTTAATCCTTAACAATACATATAGCACAATAATCTAAGCTACTGCAATTATTCAATCATTAATACAATATTGAACATTCCTAGCCTCAAATCTAACCATGGCCAGATTTGTATTCTAGGACATCTTTGTAGAATTCAAAAGCATCAACTGGTACTTCTAAATAGTTTAATAGTGCAGAAATGTCCTTCTCTTTGCTAACATTTTGTTTTAGTAGAAAAGTGGATGATAGTGCTGGATGGTATGGTTTTCTCCTAAAAATTTGAACATCAACTGAATCTCCAAAATATGTGATTTTTGCTGATACATTAACATTTATCAACTGAATCTTCAAAGTGTGATTTTCACTTGTACATTAACATTTTTCTTTACTTTCTTGTATGTGATGACTATTCCTTTTGAAGAGTAACCTAGGTTCTGGTATTTTCTGTACACTATTTCTAAAGATTTTATTTCATTCAGTTCATTGACTACTTTCGAAGCCCTGTGTTCTTTTAAGAAGTCATTGTTTAGGAGAGACGATGCTTTCCTTTTTTCTGTACTATTTCTTAATTGTACCAAAGACTCAGTCTGGAGCCATGTGGGTTTGCCTGCAAACTGGAAAGAAATTATTCTTGCAAATTAAACTCTTTTCTAAGAATGTTAAGGTGTCGCCATCATGCAACTTTTTTATTTCGACTGCTGCAGGAGTCCGAGAAAAGAGCATAGTAGTGGGATCATAACTTGATAGTTTCTAACCTAAGTGAGAAAGAAAGTCGGCAAAGCTGATGCAACCAAGTTGCATCCTCTTTAAGACTGTTTCCAACCAAGTATATAAAATATTTTCCTTTATTTGCTAATTAGCATGGAACATGATGGATAGATTGTATAACCATACTTACCTAGCATAGAACATTTTACTTACTGAGTTTTGAAAAAGGTTGGTTTTGCAGCATATTGAAGGCAATCTTAATAACACTCAATTTTCTTCTTACATTATTCTACAAAACTGCTCTGCACAAAGTTTGTGTAATCTGTGAGCATTTCTTAATTTATTTTTCTTCTCCAAACACTGCTCTGAATTTATTTTCACGAGACCAACCTTAACCGTGGGGTATGCAACTGAGGGCAGTTCAAAATGATAGATTAAAATATTTATAGAATACATTTTTATACTTTGATAAATTCCATAGTTATAAGTACTAAATTTTCCCTTTCTTCGCAGAATCTTTTCCATATCTTATTGACTAATGAGTTCTGAAGGTAAATAACGCTCAGACTTCCCACTGCCATGATAACTCGCCGTACATTTGCATTTCTTTACATCTTTCTTAATGGCAATAATAATGTCCTTATGATCCTTTCCTGCTCTGACCCTGCCTCTCTTCCTTCAGCAACTTTCACTCTTCCTGAAACTTGTTTGCTAGATATGATAATCTAAACATTTCACGTACTAGAAACTTTTTGAAAAGTAGCAACATAGACAGGCACTACATCACCATTTTTCTTGTAATGGTATATTTTACTGAAACGGTTTTCTTCCTTTTTGCTTTCAATACTCTGAACTTAGGTGAAGTAATGGAAACTTATCTCGGTCTGTCTTGTTTAAAATTGTCACATGAAAATGGGCAATATCTTCACAGCAGTTCAGCAGTTTTGCATTCTTTCTTCCCTTTAGCTTTTGAAGGCGAAACTGCAAGTTTGTCATTGTATTTAATATTAGGGTTATTTTTACTTTTTTTTGCCTTTTCAAGAAGGGCGGCATGCCACCATTCTTGTCTCTAGATCTTCTGCCAACCGAACATTCTTTTACCTGTACACCATATTCAGTCAATGGAATCACCATCCATTGTGATTTAACTTCAAATTTTCTTTTTACTCAAACATGACTGCACTATTGATAGCTTCTCTAAAGAGTAACCTGGAAATATGCTGATGGCAATGAAGTCTGGTTGCTGGATTATAAGCAGCCAATCGAAAACATTTTTACAATTATGAGTAACATAGCTTAAACTATGTGCATTTCTATTATTGCCTACTGCTTGGTATGAAACTGAAGTAAAGAAGAATTCTTATTGTTGAATTAAAGGTAAACTACTAAAATCATGTCAACACATTAAAATTCTCAAGCTTTCATTCATTTTAAATTTAAAAGAATTTATTGCATTTGTTGACCTTTGCTTTAACTCTCAAGATTTCATCAACCAGTTTTTGCTAAAATCCAATTAAGTGACCTGTTCTATGTACATATTTGTCATTTTTGCTAAAATTCCATTCACATGTCAAAATGATATTATTACTATCTATAACTAAATTTCAAAAACTTCTGCATTTAGAGTTTTGAAAAAATGCTTCTCCATTCAGAAAGTTATTGCTAACCAACAACTTATGCTTTTGAGCAACACACAAATTTAAAATCTATAATGAACTAGAGCATTTACGCCGGAAAGGTCGCATATTTCTGGATCAAGTTTATTTTAAAATAAAAATATGCATAAAAATTATGGACGCTAGCTATCCCAGGATCGGTCAGAAATACTGACCGATCTTTCTGAAGTTTTCTAAAGAGTAGTAAAATGCTGGGGTAGGTGTATAAATGTAGCATGTATTAAAAAAAATTTATGTTATCATCCACTCCATTAGATCTACTTTTACTTATACACACAAATGTAAGTTTTGCCAAGATGCCCCACATATGTTGAACACAGGTTGCATTTTTTCCAGTCTCATGAAGTTTAAGCAAGAAAATCTTGACCTCCTACACAAAACAAATATAATTTAATTAGAATAAATGCACCTGTATACACATCAGCCCAGACCAACATTGCCAGGTTTCCCATATTTTAAGGGACAGTCCCTTATTTAAGCAAATAGCATTCTTTCCCCAGGGCTTCAAATTATCCTTTATTTAAAATCCATCCCTGCATATTAAAATTATTGCATTATTTAAAAGGCATAATTTAGGAACTGATGTTAAGATTTATTTTAGTTCCACTTTCCAACATATTAAATGTGCTTTTACCGGACTATATTGTAATCCCCACCTCTCAAATCAGCCTTTTCAGGAGAGATGTCTTTTCCCGTAGTTTGTTTCTCACAGCAATCAGGATGCAATGTCACGCCATTATTGAAGTATTGTTGAGGTGTTAAAACTGGTTTCAGCATGAATTTCAAATGTGAAACAAATACTAAGATACTGTTTTTCATGACTTGTTAAAGGAAGATGATTGCCTGTGGTTGTATAACAACGATAAATATAACCCAGGTAAAAGAGAACCTTCAATTGCACATGTAGAGCAGCATGCTTGCATAGTACTACACAAATTATTCTGCACACCTATGGTGTCCATTTGCAGTTTCTAAATTAAGGAGAAATGTCCTGAAGATGCAATGGTGTAGAAATCTTTATTCACACTTAGTATTAAGTTTTTCTTTTCTATCCTAAAAGCTAACTAAAATGTATAGGTCTAATTATGAAAGAATCATAACTTTACACACAAATTTCCTGTAAATAACTGTCATTTCCTGTTCTTAAGCAGAATGCTAATTTTTTTATTTCAGATTGTCTTGGCAGAGCTATGTACTTGAATGAGTTAAATATCTGCATGCCATCTGTACTTTATGTAATTAGCTAATTTTATAATAAGCACGCAAATAGTTCACAATGCAACATGCCATTTAATTCACATATTTTGGCAGTTGTCCAAAAGAATCAATGTCCATCATAGCAGGTGTTAGAGAAGCCATCTCCAGCTTTATGACATAGGATGGGTACAAAAATGGTGTGAGTTTGGTGAACTTTCATCTCATCTGTAAGCAATATTTTACTCAGGAAAAGGGTGTTTAAACTATTAGATTTCATTTCACAAAGGAAACTTCATAAGTGATACTTTAATTGCACTTAATCTAACATTTTCATTATACTCAAATAATGAATTTGCTTTCTTTATACATATTTCTACTCATCATCACTGTCACTAATGTTTTGCATATTTAGTTAAAGATTTCCCAAAATTATTAAAATTTTGCTAGTACTTGAAGCTACCAAGCAATATTATGTACTTTGGAGAAATTTATACAAATTGCCAGTGCCCGACTAATCTAAACTAATCTAATACTATTGTGGAAAAGGACAATAAAAAATCACTTGTAAGTATGGAGCTGTAAATTATAGGTGTAGCAGAATTTTATTACCATACTTATGGAATAGTGCCCTGACAATACAAATACCAAATTTGAACAAAAACATTTTGTTTTTACAATGTTAAAGGAAAACAAACAAACAAACAAAAATTGATAAAGTTATTGTGAACATATATTTTAAGCAATACTTTTTGGCAAGCTAGTATCTTTAGCTTGTGGAGATCATAGTGATCAAGATATCAATGACTTTTCCCCCCAGAGTGCAGGGTATTCCCTAAGATACTCATTTTGTAATCATGCAGTCGGTAGCAAGCCTCACTTCTTACTTACCAACTGCCGCTGTCATAGTGCAGCTATTTCTGGGGTGTGTGTTGCATTGTTTGTCCCCCTTTTATGTTAAGATTTACATGTGTCAATTTAGTTTGTGAAGTCCAAAGACTGTGTCAAACAAGATTCCTGGGTGTAGTTGCACCAGATCATAAAATAGTCCTGAGTATGCTTTTCAGGAAACTGGAAGTGTCCAGCATAAGAAACCAAAAACGAACTTAGGGTTCTCACCGAAGAAAGATTACATGATAGTGGTTAGAAAATTTGCATAGAAAATCTCGTCTTGCACAAGTGGGAATTTCACATGGGTATGTAAAAAGGCTACTAAGTTATTGCACTGTACAAGATAACTGTGGCTAATAATTTTAGCCAGGCAACCTCATATGTAAGTACACATTTTGTGAGTGGATTCTGGATAATATGTATGATGGAAAATTGACCCTCATTTAATATTCTTCTCGGAATTGGTCTAGTTCAACCTCCATGGTAATATGTGTGCTAGAAACAATTGTTACTGGAGTACTGATAAACCTGACTTTGTACAGTAAATGCCCCTCCATGGTGGGGGGGAAAAAAAAAATATCTGCGCATGCATGGCGCACCCTCAATGAAGAATCACAGTACCACAGTTGATTGTATAACATGTGAATAATTTCCTAAAAGATGTCCAAAAATGTGGAGAATAAAGGCAGGTAGTTTTAACACCCCATTTGATAATTTGATAAGCAATGAGCCTCTTAAAATGGTTTGTGCACTGTAACATTTGTTTGCTTACCCTCCTGCTAATTAAGATTGCCAGCTGGATAACTAGTCATGCTCACCCATAGGCAAAACACTGGAAAAACAAAACTGATTACACGGTATATTCATTTTTCAATAATTCTGCTCTTCACACGAACAACTGAAAGAAGTGTTTTCATCTGTGGATGCAGAGTAGCTAGAACTTCCAACATGTCAGAACAAAATGGTTCTCTTTGGTGCCAGAGTTAGACGTACACCATGCAATTCTTGGCTGGCTATTATTTCATACTTCTTGACTGCAGTCTGATTGCTCAAAAGTAATGGGACCAGTTTTGCAAATCAATGATAGTAATATCAAAAACAAAAATAGTGCTGCAAATATCACCCTTCACTTCTTCAGTAATACATGGACAGTTTTTGAACTCTCTAATCAACCAATTCCACCATTGGTATCCAATTGTATGGGATAATGGATGGACTAATGAAACAACTTGAAGATAGAGTTAATGATAACATTTTTGGATAGGTTGCTTTGAATGTGTCTTAAGTTGAAATCAATACAGTAGAACCTTGATCAATTGTTCCCAGAACCATCGCTTTCTCAGGTGTATAATCAAATTACATGGTCTAAACATTTTACATTACAGCTTGGTAAATAAAACTCACATTCATCATTCCTTAAAGCAACATTTTCCTGCATTAACCATTCAAAAAGTTCAGTCCCAAATAAAAATATATCCTTGAATGATCGTTTCAAACTGGAATAATTGAAATAGTAATCATTGCATGTAGTTGCAGATACTTTTGGAGCGGCAGGATGTTAGCTCTTGAGAAGAATGGGCCAGAGTGCCAGTGTCAATTTTAACACCCATGTGCCAGTGGACAAACATGTTACCTGTGGTATTCAAACTCAAAAGTGTTGAACAGTTTGACAAGGTGGGAGGAATAGCAAGTGGTTGTAACATGGAGGGGAAGATGATGCAACAATGAAGTTATGTTTATGTTTCCTACAGCTCTGAAAGCATGTGAAACTGTGCAGGGTATTCTAGCACACGGCAATGATGGTAGTGAGCAACACAATGTGTTTAACGTGGAAAATGTATTGTTTTGCATGAAATTAAAAGCAGAAAAGGGAAAATATCAATTAATGACCTTTTCCAAAGAAAGTGACATATGTGTATATGGTAAAATGTAAAATTGACGCAAAATATAGCATTTGCTTATATATTGGCTTTAACTGTTTTTGAACATGATTTATGCACATCCTATTTCAATCATTTTCCCACATCTATAGTTTTTTTAACTGTCCCCTCCAAAAACTATGAACTGAGGTTCTACTGTACATATTTAAGCGTTCTAACTCTGCAATTAAATACATTAAAAAATGGTTTGATTTTTCAGATGAAAATTATTTATTCAGAACGTCTGTTCTAGATTTAAAAAGTTCACCTACCTTTGAGGATTTAACAAAACTAGTGTCAACTGAATGTTCAAACACTGAATATGAAATTAATACAAAGGAGTATTCCGAAGGACTCGTAAGCTTTTATAAATAATGATAAATTGAGTGCTGCAGAAAAATGGATTTCAGCTTTCAAAGATGTAGGTAATGCAATGCCCAATTTTACTCAATTTAGTTAATTTGAGTATTCTTTTCAAAGATGCTTTTTAATATGCATATGAAGTGAACTGATGTCAGGAACAGGTTTTTTATCTCAATAAGGGCCAAATTTTTAATTGCTGTAAATGATTCAGAATGTTCATACTAAGATCTTATTTATGAAATAAGCTGTGGTAGACTAATTGAAAGCTGTAAGCCATAATGAAAAACAAAGTAATAATGCAGCACTGTAGACTGTAATGTTAATGTTGCACACGGTAAACACACTTATGACAAAGTCAATGTATTTAAATTAATAGGACTTTTAACCACGAATTTGAGTATATCAGGATGTGACACCTACAATGACATCAATATTTTGAATATTTATTAGCAGGTGTACGGTACAATAAGCAGCAATGCAGAGGAAAAACAGATAAGATACATTTAATTGTAATCCCTAATTTTTACTATACAATTACTATAGTGTCCCTTATTTGTATCTTTAGCACCTGGCAAACCCTGACCCAGAGAGCTGTCATGCATATATGATAGATGCAATAATGCGACAGGACAAACTGTTTCCAATATTGATTATTTGAGCAACAGTATGTTTGTGGCTAATATGCTACCTGAACAAAAAGCTGGTACAGTACACCTCATCTCTATCATAGAAAACTATTCAACAAATGAACCGAACTACATAAATTAAATCTGTGAAGGCAATTTTGAAACTCTTTAGAACTGGCCTATGATGTACTGGGCTGATAACGGAGCATGTTAGTTATTTTCCTTTGTTCATTAATATATCTTATGATTATCCTAAACTTAGGTATTCATTTTTTTTTACACTAAACTTCACTTATATAAAAGTAAGGCGCGTTTCGTCAGAATATCTCCTGAAACGCATCTTACTTTTATATAAGTAGAGTTTAGTATAAAAAAAAATGTATACTTAAGTTTAGGATATATCTTATGATGCTGTATTTTAATAGTATAGCCATATATATAATTCCTCTCTGCATATAATGTTGCCCCAATTCAACTACCATACATTCGATATTGTTACTTCTGATGCCTACAACAGTTCAACATTTTCATTTCCAATATGTTAATGCATATTATTCTCTCCATCACAAGTTTATTTACGATGGATTTTTATTTCAAATCCCCTTTGCATTTACAATTTTCATTTTTTTCATCAAGGAACCTCTGCCTGGAGTTGTGATAATACAGCTCTTTTGAAATACAGGTATTACCAATCAAATGCAGAAAACCACATCTTACCTAATAAACTTCAGTTGATACACAAAATAAAATTAAATAAAAGTAAGAAAGCATATCATACTAATACCTCCAAAATTAAATATGAATTAAATCAACAAATTAAAAAAAGAACGAGACCCTACTATAATAGCCATAAAGCAAATCATAGAGCATACAAAATTATACATTATTTTAGATTCAGCTATGAATACTAGCACAGCAGTAACTTGTTTCAAATGCAATTAATTAGGTTACCGTAGAACTAAATTATTTCATTTACTGAAATACAATGTACATGTGCAGAAATCAATTCCAAAGTTACATAGGGTAAACTGAAGGAATCAATTCCTTAACTCCCAACCACTAATATTTAAAATATAACATTTGGATTGGCACTATTATTATATAAAAAGAAATGAGCAGACATTCTCAATATTTAAAATAATAGGGCCATTCAATAAAGATTGGTACTCAATAAAAACTTCTAAAAATGATAACTCACTATTTAAACAAACCCAAAATCTTTTGAGCTCAATTTTTAAACCTGCTAAGTTTTGCAGAAACAGCTTTCTAAATCTACCAGTGGCAGTTGCCTGCTTCAAATTCCATTATACCAAACGTTTGCAAGCAGTGGAAGGCAACTAAATTGTGTTCTCTTAAAACAAAAGCACTTCAGCTATCTATGAAAACCAGAGAAGAGTTTGCAATAATTTTGATGTCCCATTGTGCTTTGTTTTCTATTCCTGCAAAAGCTGTGAGCAGCTGCAACAGCCATAACTTAAAAAAAAACTACACTGCAGCTGACTCGTGGTTGAGACAACTAGCATGCATCCTGGAAATATCTGTTGATCCTTTTTGTTGATTTGGTTTATTTATGATGCTCTTTAACATCTCAGGTCATCAGCATCCCATTCAATTCAGGGCATCAACAGCTGATAAACATTGCTCAGAAGCTTCTTTCAGGCTTGAGGTTCTTTTATATGCTGTAAATCTATGACTGGGACCCCATGGCTTTGCTTTACTTCCCTTCCAAAGGAATTCATATAAGCTTAGGATTTTTATGCCAAAAAAAATCCATCAATCCTGGCCGGGAATGACACCCCGATCTTGGATTTATGAGGCAAGTATGGTTACCACTAACCACTAGGACTGATTAATATCTGTTGCCAAAACAGAGGATTTGAAAGAAATAAATGTAAGATAGACTTTATAGGGGATTAAAAATAGTATGAAGTAGGGAAAAATGTATAGAAAAATGTGATAAAGCAGGTAAAAAAGGGTTTGCTTGGGCTAAAACTGGAGTTATGAACTGAAAAGGATTAGGATGTGATAAAGGAATAGGAAATTGTTTAATGTGTGGAGAAACCAACAGATTTTCATTGTGTGTTATATTGTAATTAAACATAGTTATGGAGGAAAAAAGGTTTGGAATAAAAAAATGGGAAAATTTTTATGGGGAAATTTTAATTATGAAGATTTTAACTGTCAAAGGAGAGAAGGATATAAAAATGATTTGGTAAAGTTAGAGAAAAATGTACAAGAATGGCGAAGAGGATGGAAGGAAATGTAGAAAGTGTAACCTTAGATGTATAATAATTAATGGATTTACAGGTATTTAGTGAAAATGAGGGAGAAATGATAAAGAATGATCAAACAACGGCATTCAGTCAACAACAGACGATGCTGGGAGGAACCTCTCCCGAAACTAATCCACAAAGTTTTAAAAAAAGTAAGCGGAGTTAGTGTTAACAACTGAACATATTAATGTAGTATATAATGATCAGATAGTTAAATTGAATAAGGGAGGGAATGGGAGTAAATTAGCATTAGAAACAGGATTATTATACACCAATATACTGAGTGTTAGTGTGCATATGTCCAAAGAAATAATTAACTCACAAGTACAGGATAATAGTTGAAGTGTTTAGAATTAAAATATTAATAGAATCATAATGATATGCATTTATTTTACGTTATTAGTTTAGTTTTATGGAATTGATAGACATAGGTCTTATTGTAATATTTATACTTGTATGTTATTGTTAAGAGAATATCTGTTCAGAGCACTCGTGCCATTCTATGTGACCATTCACAGTCAAGAGTATGTGCACAATGTGTAGCACAACAGCTTACTCCTGTAAAAAAAGGCTGAATTGTGTTCAATGAGGGTAATGCAAGCTGACAAAACATGAGTGTACTTTTAGAGAGGGGGGGGGAGAAGAAGCAATTTGCACTGAACACAGCCTGGGAGCCCCAAAACAGCACAAGTACAGAAACTGAGGCATGAGGCAATTCCCTTAAACAATTAAGGGAATGGTGTACATCCATTTTCAAGCATTCAACAAAGCACTGCAAATGTTCTGTACTAGTTAATGAAAGGATCACATACTGAAAAAGAGAAGGAATCTTTGTTGCAAGTTGGATTGCAACAATGTCAAGCCTCATACTGCTATGTATAGTCACCTAGTTCCTGGGAAAAAAAGAAAAGCATATCCAGTCCCCAACTACCGTACAGCCCTCAACCTGGCCTCACTTTTCTCAATTGAAAGGCCATAAAAGAACAAAGTATATCAGTTTGATAGTGAAACCTAAGAAGTCAAAGCTTATAGAGGTTGTTCTAGAGCAATTGTCAAACGATGGTTTTGCAAATCTTCCAAGAATGAAAATGGGGGGAACAAATGAGTAGCAATGGATCCAGATTAATTTTAAGTTTGAATTTATGAAATGTGACTATAAATGGGTTGATATCATTAGTGCCACTATTAAATAACCCTAGTACTAGATGTTCAAAAACTAATAATTGCATTTTTTAACAATCCTTTTCAATACATTTGCAAGTAATTGTAATATTGCATAAATTAATTTTGTCCCAATGCCCACATATATGATGTATGCTCGCACACAATATACCTATATATAAAAAGATTTACCAATCAAGTTCCACCTTTAGTAAGTTTTCATATGAAATGTGACATTCCTGAAATCTGACACTTCCTGGTCCATAAGATACATATTACAGAAAATACTGCACAACATGTTCGCTGAAAGGGTTAACATTTACATTCCTTGCTCTTTCAAAGAACATGCTGGATATAGAACCTTAACTTAACACATGGATGTAATAATCTGGGGGAGGGATTAGTTGCACTCCAAATCATTTTCGTTATTTCCAGACTTTCGAAATACTTGTTGTCGTGTGTACAAAATGGCCTATTGCCCAAAATTAGTGTTCTATCTGTTATGCAACCAAATTTCCGAAGAGCCATAACAACCATTATATACAAACTTTTTGTGTCATGCAAAAATTGCTAACACTTTATCATCATTGACATAACAGAACTGTTACAATTTCTACATTTTATTTACATGTGCAAATGCCCAGTTGAACTTGCACCTGCATTCACTAAGCATTTCTTTCCTGTTTGCAAATATAAACACATTACTAGACCACCTGCTTCCTTCAAAGTGGTATAAGAAAAATATTAAGAAACATTAGGTGAGGATGCGAAAAATGGTTCGTGAAACTATGTAGTACTACACATTATAAACAAGTGCAGCAATAAGAGTGTGTAGTTCGATGCAATCATACAATGATCTTAAATATAGAAATATTTTTAGCTATTAACAGCCACATATCCACTCTACTTGGCTGGGTTACTTTTAGGTTTTGTCACAATAAAATGCTACTGCAACATTATAAATCCTTTTGTCCAGATCATTGGAGCATATCAAGACAAGTAGGCACAGATACAGGTGCTAACAGACTTTTGCATAACCTGCACACAGGACAATTAATTTCACTTAATGTGGAAGCCATATTCAAAGTCAATCAAAAACTTTCATTCCATATACAAATGCAACAGTAGACACAAAAATCATTACACTCCTCAAAATAAAGTGAATGCCACATTACCAAACATAAATTAAAGGAGATTTACAGTCCTCACTAATTCATTCTCTAAAGAATCCTTACATGTTCTAAAACATGCACAACAGTACTTCATTACATGACTGATCAATTTTTAGTATTTAGATTTCATTCATTTTATAGCCTATGCAGTAAAAAGCATTTCTGCCATTTTTAATTAGAGAAAAAAATTCATAGACATCAATTTTAAATATAAGACAGTTTAAGAACAAAGAGAAATCATGATCAAAACTTAACAGTTTAAAACAGTAATCTAAATAAAATCGAAGTTCAACAAATAAAAGTTTAAAAAAAGTTGGAAATTATTCATTAATGGCAGAAGTGATTTTTTTAAAAACTAGCAACAGTTATTTTAGGCATTTGCAAAATTATGCAAAGTTATTAAACAAAGTACAATTGGATTGTACAAAGTTCCAATATAAGCTGTTAATTTGTTTTGTGATTTGCAACAGAAATTATATTAATTTCTGTTAAATTAAGCATAATCAGTTAAAATATGTGACCCAAATAACATCAATAATAGTAACAAACTTTAGAACCACGTTTCCAACAATTCTTCAGTGTAAGAGAAACATCTGCACTGATTTGCAGATTGCCAGTAAATGATACATTTCTTACATTAAAACTTTGAGGCTGTTTCCCGCATTTGGTTACGCAATTTTCATACTAATGTGAAATTTCTAGAAGAAACAAAATTAAAATGACTGACTTCAATATGGAGGGGGGGGGGGAAAAGCCACTACATACACAAGATAAAATGAACTGTAAATGTCAATATTACTTAAATTTGGAATTTAGCACAGCAAAGCATGCGTTAATAATCTCTTGCAAGTAAAAACACTTCATGGCTTCACATACTGGAGATTTATCCAGGGCATGTTTTATGGGCCTTGATTATGAACCTTAAATTTTCAAAAAAAAATGCTAGAGCCATAAGTAGAAAAAACCTCATGTGCAAGACTAGAAAAAGTTTTACAATGGCATTACTCAACAAATGTATGTCTTTTACATTAACTTTTACATATTGCTCCCATATATAATTTATTTTGTTTCAGACTAAGTTAAACATAACATATAAAACCAACAACAAACTCTTAAGTCAGCAAAACATACACACCCAAACTTTTACTAAATAACTTAGTTGTAATTCTCAAATAGAGATGGATTTAGCCGGTACAATACGTCAAATATTGTACAACTGGGAGGGAGAAAGAAAAAAAATTGGCATCACACAATAAATAAACCATTTTCTATATGAAACGATGCACATTAGATGTGCTGCATACTTTAGTAGAAGAGCAAATGCAACATTTTTAGGCCTTTCTGTCATTTGCATTATCTGCTGGAAATTTGCAATTGAGATTCCTTATGCCTTCACATGTTCCATTGCAAAAAGCTATGTAAGGCCACATCCTACATAAAAAAAAAAGTTTATTGCATTATGTACCAAACATTTCCAACAATGTGCAGATAAGTAATACAAAACCACTTAACTCCCAAAATATCTTAAAAGACATTAGCAAAATGAAAAAACTTAATGATGGGAATTAAAAGATTTTGCACAAGTGTATTAATGCACTGCCCCCTCCTCCAAAGATTTCTGAGCACCTCATATGAAACTCATTTGTTCACCCATCCCTATAATTAGGCATAGTGTCCAGTATTGGAACGGCTGTATGGCACCTCGAAAATCACATCTTTGAACATTGTTTTATTAAATTTTTAAACATAACAGCTGAAATTTGCAATGATCTGGTTGCATAACAAACAGAATAAGCTTTATGTACCTGTTTCAAATTAATATTTACAAACAAAATAATCAAATGTCAATGATTAATAGAAATTAAGAAATATTCCCCCAAATTTATTTTCATTTATTTTTGAACAGGCTCCTGAGAACTGTAATCATCCATATATTAAACATTAGATACAAAGCATTTCTAATCCATGTAGACAAATTCATGCAGCACAAAAGTACAGTGAAACCCTCACTTTTCCAAACTACCTCTTCCAATAAATTTTGTTACATAAGGATTTCACTGATAAAAAATGAGAACATATTTTAACAACATTAGTACCAGTGCCCCATGCATTTCACAGTAAATGTGATTCAATTGTCCCCATTAAATAGTTTTCAGTGCACCATATTAAATGCATCTTATTTAGGAATTAAATTAGCTGAATATGCGCTATCAGAAGCAACAGTAATTTTTGAAAAACAAGTTTGCAACAAAAGTAAACAAACAATTCTTCCTGTCCATTTTTGACGATTATTAGTTAACCAATATTCAACATAGTTAACATGATATTCAAGCCCCCCCTTGCAATTAAAGCTTGAAAGTTTGTAATGGCAAAAGAATTTTAATGTAATTACTGCATTTGTTTAATTTTAAAGTCTGAAAGTTTTTTTTATTTTTCTTCTGTATATTATTGTGATGACACTAATTTGCAAAATTATCAGATGTTAGTAATTTAACTCTTGTTACAGCTATAGTACTATAGCTGAAATACAGAAAAATGCCTTGAAGTTTACTGGTATACAGCAAATGTAATTTTGTTTATTCCTAAAAACAACCCACGATGCTTAGTATCAAGGTATTTACAAAAATTTGCAGAATCTTAATGAAAGTCAACAGGAAATAGATGGTTCTGGAGAGAAAATAACTCAAGTATATTTATCAAATAAAAAGAACCTGCTACTGCATTATTTCAGGTATTGCCCATGAAAGCCTTGAGTCTTCCTTCCAAAAGTTTTTTTTCAAATATTCATTAGGCCTATTGATGAGCAAGTATTTATGGTTATCTATTTGCATGCATGTTTCACTCAAACTATCAAGTATCACATAAATTACTGTGATGTCTGCACTTCACAAAGAGCTCAACTGAATACCTTGAAGTTGTTGCATTGAGATGATAGGAATAAATATGCAAACCAGGTTTTAGACTCAGGTATTCATGTAATTCTATGGCTTGGGGTAACATTACTAGCCTTTTTGGTGCAAGTCTCTCTGAACTTTTTCTCCTAGAGCTTTATCATTTTTTTTCTCTCAAGCAATGCAATTACAGACTAGTTCCAAACATTGAAGCACAACATTTTAAAATATGCAGTTCTATCTCCATATATTCGTTCTATTGATTACAAGAAAATTTTCAACAGTGCTACCAGAAATGCAAACAGAATTTATTATTGTAATGTAACTGAAAGCTACTTAAATTTCAGCAATGGAAGACTCAAGTCTATTGTTCCCTCTAATTAGACTTAGAAAATGATTAACAGAACTCAGTACATTACCGGTGGAATAGCTCCTGGTCCGCCACCTGCAACATAACATTCAACATAAATTACTTGTTTAAATATTTGGCTAAAAACAAAACATAAAATTCTAACTTGCAGCAAATACAAGTCTCTTGGACCAGAATTTATTATAAGGAAATGTATTTAATTTATGAGTTACAGAGGCAATGTGAGGCTAGCTGCCATAGTGAAGTATGGAAAAGCAGGAATCTTATTTTGATTTAAAGTAAAACACTAAAAATCATGTCGTCACATTAAAACTCTCTTTAAGTTTCACAAACACACTTATAAAAGTAATTTTGGTACATGTTTCGTGAGGTACATTCCTCACATTGTCAACCAAAACGACAACGAAGCAGGAATATATGTCACATATGAGGGGAACACCACCTGTAGCTCACAGTAAAATATAAAAGTACAACCTGGCGAAGTTGCACAATTATCATACATGAAATTCTGGGCTAATCGTAGTATACAGTAAAACACAAAAGTGCAACCTGACAAAGTTGAATTACCGTACACGAAATTCTGGACTAATTTCCAAATTTATTAATAAACTTTAAGCAATCTTACCTGCAACAGCATCATAATCACGGATAACTGGATCAGCCCCAGGAGAATCATATCCTGCTGGTGTCTGCCGTAGAGCCTGCTCCTGCTGATCCAATAAACTGCTTAACTGATGGGCCTTTAAAACAATATCCTTTCATTAGCAATGCATTGAGAAGTTTCAACATATTTTTACCACATTAACCTAAGATCACAACTGCATTCCAAGCAATTCTAACTGTACAATGACAAGCAGCTACTTTAATTTCCAAATAATGAAACTGGGATAATCTGCCGATTCATGAAATTAGCTTTCCCTTTGTCATCAAAGAGCATACTTTGAATATAAAAGCATACTTCAACCTTCCGCACAATCTCCAGATTTATTATTTTTACCTTGTATCACAATATTTAATACATTTTTCAGCACACACACAAATTTAATGGTATGTACTACTATCCAATACTTCCATCATAATCTGACTACCCACATACTTGCATAAAAAGTGTGTTTTCTTGTTGCCGGCGCCTCAATTCTTCCTCCTGATGATGCATGCGCAACTGCATCTCCTCCTGTTGTCTACGCATGCGTTCCTCATCAGCAATACGCTGCTCCTCAGCCTGGCGCTCTTTCATTTCCCACTCTCTCTTCTGGCGTTCCCGATCCAGTTCTCTCTGGCGCAGTTCTGGAATGTGCAAATTATACTTAAAAAACAATATAGCTACATATTCTGCCAGAATGAAGTTCCCAACAAAGTGCTCAGAAAGAAGTTAGCCGCTAAATTGTAACATCAAGCATATCAGACGGTAATTCCAAACATCAATGCACATTATGAAATATGCAAAACCATTCACTGTATACAATGGAACTTACGTTCTCTGAGGATCTCTGTTTCGTGCTCATAGCGGGCATATTCCATTTGGGCCTCTAACTTTTCCTCTTCCATCTTCATTTCTCGAGCTAATGCTTCCTCCTTCTGTTTGTACAGTTCATGCAACTGTTTCCAGCGAGTGCCATATTCATACTCAAAACTGCCAGGTGCTGCAAATCTTGGACCAATCTGTACAGCAGAAAAAATACTCACAATTAGTCAGTGTATTCATTAAGCATACCTTTCTTTAACCAATTAGTCAGCCATGAGTAAAACTTATTTTCTAAGCTTGCAGCATACCTCTCTGGATTTATAATATTCAGGGTTCTTCTTAGGCAAGTTCTTTTCAGCATAGCCATCAACATCATCAACTTGTTCAAATGGCTCTAATACAACTGGACGCAATGACCTGCAAACACAAAGTACATCAGTCTTACGATAATGTTATATACATAATAAGAATTCTGATACAAGTGCTTGGTTTACATACGCAGTGAGAAAGAAGCAG
This sequence comes from Metallyticus violacea, assembly GCA_030762175.1. Lineage (NCBI taxonomy): Eukaryota > Metazoa > Arthropoda > Insecta > Mantodea > Metallyticidae > Metallyticus > Metallyticus violacea. The sequence goes on from CM060835.1 coordinate 31,353,350, forward strand.
CCCTCACTACAGCGACGCAGTGCCATCTGTGCACCAGGTTTTCTGGCGAACTCCACAATGCCTTCTCCTGTTGACTTGCCACGCTCATCAACCATGACAACTGCTCGCTCAATCTACACAAGGGGAGGAAAGGGGGGGATTACTATTATGGACACAAAATGCCATCACCGAAGACTGATGATAGTACCTGTAATTAATTACCTACCTCTCCAAACACTGAGAAAGCCTTCTCAAGAAGTTCATTGCTAACCCAAGGGGTAAGATTTTTCACTTTCACTGCAGCACTGTGTGGTGCAAACCGAACTTTTAGAGCCCTGCCCTTTCTCATCTGTCCATCAAGCTCTCTCTTGGCCTTCTCTGCATTAACCTTATAATCCTGCAATTAAAAATACCTTTCTCCATTCATTCAATATAAAAACAGATTCTGCTTTACACCTAGTAAAATTTCATTATATCACATCAAATAATGCATCACTCAGCAGAGTGCACATGTAACTCATTTAATTCCACTTTCCCAATTACTTAATATTCTGCAACTTTATACAAAAAATTTACATGAATAAGTAATCTTTAAAATAGTATACTTACCAATCTGATAAATGCAAAGTTCTTTTCCTTATTAACAAAAAGTTCTGCTGTCTCGCCATATGGCTGAAAAAGTAGTTGAATCTCCTCCTCTGTGACATCATTTGTCAGGTTACCAATATACAAGCGGCACCTTCCTGTGAACTTCTTTTCACGGGTGTCCTGTGGTGGAAGATCATGTGTTGGTGCAGACAAACCTGACAGTCTCTCATTCAAGCGATCCTAATAGAAAGAAAATATGGAATGTTAACAATTAGCACACATTTTACAATATTTTTATATGCTCTACCTTTACCATCAATATATGCCAACAAAACTTCACAATGAAAAATTCAGTATAGTGACATCTGAGATCAAAGATCAATTGTGAAAGCTAAATTAAAACCTAACATTTAAAATTAGCTTGCCCACAAATTTCTTTTACAAAGAACACTAAAAACAATAAAAATAATAACCACTGCCTAAGGACCTCTCATTCATTTGTAAAGCTGCAATGTAGACACAAATGAGAGTTTTCAGGTTTCATGAGCAGCTCACATTTCATATACAAACAACTTGGCTAATTTAACATGTCTAACATTACTTATTCGTAATCCACCCCCCCCCCAAAGCATTTTTTTCCCTGACCACAACAAAGACACTACTCTAGCACAATATTAACACTTTAGCATTGCCTAACCCATTTAAATTAGAAGTGAAATCATTTAGTGGATGAAATCACGCCTATATGAATTGCAGGATAGTTTCGCCCATAGTCATCTTGCATGTCTCTTTCTTTGTTTCCCACTTTCAAATCCTCATGTCTCTGGGCTGTAGATATTCCCCAGAGAAGAGAATGTAAGGTGCTGCAATCACTTAAGACTGGCATAAAATTCATAGTGTCACAGTCCAATGTAGACATCAGTTTTGAGCTGTATTTTTTTTAATGATGCTGCAACCACTTAAGCCTGGTATAAAGTTCCCAGTGTCAGAGTCAAATGTAGACACTCTTCTGAGCTGTTATTTTTAATAAGTACTATCTCAGGTAAGTTGACATTTTTATGGCTTAGAGCTGAGTCAAAACAAAATGATGCCAATGTCCATCTTCTATGTCTGCATATGGTTAAGAAAAGTTATAGTACAGATCATTTGTATAATCGCAGCCTATAGTTAAAAATAAACCAATAATTTCTAATCCTGTGGATTGTGGAGAACACCATGGTAATTTTTTCCCTATAATATTGTTCTTTTGAAGCAACTAGAATGAATCCGTTAGTCATAATTTTTCCAGATGACATCCTCCTATAGAGAACATTTAGGCTCCTTAGTGCAGATAGGATACCCTTAACAAGAAAGAACAGGTCAAATTAAATGCACAAGGGGGAAAAAAAAAACATGAGGGTGAAATAAAACTAACAAAAATTATACTTTACACAATGCAAAGCATCAAAGAATTATGCAAAGATAAAAGCTACTGACATAAGGACTGACATGAAGAAACAGAAATTCTCTGGCAATTTCCAAAACTACAGGAAAAAAAGTTGGGGTCAGAGCTGTCAAGATGTCATGTCAGATTCACCAATTCAGATATAAATGCCTACATCTGTCAAGCCTCTACTCAATCAAATGTATTGTATTAAAATGTGCAACAGACTGATGAGCAAGTTTTGCTGATAGGGAAATGTGCAACGAGTGTATATTCTTTTACAGATGAAAGCACTACTAAATCTGGAATCAAACACATACAATCCCAGAAGTTTCACACCTGGAATCAAATACAATAATCCTATAATTTGTTTCAGTCCTTTACTTCATAATTTTCCCAAAAATGATCCTAGGAGGACATTATCACAGTATGGGGAAACAGACTTCCAATGTTCCACAAAGTCACTCAACCAATATTATGGATAATAAATTTTCCCTATATTTCATCAAAGATATAGACGATTCCCCCAAGTCTTTCAAGCAGGCAATTTATGATCATTTTGATGCAGAATGGTTACAAAGAAATAAAGTGTCTGGACTAACTGGCCAGGAAATTTGCCTGATTTACATGTCATTGAGCATGTGTGTCCCAAACTAGAAACAGTGTCTTCAGAAAACCCAATTCACACACTAGGTAATAATAGTTGCTGGAGTTCAAGAATTGGAAAATATGGACCAAAATTATATTTGGAAATTGCTTGTTAATTGAGTGTTGCACGAACAATGATGGACATAAAATACTAATAGTGACACGTTATATACATGGATTTGTTATAAACAGCTTATCATTAAACAGCCGAGACATTCTATTAGGGAACATATGTTCAAAATTGGAAAAGAAGATAGTTTTAGTTACACATAAGATTTCCATGTATAGGACAAGATCACAGTTTGAGCAATCAAAATAATGCACAGTACATGGAGTTGCAGAATAAAAACAGTTATCACACATTGCATAAGCCACTTAAATGCACAATAATGGATTTTTACCTTTTACTTTAGAACTTAAGTCTTACATATTAGTGTACAAAGAATCAGTTTAAAACCTATAAAATGAGTTATCACTCATTGCATAAGCCACTTTAATGCACAATAATGGATTTTTACCTTATACTTTAGAACTCTACCTTAGTCTTACATGTTAGTGTACAAAGAATCAGCTTAAAACCTATACCTATAGTGATAAAGGTTATCACCTAAACATACTTATCTGATGACATACCTCATTTATTTAGTAAATCATTGAAGCTGTAACTTCTGCTCTGCTGTTCAGATATAGTTACATAAAAAAGGCTTTATGTAGAAGAATGTACAATGTTAAAAATGGAGTTTCTAGCTGTTATTAAGATCTTTGCAAAAAAGCACTTATTCCAAATTAAATTAAACAGCGATTGGACAGTATATGTGGGGAAGCATCCCCCTCATATTCTACCGTAAAAGAATGGGCCAAGAAAGCATTGAGGACAAGTGTGCAGGTCAGCCCTTGGAGATTATTACTCCTTAAAACATTGCTCTTATGGAAAGAGATTATGGAAGACCAGCAGCTTACAGTTATACAAATACCAGCAAGGTTGGGCCTTTCTAAAACAACAATCCTTCGAATTATTCAGCAACATTTAAACATGAAATAAGGTTAGTTCGAGAAGGGTGTCTAGACTTCCTTCCTTAGTTCAAAAGCAGCAACGAATCATGTATTTTTGGAGCTCTGCCATGGAAACCAGACAGAATGCAAACCATTGTTACAGGAGATGAAACTATGGTTCTCTACTATGATCCCTTGTCTGAAAGAGAATCAATGGAGTGGCATAACCCTGGCGAAGTACTGCTTCTGAAGGCAAAGTTACCCAGTCAACCTAGAAGACCATATCCAAAATCTTTTGGCACTTCATTGACTTCAAGGAGAGGAACATCACAGTAAACAGAGAGTAACTATGCTGACCTATTGCACAGACTACGTGCTTCCATCTAAGAGAAAAGGCAAGGGAAACTTAGTGTCGTGTTTCATGACAATGTGCCTGTGCACACAGCTGTTGTGGCTTCAAGGAGATTTGACCACCCACTCTACAGCCCAGATCCAACTCTAAAGTGACTATATCCTCTTCTCAAAATTCAACAAAGACCTTCAAAGGAGGAAATTTAAGTTTGACAAAGAAGTGATGCTGTTTATGCCCATTTTGCAGACAAGACTTCAGACTATTTGGGGGGATTGAAATGGTAATTCAAAGATGTGGAAATTGTATTGCAATAAAGGGTAACTATAATGAAAAGTGAAATATAGTTTTGTCTTTATCATACATAGAAAATGGTTAGGCCAGAAACTTATGGACCTACCCTTGTATCTACACAACAATGTCATTTTAGCAACAGAAAATAGGAGAATGGAAATTCATACCCTATAAATTACAAAATATGCTCCTTTACTTACATTTATTTCACTAAAATTATTATAGCCAGAGAGAGAGAGTTTACTATTAATGAAATCTGTCATGTAAGCACCTGAGCAGATAAATATCCATTCACTAAAACAAACCCCTACAAAAGATTTGCAGTGTATCAGACTAAACCCAGTGCAACTGTGTGTTTAAACTGCATCAAGAAGCAAGTTGGTTTAGAGTTACTTGCTTAAAAAAAAACACACACACACACCATCGGTGGTCACCCTTCACTTGTTTAATTTTTAGTCTAATGAAGATTCCTTCTTTAATTTTGCATCAGACAAACTGGGGAACATTCTTTATAGATATTTGAACACACTCCTATTTTGTCCATACCTTTCACAAAGTTGTCCCAATTTAATGCGTAAAGGAGCAAAAATAAATTTCTTGCATCAACTAAAAGTTTCAATTTTATGTCATGTTGTCCAGAAATGAAATATCTTCTTGCCCATTCCTGGACTATGTAGCTTTGATATGGCATCCCCAAGGCACAGAAAAAGGATATTTAACCCATGCTGCATCAAGTAAAGACCAATAACTTTAAGATCCCCGCAAATACACCAACAATTTGTTACATATGGCTTCAAGAATTATACATGTTTTTGTAAGTTTCCTTGATTGCTACAGATATAGATGTAAGTTTATTGCCATTTTGTAACAAACCAGCTTACAGACTAATTTTGGAAGCATCTATTAATAAGCACCACTCTTCAGCATCATGTATAATACCTAATTTTAACAGCCCATTCACATTGCTGCATACATAGAATCTGTAACTGTGAAATATAATAAATCAATATTTCTGTTTCTAAATACTGAAACCTTAGCAGCTTTAACCAGCAACTTCCATTCCTGAAGAAAAGATCTAGAAGCTCAGTCAGCTGTTATAGGAAAGTACAAATCGTGTACCAAGTCGTTAAGCTTAACTAATGTTAATTGAAATCATTTTATGATATAGTCGAACTACACACTCTTATGCTTCACTTACTTGTCACTATTGTAGACTATATCATAAAATGATTTCAATTATATGATTGGCTTCACTGTGAATGTTCCAATTAACATTTTTAGTTAACTAATGTTATTAACATGGCTCCTCTTCCTCTTGATGAGGAATGTAGACTACTTGATGGAGATGGCTGCATACAAACAGTTGTTTTGTCAAGATTCCAAATTTTGTTGGAGGGTACAAGGTAGGATGGGAACAGTAAATTTTTCCCATGATATTAGCCGAAAGGGCGATTATGATACTGAATTGCACTTATTATTTTGATGAAAACCCAATTGCATTGCTTAAGCAGTCATCTTAATGGCTTTTTTGTTCATGTTACACCATTGATACACCGAAAAGTAAATGCACTTTCTTGTACAACCACTAAGTCAGTTTTGTATTTTATATATATTACTCACATGGGGCAGCCAGGCATGGTCATCCCCCCCAAGAATGCAACTGAAATAAAATGAATAGGTGGTCTTTGCAAGTTAATAAATTGAATGCCTTTTAAGATTTCTGAGAAAACTAACTAGATATACATATAACAAATATTCTTAAAGAGTTTATAACCACAACTTTGTTTCTTCAAATTTCACAAGAACATTATTATCAAAACCTCTACACCCCACCTCAACAAATTAAGACTAAATGCCTTGTTTTCATTACCTGCCAACTTCAAACTTGCTTATTCAGATATATCAAGTTAAGATATTTGGTATGATGGATGGAAGCCAAGAAGAGTATTCATATATGGCTGTTGGTCAAATATAACTTTGTAAAATGCCCACAAACCTGACATGATGAAAAATTAGATTGCACATTTGTAATCAAAATCAACTTGTTAATAACAAACATGCTGTTTGTCAGCGCGCACGCACACACACAAAAACCTGCTGACTTGGGTGAATGATAAAGAGTTGCAAGTATGATGGACCACTATGGTGTTATTCAATGTACCGACCATGAAAAATAAAAAATAAAAAATAATATCTTGTATTACGAAGTGGTCATTTTTATGCTTAGAAAATGACTACTACCAGACTGAGAAAAAAAGGTGGTGACATTTATCCAAATTCTGAAAATTTGGCAAATCTAACAGCAACACATTTAACTGCTAGAAAGAAATAAAATAGGAAAATATATTTTGAATATTATCAGCACCAAGCTATAATCAAAAATTTTCAGAACCTCTAGCATAAGCGAATACATGCCAATATTCTCTTTAAAAAATACAACTTCTTTGTTTCAGATTCTTTATGTAAATATATTCCAACAGAAAAATAATGCTAACTGCCAATGAAGCCCCAAATAATAGAGGTACAGCAGCGTGTAGCTATCTATAGACAAAACAAAAGAAGGTGCTCATAGGTCAACTCTAAATGTTATATAAAGAAATGTGTTAGAATAGCAAATGCATTGCTCACTTAAGAAAGCCACAAACAATGCTGAGATGCTACATTCGATAATGTAGGTTTTTCTTGCATTAATATTGCTACATGCTAATTACAGGTGATTTACCTTCAATACATTCAAAATGTATATTGTAATTGATGGTAAAGAAATGGGAGAACTTCAGTTTTGGTACTGCCAAATTTTCAAGAGTTCTTGGATATTTATGTAAATTAAATTGTAATGTGGTCTGCAGCACTGGATTGAAACTGTATAATTAACAAATATATGAATTTATGTAAATAGCTGAAAAGGCAGCAAGAAAATGTAAATTTGAATGTATAATAGCTGAAATAAAATAAATCATTCATACATTGTTGTAAAATGTAACTCCTGCATCCATGAAACAAAGGTAAATAAATGTAAACCATGATTATATGTAAATTGAAACCTTATGCCGAATGAGTTAATAAGACTGCTCAGTTTACATATTTACAGAACTAGTTAAGGCCAAATCATAACTTTATAAGTACTAAGAAAGTTTAGTCAAGAATTTATAATGTATAAAATTAATTTCTTTTATGGTATAAGAATAGGAGGGAGAGGATAGTTTGCCACTGGATTGCGAAAGATGCAATTTCCTGCATTGATTACCGGTCAGTGTTTCTGCCTTCTGCTTATCCAAAGGCAGGAATGCTGACCACTGAAATTTGTGACTTTATAATTTACTATTTAACCTAATAATTGCAAGATTAACCTAAACTTAGGTATTCATTTTTTACACTAAACTCCATTCACTTACACAAAAGTATGACGCGTTTCGGGAGAATCTCTCCCATCTTCAGCTGCTCACTGAATGGCCGTTACTCGAAACTATGGCTGGACAAACGGATGTTCCTGTGGTGGTCTCTGTTGGTTGAAGTAGGAAGTTGCTGAGCTCATTCTTAGGAGGAAACTCGAAATTCATTAGGTTTTCTCTATTCTTAATATGAAAATTTTTTCCCAAGTGGATAGATCCAATGGGTTGTGAAGATGTTTCAGCAGTTTAATTCCCGGTTTTATTTCATGGTTTTTGGTCCAAAAGTGAGCTGCTACTGCTGATTTATTGGTTTAAGCCGGTGGATAAATCAGCAGTAGCAGCTTACTTTTGGACCAAAAACCACGAAATAAAACCGGGAATTAAATTGCTGAAACATCTTCACAACCCATTGTAGTTATCCACTTTGGAAAAAATTTTCATATTAAAAAATGGAGAAAACCTAAGAATTTCCAGTTTGCTCCTATGGATGAGCTTAGCAACTTCCTACTTCAACCACCACCACAGGAACATCCGTTTGTCCAGCCATAGTTTCAAATAACGACCGTTCAGTGAGCAGCTGAAGATGGGAGAGATTCTCCCGAAACGCGTCTTACTTTTGTGTAAGTGAATGGAGTTTAGTATAAAAAAGGAATACCTAAGTTTAGGTTATATTGTCACTCCATTGTCAACAGCTTCGGAAGTTCAATTGTAAGGTTGTATGAAATGTTATAGTCGACTATAGGAAAAGTAACTAGGACCTAAACCTATCTATAGTCTTTCATTTCTTTGGTATATTGTTTAGAACTCAAAAAATAAATATAAATTCTTCCACCATTTTTCAACCAGGTTTCACCTCATGAGACAGCCAATACTTAAACAAATGTGATGTGCTTACAATTGCTGGGTCAACAATTCTGTGCGGTTCCTAAAGCCAGGCCACTTCAGCAAATGTTCTACTTAATTCCCTCTTCCTGGTTAAAACTGAAAATTAGTCCAGGAATTATTTATCAATATTGATATGAACATCAAAATTTTACTAATTTGGACATTAATTAAAACATATCTGTTAAAACAGAAATTATTTTAAAAAATATATATGGAACACAACGAAGTCAAGTCATATGAATAAATTTATGTGATATATGTCGTATTAAACACTCTTATTGCTTCTCTTACTTGAAAGTGAAGCAATAAGTGTTTAGTACGACACATATTACATGAATTTATTCATATAATTTCGACATGTTTCGAAGGCCAAAATATACTAGTACTGTTGTGAAGGAATATTTTGTTGTTTCAAATGACAGTTTTAGAAAATCTGCCAGTATATGGTTGGTTGCTAATGGCCATTATGGATGCTGATATTCATCATTTATTCCCTAGCTTGCCAATAAAGAACTTCCAAATTATTTTTCATTTGTTTGTTGCTATCTAGTCAGCTACATTTCAGTAGATGTTCTTTATTTAAAATAGTATTTGCGTCCTTACACAGTAAGCAGTGCCTGTCCTTGATTAATTTCATCCTTAACATGTCCTGACAGGCAATCATGCCCAACAATTAAGCAGAATTGGGCAACTCCAATTTTTTTCTTGGTATCAATAAAAGATGTTTGAAAGTATTTAAATCTTCCTGTGGTTTTCTTGAAGTTTTTTTTTTAATATATTTCCTTGCTCTTGTTCAGTTATCATCTTATCTTTAAAGAATAAAGATAAGATACGGGGGGGAGGGGGGAGAAAAGACTGGAAATGATGAAATTAACAAGATAGTGTGGGAATTGTTCTTTAAGTATGCAGGCAAAAAATTTTCCTTCGTCCAGACCCATGTTATAGAGCAAAGCTCTGGAAGTCACTAAAGAGCTAAGAAATATGGTGTGTAAGAGATCTATATGATTGCTGCAAGCTTCAAAGCTAAACACTACATTGTGTGGAAGGCAGTGTATTGAGAAGCTAAGGACGTGCAAAAGAGCTAGCAAAAGAATGGAAGAAAACTGAACAGCCTAATTGTGGATTACAGCACACATCTTCAATGCTCATGCAATGTGAGGTGAAAAGGGCATTGGCAGAAAAACATTAAAGGAATTCACCATAATGCTGAGCAAAAACATGTTAGGTGATATCAAGAAACCTGTGGTTATTGGAAAAAGAGCAAAACCCCACTGTTTCAAACACAAGACATCAGCAGGCTTTCAGTAACATGACAAAGCAATAAAAAGTCGGAGGTCTAATGAAACGGTGGTTTGGCTCTATCAATGCCAAAATGAAAAAAGAAAATATGCAAATGCTGCTTTTCCTAGGCATTTTAATGTGCCAACCCCAAAGTCAAGGTATCAAACATGAAATTGGCTCCTGCCAGATTCAACAACAAAACCCACGGACCAAGGGTTATTTACATCAAGTCCCAATATAGGCAGCTATTGATGGAGTCTCATTTCCAGTGGTGAAGATGAAAACTTGTTTACTCTTGCACAGTCAATTTCTGCCCCGGATGCAATGAATTGGATTGATCTGGCAGTAAGGGAAATAAAGTTTGAAACTGTCACCAAGTTCTTCAACAAAGCTAGGTCAGGAATTGAAACAGATCTGGAATATATACAACAGTTGCAATTCCTGATAAATACAGCAATTGAAACTCCTGTATTTATCAAAACTGAAGAAAATGCAGTAGCAATTGTTGAATTACTTAAAATATGGACATTTCACGCAGTTCGAATGACTACATTCCTAGTGCTGACTTACTATCAACTTAATCCACTTTTACTTTGGCAAGGCAGAAGATGAGAAAACAAATAAAAGAAACAAAATGATGTTCCCTGGAAAATTAATATGCATGAAGAAGCAATCACATGCATAAACAATATTATGCAAACGGCAGCGCATAATAACAATTTTCCAAAGCTGTTGGAACTATTGTATAGTGCAAAAAATTGCATAGAAATTTCAAACTGGTTTCTCTCCTTGCTATACCGCAAAAAAGTGAATATGTAAGACAAACTTAGGGAGGGTGATAATGCCAGAAAATAAAGTTACACTTTACCAAGGGTGTCAAAAATGTATACACACTTTCGCAGTATACTGTGTGTGTTTACTCATCATAATCAGACTCATTATATCGTATGCGATGTTCACAAGGACAGATTTGGGAGACCTGGCACAGCAACAAGCCCCGCATTCTCCTCCATGGTTTTGGAACATTTTAAGCACTGACCCCAGAAATCTACAAAGCATTGTGCATGTGGACTGGGATTAGCAGAACAAGCGCACATCACATTATTAAAAGTGCTAAGTTGAAAGTTTTGAGCCCAAAACTTTTGCATGCAATAAATAAGATGACCCTGATCGGAGAATGCAGTACTGCAAGTGGTTTCGGAACACGCTGCAAGATTATGAGGCCTTCGTAATTGTTTGGTCTGATAAGGCATAATGGAAGTTTAGTGGAACTGTTAACTGTCATAAAAGTGTCTACTGGTGTGCAAACAATCCATGTAATTTTGGAAAAGGCTGTTAATTTACCTGGGATTAAAGTCTGGTATGAGTTGTCATCTAGGAGTCTAATTTGACCATGCTCTTTTGAAGGAACACTAACTGCCCAGTGTACCTGAACATGAAACACACATCCACCTTACTTGCTATTCATACACTCTATGGAAATGAAGTTTATTCCAAAAGGATATTACACCAACACATTATCACTGAGATGTACTTGCACACCTTGAGACAATCTTGCAAGGCACTCCATAGGACAAAGAGGTCCAATTGAGTTTCCACCACATTCTCTGGATCTACTCCCTTGGATTTCTACCTATGGGGAACTCTTAATGTTGCACACCATAGAAAACCAGCAACAATGGCACACTTCGGGAAGAAATTTAAATGGCCTGTGCTGCAATTGCTGAAGACATTTTTGCAAACGATGCTCAATCAACAGTTCAACATACTCAGAAGTGTACAGACGTCAATTGTGGGCATGTTGATCGACTAATGTAACTTTAAAATTCTGAGATGATTAGTGCCCATTATTTTCTGTTTGTGTGATTTTTTTTTGGTTGATTAATTTATGGACGCTCTTTAAGAGCTCAGGTCATCAGCGTCCCATTCAACTCAGGGCGTGAAACGGCCGACAAATTTTGCTCAGAGGCCTCTCTTTCAGGCTTGAGATTCTTTATCGTGCCGTAAATGTACGACACAGGACCCACGGCTTTACTTCCCTTCCAAAGGAAGCCATACTTAGGATTTTTACATCCGAAAAAATCCTCGGTTCTGGCCGGGTTCGAACCCGCGATCTTGGGTTTAGGAGACAAGTATGGTAACAACTACACCACCTGGACCGACGATGTTTGTGTGAATTCAGTTTCAGCTTTGTTATGTTGATAGTTTTTTTTTTCTTTGCTTGAAGTGTGTATATATTTTCTGACAACCTCTGTATATCTTACATACATATGAGGGTGATTCAAAAAGTAACAGCAAACTAATTTTTGCAAAATACATTTCAATTACAGATACAAACAATGTAATTTTTCAACATAACTACTCTCCTTTAGATACATTTTTCATACCGTTGCACCAAGATTTTATTCCATCAGAATAAAAGGTTTTCAGTTGTGCCTGCAACAAATTAGCTTCTTTAACGTCAACATCACTTTCAAATTGTTGTCCTCCAAGGTCTTTCTTCAAGGGTCCAAACACATGGTAATCTGAAGGAGCAAGATCAGACTGTGTGGGTGATGTTCTAACACCTGAAATCTCAATCTCTGAATGATGTCAACAGTTGCAGCAGTGGTGTGGAGACGCATGTGAATAAGAGCGCTTGAGAGGACAGAAGTCCTCTGCGATGGCTCCATATTGCTGGCTTTAACTCATTCTGAAACATGGCTCTATACCAGGCATTTATTCACTGTTTCACCCATTTACTAATAGTGCTCCAAAATTGGCCCATTCATATCATAGAAGAATGTTGAAAAGGACCTTTCTGCCGAGGGCCAAGTCTTTAAGTTTCTTCTTGGCTGGAGAAGACATGTCTTGTCATTCTAAAGATTACCTTTTGCTTTCCGGTTCATATTGATGCACCCAGATTTCATCTTCTGTGATGATACGCATCAGAAAGTCTCCTTCAGCATATTATGCCAGAAACGACATGGCAGTCTAAATATATATCTTGTATTCATTAGCGAGCATCCTTAGCACCCACCATGCACACAAAAAATGGTACTTGAGAACTCCGTAATAATGGTATGAGCAGATCCGATACTGATACTCAGTAGACTTCGTCCAGAACACCTGTGGTGCCTCAGTAGGTAAAACAGGCATTAAACACCATTCAAAAAACATTGTTGCGATAAGAAGAAACATGTTGAGATGGTTCATGGACCTATTACCACAAAGGTACCTAGTTATAAAATGGAATGTCCTCTCTAAATGGAGTACGACTAAAGTAGACTTCAAGGTGGTATTTCCAGTCGAATTCTTTTAATATTATCAAAAATGACATTTCAAATGTTTTATGTTCACGAACATTACATTATACAAGAAAGACAGGTGTGAATGTAACGTGGAACTTCTTTATTTCAGATCATGGAATGAATGAATAAATTAAAAAAAAAAAAAAAACCACTGAATATATCCACAGTAGTTGCTGATGAAATGTCTGGAATTCTCTTCTATAGTACACCACTGAACAACAGCCCAGAAGAAAATTGTAGTTACATCTATGACTTTAGCCATGAAAGCCTGCATGCCCCCTTTACTGTAATTGCTTTATGAAGTAATGTAACATATTTTCCTAACCACCATTCCATCCTATGCGAATACTCAGCAGCACAAAACAAAATATGAAATTTAGATGAATAAATATGCAATGGCAAAAGACTTTTACATGAATCTCCAACAAAAGTAACTGGAAAGGGACAAAACAACTTATACTATAATGGAAATTAATGTCTTTAATATTAACTTTGAAAAGGTTCTACAATTAACAAAAAACATTCCACAACCTTTTGGTCAAAAAAAAAAAAAAAAAAAAAAAAAAAAAAAAAAAATGTTTTGAAGGATTTCCATCAGAAGTTCCTACAAACAACAAAACTTGTTGCTACAGCCAATACATGGACAAAACTAAGTATGATAAACAAATAGGGCAAGCTAAGGTTTTAGTTCCTTACATCCTGATTGCGCATTCCCCAATCTTCACCGCCACGACCCCCTGAGCCACCACGGAAGCGATTTCCTCTGCCACGACCACCACCGCCGCCGCCACCACCACCAACAGGTCCTCTACCTGCTCCACCCTGCCCATCAGCATCTTCACCTTCCATATTATTATCCATTTTGACCTGCATAAACATACATATCCAACATTACTTTCAATATAACTATTTCACAATGTCTTAAAAATTCCATGCACTGGTGAGCAGAAAATCTTCTTACAGAAATTTAATGCTGTAGCTACTTCATACAGACTTCTGCTTCATGAGAGACTCACCAAAAAAATTACTTACAAAATCATCCATGTATGAAAATACGATTGTGTGTGTATAAAACTCTACATGAAAGTTCAATCATAGTATTGTGTTTTACACACTACAGTGTAAAAGAACAACCCTTTACTTTCATTCACTTATGTCTTAATTTACAAACATAAAATGAAGTAATCAAGTTGAAGTTCAAATTACAATCAATAAATTTATAGCGTAAAATCCAAGATATCAGAACATTAGAAGGGGGGGGAACTTTTAAAGAAGAATCTAAGATGTCTGCAGTTATAGAAACTACACATTAGAAGGGCTATTGTAAGTTTATGAGCTGTCATAAAATATATGCAAGGTAACTCAAAAGTTTTACATTGTGATATCAGTTTTGATGTCTTGTTAAAAGAGGGAAAGAAAAGAAACAGAAGAAGGGGCAAAAAAAAGTAAAAAAGAAATGTAAATGTGTGATGAAATAATGGCGCAAATGAGCTTGTAGTCCTTGCCAACTTAAAGCTGTCCGACATTCATAAGAAAAAACTATGGAATAAATTTTTCAGCTTCTGACTGGGAATCGAACCCAGGACTTCCGGATTAGTTCTTGCAAATGCTGCCATTAAACCATGAAAACAGTCAAGTTAAAATATGAACTTTTTTTTGCTGCATAGTGATAAATTCGGATTTTGCATAAAGCTGGATGAAAATTTCTGCCTTCTGCCTATGTGTGACAAATGACTTGTGAATATCTTGTGAAAACAACAGCTGCTGAGTCACACCAAAGAGGTGGTATCGACAATATTCGGGACTGGTGCTGCTATCTCGACAGTTGTTGCAGTAGTTTTGTACCGCTAGGTGGTAACATTAGCACATCTGATGAGTGAGTGTTAAGTTTCATGCAGCTGGGTAGATGTGTTGAGATTCTAGAGTAGTTTTCATGATATTGTGTGTGTAGTGTGTGGCGATTTTACGATGGATCCATGATTAGAATAGTGTGTGTGCATCAAATTCTGTGCAAATCTCGGGGAAAATGCTACGGAGACCCTCGCAGTGATTCAACAAGTATTTGGGGGACAAAGCGTAAGCCGCACACGTGAGTTTTGTTTAAGGCATGCTAGGTAGGGTTCAGGGCCAGCCGTACAGCTATTGAAGACGATGCTCGCACCGGTAGGCCCGTCAGCTGCACAACGCCTGACGATGTTGCCAAAGGTCAACACTTCGTTCGTGAGGATTGACGTCGAACCATTGAAGACCTTGCTCATGAAGTGTGAATTGGTTATAGGACATGCCAACGAATTTTAACTGATGAATTGGGCATGCATCGTGTAGCCGCAAAATTTGTGCCAAGGATCCTGACTCCTGATCAGAAGGGGCCGTGTGTTGTTTGCACGGAGCTTCGTCAGGCCGTATCCAATGACCCAACCTTTTTGTGCAAGGTCATCATGACGAGAGCTGGATGTCGCTTATGACCCCGAGACAAAACAATCCTCCCAGTGGAAGAGCCCGAACTCACCAAAACCACACAAAAAAGCGAGACAAGTAAAGAGCAAGTTCCTCGTTTTCTTTGATACCAAGGGGATTGTGCACAAAGAATTCGTCCCACCAAATCAAACAGTGAATTCTATATGACGTTTGGCGACGGCCCGAACTTTGGCGACAAGGGAAGTGGCTGTTGCACCACGATAATGCGCCGTCACAATTCCTTGATCACCGCCATTTTTTGACGAAAAACAAAACGGTTGCCCCTCACCCACCGTACTCGCCTGATTTAGTACCCTGCGACTTCGCTCTGTTCCCCAAACTGAAAATCAAGTTGAAAGGACGTCGGTTCAACACAATTGAATTCGAGAAGAAACGCTGTTTGTGTTTAACATCCTCAAAGAACATGACTCCCAAGATGCACTTGGAAAATAGTAGAATCGCTGGGACCGGTGTGTATGTGTGAAAGGGAAGTACTTCAAGGGTGACGGTGGTCATTAATCTCAAAGTTTTTGTTCAGATGGCAGCACAAATCCCGAATATTCAACATTAACACCTCGTACTTTCACGAACAAGTGCGGTGGGCAGCGGGGAAAACCAAACGCATTCTTCAGTTTAAATTGCTTCCTGAAGTGTTAGGAGTTGTTTAAGTTATCATGCCTATATCACCAAGGTTGTAAACAATTTTTTTCGCACCTATTCTATAGTGCTCTTTCTTTTTGCGTGGAGTGTGAAAGCGTTAGTGCGGAAGTAGTGTGCTGTGTTATTTTGTTTCTTTATAATGAGCATTAAAACAGTTCGTATGCTTGGAATGTGAGAGCATGTCAATTTCAGCTGCTCAATGAATACCATGGATATTCTGAAAATAAAGACCTAATAAGAGACACTAAAGGCGTTTCTGTTCTCAATGAAATGGAGGAAATACTAGCCCAACTGAGCAAAGCAACTGTTCTGTTGAACAAGTATCAACAGGGTTGAAATTATGTTAAAAGGAAAAGACTACAAACCAAATGAAAAGAATCCACTCAATAAATGCAGTAAAATTTTAAACAAAACATTGAACGGAGTCGAAAGTCTATCCACTACTGAAAAACAGAATTACTCAAGAGTCCAGGCTTTATGCACTACCTAAAATACATAAAAATGATAACAGCACGAGACCAATAATATCAATTCACCCACATACCAGGTAGCAAAAAAATTGATCAAAGTCTTCAATTCTTTTAAGAGATTCCAAAGTTTGAGCATTAAAAATTCAGCTGACCTAGTCCAAAAAAAAAAAAAAAAAAAAAAAAAAAAACTTGAAAATAACAGAATTAAGGTTGGAGATATAATGGTTTCATTTTATGTAAAAGCCTTATTCCCAAGCATAACTATAGAGAAACTTATGCTTATACTGAAGAAATGGTTAACGTCAATAAATTTCAAAACAGAAGGAATAGAAGACTTATAAAACTTACTAATATTTGCATTAAACAAAATTACTTCAGCTTGAACAAAAAATATTACCAACAAGTTTTCAGGCCTAACTATGGGAAACTCTTTGTCACCTTTTCTAGCAGTTATTCATGAGCTCATTTGAAATACACATCACAAAAGCCTTCCCTTTAATTTTCAAGTCATGGTATAGGTATGTGCATGACATTTTTGCAATAATACTGAAGAAACGCTCAATAAATGCCCTGAAACTTCTTAATTTGCAACACGAATCTATACAATTTACTTTAGAAGAAGAAAGAAATGGGTGGCTACCATTTCTAGATTTAAAAATTATAAGAAATGGAGATTGTTTGAATTTTGGAATTCACAGAAAAGAAACACACACAGAAAACTACATAAAAATTAAGAGTTATAACCCCATTCCACATAAATATGCAGTTTTTCACAGTTTGGCACACAGATTGAGGAATATTCCACTCACAGAAGCAGAGTACAAAATAGAATACAAACAAATAATAAAGACAGCTATAATCAATGGTTTCAACAAAAACACAGTGATAAAAATTATCAATAAAATCTAAAAGAAGAAAAGGGATGAGGGAAGTTTCCACACTGGGGAAGGGGGGAAAAAAAAAAAAAAAAAAAAAAACTAAAGAAGAATACAAATTCAAAAGTTTTACCTAGCATACAATTTACCACAATAAGTTCAAAAAAATCTTCAAAGAACATGGGAAGTTAGCCCAAAAGAAAAGATACAACATCAAGAATTTATTAGGTTGCACAGTAAGACTCCATACCAACAGAACAAAAATCAGGAATTTACAAAATAAAATGTGCAGATAGTGAACAGGGGCTACATAGGCAAAACAAAAAGAAATTTGGAGGAAAGAACATTTTAGGAATATTTGGTTTTAACAGGTGGATAAATCAGCAGTAGCAGCTCACTTTTGGACCAAAAACCATGAAATAAAACCAGGAATTAAACTGCTGAAGTATCTTCACAACCCATGGAGTTATACACTTGGGAAAAAATTTTCATATTAAAAAATAGAGAAAATTTAATGTATTTCGAGTTTCCTCCTGTGGATGAACTCTGCAACTTCCTATTTCAACCAACAGAGGCCACCACAGGAACATTCAGTTGTCCAGCCATCATTTCCAGTAATGGTGGTTCAGTGAGCAACTGAAGATGGGAGAGATTCACCCGAAACACGTCTTACTTTTACATAAGTGGAGTTTAATGTAAAAAATTAATACCTAAAAAACTGAACTGGAACCTAAACAGGTTCTAGTACAGTTGTTTATAACTTGAAGTCTAAATATGATATAGCCCACTTCATCACAGCACTTAGTTTACATATGAGCGAATTATTTTGTCCTTTTTCACAAAATGCTGTTATCAAAAGGCATTTTGAGTGCATGAAGTAATCTCAGCATTATTATAAATACCAGCAAAACTAGGTGTCATAGGTTTAACACCTTTCTAGTCGCTGTAATTACAGACTTTAATTTCCCTTTTATACAAGTTTGCACATTCCCCCACTGAAACAAGATCAAAATTATGCATTTACGAAGATGCAAACATGACAAAGGTTGCTGATGGATATACAGATAGATAAATGAAAACAAATAAGTTCGTGTAAAGCAGCAGTACAAAATTATCCTATCCACGGCATTGTCACTAAGTAATTTTTTTTATTTGTTAATTTAAGGACACTTTTATAACATTTCAGATCTTCAGCGTACCATTCTATTTGGGGCATGAAACGATCTACAAATTTTTTTCAGAGGCCTTTTTTCAGGCTTGAGGTTCTTTATCGTGGCAAAAATGTATGACACGGGACCCACGGCTTTATTTCCCTTCCGAAGGAAACCATACTTACGATTTTTACGCCCGAAAAAACCCATTTATCCTGGCCTGGTTCGAACCCGCGACCTGGGTTCACTAAGTACTGTAGTGTAAGCTGGACTGAGAAAGAAATGCCTTTGAATTATTAACAAACAGGGGAGGTGGCTCGAATGAACATTGGTAAACAGTTTTCCATTGAAGAAACAAAGCTGGTGTTCTCATTAGAAGTCCAACCACTGTATATGTTTTACACAAATTATGAGAGATTATGAAGAGAAGTGAGAATTAGAATCAGATGATTTCATAAAATAATTGGCACACTAAAGTTTGACAAGGCAGCAATTATAAAATCACTCGAAAACACAGCATTTCAATGCAGCTTAATTAATAAAGCAAATGAGCAGACCAAGTAGCACATTTACTACAAATGCAGAGGTACCAACTCTTCAAATGGAAATCTGTAATCCTGATGTTAATGGAAAAATTCAGATCTAAAGTATAAAGTAAACATGGTCATTGCTTTGCGTAAGTTTCAATATTATGTTTTGTTTTTTTTTAAACATTTGAAAATTAACACGCTTCATTTTCCAAAACAAATCAATTGAAATTAAATTACTTGGAAATCACAATCATCAAAAGTTGAAACACCAAGGAATGATATTAATGCAAAGCTAATTTGCTACAAGTTGAATAAGAAATTGTCAATTTAACCAGTTTCTGCTGCTAGTGCAACTGGTACAAACACTAGACAGAAATACCAAATTTGTCCACTTAGTTTGCCACATTATATGACTAGAAAAATGTCAACATTTCACTCTTACATTATTTTTGTTGCGATAAATTTTCTTTTTCATAATAATTTTGTTTGACAGTAAATCTCTAATAATGGAGAGAAATCAGTGACAATTATGGATAATCCATAATAGTTGGCACCTCTGTAAATCTGTGAACTGACATAGGATCACATATTTTCGGCAGCCTAAGGAACTGTTACTAATAATTTAATGATACATATGTACTACCTTAAAACCTTTTAAAGTATTTCATGTAATAATGCCAAATGCGAAATATACTAAATCTGCCACATGCTGCTAAAACATTTCAATTGTTAAGTCAGTTATTGTGGAATTAAAATAACAGACTTTGGACAGTTCATGGCATTGAGAGCTTCCATGAAAATGTCTCTCCTACTAACTGTTTGTATGTTGTCACATCTAGTTCCTTGTATAACATGCTTTGTCTGGTAGTTAAGCATGTCACAAAGACTAGTCGCAAATAAGAGTGGCTTAGGCTACATTTCCCCCCCCCAAAAAAAGTGAATATAAGAGGCAAGTATGGGTGGGTCCTTCGCAGTCAAGACATTGCTTGCACATTATGCAATTATTTTGAGAGGGAGAAGGAACAGTGGACCATTGATAGATGTGAATACAATTGTAGAAAGAACAGTGCCTGCATTAAATATAAATATATATATATATATATATATATATATATATATGTTCACTGTAATAGAAATAGGTAAAGAAAAGAAATTAAAGGAGCATAGTGAGCAAAAATTGATGGGAGTAGTATAGAAGAAACCCGTAGAAAGACTGAAAACCGCAGAGAAAAGTTGGAAAAATAATAAATTTAAAAAAATCACCAAGTGGATTGCTTCGAACTTTTTTAAATGGTGTTTAACGCCCATTTTTACTACTGCGGCACTACAGGCGATGGACAGTAATGACACGAGATGAAAAGATTTTTTTAAGGAAACGCTCCACATCTAAATTTAGGGTACCTCCCCAGCATTTGCCATTTATGACTGAGGAAAACCTGGAAAAAACCGAATTCAGGGACGATGGTCCTGGTGAGATTCAAACTCCTGCTCACAAATCCAAGCCTTAATGACCTTGGCCACCCATGGTGGTACTTCCAACATGATACAATTTGGCAGCAAATTAATACCTACTATGTAAGAAAGAGAGCACCCTACACTGAAGAAATTCAGCAGTAGACTTAAAGTATCAAGTATAAGATGAATGGTTATCATTCCAGGGAATGTTATTCATGGGGAAAACCTTGTCAATCCAGTTTCCTGTTGTTTAGGCCTAAGCCAACAGGAAATTATTATAAGAAAGCGAATGCAAAATCTTTTATGTATCGTTTTTTAAAATGTCTAATGCTCACCATCTCTAAATTCCACCATCAAAACAGATAATGCAAAATTCCAGTCAGTATAATTAAAAAAATGCCCCAACAGGCATACACTTATGAGCAGAGAACAATGTACTTAACTGCAAAGTACAATGTTCAAATAGAAGTCTCAAAAATACAGAACTGATGAAATTTGTGCATATTTTTAAACCAATGGTTCCATTTTGAGACATGAGTTGATTTAAATAAAAAAAACCCAATATGGTCAAAATTATTTGCCTTCCCTATTTGTACTCCATTTAGAAAATGAATACAAATGATTCGGCTATTCAGCCCAAAATAAGACATTCAAAGTGTCTGAAATGGACGACTGACAAGAGAATAATTGACTGCATCAGTGTAAAGGATTGAACAGAAGTGGTAATGTTGAAATGTCATCAAAGGAACTTGGAGGAATGGATTCTGGACAGGAAGCGCTTTTCCAAGAAATTACATCTTCATGTTGCACTTCAAAGGTAGGAGAGAAGAAATGCCACTCTTGGAGTGATCACAATGTCAAGTACTAAGAGCAACAAGTTTTCTTTCAGCTACTGATACATACACAGATAAATGTGTACACAGAAATTGTACACATTTCTGTGTACAATTTCTGATGCAGAAAAATAAGATCTATCTACAAGTTTATTGGAACATTGCACAGCCATCTTTCTATGCTGGAGAATACTAGTATAAATGAAGCACTGCTTTAGCAAGCTGAACATTTTAATGATTTAACATTTTAACAGTTGTGTATGTACATGTGTGTGTGTGTGGTCAGAACAATTGTTCACATTTCATGGAGTAGTGTAATTTCCTTAAAGTCTTACTGACAGGCTCCTAGCAGTAGCAGCAAATTAACAATGCTGCTTTTTGTGAATCTGACATGATGGGAACACCAAAAGTGAAAAGTTAAACCATGGAAATGCCAGTCATGTTTTAGGGAGCCATGTAAATCCTCATATACACTTGTCAAATGTCCCATCAAATAATATAAATGCACATAATAAAATTGATAAAATGGAAAAATAAAATAAATGTAGAGTAAAGCTCTATTCCTTTCTGCAATATCTAGAATAAAATTGATGCTGTATGCATGAGAATACGAGCAGGAAAACCTTAAATATATTTTTAATTTATTTTATTGAACAAAAAGTGTATAATTTTTCGACAGTCTCCATAACATTCAATGCATGTCCTCCAGTGCATAGGAAGTGCACAGATTCCTCTGGGGAAAAAATCTTGTGGTCATGTGCTCAGCCACTTGTGCACCAGCCTCTTCATCTGAACGAAAATGTTCCTCCCAACCCCCCAATTTGAGTGGCCCAAGCATGTGGTAGTCAGATCCCATTCTTTATCAACACTTATTTTGATTTTTCGAACACCCTGAATTGTATATTTTAATCACTCAGAGCAAGGTATGGTAAGTACGGCAAAGTGTATCAAAGTGATGGTCAGTGATGGATGCAACTGCTGCATGGGCCATATAAGGCTGAGCATTGTCATATTGCAAGATGACACCTGTAATCAACACGTTCACATCATTTTGATCTGATTTCAGGCAGAAGATGATTTTTCAACATATTGAAATTTGACATATTGGTGATGGTGTTTTCCCTAGGCATGATGTGTTCCAAGATAACACCTCATTCGTCTCAAAAGAGATTCAGCATAACTTTTCCTAGAGATGGCTGCATCTGGAACTTCTTGGGTTTTGGTGAAGAATGGCACCATTCCTTGCTTGCCCTCTTTGTTTCAGTGTGGTGGTAGAGTACCCAGATTTGTTCTCCTGTAACAATTCTTGCAAGGAAGTCATCACCTTCTGCTTCAAAATCATAATGACTTCAACTGCTGCAACAGACTCTGGTGTCACAACAGTGTGCCTGGACTAGGCAGGGAGTGTCTGCCACAAAAGTTTACATTTCCCTCGTACACTTGCTGCAGTGATAAACATGCATTACCATACTGGAACTTCATTTATAGATGGATTTCAATAGGTTCCACTACGCAGAAAACATGACAGAATGGTGTATGTTGCAAGAGGGGCAGCTATTTTAAATCAGTAGTGTGACATTTTGCTTGTCTGCAATGTGCTGCCATCTGTTGCACATTCTTTAAAGCATCGGCAACTTACTGCCAACTTACAGAGCAATGGCGCAAAGATTTGAATTTTTATTACATTTTAGAAGTTATTCATTTGACCCCCCTCATATATGTCATCTCTTAAATGGAATACTGCACTTATATATTTACCAATACACCAAGTATTTAAATGGTATTTATGAGGAAAAAAATCATACTTTATTGCAGGAATAATAATTTGTCCTGTACATTAACTCATATCAATTAGTACCGAGAACTAGACATACTGTTCCTGCATATTGCTTTATTGATCGCTTGTTACTTCAATAATGCTGTAACACAGTATTTCTTTTGTGGAACACAGTTACAACTCCATACTTAAAAAGGACATGTAGTAAACTAATAAGACCATACTTTTCTGGAATAGGACCCTTATATTCTGTATGTTCTATTGTTTCACAGCGAGAGTATAAAATTCAATGATGCATATGACAATGGCAACAGCCCTAAAGCCTAGATGACAAAAACGCAAATCCCAGCTGTTGAGTAATTCTGTACTTCACTCAAACAGTTATCAAAAGGTTAAATTCTAGCATACTAGGAAAGTATCAAATGTTTTCATGCGAGGGGTGCCTCTGGTTTTGACGGTTGTTTGTTCCATGTGATATTGGGGGGGGGGGGGGGCATGCAAAAAATGAGCTGCTCCTTTCTACTGCAACATCAGAAAATCAAAGTTGCAATAAATCACACAACAATGTAGCATGGTTGGACATCCCTGCAGGAGAGCAGCGCAAAGAGGGGGTATAGTGCAATCAGCTGAGCCAGCGAGATGGGTCTTTCGCTAGATCTGTAGTTGCAAATTGTTAAATGACTCAAAATAAACTTCTATAATGCTTTAAATCTTATTTAAAAAATGCAAAAGGTGTTGAAATTTGGTCCTCTCATACAGCAGCTGTAAAATATTTTTATTTTTTAAAGCGGCTACCATCTTCATATTTTCTTCTGACCAGCTTTTCCTTTTCTTGCCAAACATCTGTGAAAACTGACATGCCTACATCAGATTCCCATTTTCTGAAATGGGAAATTCAGTAACATCCGAAATTAGACACCTTTTACTCGCCAACAGATTACAAAACCTGCTTTACGTTAATGTTTACTATTAATAATTTGTTAAACGGAGTTTTTTCCCTTATAACATAAATATAAATCCCTTACCTCCTAGATGACAATGTTTTTATACATAAATATTACAAGGAAATATGCAAAAACAACAAAAATTGCATGCTAACAACTCTTAACACGATGGCCTTTACTAGACTACTGATACGGCATGGGAGGACCGAATTCTAACACCTTTCACGTTTTTGATACAGCATGGGAGGACCAAATTGCATCACCGTTCACATTTTTTAAAATTATTATAGCCGTTTCTCTTGTATCATTTAGCAATCTCCAACTACAGGCTTCAAAACACAAGTAGCTTAAGACTCCTCCTCACCAGCTGAGCTGATTGCAGTATACCTCCTATTTGCACGGCTCTCCCTCAGGAAAATCATCGACGCTACATTTTTTGCATGATATACAGAATCCCAACTTTGATTTTGAGCAGTTGCAGTAGAAAGCAGTCTATTTTTTGCACAGCGCCTGCCTATAACACCCGGAACAAACAGTCAAAATCAGAGGCATGCCTCGGCATGAAAACCTTCAATACTTCCTCGCCAGAAAGATAATTTGTTTTCTATAAAATTTTTTACACACACTCTAAAACTACATGCAATCAGGCTGTAGTCTGCCGCTATAATGTGAAAATATGTTTTGATTCCAGTGATTCTCCACTTAACCATGCCCTCCCTAGTAAACAAAAACACTTGAATATGGCGACCTATTCCCAAACTTTGTCTTACAGTTACTACTAGGAAGCGAATAGATGTCTACTATAAATACATGGCAACATTACCTTGCAAGGTGTAACAATATTACTATATGTCAATCATTAAATGGCACTTTATATTAGCTATGATTAAGGATTAGCAACACTTTTTAAGGCTAACAATCCCTTGTCAAAAGATCAAATAGACATGCCAGTGTGATTGCATTCTTCACTTGGATTAGCCCTATTTGTTCATTGCTAGGATGATAAAGAGAGTAGCCACAATGGAGATTCTATCAGCAATTACCATTCTTGTATGAGCTCATCTTCATCAATGAATTGACTTAAGTTCAGATGCCCCATAGGTATGCATCATGTTGGTTATGTAAGGTCATAGAGCCTCTTCTTTTCCTATACCAGCTGTAAGCATTTACTTGAGAAAAGCATGAACACAATATTTACATGCAAAATAATTAAGGAACCAACTGATTTCTGTAGCATTTGCAAAACACTAAACAAAAATATAGTTTTAGTATTCTTGAAATTAAATGTACACCTGTTCTTTTTGCATCAGCTCAAAGAAAGTAAATTTTTGGAGGGAGTTAGCAATATAAAAAAATTACCACACCTTGCAGCAATAAAACAAGCATGCACTTTGTACTTATTGTATTGGCCACCATGTGCATAAAGCATGGTCAGTAACATAAAAATGTCATTTTATTCACCTGTTGTTTTGCTAGCCTGAAACCTGAAAGATGCATCGATTGCATGATCAACACTAATCACAACAATTTTCATGAATAGAAATCAGCAGACAGTTAAGCAATAAACTCCAGCCCTTTCCTATTACTTATGTTAGCGGCAATCTTAGCTGTTGGTGCAAGATCTTATTTTGCAGACATCTTTGTTTGTGTTGAAGATAATTATGTAAACTGCATAAACACATTTATATATGAAAATTAGTTTTTAATGTATGGGAAAATATAAGTTTCTCTGAGATTTCGTTTTGAGTTATTCTCATACAAGGAATGAGCACATTGTCACCCAGCAGGGCAAGAATAATTTGTGGGCAAATTCCCTTAGGAGCCACCAAACAAATCATAGGGCATAATACCATGTGACTACACAATTTACTAAATTTTATTGACAATGTGTGAAGAGATTTTGGTGTTTGTGCTGTAATATGAAAATGAACTCTAAAGACTCATTTTAGGCCTGCAAACTCTAACCCACTCATCTAGAATCATGTCTGCAACAGAAATAAATCAAGTAAAATGTTTGAAAATAGGTTGCTTGTTTGCTTTTAAATAAACGTCCTAGCACTGATGAGCAAGATTTCGCCCTTTTTTCCATGCTCTTACCTTGGGCATTCTCCTGTGATGGCAATTATGATAGTAATTTAGGAAAGTAAATTGCATAGTTATTGCAGCCTTTGCATATGGATATGGTCTACCAGCAGAACTATTTATACCATACCTAGACAGCATAAATAAAAAATTTGTTAAATACCATATTTTGAGTAACTGCAGATATAGGGGATGAAAGTGCTGAAATTTAGGGGAAAAAATATATAAAGGGACATATTCTAATCATGTTTCGGATTTAAATCCTAATCCAATGTGTAAACAATTTACTCCTACATACTGAAATAGAAAAATGTTGCTTGTGCCTTCACACTAAACACACTTTGCCAAAGTAAAATCAACATTCTGCCTCTGCCCTTCATACAACATATTTCAGTTTTTCTCCATTTTCTACATATTTACACCTTTTTAAGAGCCATTATAATGGAATCAATTAATAGCAAGCTTTATACCTATTAAAGCTCTGCCTGCCATTTTTCTTATCAATGGCTCACCAAAGTGCAACAATAAATAGAACAATTTCTCCCCTTTCTTTGTAACTATTTCAATGGTCCAGTGAATAGAAAGCTGGCTGAAAGTTCTTAGTTATGTTTGTCTACATGGGATCAAAATATACGAACCACTAAAAAGGTTTATATATTTTATAAATGCAAATAACTTAAATGTAGTATTGCACAAGATAACTACAAACCACTGTTGTATTATCAGGATGGGCTTGAAAAGTTGGAATTCTGGGTGGGGAGATGATAAAGAAACAAGGGTGGGAGAATTTGGCAGAAAAAAGTAAAAACTTATATTTTTGCTTCCAACCTAATGCCTCTCTTTTCCCTTTCACATTAATTACATCTTTTGGCATGGTAAGATAAACACAACACTTATGGCTATATGCACCACCTTTATCAATGTTTGAAAGCCATCAAATCGGCATTTGGCCATGTTTAATATAATTTTTCAGTGCATCGACAAAGATCAAAGTTAAATGTGGTAGTTGATTATGGTCAATTGACTGCAGGTCCTGGACTGATCAACTCTGTTGATTGCTCTCAAGTAACACAAAATGGCTGTCCCTTTCATTTTCTTGAAGGTATTGAGGATGAGATAATATACCCGGATTACTTAAATCAGAACCAGCATCAAAAACCAGACCATTGTGGAAAGAGATGACCCTTTTGAAGAGTATGGGGACAAAAAATTAGAAGAAAGGTTCTGACTATAAAGGATACAGCGCTAGTAAATGTAATATCTGAGAGGCTGAAGTTTCCCACAAACTGCTATCACCCTTTTTCATCCTTGAATAGAATTAAAAACTTCATGACTCTCATTTCCACAAATAGCAATTTATTTATTAGTTAGAATTTGCCTGGCATGTTGAAATGCATGGCTAAATCATTCCATACCTCTTTATTCCTTTTAAGTACATTTTTATTTTCCAGTTTATTCGAATATGCAATAGTTTCAAGAGACTGTCTATCTCATGCAGAGAAAAACTTGGTGACCCTTTATTTCTTTTCTATTTTTGTTTACCTACCCTATGGTGATTAAAAAAAAAGGGAAGAGAGAGGACTTTAGTTAAGGAGTTGTAGTTTGACTACAACCTCTCTCTAAGAGTTAGATGCTTTCCTTTCAGTAATCATTGTAGAATCATAATTGCTCAGCAACCTAGAATCTGGTGAGCTGATAGCAGTTTATTGAATGAGAATTAACTATGACTCCCTGCAACTACAATTTCACCATAGTCAAAGTTTGCTCACGTTTCAATAACACTTGATCAGCACAGATATGGTTCAGAATGGTGAACATTCCCATTAAAAGTTTTAGTTATGAATTTATAAATTACATTTATAAATATGAATTTACACAGTGGGATTAAATTTCATGTAGACAACACAAGGCTCTCGACCAACATTCTATATAATGGACTAAATTTTTGTCTGGGGAAAATGGTTCTATCCATATTGTACATCAGCAAAGCATTGATATGCAAAATGGCAGCTGCATTTTAGGTAATAAGCGTGCTATTAATGTGGTTAAACTATAATCACTCTTAAAAGAGCCGTAAAGAGGGGAAAAAAAAAAAAAAAAAAAAAAAAAAAAAATGAAATTAGATCAAATGGCACAAAGTGCAAAGGCAGAATGTTCATTTCATTTTGGCAATATGCATTTACTTACAATTGCATTACCATTTAAAACCCCATCTCTTTGTTCTGAAATATGTTTCTGCAACACTAGAACAATAATATGAAACCCTACTTCTGCCTGTTCTTGTAATCAGGCCTATGGTTATCCTTCACAATTGCATTATCATTTAAAACCCAATCTCTTTGTTCTGAAATATGTTTCTGCAACACGAGAACAATAATATGAAACCCTACTTCTGCCTTTTCTTGTAATCAGGCCTATGGTTACCCTTCAAAATTGCATTACATTTTAAACCCAATCTCTTTGTTCTGAAATGTTTCTGTGATGCCAGAACATTAATATGAAACTCTACTTCTGCCTATTATTGTAGTCAGGCCTGTGGTTATCCTTTACAAAACTAGAATTTTACAATTTTTTCTTTCCCACAACTGTTATTGGAATACTTGGATCGCTTGTAGTGCACTGCCAGTCAAAACAAACATTTTCATCATGTAGCATTTCTTTAGAATAGCTGTAATGGACTTCACATAGCGAAAGACTACTCAAGCATCATGGGATAACACAAAACAATTTGGCCATTGAAGCCATTATTGTGGTGGATAGCTGCAAACACTTATAAAAACATACTAGCATGAAATTTATACATTTAAGTACTGAAGGTGGATAAATTCAGTCACATGAACTTCAGCACTTATATATTTGTTGCCTCCTAATAGAGCCATTGATGCCACAATTGGGTAAGCAGCTGTAGGTGCCCTTGATGGCTAGTTGTTGCAGGGTCATAGCTTGCAAGAATGCATGGAATGGTAGCCATAATTTTTTTTCCCAAAGCAAAAGGAAATTTAAAATATGCTTTACCGATACAAGAATTTAGAATAATTACTATCAACATAAAGGAAAATGCCTGTAAAATAAAGAGCATGTTTCCTTTGTACCGCACCCAAGTGTGATACATAATGCAAAACCGCCTGTAAAAACGGGCATTACACACACACAAAAATTAATTTCCAAAGCCCCATACAATGCCACAAACAGTTCATTTTGATGAATCATGGGAAATACTGCTGTGATTATTTAGCTTCCAACAAGTCATCTAGAATTTAACCCAAGCAAGCTTCAACTTCATTAGGGGATGGGGTGGCTTCACCAACAGTTTTTAAAAGACAAGCTGTTACACTGCTTTAACATTCAAATTAACAAAAAATCTATTACATTAACCAATATTAACTTCAACAGTGTTAATTTCATGTTAATTTGACATCTTTCCCTTTCCCTTGTATTAAAAGCTTAACTAAATAGCTCGAAAGTGGTAGCCGTAAATCCAGCAGAAAAAATTTTATTTTTAGATATTAAGTCATTCATAACAAAGGAAGGGCTAAGATATAGTGACTAAAAATTTTATGCAAAAAAGCAATTATTACAAAGGTAGAGAACATGAAAAAACAATCATAGGATTGTAGGTAAGTACAAAAGAAGTTAAAACACCTTTATGCCTTTGCTAATTTTCATACTCCTTGCATGAGTTGTATGTTTTAATTACTCTATATAACCAGAAGTAAATCGGAGTGCATTCATGTCTTAAAGTGCCTTCTCTATCTATGCCAGTTGCAATACTCTGGGACCTTAACTGTTAACAACATGGTGCAAAAGCTTGGTGATAAACAGGAGTCTTTACATATTAAAACAATGTTAAATGTTAACATGTATTTTTAACATCTTAATGAAATCGGTCCTAACAAATCTTTTGCACCTCTTTTGAATATCCCCTTACACGAAGTCTGATTTGATTGCAGTCATTTTTACTCCTACAAACCACATGCCTCTCGGGAAAATAAAAACAAATAAGGCAACCTATTCTTTAACATCAACCATTGCTGGCCTATTTTCAAACTATATCTGCTGGTCATTGAAACTAGGGCTCTTTTTTCCAAAATGTTCCACAAGAATTTTTGTAAGTCTGAAGCAGACACCATGGGCAACTGTTATCAGATATTAGCAGAAGACTGAAATGTCTTGTAATGCAGCCAACGTAAGCAATAATTGTTGCCAAACCCCCAACATGTAAAGGCAATTAAGGGGAGGCAGTTTTGAAAATGCCAGCCCCCACTCTTTTGTTTCCTTTATTTCTTAACCAAAGAACTTCTGAGCAAAGCAAAGTAAGCAGTAGTATAACACTCGTGTAATTAGTAAAGTGGATCTAACACTAATGTGCCTAGTTCAAGAGGCCTGCTTACAATTTTTGTTTGAAATTTAAAATATGTATTATAATTATATTCATAATTAATGTCCTTTTATTTATATGAACTACTTACCTGCAACAAAATTCAGGGCACATTCTAACAAGTCTCATCTGAGAATAGCATTACATTCAATGCACAATATTGTCCTGGACACTCCCACATCAAACAAAAATTGTAAGCAGACCTCTTGAACTAGACACATTAGTGTTAGATCCACTTTACTAATTAAATAATCCATGCGAATGTTATATTTACTTTCTGGATTTGCTTTGCTCTAAAGAACAAACTGTAGGACATAGTAACATTTTTTACTTGGCCGAGAAACAAAAGAATATATGCTGGCATTTTCAAAACTGCCCACTCCTTAATTGCTTTCAGAAAATGTTGCATACATATGTTGCACAGATGTTTGGGGTGTTCTTGCAACAGATGCTGGCTGCATTACAAGATTTGTCTCTTTCCATCCATTTGCTGCTGATGTCTGTATAAGCACGCTCAGCGTGTTTCGAACTTTGAAAATTCCTACATCACATGTTTGAAAGTTGTTCTGAAACTAGTACCATCCTTACACAGATATGATTTATGCACTTCATTTTTCAGCTAACAAATATTTGTTAAGATTTGTAAAATAGGTGGCCTAGCTTGGAAAAGAAGAAAATCATTTTCATTGGTACCTATCTTCTGCCCTTTTCCTTTCCGTTCTCTATTTCTCTCCATTACCTTGCAATCTTAAACAAAACCCTGATTCTAAGGTCTCGCTAATGTTTAACATCAGTATTTATTGCTTAACTTCCACCTCCCATCCCATTGAATGTTTGAATATACAGCACTTTATTCCAGAGGTTAAGATGTACTGGGGTTGGAATGAATTGTGGAAATGAAGCTACTGTAATCAAGTGAAAGTATGTGTAACAGAAAATGGAAAACAGGTGTGAAAAGTACACAATTCAGGAAAGGAACTATTCCTTCATTATAGGAATATGTTCATTATGTGCATTATTCTGTCTCATCGTGAGTGCAAGTATATTGCATGCAGTTATATATGTGCACACATTTAGAGCAAAATGTTTTTAAATACACTCAATTCTGTAATTTCAATTACAGGAAATGTTAGTTTTCAGCCATGGAAGTATAGCACAAGGTTGCATAGCAGGATGGAAAAGAATCCTCCAGTAAGTTATGGGAAGATATGAAACTGAGGTGCAATGGCTAACTTGTTTCAAAAGGCCATACATTTTAGGGAGCGATGATTCAATCATGGTGTTGGAGTGGCTGGCTAATGTAAATGTACAACTTGCCACGTTGCAATGCCATTTATTCATTCACTCTGTATGGACTGATTGCATTGCAAAATGTACCCTTTATTAAGTAACACACCATATTCCACAAGGTCATCTTTTTCACTGCAATAGTGGCAGAAAATATATCACTAAAGAGCCCTAGTCCACTGATCTTTGACCCAGTGTGCCAGGCCACAATTCACAAGGCCACATGAACCTTTTCACTGCAACTGGAGCAGAAAAGGCTCCTGTGCCCTATTCCACAAAAGAATATATTAGTACAAGTGCTTGCAAAGTATGGTCTTATAACTTTCTGCTACATCAAAAAAGTAACCACTTGTAAAATATTACTAAAATGTTACAGTGACATACATAAGCAAGATGGAGAAACAGCTATTTGCCATACATCAGCCATAACTTGAATTAGATAATGTCTACTCCTTAGGGATTTTCAATGTAGAGAGTGGATTATTGTAATTCCAGCTAAACGGGTCTTGCATTTTTTCAGATACAATTTTAATACTTTATTATGCATTTATTGATATTTGAGCATAATCACTTAGAAATTATTATACCTTATGGCTACATTTAGGAGCATGAATTTGTCACCAAGATGGCAGAAGAATAAAGCTTTGCAAAAGCTCTTGGTCATTTATTTTATTAGACTATTTGACCATTTATATTTATTTGTTTATATTGCTTGATAATCACGTTCTCATAAGAAAAGAAACTATGATAATTGTGTCGAGAGATTATTTTAACAGAGAATGAAATGAAATTATTTTCTTTGCACGTAGCAAGAGCCTTAAAAATACATCAACTAAGATGATGCTCTGAAACATGTATTTGAAACAGGAAATGCAAATATCAATCATAAGCCAATATCAGTCACTCAACTTCATCATTGATCACAAATGCTTATTTATTCTTTCTTTATATACATTCCTGATTATAATTACTTTCGCTAATAGCACATTTGGGTCAACTGACTCCCAAAATTATTAAAAAAATATGTGTCGTGCTAGCATTTGAAGTTACCAATAATCCTACACTAGTAGAGAAATTTATACAAATTACTAATTCCCGGCTAATATTTCTGTGGAACAGAATGAAAAATCATTTGCTTGGAAGTTACAAATATTCCTATACTTGTAGAGAAATTTATACAAATTACAAGTGCCTGACTACTATTTCTATGGAACAGAATGAAAAATTACTTGTACATTTGCGATTATGGAGTTGTAAAGTACAAGCCTTTGTTGAACCTAACTCCACCAATAATCACAAATGAGAAATCCATATACTTGTAATGTATTAGACCATACTTTTGTGGAGCAGGGCCCTATTGGAGCCACCAAATATGTCATTAGTCCACTGTCCCATGATCCACAGTGTGCCCATTTTCAGTGCCTGCATTTTGCAATTTTTGTGGCCTGTGCGCTTTAAAAATTCTGAAAACACGTGCTCCCAATACACCACTTCAGTTAAAATTTTTGAAAAATCACAAATTTTGATTCCTGTGGTAATACTGTGCATCCCCTAATGTTACCTCTGGGAAACATTTAACCTAGAATAAAGTGCCTTATATTCAAATATCACCTAGGAGCACTCCATCAAAGCGACAACACATATTCAAAATCCTGGCTCTAACAATGTAAATCTTGGATGTACAGATAGTTCAACTTTGTTTGCCGGATATGCTCTAAAAGGCTTAATAATAAATTAACCCCCCCCCCCAATATAACCTGTTACGATCCGGTTTGCTGAAACAGTATAATACCGAATTTTGCGAATAGAAATCGTATTAACCCGGCACTCTTACCCTTCTAAGTACGCCGAAGACTCATAAGCAATGACCACGAGGGCGTTGTTTTCAAAAATTTAACAAATGAATTTGCATTCTTCCTTGCTTCGTAAATGCTCTTGTAGCTTGCTCTATTATATAATATAAAATATTAATTTTTACGGTCCAATGAAAAGCAGTTCACGAAAACTTGAATGCTTGTCTCCAGGGCAGGGCACTGCCCTTTGTGACGCCTCCATATTAAGCGCGACAAGAGCCCACGCAAATCAAGTAAGGAAATACAAAAGCACTACGCAATATATTTAAAACAATTTTACTAATACTTACATCTGGACGCATTCCACCTCTTCCGTCATCTCTTTGCCGACCCCCTGGTCCTCCACTAAATCTACTCCGTCCTCCACCTCCGCCACGTCCACCACCGCGACCCATTGAATGATTATGAGTTGGTTGGTTTTCTTGAGCGCCATTGGCTTCGTTTTCAGTCTTCATTTCTGTATTGGCTCCGGACATTGTTTACGCTCACTAAATTTATAATATTTTCGTAACGCAGACCTTATATAATTCAACCTCTTTCTCCAAAAAGCCCTTCTGCCTCTCACTATAATGGCGAGCTTTGTTCAAGAGGAAGCTTGGTTACAGGGAACTATGGGTAGAACATTTCTATTATACAGAGATATCATTCCATTGGGTTACGTTGAAAAGCACAAGTCTATTGGCCATTGGAATCACGTGATTATAGCACTACGCAAGCGCTACGAAGCTGAATGAATCATTACCCTTGTAACTAAGCCAGTGGTGTGCATTCTATAAGGCTTTATTTTTTTTACTTAAAAACTGTGGACATTTGACTTTTTACTTTAGTTTGATGCATTTTCTTCATTGTTTCCAAGTTTAAAATTTTTATTTACCACAAAATTTTAATGATGATGCTGAAGCAACAATGCGCTGAAAGAATGTATACCTGGCGTGTATGCCGCACCTTGAATAAGTGAGTTACGCCACTATTCTGATTGATCTGGAAACCGGTAGCATCGAGCCACATCCACAACCGAAGCAGCCGAACACCTACATGGTTTGCAAAGCGGTTCAAATTGTTGGAAAAGGGCTCGTGTACTGCGCAGTCCTGAAATGTTGGAATAGCAGGCAAATGCACGCATTACACAGAAATGCAATTTTAATATCGTTTTAAATTCTAAGATAATATGCAAGAAGTTACGAATATTAGTGATTGTAAGGGATAGCTAAACATGGTCTTTTAAACTTTATCGCGTCGGTCCTGGTGGTGTAGTGGTTACCATACCTCGTGCACCCAAGATCGCGGGTTCCAACCCGACCAGGACCAATGGATTTTTTCGGGCGTAAAAATCGTAAGTATGGCTTCCTTCGGAAGGGAAGTAAAGCCGTGGGTCCTGTGTCGTACATTTACGGCACGAAAAAGAAACTCAAGCCTGAAAGAGAGGTCTCTGAGCAAAATTTGTCGGCCGTTTCACGTCCTGAGTTGAATGGGACGCTGATGACCTGAGATGTTAAAGAGCGTCCGTAAATAAATTAATCAAAAAAAAATTAAACTCGTATATCGCTCCTGGTACCGTCCCCGGTAGCCTTTATGGTGAGTTTTGTAAATCAGAGGGCGTGAGAATGACTTCTATTTACCTACTGATGTTTGTGGTTCTAGTGCTACCCTAAAGTCAGCAGTGTGCGAAATGAATGAACCCCAAGTTAGTCGCCTGCCTGATATTTGGTATTTCAGCGGGAGGAAAGTTCCAGGGAATTTAAAATGCAGTTTGAATTTGAGCCTTCTTCCTGTGCAGGTGAACCTATGCCCATGCCAATGATTTAATTTGATACATGTTATCCATAAATATAACTGAGTTTGTGCGGCCACTTTAATATGACCAGTATTTCTCTAACCATACCAAAGCCAAATGTATGGAAATCTTTGTCTGCATCATTTCCTTGCGCCGGATTTAGGACAAAAAAAATAGGCTTGAGCCTAATATACCGCAAAAGCTGCCACTTTTTACACGTTGAGCAATTGCATGTTGTATTTAAGATTTTCTTTTTTAATTTAATTTTCGAGAAGGAGAGGGGAAATGGGTTATCACTGCCAAGGAATAGTTTTTCGTTTACTTGTTCGAAATTGCAGCGCAAACCCAAAAGGCAAAATGCTGTGAAAATAATACGCATGCTATCTTTAAATCATTATGTGGGCTTGAGAAATAAGGAAAGCTATTGCCGTTTATACACCGGAAAGATCGGCAATTCATTTCACTTTTACTATTACTATTAATGGTAATGTATAAAAGCGTTCTGCTTGACTTGCATATTTTAAGTATAAATAAATCTCTGTTTGGTATTAAAACGGGCAATCATAACAATTCATCCATAATAAAAAATTTAAAAAATCGACGTCATAAAGCAAACCGATTATAAACTGCGTTTGCTTTTTTCAAGGAACAGTAGGTACTGTAGTT
Source organism: Metallyticus violacea (assembly GCA_030762175.1). Lineage (NCBI taxonomy): Eukaryota > Metazoa > Arthropoda > Insecta > Mantodea > Metallyticidae > Metallyticus > Metallyticus violacea. The sequence goes on from CM060835.1 coordinate 31,389,664, forward strand.
GTCAATAATGAGGAGACGCTCTAAAAGTACATTTCTGCTTTAAGTAGCTTTAAAATGGATAACAGCTTAAAATTATTATGAAAAAAAATTAAAATGAAAGAATAACACAGTAATTTATGCAGTCACTTTAGTGCGAAAAACTAGGAAATAAATATAATATTTAGATTTATTTTAGATTCAACTAAGGGCATTTTCGTGTGGACCGGTTAACTATTAATATTAGAAATGAAAATAAAAATGGTCCTTGCACTCGGATTTATATGCCATGACTTCAGAAAGTAATTACTAATAAGCAATGGTGCGTAGCTTCAGCGTTGTTGGTGAATTTGAGCACTATCCTTTAGCTATAGTAATCACTTGAATGTCTTCTATAGAGAACAATAGCCTGATGACTTGGTTGAGTTATCGTTACCCTAGTTGCGCTGGTCTATACCGAGGTAATTGACATTAGCTGTTGTTTCTAGCAGTCCTCCACTAGATGGCGATGGCGCTGCACAAGTTTATGTGACTGTGGGCACCACAAAAAGAAAAGAAAAAACCACACAGTTACACGCCCAAGTGAAATCACCTGTGCTCCCTCTGCTGCTAGTGCAACGCCCAAGCGACAGCAGAGAGAGTGGAACTTAATCACTCCAGGTAATCTGTGCTTCAAGTTATTATTATTATTATTATTATTATTTTTTTTTTGTTAAAAATGTCACCAATGTGTTCTCCTGTGAAATTTAAATTAACAGTCCATTGTTCACTAACTTACTCTCGCCTCTTTTTCGTAAATATAAATTGATAGGGAAGGGGGTAAAACACTGTAATGAGGGTATTGTTAGGCGGGTGAAAAATTATAACGGTGGGAAATCTGCTCTTATTCAAATTCGCAATTAATTCACTTATACACATATAGCCTGTCGCTAACCTTGGGTAAATCCTAGAAACCGGTGGACCCAGTGGTTTAGCGAGTAAATCATTGTAAAAATTGACACTCTCTCTCTCTCTCTCTCTCTCTCTCACACACACACACACACACACACACACGTAACCTGTCGCTAACCTCGGGTAAATCCTAGAAACCGGTGGACCCAGTGGTTCAGCGAGTAAATCATTTTAAAATTCATTTACACACACACACACACTAACCTAACCTATCGCTAACCTCGGATAAATCCTAGAAACCGGTGGACCCAGTGGTTTGGCGAGTAAATCATTGTATTTGTGGCCTCCTTTAACTCCGGCAGAAAAAAAAATATAGCGTAAGAATTCGAACCCGCTATATCTGGACAACTATAGCGTGACGCTCTAGCCGCCTGAGATATCGAACCGTTGTTAATGAAGACTTATTATCACTTATCCTTACAGCAAGATAGCTCCGAGACTGCGGTGTGGTAAGAGCTGTAGCCCCGAGCGACAGCGGAGAGAGCCGAACTCAATAGCTCCGAGACTGCTGGTGTTGTAAGATGCAGTTCCAAGAGACAGCGAAGAGAGCCGAACTCCTAGTTTACTCCGAGACTGCTGGTGTGGTAACAGCTGCAGTCCCAGACTCCGAACGGCAGCAGCGGCGGCAGTAGTACAATATTGCAGCGAAGAACGAATATGTTCACCTCTATTGTATCATTTTCCGCAAGGAAAGTGCGATGAGATGGGGTTTCTTTTCCATCTTGCAGCAAAGAAAATGCGACGAGATTTTTATTATTTAATAGCAAAGAGTCTCCTCTGTGAAAAACTCTTTCCTTTTGGGACATTTCTGTAATTTTGGTTGCGAATAGCGACTAATGTTGAATCCCATGTATTTTTTGTTGTGGAAATTTCCTTAATGACACCGAAAAACAACTCGGAAGCAATTTTTTCTATTTGTTCTGAACAGTTGGCACTTTCTTGTCTGCTCACTTGAGCCAGTATTTCCTCCTTTTCATTGAGAACAGAAACACCTTCAGTGTCTATTATAAACTGATTATTATCTTCAGAATTTCCTATAGGTTGTTCATTTGCGGCTGAAAATAAAAGTATGGGTTAATTAAGAGGATGAGAGGTAAATTAAATGATAGGTATTTATATCGGGAATGGATTGTTGTCCGATTTACCTATTTTACACCTTTCCAGGAAATTTTTGATTAGTCGATTTTGGGATAGTATGGTGGGATAGTATGGTGGATGTAGAACCTCAAGCCTGAAAGAAGAGGCCTCTGAGAAAAATTTGTCGGCCGTTTCACGCCCTGAGTTGAATGGGACGCTGATGACCTGAGATGTTAAAGAGCGTCCATAAATAAATCAATAAAAAAAAATGGTGGATGCGGAAGTCTTCCTTGTGTCTTTTCCATCCTCTTCTTAGCGCACTGGTTCGAAGATGAAACTGGTATGTGGTGTATCGGCCTTCTTCTTCTTCTTCTTCTTCTTCTTCTTCTTCTTCTTCTTCTTCTTCTTCTTCTTCTTCTTCTGCTCCGGCAATATGAGACTCCTAACTAGTGACCTTTTGGAGTGTAAAAACTTCTCCGGTAGAGGAATTTAATAGGTTTTGCCGCGTTGAATGAGACAAAATGATTCAATCCACTCAAATATTTTATTGGTGGAGAATATTTACTCTCAGGGAATATAATTTGTTTATTAGAATTGTCTGCAGGGAACCTTGACTGTATGTGGCACAGATCTCAATTAAGCGTTTGTTTGCGGGAAAATTTAGTCAAGAGTTCAACCTTCACTTTAGCAACTGTCAACATTGAATAATGGATGTTACGTTAATGTACATTACCACATACTAATGTCGCGTCTCTTAACTTTTGCTTTACATACTTGGTTTGTTTTCGCGTATTCACTTCTACACGCAGCTCGTTTTATGCTTGTCGCTTCCTCCTCTACTCTGCGGCTTCATTAACAGTAGATTCAAAACTTACGACGCGCTTACAGTTTTAATTCTCACTTGAACTTTCCTTACGAAGGCTTCTGATACTTTTGCTACGTTGCCTACCGCCTATTACGAATTACTGACTTGGAATGTTGTCGCTTCTGGCAACTTTTGATTATTCACTTTCCGCGTCTAACAACACACGATACTTGCGTCTTTCTTTCCGATGCGACTTCCTACTACGACTCCCGACGACAACTGCCTAAACTGCTCACTGAATTGAACTGAACTGCCTGAATTCGTCTCTTTAAGATATTTTTACTTGGCAACAGTCTGTCAATCCTTATGACGCCTCTCGAGTCTTAATTCTAGCTAACTTAATATTTTAATTACTCTACTGTCACCGCACGGGTGGCCGAGATCGTTAAGGTGGGGACTCGTAAGCGGGAGGTCTGGAGTTCGAATCCCGCAAGGATCGTCCTCCCTGACTGAGGTTTTCTCCAGGTTTTCCTCAGTCTTCATAAATGCCAAATGCCAGGGAGGTACCCTAAAATTAGGCCTGGAATGTTTCCTTCCTTAAAAGACATCCTTTCTCAATTTATCATTTCATATCATATCACTACTGTCCCCGTCTGTGGTGCCTCAGTAGTAAAAACGGGGGTTGAACACTATTCACAAAAAAAAAAAAAAAGCTATCTTCTAAGGTTTTATTCGGGTCCTCCCCTCACAGAACCTTAGTCTTAGATACTTAACTAATAATATTTTAAAAGATAGCCGTAACAGAGGTTTTATGATTCCATCTACTTATTGCATGAGCTTTCCCGCCACTGTTAACAAAAGAACACTTGCCCTCTCAGAATTCTTGAGATCGCTTTTTGTGCCCTATCCGATTGAATTCAAAGTTCTATTTGACCTGCCCCAAAAGAATACAATGCTAACCCATCTAGTAGTTTTCCCTTTTATATTCACTGTGTACCAGATTTTCTCACATTCTGTAAACAACATGTGCAATGCATATCTATATGAACTTTTGTGACTATATTTCATATAGATATATTATTTATAATCCAGCCTGAGATTGATGCTAGACAATTATTGTTTCATGTGGAAAGTATCTGTGTATGCATGCATTACATATGCGGTCTTGAAGGAACAATGGAATTTCTTTTATTTGAGCATTTAAAATGAATAAATGAAATAAAAGTAAAATCGGAAGAACTATAGTTCTCATCCTTTAATGATTTTAAAAACTGAAAGCAGAAAATTGAGGGGACAACGGAGTCGATATTTGTAGCAAAATGTGGTTCTTATACTGGTTTTATTATGCGTGTCATCGCTCAGGCAGTTTTGTTTCTAAACGTATAGGTATCAAAGACATAAAACTACAAGGAAGCGATAAAATCAGTTGCTTTAGTTTAGTTTAGTTTAGTTCTCGGAGCATTCAGTGAGTTCGTGAAGCAGCCACAGAGACCTACGAACATTGAACTTGTCATATACAAATACCACAGTAGTTTTCAATCTGTATTTACAAAAATTTGTTTACATCTACATAAATAATTACAATAAAAATAAAAAGAACACTTAGAACAACTCAACTAACACCAAAATAGACAAATCAATCATATAACTTTTATTAATACATATTTACATATACATTCATATGTTGTGCAGTATACTATTGTCACTCATATATTCCTTTACAGAATAATAGGCCTTTTTACATAGGTATTTTCTAAGAGCAGATTTAAAGGAAGTGTCATTGTTTATTAAGGCTTTTAGGCTAGAGGGAAGAGCATTGTATACTAAAATGCACTCATAATAAACGCCTTTTTGATGGCATGAAAGTGCTGAAATTGGGCGATGTAGATTTGCTTTTTGTTTAGTATTCTTGTCATGTATATTTTGATTTTGAACAAATTTTTGTTTATTTCTTATATAAAAGTTCATGAGGGATAAAATATATTCGCAAGGAAGAGTTAAAATTTCAAATTTCCTAAAGAGGTTTCTGCATGAATGTCTACTGTGTGTACCAGCAATTATTCGTATTACTTTTTTCTGTAACAGGAAGACACGTTCACTTTTAACTGAATTTCCCCAAAATATTAGACCGTACTTCATTATTGAGTTGAAATAAGCATAATAAACTAGTTTTAAAGTCTTAATTGACTCCAACATTACTAATGCACGTATTGCACTGCTTAGTTTAGGTGTAATAAGATCAATGTGATCTTTCCAATTCAGATGGTTATCAATTATTAAACCAAGGAATTTAATATATACACAAGTCAGACAAGATGAAGATGGAAAATGCCTGGTCACATTTATCTCAACTCATGCTGGTCATCAGCATGACTTAAGTCACTTGGGACTGTCAAAAAAGAAAGACAGTATGGCTGCAGATAATTCCAAATAAAATTCCTTTTCAAGCCATACTGGACAATTAGAGATTCGGTGTCAGATGCTAAATTACAAAGAACTCATCTATTAAACAGACTGGATGTATATAATATTGAACAATGTTATAATTTGTACTCCTCATCCATCAGGCATAAAGTGATGGGACTAGTGTTGAGGTATGAGTACTTGAAATGAAATCGACTGTCAGTCCCTGTGTGTTGTTTTATAAATCACAAGACACGGTCCGACTCCCACCTGAAATTTAAAAAAAACACACACACACACACACACACACAGATTTTATATTAATCATAATGAACAAGGCACTGGGCGAACTACTAAAAAGTTTGGGAACGACTGCATATGTATCGACGGAATGCATTGAGCCATGGTTTCGAACTCATAGCATTACTAATAATAGATAACATGAGGCAAGGGTTTCCATCTACCGACTTTATGCACTGGAAAAAGGTGGACAGCACCAGAAAATCAGTCGGTCCTGGTGGTGTAGTGGTAACCATACTTGCCTTCTAAACCCAAGATCGCGGGTTCAAACCCGGCCAGGATAGATGGATTTTTTCGGGCGTAAAATCCTAAGTATGGCTTCCTTCAGAAGGGAAGTAAAGTCGTGGGTCCCGTGTCGTATATTAACGGCACGAGGCCTGAGAGAAGAGGCCTCTGAGAAAAAAATTGTCGGCTGTTTCACGCCCTGAATTGAATGGGATGCTGATGACCTGAGCTGTTAAAGTGTGTCCATAAATAAACCAAAATCAAAATCAATCACCTGAAAATCACTCCTGTTGAATATAAGAAAGACGCATGGATTTTTATTGCAATCATACTCTTTGCCACATTACAGGCATACGAACTATTTCGATGCAATTTTTTTACACTACACTTACACTTTCTCATTCATACGAGACGCAAACTAACAATTTGCATTCCCACTATTACGCAATTTCCTTAGCTCTTCCTTATTTCCAAAGGTCTCATTCAGGACTGAGGTGTTCGGCTCTCTCCACTGTCGCTGTCGGAACTGCAGCTCTTACCAGACCAGCAATCTCGGAATTGAATTGAATAGTATTTTTATTTAGCTATAATTCCCTGGGCTGTTACATAGGGCAGCCTTACAGGTACACAATATACATTGGTTAAGCATTTACATCAAATAATTGTGAGTGAAAAAGGTTTTTGGAAGCCCATACGAGGGCAAGAGCTTGCCCAGGGGGACAGCTTCCCGTGATGGTTCTAAGGCTATGAGACTGATTTGGTGGTACATATAAAATGAGCGTATACATATAGAGTGAAATTAATACATACTTAATCTAACCAGACCTATAACTAAAACTTAACCTGACCTATAATTAACAGTAATATTTACAAGTATATACAGTTCATAGTGAGTTCCAAAATGGTTTCAGTTTGCTTGGAAAAGTTTAAAATGTGCGTATGCGTTTATGCTTACGGTGTCGAACTCTGCCTGGCCGATTTTTTGTATTTCCGGGTTGGAGTGCGTTCTTATGGAGGCCCTTGCGTTTGTGCAGCGGCTTTGCTGTGTGTGTAGGAAGGTGGGAAATTGTAAGTCTTTGTGGATAATTGTGTTTGGTGTCAGGATCGGCACCCTTAATATTTTCCTTAGGCAGATGTTTTGACGGGATTGGAGGGAGAGGAGGTTAGTTTTGCTTGTGTTTGACCAAGCTAGGCAGGCGTACAGAAGGAATTGCTGGATAAAGGATTGGAAAAGGACGAGTTTTGTCTTGATACGGATGTGCTTGCTGAGCAATAGTGCAGTGCTGACATATGTGCGCTGTTTGGCCTTCTGGATCGTCTGCTGGATGTGGGCGTTCCACGTGAGTGTTTTATCCAGAGTAATGCCCAGATATTTAACAGTGGGTTGGCACTGCAATTTACGTCCTTGTAGTGTGATGTCTATGTCGTGTTTCCTAGTTTTTGTGAAGTGTATTAGTTGACTTTTGTCGGCATTTATCACTATTTTCCAGAGGGCAGCCTAGGTCAAAAATTTGTCCAGGTAGCGTTGGAGCTCCCTCTGATTGTATTTTTGGTGAGTATGGTGGTTGTAGATGGCATAGAATAGCGTCTTACATCTGTGATCGGGGGGAATGTCTCATGTGTACAAGGTGTACAGATAAGGAGCTAAAACTGCCCCCTGTGGCACACCAGCTGATATGGGTACAGTATGGGCTTTTTCTTGGAGGACTTGGACGTAGAAACGGCGTTCTTGAAGGTAGCTGGCCAGCATGGGGATATATGGCTTGAGTGCTGATAGCTGGTGATAGAGCTTGTAGAGGAGGCCCATGTGCCAACACCTATCGAAGGCCGCTTCTACGTCCAAAAAGAGTGCCAGTGTGCTGCTGCCATTGTTGAACTGTGTAGTGATGTCATCGGTTAGTTTTAATATTTGTAGTTCTGTTGAGTGCAGTGGACGAAAGCCGAATTGTTGGTTAGGTAAGGCTATGGATTCTGGAAGTGAGCTCTTTATTAACTGGCTGAGGATTTTTCCCAATACTTTTCCCATCACTGGAAGGAGGCTGATCTGCCTGAAATTTGAAGAATTTTTCCGATCTTTGCCTGTTTTTGGGATCATGATGACTTTGGCCTCCTTCCAGGCTTGGGGAAAGTAGTGAAGGTGGAGGCAGGAATTGAGTAGTTGAGTTAGGTGGACTAGGGCTTTTCGGGGAAGGTGCTACAGGTCCTCGTTTCGAACACCGTCCGGTCCGGGGGCCTTGTTGTTAGGAAGGGACTGGATATGGTTGTAGAGTTGGAGGGGGGTGATTTTTGGAAGGGGGGAGGAGAAGGCTGGTTCGTCCACTGCTGAAACCAGTTGTTTACAATTTGCTCGTGTTCGGCACCTTGCGCCGGGTTTTCAGTGAAGCGTCGAGTTAGCATTTCGGCGAAAACCTGTGCTTTTTCTTTAGGTAGAAGGATTGTCCCTTGTGTGGTGACCAGTGGCTCTGATCGTGGGCCTGTTTCAGCGGAGGTCTTAAAGGCTGGCAGGAGTGCCCATATGGAGGCATCTTTGTGTGTGACTTTTAATAATTTCGTTTCAAAGAGCTCATGTCTTTCTAAGTGAACTTGATGCCTGATAATAGGCCGAAGCCATTGAGCCAAGGTTCTGTAGACTGCGAGCCTTGTGTATCTCCACTGTCGCAGGTAATTCCTCCTGATGGCAAGCAGCCTCTCAATGTTGGGAATGGTGGTGTAGGAGGAAGGAACAGGAGTGTATGTAGTTGATTTCCTTTTTGCAGTCTTAATGGAGGCTGTGAGGTTCTTCTCTAGGTCATGGGCTGTTGCGTACCTTCGCCTGGGCTCGGCCATTTGGTGCATGAGAATTTTGTATTGTGACCAGTCTATGGCTGGTATCTGTTTTTTAGTTGAGCGCATATAAGTGGGACGCCCACCTATATGGAATTTTATGGGAAAATGGTCCGAGCCCAGACTGTAGTACACTTGTAGAGTGGGGGGATATGGATTCCTTTGAATATGATGAGGTCTAGAGTGTCAGGAGAAATGGAGGGGTTGTGGTGCCAGAATAAATGATCCGGGGCAGTTCTAATTTGGAGGTTGTGTTGCGACAGGATGAAGTCAAGCAGGACTTGACCAGCTCTGTTGCAAGCTCTGGAATTCCAGAGAGTGTGCCTTGCGTTAAGGTCTCCTGCAATGATGATTTTAGCATGCATGTTGACTAATCTCTTCAGATCTCGGATCATTCCTTCCGGGCTTGAGGTGGGGGGGGGGCGGTAGGTTGCTAGGGTGGTGATCAGCTGGGAGTTTATGAGGATCTGTACACCTGCACACTCCAGACATTCCAGTTCAGGTAAAGTCAGTGCAGAGTTTACTAGTAGATTGTTGCGGACGATGACTGCAGTGCCACCCCCCGGCCGTTGCACAGGCCTTTCAGCTCTGTGTAGGTCATAGCCTTTTAGACGGAGTTTTTATTATGAGGGTTTAGTTTTGTCTCGCTGACGCAAGCGACATCTATTTTTTGTTGGTGCAGGAAGGACTCTATTTCATAGGTGTTTCTAAGTGTGCCGTTCATATTCTACAGGAATGCGTTTATTGTATTGGTGTTTTGGTGTTGCCGTGCAGCCATTACACAACATTCTCAAGGAAGTTGAATATGGCCTCGAGTTTTTCAGCAAATCCATTTGCTGACTTGAACTTAGCTATTGCTATTTTTAGGTTGCTGAGAACGTTGCTAAAGTTTTAATTTCTTTAAAGAGAGACAGAAACTCTTTAATGGTTGATGTCTCTGGTGATGTTGTTGTTGGTGGTAGTGGTGCTGGCGTTGTTGTGTTGGCAACACCACTCGTAATGGCTGCGAAGAACACACCTGGGCGTACAGGGGCATTGTGAGTAATAGGGGTGGGGAGGTTTTGTTTAGCTGAGGATATCTGCCTGGACAGGGTGAGTAGTTCTCGGCGGTCCTGGACCGTGTGGAGACCGCTGCACAGGACGCAGCGGGGCGTAAGTGTGCACATTTGGTGGGGTGTGGGTGTGGAGTTGGCTTGGTGACGACGTTTGCCGTGGGGGTGGGAGTGGATGAGGGCTTGGGAGGAGCTGGCTGTGGGTGGATCAGCTGTCTTTTGGTATGAGATTTTGGGCGTGCTGTGTGTGTTTTTGGTTTGGGGTCCTCCGTGTCGTCATCGCTTGACAATAGGGAGTCGTACTTGTTTTTTGTAGTGATGTGGAAAACTTCTGAGTGCCTTTTGGGGGTGGGTGTGGTTTGTTTTGTCATCATCGCTGCCACTGGAGCGGTTTCGTTTTTGAGAGGGGGTGGTCCAGCCTTGAATGATTTGGTGCAGCTCCCTTCTTTTTGAAGATATTTCCCTGATGCAGCCTTCCAAGCTTTACGCCACAGCAATCCAGCGAGGATCAGCCGGCTGCATAGCTTGCAAGGTTGTTCTATAGCCTAGTTGTTCCCTCTGCAGTTCAATAAGTTGTTTCTCTAGAGTAAGATGGTGGGAGGATACATAGAGATGGTTTTGATTTGTTGAATTAAAACTAGATTCACTTGTTTCACTATGGGAGCACCGCCACGGGTGGCCGAGGTCGTTAAGGCACGGACTCGTGAGCGGGAGGTCTGCGGTTGGAATCCCGCCAGGACCGTCCTCCCTGACTGGGGTTTTTTCCAGGTTTTCCTCAGTCTTCATAACTGGCAAATGCCGGGGAGGTACCTAAACTAAGGCCTGGAACGCTTCCTCCCTTAAAAAAAAAAATCCTTTCCCAATTTATCATTTCATCTCATGTATCATCAGTGTCCACCGCCTGTGGTGCCTCAGTAGTGAAAACGGGCGTTAAACACTACTCAAAAAAAAAAAAAACTATGGGAGCCTATGGCTCTTTTGTCACTGGTTTGTTCACTGTTTTGCGTACCAGCACTGTTGTTTGAAGAGATGTTCACGTTCAGCGTGACGCTGTTAGAGCACTTTGATTTTGGGTTGTTGCACTGCACTAGGGGGGGAACACTTTTTCCACCGCTTGCACCGGTGGCCATAGTTGCACTTTTCACTGCACTTTTTACACTTTGGATGTTGACCGGATTGGGGCAGCCTGCGTGGGCTGTGGAGGGTTGTTTTCTGCCAGGTCCGCGCCCGCAGAGGTGATCTGGTAGCTGATGGTGTGCATCGACCGAACCAAGGAGAGGTCGCGAGGATGGCAGGGAAGAAGAAGAAGAAGAAGAAGAAGAAGAAGAAGAAGAAGCAGAGCGTCTCCTCCAGCGCAGCTAAAGTGCAGCTCTCCCGCGGTGACCGCTCAACCTCCGCCACCGCAGAAGAGCCAGACCAGCTACTCATCACTGCAGAGACGCAGCCAGACCCAGCCATTACGCCGGCAACTTCTCCTACCTGGAGCCCCACAACACCACCAAGACAAGTTCTTAAGGGTAAATTCTGGCAAGAGGATGCTCTGCTGGAAGAACCTTCAGACACCAGGGTTGGTTGGACTCCCACGGTGGTGTTGGATCCGGGGAAGAAGGAGGAGAAGACCGCCGTGGCAGCAGGCAAGGCTAAGAAGACCGGCTCTTCCTGCACAACCAGCGCGTCCCGGTCTTGTACCGGTCGATCATCTAGGGAACGAAATCCGGCACAACAGCTCCAGTCAACCTCGCCTCCTTCTGCTACTCCGCCGCCAGCAGCGGTGCCTCATCAGATATCTTCACCGCTAGCTGAACCGCAACGAGATTCATCTGCTGCCAGCCTGCACGCTCGCCCGCCCGCAAATCCTTCACTACCTGCCGGCGACTACAGCGCCGCAGTCCGCGGCGTACCGCGCACTACACAAGCACTGTATGTTCTGCGCTTTTTGCAGAACCGCTGGCCGCGATAACTAGGATAGCTAGAATCTTCTCCGTCAACGGCCCTACATCACTGATTCGGGTGATTTTTCTAGATCGCCGGGAGCGCGATGCCGCCATCAAAGCTGACATACAACTTTTTGGCCGCGCCCTCACGATTGAACACACCCTGCAAAATCGCACTTCACCCTGTCGACATTGCTGTGCCTATGGTCATTTGGAATCCGACTGCACCAATCAACCACGGTGCCATTATTGTGGTGCCGCTCAACGGACTGCCGCCTGCACGGAACACGACCTGAGCAATCGCCGGAAATACTGCGCATCGTGCAAAGGCACTAATCACTATACCGCCAAGGGTCGTGTCCGCTCCGGCATAACTCGCCCGAACGCCTCCGCTGCCAGCTGCACCAAACCAATGAGCCATAGCGCTAATCATAAGAAATCGCAGAAACGGCCCGTACATCTTCAAACCGCCTCCGGACTTAGCGCCACACAGCCTAGTGTGAATACTGCGATCGACAACTCCAGCTCTTCCGCTCTTCAGCAAATCTCAAAATTGAACGAATTGACCAGCGAGATACAGAAGAGAAATACCGAAACCAAGGAGCTTCACCGTCTAATCAATGCAGCAGTAGAAGCCGTCACTAAATCCACACGAGAATTACTTACCATCATCTCAAACCTGCAAGAACTAACCGCCACACGACATGAAGAACTTAAGCAGCACTACAGCATATCCCTCGAACCCATTGAATCGCGTTTGGACAGATTAGAACAGAAGGCATCACACTCCAGTTTAACTTCTAGCATCAAACAACAACTACAAGATATGAAACCAACAATAACTTCAGCACTTAAGGAACAGCAACAAGATTTTAAATCAGTGTTAAATATAGCACTTAAAGAAATCTCCACTTCCAACAACCAGAAGCTCACCAATTTAACCAAAATACTTGGTCAAATCCAAGCCGAGCTCACAACATTAACTACACATCAGCCCTACCACCGGAATCGTCAGCGGAAGATGGCCATGCCTTCGGTATGGCTCATCACAGACAAGAACGGTGGCGCAGCTCTGCACGTAGAATAGCCGAAGAAAGGATGAGCAGACAATTTTATGATTAAAGTTTTAATTGCCCCTCATTTCCCATATACTTTTACCCATCATCCTCCAGATGCCACCCAGGGCTTCGGCCATGCTTGGCATCAGGAACCAACTCCTTCACTCGCATAAGGCAAACCGCCTTATAGCTAAATCATCACCCAAGAATCACGAGGGTGCTTTTTGCGGGACCTCCCAACAATATCCTTCCTTCACCCATTGTTATCTTTTTCCCATAAAAAAATGTGCATTGACCCTGATTGACTGGACATCCGCCAGTGGGCCAGCTGTATCGGTGGATGAGTTTTACGCCGCTCTGGAGCGCTTTTGGGCCAGACTTACCCTATCGCCGAAGAGGCAGCTCGTGCTCGGTGACGGAGATGTTGTCCTGTGTGTGCTGGATGGACTGGGAGGCAGCTGGGCAGCCGCTGTCCTGCGATTGGTTCGCGCTGGCTTGCGCCCCTGGAGAGACGGCAACCCGCACGGCAGCTGTTTTCTCGGAGGTCCGCTACGACAGCTAATGTATGAGTGCTGATGCCCTATGGCTCCGTTCACTTCCTCAAGGGAAAGGGTGCACAGTTTTACCTCCTTCCACACCCAGAACTCAGGACTGTGCGCCCAGTTCTCCGGAGAACACATAAGACAGGAACTGGTTATCCGCGGATTTGATGCCTTCCGCACCGTGCAGATGAGACGCCCCTCTAGGAATAGCTGCCTATGTTCCTAGTGGAACTTCAAAACACTGTGGAGAACAGAAGGATATTAGGTCTCCAATACTTGGCACACTTTAGAGTCAGAATAGAACCTTATAGGGCCGCCCAAGAGCCAAAGCAGTGCTCACGTTGCCAACACCTGTGGCACGTGCAGCGAGAGTGTAGGACTCCACAGCCAATCTGCGCCAAATGTACAGGATCCCATTTCTCAGGCACCTGCAGCGTTCCGCCAAAGGAACGAAAGTGCGCTATGTGGCTCCAAGGGCCATGGTGCAACATGGCGTGGTTACACCGCATGGCTGACCGCAATTAAGAAAGCTTCGCTGCAACAACCCCAGCGGGCTAGGGACCCCCCCATCCCCATATAGGAATAGCGTTTTCCCCGCTGGGAATCATCGAGCAGAGGGGCAATGGTTGATTAGAGATAATCGTGGACGGACGCGACCTGCCCCTAATGCAGCCCCCTCTGCAGTCAGGGAACCACAGGTACCGCCCATGGAAACCCTGGCACCTAAAGAGCGACACCCACAACGGCAGAAGAAGCAGAATACACACACACCAACATTTACACAACCTCCCATAATGTGCGGAAAGAGCCCTTTCAGGCCTAGATTGCTCATCCCTCGCGAACACGTAGAAAACGGCGAAGCTATGGCAAAATTCCTACGTGAGTTAGGACTGCCAAAGCCAGGACTGGCCATGGACTTCTTCCGGGCCCATGCCAGATGGCTCTTGGAAACAATCAGCTTCCCTCAAACCCATCCTGAACTAGTCTTCGACCATATACGCACCTTCTTTGGAATTTTTCATCAGCACTGTCATGGCTAGCTCAAACACAATCAACATAATCTACTGGAATGCGCATAACATCTGCCGTAAAAGAAAGGAACTAACAGAATTTCTGCGACGGAACTGGATTCAAATTGCACTTATTAATGAAACACACTTAGGACCAGATGATAGATTCAATATTCCGGGATATACTGTGTATCGCACCGACCGAAATAGAAGGGGGGAGGGACAGCAGTAATTATCCAAAATAGCGTTAACCATTTTGAAATCTACGTACAACCACTTTCACGTTTAGAAGCTACCGCGGTCAAAGTAGAACTCCTAAGGTCGTCAATGACCTTAGCTGCGTATAACCCCCCAGGCGACATCGACATAAATGACCTCGACACAATTATGCAACTAGACACTAAACTGATAGCTGCAGGGGATTACAACGCCAAGCACTATCTCTGGAACTGTATCAACCCCAATGAAAACGGGAGAAAACTGCTACGATACATAAATAATAACAATTACCTACTGGTAGGACCCGAGGAGCCCACATATGTCTCCCACATAGCCAACAACATACCCGATATATTAGACATAGCAATACTAAAAGAAATAACAACAGAAACAAACACCAGGGTGATGCAAGAACTAACATCAGATCACTACCCGGTACTGCTGCAACTCGAAGCTCCAATCTCGTTTATGGAAGAACCACCTAGGCATAACTACAACTTAACCGACTGGGAAACCTTCACATCCGCAGTCGACAAACACATTACAGAAATTCATATTGACTCATATGAAACGCAAGATGAGGCGCTAGATATCATTGACAACGCCATCTTGCAAGCCACTGAGGAATGCATGCCTATATGCCATAGGCCGTCAAATCCAGTGAGCTTCCCGCGTGACGTAAGAGCTGCCACTCATGACAGGAACCGCGCCAGACGCAAATGGCAGCAAACCAGAAACTTAATACACCGCAACGAATATTACGCATGTAGGGAACACGCAAATAATTTAATCAGAGAATATACGAGAAACCAGTGGAACGAGCAACTGGAAAACATAAACCCACATCAACACACTATCTGGAGAGCTGCTAAATGCCTAACACGCAACTACAGCAACATACCACCACTCCACACGGCCAATGGCATAGCAGCAACTTCACAAGAAAAAGCTGAAGCATTTGCAGATGAATTGGCTGACACCTTCACGCCAAACACTGACGCGTATGACAAGACGTTCGCTAGACTCGTGGAAGAAGAAGTGCGCCCAATTGGGACAAATCGCACTCACAATAAAACAACAAAAACCAACGTTGGCGAAATTAAATGGCTCATTACTCACCTCCCAACTCAAAAAGCACCAGGACCGGACAAAATACCAAATATCGTATTAAAACACCTACCAAAACGTGCACTCGAACTACTTGCAGATATATACAACTACACTTTAGAACACGGGCGCTTCCCACCCAAATGGAAAGAAGCCAAAATTCTGCTCTTTCCCAAGCCAAGAAAGGACCAAACTATTCCGAAAAACTACAGGCCAATTAGCCTATTAAATACACTGAGCAAGGTCCTTGAGAAAATAATACTAAAAATAATAAACTCACACGTCATTAAAAATAACATAATAGTAGAGGAACAATTTGGGTTCAGAGCGCACCACTCAACCACGCTACAACTACTAAGAACGACGGAAAACTCACGCGTGGCTTCAATACCAACAGGTCAACTGGCTCAGTTTTCCTGGACATCGAGCGAGCCTTTGATAAAGTCTGGCATGCTGACCTTATCAAGAAGCTGGCTGACTACAACCTCACAGACTCGCTTGTTGCACTAACCAAAGACTATCTTTCAAATCGCACATTCAGAACAAGCGTAGGCAACTCTCTATCCTCTAGCCGACCCATCAAAGCAGGAGTACCTTAGGGAAGCCTACTTGGGCCTACCCTGTTTAACATATACATAAATGACATGCCCGATTTCACCAGGGCCAGCAAGTTCATATACGCCGATGATACAGCAATCACGACACAATCGACAACTCTACGAATAATCCACATTAGATTGCAAAATGTACTAAGCACACTCGAACCATGGTTCAAGAAGTGGAGAATTAAAGTAAATACCAAGAAATGCGAAGCAATCATATTTACAAAACGACTGAAGCATCGCCCTGAGAGGCATGCACTCCCAGCATTAATATACAACGGCGAACCTATCGAATGGAAGTCCAAGGTTACCTACTTAGGTGTAGTAATGGACCATGGCCTAACCTGGAAACATCACATTAACACGGTTAGAGCCAAAGCAAACACACAACTAAATGGACTGTACTCAATCTTCAATGTAAACAGCGGACTTCAACTAGGCATGGGCCTAACACTATACAAAACTCTAATACGACCTATACTAACATACGCAGCCCCAGTATGGGAATATACTGCCAAAACACATCTCCATAGGCTCCAAACAATGCAAAACCGCATCCTGCGAATAATTACCAAACTCCCACCTATAGCGCCTACAGCATTATTGCACGAGGAACTAAAATTACATTCAATAGAAAATTCATAAAGCTACTAAGCTACAATTTGTACAAAAACAAAAATAAGAATCATAACCAACTAATTAAAAAACTAGGTGAATACCAAACCACTCATAACAAACATATGCAACCTCTATCACTCTTTGACAGAACAATTGGCCTGGGGGAAACAGAAATAAACATCCAAGAATACCTCCAACAACTAGTAAAATTCCCCTAGCCATGGCAGGCTGATAGAAGCCTGAAAACATTCGCAACCACCAATACACTACAAGCAATACCCACAATCCACAAACAGCTGCCCTCACAAGTCCTTGTGCTACCAAGCCAGGGCGGCTCCGGGGAATGAGGGCCCCCCACAGCGACACATTAGGTAGATGCCACCAGGCTCTACAGGCCGTGTGATCGCTTACACGAACCCTGCACGACTATGATTATTCTAGGAACACATATAAAATCTATATAAATATTATATGGAAAAAAAATTACAAATGAATACCTTCCTGTACATACATTAAACTAGGACTAGCCCTAATACTAACACTAATAACTACCATTTTAATATGTTCTAGAGACTAGGCTCCCCGAGCCGATGCAGCCAAACGAATCCCACGAGGTAAGCCATAGAACACTAGCAATTAGAACAGCAAATTAATTCATGGACTCCACCCGCATACTTACAGCATGAAAATAACTAACAGCAACTGCAAACACCAATAACAGTAGGCGCATGCCACTCACTCATTACCTATACCTTTACTCCCTTTTGCATGGGCATTCACGCCAACTCTAACTCCCCGTGGGGGCGCTCTGGGCCATTATGGTCAAGTGCGTCTCCCGGATAAATAGCACGCCTATCGCTCCAGCATGCACGCATGCGAGTCCTACATCTATCTCCACCAAATTCCGTGGTGCAATAGCGGTACCCGAACACACCTCTCCTATCAATTCCTGCATGTTATTAGCACTAATAACATGGGGAGGCGATGTAGAATGTTCCTAGGTTGATCGCCACCGAGATGGGGTGAGGTGGTGCCCCTTCTCGCCCTCCCTTCGGGGGGGGGGAAACAAAAAAAAAAAAACTACCGCTCCTGCCGCAGGCGCTGCACTGCTGCAGGTGACGTGAGAGGGCGAGTGCCCAACCGGGGCGGCTCTTCTCGGGCTCCTGCCCTGGTGCCGGCCGGTGGTTTGCTGGTGTCCGGCGGCTGCTAGATGTGCCTGGAGAGGTGACTTAAGCACTGGAGATCAGAAAAATTCTCGCCGCCACGCTCCCAACCGCGCCCGGAACGCCAAACCCTGCCGCGCCCGCCGCTATCTCGGAGCATTCTTGCTTTTTATTATATAGCTATATTTCACCATCTTCGGCTCTTTCCGCTATCGCTCGGGTGTTGCCCTAGCAGCAAGAGGAGCGCTAGTGATTTCCGTAGGGCGTATAACATTAAATTATAATACCGAAACTTGCCCGTATAGCAAGAAAAATTCTCCGAGCAGCAGGAGCTGCAGTCTCCAAAGACAGCGGAGAGAGCGGGAGATGAGATGCACATTTTTCTCTTTTTGCATGGCCGCTGATAACAGTGTAATGTTGCAAGTATTATTTTTTTAAACATAATGTAACCTATACGTTCTCCTCCATAACTTTCTAGCTACAATATATTGTTCCTTATTATAAAACTTTTTAGCACGCGTTGTCTTATTGGAATTTGCAATAAATTCGCGCGCGCGCGCACACACACACACATATAAAATAAAAATGAATTAACACTATTAGCAATGTAACAAATTAACAGTAATTATAGAAGTTTTAAAAGGATAAAACACTAAGATAAAATCACACTTGAAATCGCTATATTTCGAACTCATTGAGTTCTTATATGGCAAGAAGACAAGTGAAGGTGATAAAAGTAAATATTGAGTATTGAAGGTAACGTTATGCATGGAAACAGATGAAACTAGAAATGAGAGTGTGGGGGGGGGGAAGTAATACGTAAGATTTAAACCAGGTGGTATACGCGCTTTATGTAAAAATATAGCTGCCAAGTCTCTCTATCTCTGAGTAAACTTTCAGAACATTGTGTAGGTAACGCATCAATAAGTGTTAGATTAAAAGCATCATCAAAATCCTTACAGTGAGATAAGGCATGTTGGGCAACCGGCAAAGGAGACTTTGTTTTAACAGAACGTCTATGATTGTTCATACGTAGCGAAACAACAGTAGAAGTTAAACAATTCTCGGGTCGAGGAATTGAATAGATTTTTTGTCACTTGAATAGAGACAACATGAGTCAAGTTCACACAATAGTTTTATTGTTGGTACACTATTACACTCAAGGATTAAATTTATTTAGTTAATGGTAATTCTCCGTAAGGAACTTCGACTTACGCACTGACTTCCACTGCTACTACACTGTCACTTCTACTTCGACTAAAATGCTACTCCCATTGCCACATTAACTTCCAATCACCACACTCAACTCCCTACTTCAACTAAAAACTGCCAACCGTCTTAATTCTTCTCAATCTAATGGTTTTATTTGGCGATCATCTGTCACTCGGTGGGACGCTTCTTGGGTCTTAATTCTACTGTTTTAATTATTCTAGTGTACTATTCATTGGCTGTTCGTTGCGATTTATGTTACGAAACCTTCTGATTGGTAAATTTTTTCGCGCTTCCTCTGGCTGGGGGGGGGGGGTTGTTACAATCTATTGCGCGAAAAGATATACCGTAACTTGTTTTTCGTTTCCTGTTTACGAAGAAGTTTGCGTAACATATTTTCCCTATGGGGTGCAACAGTCGATGTTCCTTTGTTTGCCTTACATAAAAGATCCTAATGTACATAGCCTAGTTTCAGGGTCACCATGGTTATTGCGAAAAAGAGGAATCGAGGCGTTTATGACTCTCCATCCGCTCTTTCCGTGTAAAAAAAAGATTCTGTGTTTGCCATACTGACGGCTTTTGAGATTTGGAAAGATACTTTCTTCCCACCTCTAGTTCACAAATGTCATGCCTTCTAGTTTTGATACTAATTTAATATTCTCAGATCATCGTGATTACCTGGGTTTTTGCTTGGGATGGGAATCTACTGCTTCACAACGCAGTATTGTGACCACGAACCTAATAATATCTGGTGGAGAGCTTGGATGGTTTTTCAGCTTGTGTTAAACAAAAAGGAAGCTCTGGAATCAATTATAACAGGAGATAAAAAATATGATCCTCTACCATGATTCACTGTCAACAGGGAGTCCAACGTGTGGCTTAAATCTGGTGATGAGCCCCAAATAAAGACAGGATTGTGCAATCAAAGAGAAAGATATAAGCTACTTTTCAAGAACTACAGGGGGATACTGTTAGTAGACTTCAAAGAGAGAATTGCCAGTATTTACGGAGACTACTGCTGCAGCCTTCTGAGTAAACTACAAGCACCAATTAAAGAAAAGAGGCGCGGATGTTCGACTTCTATATGATAATGCATATTGCTCAGGTGCTACGAAGAAAGTCCACCTTACAGCCCATTATATTTTTTCATAATTGAAGAAAAAGCTATGAGTATGAAATTTTAATAAAGACGTTGAGGTGAAGGAAGCCGTTTTAGTACATTCTGCTGTTAACGTCCAGGCAAATTTTTCAAGGACATAGAAACGGTCATTTAAAGATGTTTGAAATGAACGGAAACTATATTGAAAAGTGACTTTCTTTCTCTTAGTTCTAAAAGTAAATTAGGCCGCTAACTTATGTAACCTACTTTTTGTGCAATTTTTAAACTGACATTCTTTAAAAACGCACAAGAAATGGCCATGTATCTTGTACAACTAGTTCCTTATAAATATAACAATGCATCAGTGAAAATCCACGGAAGGAGGAAGGAGATCTAGTTTGTGGCATATTTTGTGATACAATTATTTGCTTACTGTTGTGAATGCTCTGCTTAATGAGAATATTCCCTTGATACAGGGGTCTATTATAGGTTTTTGACGTGCTTTAAACATTGAAGAAAAAACAAAAACAAAAAAAGCTTCTAGCTTTGAAAGAAAACCCGCGAAAAGCAATAACTGGCCATTATGCATTGATATGCTGACTAAAATTGTGATGTAGAACCTGGCACTTTCATCCCACTCTCTTTCTGGTATCTCTCAAATCGGACACATTGTTAATGCGAAAATGAATCAATAACAAATGCTAGAATCAACAGCAATTTTGCTGTTAATGAATGGCTTTCAGTGAGAATATACCATTGCATAACAGTATACCTTGAATACATTATATAACTAAAATAGTATTTTCCAATGTTTTCAGTGTAGCACAATATAATAACGCAAATTATTTTAATATTTTCATTTAAAGAGGTGTATTGCTCTCGCCTTACTTTTGTTTTCCGCACGAGAGTCATCTGTTATCCCACGTACATAAGTGATCAGCTTGCTCAAATACAAAATCCAAATGTGTAATTAGATCTCATATGTTCTGCTTTACGAAAAAATGTATATAATTGTTATATAACAATAACGAACATAAGCTAAAATTGTAGAGTACTTCACGGGGATAGGAATACAGTAAGGTAATGAAGTCAAAACTCAAAATAGGTAAGTATCAATGCATTCATTGAGCACAGCTGTGTTAACAGCATATAATTTGGGCCATTTAGTTTACACTCTTTACAAAATGCAGACTTTTACACGGACCATTTATTTTAGAGCCGGCATACTGTTATATTCTTTCAATATAATTTTCTGTCATATTTATCGCCCTTTGGCATACGTTCTGGAAGGTGTTGATTACCAAGAGTAGTACTGTTTTTGTTAATGAAGCGAACGCCGTCCTATCTTGAAGGATTCCTTCTGTTATGTTGAAACACTTTTCTCTGAATGGCTCTTCAAGCTTGGGTACGAGATCAAAATCACAGGAATTCACATTTGATGAATATGGAGGAAGTTCGGGTACTTACACTCAAACAGTAAATCCCTCATAGTGCTGGTTGTCGTAGTAGAACTGTGACATCGGACAACGTCATGCATTGGAATAAGCATACATGCTTGAAAATGTCACCGTTTTCTCTGTAGGACGAAGATGATTTTGTAGTACAGTGAAAAACGAACCCCAGTGACCTTGCCCCGTTCCATCGAGTTCCAAGTGTCTAGTGTTATCGCTTTCGTCTAAAGTTCTAAACAGTAACACACTGCCACGAGACGAAATTCTCCAATTTGCTACTGTTACTTTCGTACATCAAATATTGAGTAGAAACTATTAATATTTCTTGTTTGTCATATCATTAAGAATATCTGAGGGTGCCTGAACCTTAATAGCAGAATGTTCTAAAATGGCTTCCTTCACCTCAACGTCTTTATTGAAATTTCATACTCGTAGCTTTTTCTTCAATTATGAGAAAAGATAATGGGCTCTAAGGTGAACTTTTCCTCCTAGCACCATGGCAATATACATAGTACATTAACATAGTCTGTTGTATAGTCAGCATGGAATTCAGATTTTGAAGAGTTTGTTTAGGTACTCATAGGTTTAAATGAGCAGTAAATAAAGAATTGAATCAAATTGAAATTGCTTTAACATAAAATAGAACAGGAGGGACATCATTGTATTTTATGAAGGATGCAAGAATCAAAATTGTTTGTATGTTTATAGAAACTCATAAAATGATAAATAAAGAAACCAACACTTCCAAGGAAGCAGATACTCCAGCAGCAATGGATAAGGAATGCTACTGCAAGAAATCTGAGAGCACCATGCAACCGAAGGTCACCTGGGCTCTTCCATGTCTTACAGATGCATCAACTTCTACATACAGTTTAGAACATCAACAGAAGTCTGAGCAGGAATGTAGGTAAGGATATGAAGCAGGCCATTTGGATCTTTTCCTGCAATAATAGTATATTGCACAGCATGTTCTTATTAGGCCAGAACCAAGATGGTTTAGCTTTTCCACAAAGTTTCAAATTTCTTTTAATAATTTTTAAAGAGTGGAAATTGCTCAAGAAATGTTTAATTTCATGAGAAACATAATTTTTTTTTAATTAGAACAAAAGGTAGTGGCAAGATATGCCTGTCTTCCTCTAAATTATGTTTAATCAGAGCATACTCATAAATGCAGTGCAAAATAGTTATTTTCTCCCAAGCATAAATCACACACAAACAGTGTTGGTATTGTTTCCAACCTAATTAGTGTTGTGAATTATTATATTTCAGAATTAATCAGCTAATAATATACAGCTGACTATTGAATTTATCTTCTGTGAAGTCATAAATATTTTGATAGTTATGCATTAAGATAGTTTACAAAATTATTATAAATAAATAAACATTTAATACTGGGACATTTGTGTAATAGGGAGAAAGTGTACTATGAACCACTTCCATTTTTTTCTTCATTCTTTCTTTTCTTCTTACGTTTTACAGATATACTGAAGAGTCAATATTGTTATATTTGAATCAAGGCCTAAGTAAATGACTTGTTTCTCTTAAGCAATATCTAAACATTAAAATATATAATATAATAGTTTATAAAAATAGTTTTAAAACAAGCACCTTTTATTCGTTGTTCCCCAATCATCAAAAAACATAAAGATATATAAAGGATAATATATTTATTATTCAAGAAAATAATCATACACATACTGCAACTATATTAAGAAACAAATGCTACAATTAAGTGAAAATTCATACAAAAATTCTAAGAGAAATTAGAGAGATCTAAATTATCAAAATTATTTATTAATGTAATGTAACATAACATTTAATTTGCAAAAGCTTCATGTATAGAAGTACAATGAACTAGAACAAGTCAAGTTATCCATTACATAATGTAATTTTTAAATAAATATATTGCATAGTATAAATAATTGCATATACAGGATGTTAATGAACAACATCAAAATATTTGCATCTTGTAGAGGGGTCTTAGATAAGCAATTGGAGATGGGCAACTGAGGGTAGGAGGTTTCAAATTTACAAAGTTAGGGCTTAAAGTTTCAAAAGGGTATGCATGCTATTGAAATTTACATTTACTTGCACCTTAAAGAATTCCAGTTCATACAAATGCCTAACAAGACTGAAATGTAGTATAATGTGAATGCTTTCTATTTGGGAATCTTTCTCTGTAGATCTTAAAAGCTGTTATAACACAACCTCTTGATTTCTGATAAATCTGGTTCAGGTTGGAAAATTCAGAAAGCTCATAGACCCCAAGGTAATGGGTTCAAAATCACCCAGGGTCAATGAATTTTTAGGGCATAAAAATCCTAAGTATGGCTTTCTTTGGAAAGGAATAACGTTGTTAGTCTCATGTTGCAGGTTTTTGGCATGTAAAAGAACCTCAAGCCTGAGAGGAATGGCCTCAGAAAAATTTATCGACCATTTCATGTTCTGAATGAATGGGATGCTAATGACCACCACCACCACCACCAGCACCACCAGCACCACCACCACCACCACCACCACCACCAACACCAACAACAACAACAACAACAACAACAACAATAATAATAATAATAATAATAATAATAATAATAATAATAATAAAGATTTTAAAAAACTGTAACTAATCTCCATTTTTTCAATTTGGAATTTGTTTGATGAGTTATTTTGTTTTATATCTTTTGGTTATGAAAAATTGGTAGATATCTCGCAACTACAGGAAAAAAAGGTTGAATTGTGACTTTGTTTCTAATAACTGAATTCCTATTAGCACACCAAAAAAGTGGCCTGCAATCACATGTTTAGCTTGAAAATTTGCAGAACATTTTAATGCTAAATTATGAAAATGCAGTTCACTCTCTATCAACAACCAGGTTTATTTCGATTATTACGAAGGCATGAAGTCATTCTATTACAAAATTTAACCCTGTTTAGCTTCAGTATGAATTTATGAGTACCAACTTACAATTTCTTCAACAGGCCATAACATTTTACGTTTGTGACCTTAGGCTCCCAATTGAAATTATTGATTTAAGATCCCTCTAAAAACAGAGAAAATACTTTGGTGCTATTCATTAACATTCTGTATGTATATTTTATATGTGCAACTAAATAAGGGTGAGTTGTTCAGATATAACAAAATTAAACACTGAAAATAGCAAATAAATTATACAATATTTTGAATGGGTGTGTGACACTTGCCCGAATATAAATTTTGATGACTTTAATCGGAGGGGACCGAATCCCGGGAAACCATGAATTAGATGTAGGAAAACCATTTTTGGGTGCAGCTGAAGATTGAGGTCAAGTAGGAGAGGGTGGAGGAGGAAATCCTACCACTGATGGTTGCCAGGAGCTGGTCTTGTTAGTTAATGTTAGTCAGTCGTGTTAGATAACCTAAAATGAATGTTTGCGCTATCATGTAATTAACTGTGGATTTTATGGAGTTTACCGAAACTAACAAGGATATACCATTGTTGACCTATAACGAATATCAATATACAGCTGATTAGACGAACATGGAAATTGTCTTTATAGGCGCTATGCGAATTACAAAGTGCGTGTTTAAACGAAAAACAAGCCATATAAAGACAGCAACTGCACGTATGTGTTCCTAATGTTGCAGCAAAAGTAGTTCGAAAACAAATGGCTAATACCGGAAAGTGAGAGAGAAATAGTGGACTAGGTGGAAAAAACTTTTAAAGAAAACACTTTAAGACTTTATCAGAGTTTCCAGCCTGCAACAACTAGAGCATTGGCGCTTAGCAAGTGGAGGCCGAAACCCATTAGTCATTGCAGACAAAATAGTTATCTGAACCTGTCAATTATCAGGAGGGCGGAACGTGCTCGCCTAAAAACAACGGAAATGCCGATACAGTAGTTAGCTATTGCTCCCGAAAAAAGATCCAGGTAGCTCTACCGGTTCAAGACCCGAACTTTGTACGTCTTTGCCACTCACCATTTTCAATGTGCTTTACATAGAAATTGTCGCTAATTTAGGTAACCAAGGAAGTCCGTTCGGTTGTTGAATAGCAAAATGTTATCCGATCATTACAATAATCTACATTACCGTTGGATCATCGAACAACTTGTAGATGGTGTGTCTTTACGCCGGAAAAACAATTGCATTTACAGAATCCCCATATAAAGATTTACAAGTTAGTATCTCTAAAATGAACCAATAAAATAAAATGCTGTTTTTTCTAAACTTATTGCCTTCATAATAGCGCCGTGGGCAAAAGTTAAGTGAGCCCCTTATGAAGCTCCAGGGGAGACTTCAGAATTTTAAAAGCGGCGATTACATAATTTTCATATATTTAAATATCCTCACAAATTAAGCAGCTTGTATTTTTTCCCCCTAAAATTGAATGTTGATTAGGGCATTAAAATTTACTTTTTAGATAAAAGATAAATATTAATAAACTAAAAAAGTAGTTTATTAAATTTATCATATAAACATTTAGTAAACCTTTCTCCAACATTTTCTAACATGCATAAAATGATGGTGCCACAAAATTCACGTATTCGATGCTTCATAGTTACATTGCCTTTTGTTGAGGGTATTGAGACATGAAGTTTTGTTTAAAGTACCCCCCCCCCCAAAAAAAAGATTAATCTAGTACAGGGTAACCATACACAGGCCCAGCACGTCCAATCAATTTATTACGGAATTTTTCCTATCATAATTCACATGGGTGTCTTACGAAGTATAGCATTCCTCCATCTTACTGGTACCATATTTTTTTCCAGTACACTTAGAGGAACATTTTCCAAGAGTGTAGGTAATTCATTCCTGATAAAACGACAATAAGCTGCACTTGTTTCTGTAACTTCAAAAAAGCAAGACCCTATGATAAATTCACCAAGAATGCCACACCAAACATTTAAAAACCAGTGATGCCGAAAAGGTCCAGTTCTCTTCCATTTGGTTTTCATATGCCCGATAATGCATGTCATGTGCTCAATATTTGAAAACGTGGCTCGTCACAAAAAATACGTTGCTCAATAGAGTTATTCTCTACAACAGTATCATGCAGCCATTAACAGAACACCAGCTAAGTTGTTAAACTCGTGTTCATCACGTTGCTGATACAGACGGATATTATAAACATGATATTTCTACTACTTTAGTTCCCGCTGTCTCTGGCGAATTCGCGTTTATTTATCTGTGGATTTACAGCTACAGCTGCAAGAACATTAACATCCTCATTGTTCACTTTCTTCATTCGATTCTGATATTCCAGTTTCGTAATTAAGTAGTTGTGTTTCCACCGTTTGAATTTCATATGTGGCATTTTAATTTCATATCGCTCGCCGTATACTTCAGATACAAGCCGATAATTTCTCCTGTATTAACAGCATTTTAACCTCCTCGTCACACCGTGCCATCTGTCTGAGTCTATTAGAGCAAAACATCAACTAAACTGTTGTTACAATATCAGATTTTGAAACTGATATTTATTAGAATTTTTTTTACCCCCAAGGGTGGCCTAGGTCATTAAGGCGCGGGCTCTGAGCGGGAGGTCTGGGGTTCGAATTCCGCCAGGACCGTCCTCCGTGGCTGAGGCTTTTTCCAGATTTTCCTCAGTCCTCATAAATGGCAGATGCCGCAGTGGTACGCTAAACTAAGGCCTGGAACATTTCCTTCTTTAAAAAATCCTTTCCCAATATATCATTTCATCTCATGTATCACCATTATAACTCGGCAGCATTAGTTCGAAAAATGTCTTAATTTTGGTAAAAGAACAGTGCATAAGTGTTTCAAGATATTTAAAATTATTATTATTATTATTATTATTATTATTATTATTATTATTATTATTATTATTATTATTATTATTAAGGAAGCGTTTTAACATATTTGGTTATTAGCATCCCATATAATTCAGTGCATAAAACGGCCGATAAATTTTACCAAGAGAATTCTTCTTTCAGGCTTGAGGTTCTTTTACCTGCCATATATCTATGACGTGGAACCAACGCTTTACTTCCTTTCCGAAGGAAATCATTAGGGTTTTTACGTCCTAAAAATTCTATCGACTCTGGCCAGGTTTGAATCCGCGACCATGGGTCTACGAGGTAAGATGTTTTCCACTAGACCGCCAGGATCGACGAGAGAGTTAAAGACGGGGATAAATCACTGGGAGAGGGGCATCCTAGTTTCGTGTTGATGAACTAAAGGCTGCAAATGAGATGATCCGAAACAGAGATCCCAAGAACTTACGGGAAAGTTACACGTCATTGATGAAGCAATTCGCACACAACTACGAGGAATGGCAAAGGTTATACAAGTCTGGAAAATGGGTTCCATATGAACTGAATAATTATCACAATCAGCAGGAGGGGTGGTTTGTGTTTCACTCCTCATCAAGGTGAAGCTTTCCTCGATCGTGTGTGTTGAGAAATGGATTTTGGTAAACAATCAACGGCTATCGTCGCGGAAGTACAACTACAAGAGCCAAAATGTTCGCTTGGACAATAGAAGATTTTGCTATTCTTCTGGTAGACCTCAACAGAGTTTATTGATCAATGTGCGTTTCTGCATAATGATTAATATCATTGCTCGGATATATTCAGAACAGCTGAACCGAGTCAAAAAAAAATTCTTCGTCAGAAGAAACGTGTTACTCAGTCGTAAAGGTGCTCTTCTCTTAGAGGAAACCCCAAACATTAGAGTGCATTTTCCGCACTCTCCAGACTTTCACCAAAGTATTGTCTTTTCCATTCCGTGCATAAACACCTGAACAAGCGACAACCCAGAAAGTGTATGTACAAAATCATAAGAAAATTCATCGCATCCGAGATAGACATTTTCAAATGTGGCATTTACAGGCTACTTTTATATTGAGACATATGCGTTG
Source organism: Metallyticus violacea (assembly GCA_030762175.1). Classification (NCBI taxonomy): domain Eukaryota; kingdom Metazoa; phylum Arthropoda; class Insecta; order Mantodea; family Metallyticidae; genus Metallyticus; species Metallyticus violacea. The sequence continues at coordinate 31,418,145 of CM060835.1, forward strand.
ATTGTTATAAAAATTATTTTCCTAAAAAAATAATGTTGTTATGTAATTTAGGCCTCGAAGTTATTTCCTGAACAACAGAATGCTTTTCTTGACTGACACATTTTTATTAGGTTAATTTCAACAGCTATTTTTTAATTCGTCGTCAATTCCCACCTTCACCTGTGGTTGATGACCTTCTGGATTACATCTCATAACTCTCGTCATACCCAGATAATCATAACTGACTTTATCTTTACAATGTGCACTTCCCTTGGATTGCAAAATTGTTCATTTTAATAAACATAAACTTTCTCAATACTTCTTGAAAATTATATTGTATTACAGAGACCAACTGGAGATGAAGCCATCTAACTTTATAAATTTTCAAAATCTAGAAGAATTTATGAATATAATGTTCTGTGAAACAGAAGAAGATGAAGTGCTGTTTATAAATCAGGCTGGTGAACTCATCAGGAGAGATTTTGCTCTTATGGAACACAACATAAAGGTACAGTTTAGCAAAGATGCTTAATGTCTAAGATTACCGTTGTCAAAAATAGTTGCACTTAAGTGTGTTCTAATGACAACTCGCTTGCCTGATCAGGACATTGGAGTTTCGCACACGGGCGGCGGGAGGATAGTGCATTTGTAACATGGGATTTATGAGGGAAAACCTTAATGACCTCATCCCATTCCAACGAATTCTGAGGGTCTAATGTTATCGCTTCCATCTAAACAGTAACACACTACCACGGTACCTGGGTCCTGTTCCACAAAAGTATGGTATAATACATTACAAGTATATGGACTTGTAGTTATTAGTAAAATTCTGTTCCACAAAGGTTTCTGGTACGCTTGTACTTTACGAACGCCATGCTTACAAATGTACAAGTGAGTTTTCGTTGTTCTGTTCCACAGAAATATTAGTATTAGTCGTGCACTGGAAATTTGTATAAATTTCTCTACAAGTGTAGGAATATCGGTAACTTCAAATACTATCACAAAATTTATGATCTTTGTATGATTATGGTAGTTGACCGCCACGGTTGACCGAAGTCGTTAAGGCGCGGACTCGTGGGCAGGAGGTCTGGAGTTCGAATCTCGCCAGGACCGTCCTCTTTGACTGAGTTTTTTCCCCAGGTTTTTCTCAGTCCTCATAACTAGCAAATGCCGGGGAGGTACCCTAAACTTAGGCCTGGAACGTTTCCTTCCTTTAAAAAAAAATCCTTTCCCAAAATATCATTTCATCTCATGTAACACCAGTATTCACCGCCTGTGGTGTCTCATTAGTAAAAACGAGCGTTAAACACCATTCAAAAAAATTGGGAGTCAGTTGATCCAAATGTGCTCTGTATTAGCGAAAGTGGTGATAATGGTGAATAGGAATATGTATAAAGAAAGAGTAAATTAGTACAATGAAAAGTTAGGTTAAGTGCAATTAAAGTATGGCTTATGCCTTGATTTTGGCCTTTACTGTTTCAAATTAATATTTCAGACCATCGTCTTAATTAATGTATTTTTAAGGTTCTTGCTAGATTCCATTCTTCCTTCTCTTTGAAAACAATTTCTTTTGACACACTTTTCTGTTTTTTGCTTATAGCCAGAATGTGATTGTCAAGCAATATAAACAAATAAATAAATGTAAATGATCAAATGGACTAATCACATAAATTACCGAGAGCAATCGGGAAGCTCGATTCTTCTGCCATCTCTCGACGACTGAAATTGATGCTCCTTAATGTAGTTTTATGGGACGTCATCTCAAAATTGATTATTACGCTTCAATATCGATAAATGCATAATAAACTATTTAAATTATAATTTATATTTGAGAAAAAAAACATTTAGTCGGAATGACCATTATTATCCACTCTGTACATTTTTTCAATCGTGTTTAACGCCCTTTTCTACTACTGAGGCACCACAGGCGGTGGACATTGATGATACATAAAATGAAATGATATATTGGGAAATGATTTCTTTTGCATTTGCCTTTATGAGGACTGAGGAAAACCTGGAAAAAATCTCAGTCAGGAAGGACGATCCCAAACGAGTCCGCGCCTTAACGATCTTGGCCACCTGGCGATATCCGCTCTGTACATTAAAAATCCCTAAGGGGTGGATATAACCTAATTCAAGGTATAGCGGCGTATGATAAACAGCTGTTCCTCCATTTTGCTCTTATATGTCACTTGTAACTTTTTACTAATACTTTACCAGTGTTGTACTTCTTTCGTAAACATAAAGTTACAAGGCCATATTTTACAAAGATTGTACTATTGCCCTATTTGCAAGTATTAGACCATACTTTTGTGCAATAGGGCTCTGGTCATTCTACTAAGGGAACTCTGTGCACCGTATCCCTTACGCGTTTCCTAATACACAATATCAACGTAACATAAATAAACGGATGGATAGTTGCATTCGTATTTCCAGGAATAAAGGATATCAAGGCTTGTCTCATTAGTTATCGATGAATCAGCGGATTACATTATAATGATTGATGGTGAAAGTGAAGATGGGGTTGAAGTGATGGTGGAGCAACTATGGAATGAATGACTAGTAGGATAAACCGGAGTACCCGGAATAAACCTGCCAGACCCCGTTTGGTTCGCCACGAATCGCACTTACGGCCGGCCACTGGAATCAAAATCGGGATGCCTCAGTGGGAGGCGAGCACTTTATCACGCTGCCAAGGAGCCGGCACAATTGAACTTATTAATGTTTACATTTTTAATAAATTAGAATGTAAGTAGGTGATTTGGTCCGCTTGCCAAGAATCTTACAGAGATTATTTCGAGTAGATTTAGAAAATATACTAAACGAACTCCAACAGAGTGATCAATTACATATGCCATTGTGCATGATAATACAATGTCAGCGGGCAAATTAGCAGTTGTCGTCTCACAGATTAAATGACTGCACGGTTTTGAAGAAAATCCTATTGTATAAGCCAACAAATCTTACTGTAATTGCTATGGTAACAACCAGAGTAATGGGGTTAAGGACTTTAGGGCAGTCCCCACGCTATTACCCATCGAGTCGTGCCCTCGAACCTGCAGAGAAGTCCATGAGCATTTTCCTTTAGGACGGTATCTATAAATAACCCGACTCGCCGTTAGGCTGGAGGCGATTACGGCGCGCTGTTCATTACGGAACAGTCCCCAGATTCACTGGTAAGTCGGCCTTACCTAGCAAAGGCCCACTCATTCGTTAACGAATGTTAACAGGCAAGTGACCAGAGCATTTAGGGAGCTCACCACACTCTCTGCAACGAACAGCGCTTGAGAATTTAACATCTGTTAATCTGAAGCACTCCCTTGTGACACACTGCAGGCGCAGGTACTCAATTTCCCTTCAGACCATATGCCCTCCAGGTCATCAGTCTCCCATTCAATTCAGGGCGTGAAACGGCCGACAAATTTTGCCCAGAGGCCTCCTTTTACAGGCTTGAGGTTCTTGCCGTAAATGCACGACACGAAACCCACGGCTTTACTTCCCTTTCGAAGGAAGCCATACTTAGGAATTTTACGACCGAAAAAAATTCATCGGTCCTGGCCGGGATCGAACCCGCATCTTGGGTTCAGGAGGCAAGTATGGTTATCACTGCACCACCAAGACCGATCCACATACCCCGCAGAGACAACCCACCGGAACACTCTCCGAAGGGAGGGGCTCAAATGTCCAGCCCTGCGTACCATGGGGTACTCAGGGTCCGCAGAGCTGTCATCGGAGCATCTGAAAAGCAACGGCCGAAGCCGCGCCCCGGGGACAAACAAACTTCCTCTTATGAGTCCAAGAACTACAGACATGCAGACTTTAATCTTTTGAAGCTGTTTGTTCGTTGCTGGTCCTGCACCTTGCGCGAATTTGAAGCGTGTCTAGTCATGACGCTGGCCCCAGTAATGTGAGTGCCAGTAATATTGATGCCTCGGCCTGTTGTGCCGCTTCGCGAAAAAGAATATTCGGGGCTTTCGCTGTGTTTTGTGAGCCCCGCTCAAATTACTGGGAGAGGATGTGATTTAGTTTACTGAAGAAGTAAACACAACTTTACTTATTATACACAACACTAGTTTGCATACATGCTTGCAGGTTGTAAATAACTTGACAAGTGATATTCACATAGATGTGAAGCATTTCTTTATGAATGTTCTTTCATTCCATACCTTTTGAACACAAATATCGTACAATGGAGCGTTGCTCGAGGGTTGTGCACTCATGCAGAGGTGCCGTCATTTCACAATTCCTGTTTCGCTATTGTAAACATCGATTGTCTCTTTTCTGATGTCATTAATTGTCACCCGACTAATGTTGCCTTCAGTGGCAATAGCCTCGGGTGTTTCATTCAAACATGTAGTACCCACATCAATGAATTACCCTCGTACATCCCCAAAAGTCTTTATATTTATGCTGTGTACAGCAGCACTTTACACAGTATGTTTCTTTATGACCGCAAAGCTCCATAGTGAGAAATAATACTATCAAAGACATATAATGTCCCTTAATCACTTTAATTTTCTCTGGATTTAGAATCACACGTGCTCTCAGAAATAAAGGACTTACAAATATTCACTTGTTCCTGAACTAAGAGTAAATTAGGAGTTCCTGAACACCGAACGAGATTATTATCGGTGGTCGCCTAATCACAAATTTATCCATTATGTTACTAAACCAAGAAAGCACCGAGAGGACGCAAATTAATCATGGACTTATTTCTGGCTTCACAAATGGTCTATGCATTCCTCCGCCTACTGACTTGTAAATCGTCAATGTGTAAAGCAAAGCAAACGGGAGAGTGAGAAAGCTCGCAGCATTAACAGAAATAAATTATTAGTAAGGTCTAAGCAAATAAAATAAGCACGATTTCAGAGTGGCTCATAGTAGCTTAATTGAATCCTTGCCGGCCGTGAAGCTACAAATCCTCTGGAATGTGTACGACATGTTGTATCCTGCCTCGGCCTACCTGCTAAGCTTACTTAATGAGTTACCCTTGTAGTAGAATTTCTGAAAACAAATCATGTTCATGACATTGTTCCGGAATTGTGAAATTCGTACGTTTGATTCTGACAATGTTCATACCATTGCCATAGCCGAAAGATCGTACCTGCCATTTTGAATGTACACAAGGACCATGATGAACAGCGAGTCTGTAATTAATTTGCATAAAGAAGCATAGCTGGGAGAAACACGTTAGCTGTACGACTCGTGCACATTTTTTTTAGCTCTTCTCAAGTAATTACGATATCAATTATCCCATTCACATTTATACACTAATATGACAAATAATAATAATAATAATAATAATAATAATAATAATAATAATAATAATAATAATAATAATAATAATAATAATAATAATAATAATAGAACAAAATACAGACGTGCTAGATGCTGTATAACCATATTTTTATTTAACACTACAATAAATGCATGGAGGTGATACTAAATATATCCTAATCAACTGTATATTTATGGTAAATGAAACCTAACTAGTTAAATTTGGAGAATGTTAGTAGAACATTACCGTATCGAGTTCTAATTTTTTTAATTTCTAATTTTTCTTCATATCGCCTTGAAGAAAAGGATATAGTTGCAGTTCATTAACACTATTCATTTTGCGTTCAAAATTTCCTTACAATTATACGTGTGTATAATATTTCTAAGCATTATTACATTATAAACTAGATGATTTACCTTATACTGCTCGTAAAGATAGAAACTAGAGAGGTTTGTCACAATTAAGTTGCTAGCGTCATAAAAACGCCGTTACATGGGGTAGTTTTCTGCTACTAAAGTCCATGAGATTTAATTGGCATGTTTTCTACTGTTCTCGTCTTCCACGGATCGTAAAATCATTAGAGACATAATTCTTGGAAATACCTGCAAGTTTGCATCCCTTCTGTTGTATCCCCGCCCTTTACATGGCTATTCAGGCGTCAGTGGCGTGCTTGCTTGTGTCGAAGTCAGTTTTCTTTCGGCTAGTCAAATTCTATTGTTTACTTATTGGTTTTGTTCACAATCGTCAAAATGTTGTTGGAATTGGGGAGATATGCCTTTGCTCTAAATGTGGTAATGAGAATAGTTTTTATAAATCAATAATAATGATAGGAAGCGCTGGGAAACGCGAGGAAGCTTTAAAGTCTGATAGTGTATGAAGATTATTGTTAATGTTCATAATTTTTTACGGATGAATATGAGGTCCTGAATTGGGGTAAGATAATAATATCTGCGTACAGTGTTATAGAGAGAACGCAGCAGCTGCAGGCATTTCATAGTGTGAGTAGGATTTTGAAAAAACAAAAACAAGCTTTATCCAGTGGAAGTGTTAAGTGAACTCCAGGAAAGAAACGTCCTAACAGAATCCCAAGTAAAGCTGTAATAAGATTCATTCATTACTGCCACCATAAGACGTGTGATATATTCGTTATACACAAATGCATTTTTTACCAAGTCTACCGGATATAAGTTAAGCTTTAATAAAGGAACTTTTTATTTAAGGGGAGTATATGAGGTTTAAAAGAAATCTTGAAGAAAATAAATTTTAGGTATGTAAAAAACCTCGAAGAAGATTTAAATTCTTAAGGAAAATGAAGGAATTGGTGGCTACCAATCTAACCACTGTTTACTTAGATGAAACTTTGATTAACGACAGTCATTCAAAAACCGAAATTTGTAAAGCCTATTTTTTCCCTTAAAACTTAAATAGGGAAAGGTGGGCATTTTATTATTTTTCATGCTGGATGTTCTTCTGGTTTTATTCCCAATGTCCTATTAACATTCAAATCAAAGTCGACAAAGGATTATCACAAGGAAATGGACGCTCTGTTTTTAGAAACTGGTTCATAGATAATCTGTTACTGAACATTCCTCCCAATAGTGTTATTTTATGGACATGACCCCTATCATACTAAAGAGATTAATAAAGCGCCGATTTCATCGACTCGTAAATCTGAAATGGCTTCGTAAGGAAAACATTGAGCTCGATTCTCAATCGGCGAAACCTGTATTATATGAGTTAATAAAACTGGGGAAAGAAAAAGAAGAAATCTTTCAAGTGGTATGAAATTGCTGTAGAATATTCGCATATCGTAGTGAGACAGCCTCCTTACCATTGTGTTTTAAACAAGATAGAACTCATATAGGCACAAGTGATAAATAACATTGGCAAACATAGCATAACAATTAAAAACAAATATGTGCACGTGTTACTTGAAAAACCCCTTTCGAAAGTGACCGAAGAGATGAAAATCGGCCCGAGCATGTATAAACCACTGAAAAGATGCTGGGAAACAAACGGTTTAATGGATATAATTAGTGATAGGTAAATTTAGAAGACACGGATAATGAAAACGAGGATCACTTTGCAATATCTGGAGGAAGGGAGCCAGAGGGAGAAGTGGAGGGTCCCGCCATTGACGACATAGACTTAATTCTCCGCAGTAATGCTTGAAGGAAGCGCGAGTATTTTTGGCTCTTTTTAACAACCACAGGACAACTTAAATCTCTGGACTGTAGCCATTGTTATACCTCTTACTGTAGAGAGAGAAATATGTCGTTTTCTTTCTCTGTCTGCAGAAGACAGAGAGGTGGCCCATATCAGTGTTATTTTTGCTTTATCGCTTCTTTCCCCGCCCCTATCCCTTGTTTACAAACTGAGTTTCATAAGGGTCTCAAAAAGGAGTTTATATTATAGTTTGAGTCATGCGTGCATTCAGAAATGTAACAAATTACTTCAAAATGCATTTCATTTTGGAAATGAATAAACACAACGTTTCATTTTTGATTTTCTTTGATATTCAAATGAGTACAATAGACACTAAATAGAGCACTGCCCAAAGTGGCTTCATGGGCAATTGCAGCTGTTTAATGATGAGTTTCATAGTTTCAGTATGCAAGTTTATATTCAGTATGTAAGATTATATTTTAATTTTGGGAAACTCTTTTCTTAATTAAACACTATATTGATTAATAGCAATTCTTTCTGTTGTCACTAAATCGCTAAAATATTTTGCTGTTACGACAGTTCTATATTTTGTGAATTAACCTAAATATTTATAAGTTGTTACATATTAATACAACACAGGAATGATTGAGTGTATATATTTTCTGAATCATTTCAATTTTTTGCAGTCAGTTGTACTGTGAACCCATTCAATATTTTTAAAAAGTTGATGCCATTCAGTGCTGATAAATTTAAGCTTTACTCGCTGGAATACTCTTTTGTTTTCAAATAAAACTCGGGACACCATTGCCGACTCTCGTTAATTTCGAGCATTGGGAATAAGATGTAATGGAAAGAGAGGGAGAGGTGCTAAGTGCAGTCGACTGCTCGGATAAAGAGCACAGTCACAAGAAGGATAAGGAAGCAGCTTGTTTAATAATGAGGAGTGACGGGTTAATTTTGATGTCTTTTTTATTATTTGCACTTCTTCGCCTTGTTCCTACCAGGCCTATTTACAACTTTTTTTTCGGAAAGATTTTCTGTATGCACTATATACAATTTGATTTTAATAATACAATAAAATGCAGTTCACTTCATTTATGTATTTCTCACTGGTATTTCCTTCAAGTACGATAAATAACGACACATTTCTGTAAAATATCAAAAGAAAATTTTCTTCTCAGTCTTGGTGAACTCGTAAGTAAGATAACTTTAGGTATTTATAACACCACCATAGATAGGAATTAAATAATATTGACTTGAATTAGATTATTAAGGATCGATACTTCAGCCTTGCTATACGGCTGGCTCTTTGTACTTCTGCACCCAGTGCGGTAACTACGGAACGAAGAGATGAGATGAAGAGTATACCGGGGAAGTGCAGCTGCCACAATCGGAGAAAGGGAGATAGAGCTGCTGCGTATAAAATGGTATTCAATTTTTTCTGAAAGCACAATATGATACTCTATTTAAAAATGATGACGATGTTGACAATAATATCGTTCAGCGGCAATACATTGCCGGCATCTGTAAAGGAAATTCCTGTATTTCATATAACTTTTCTTCCACAAGAACACGGTGATTCTTGAGAGACCCTGTCTCTTGTAACTTTTTAACACATTGGCGAAAGTTTCTGTGCCTGGAACACGATTGCAGGATAATTTTGCGAATCGCCTTACCACTTCTCTGTAAGAATTCGTTATCACATACGAGTGTATTGTCTATCATACGTGAATACCCGTTCTTTAAGACTATTTATGTGCTGACTAACTAAGGAAGAACAGTAAGCACATAGTTTACAAACAATGAAAGCACTGAATAAAACACGAACGCACAACCGTCGCTTACAAAGCCTCCCTCAAACTAAATGCAAGCTGCTACCTACACATACAGTATGTGGGTTCTCCCAGTACGCAGCCACCCATAACTCAAACATAAGTATTTGTTGCAAATTCACAGAGATATCGTACGCAAACATTCAGTATTTTAGAAACTATTTAACGAGGGAAAACATTCGTATTTTCAAAAATATTCTGCCACAGTCTACACTGTCCCTAATTCTTTGGAGGCTCCAAAGGAAGTGTTTGATTACAGAATAATTTCTAGAGGAATGTGGTCCTGGTGTTTCCCACATTTAACCGGTGCGACTATTAGTTTCGGGGAACCCTAAAATATAGACATATTAGAATTTCGGAAGTAGAACTTTTCCGTATAAATGCCAATTTGATCAATGTTGGAATGCGTGAATGCAAACATCACTTTCAACATCTCTGGAACATAGATTAACTCTCATTATAACATAAAGCTACGATTAATGTCACGCTTTAATCAATAAAAAAACTGCAGCGTTTAATATATGGGGAGATTAAGAATCGATAAAGCTGGAAACCGGTCAGTCGACAAGCTGTCGGAACCAAGCGCGTAGCCGATAGATGGCAGCTGAGACACACAGGACTAGAGCACTAAATAGGACATAATTAAATTTAATATTTTTTCACGGATTTAATATATAACGCGAATATACGCGTTTATGGCCAGCAAGAGCTGGCGCATCTGTCGAGAGCTACTTTTGTATTAGTTGCATTTAAAATATTTGTTTTTACTTGTAGCCAAAGAGATAAAGCCTAAAAAAAAAAAAAAAAAAGTATAGTATAGTATACATTTATATGTCTATAGTATGTTGGGGGGGGGATAAAACAAAAAACAAACAAACTAGAACATTCTTAGTTAAAAGAAAGTAAAACAAACAGGCAAACTTATTATAAAGCACAACCCCAAGAAGGGCATAAGCTCGAAATATTGTGTTTGCCTGCTTGTTTACTATCTTTTAAATAAGAACGTTTGGTTCCCTCTTTATAGAATTTTGCATAGCTATTTTGTGCAAATTGATACAAGGGCTAGAGAACACTAACACAAACTTATTTTAGATAAGGGTGTATGTATCTATCTCCGCTGAAGTCAGCTGTTTGCGTTAAGAGGATATTTTCGAAATTGTTGTTGGAGGTGAGGTAAAATGATAGGCTATGCGATTTATTTATTAAAAATTACAGAAGATGCTCAACGGTTCAGCATCAGCATCAATGCATACATTTAGTGTCGATGCAGATTGTCGTAATCACGCGAAAACTCTCTGCGTGTCAGGAAGGATTCCAAAGGCTACAGCAATAATTGCAATGAGGTCTTCTTCTAATTCAACGGGTGACTCGCATACTAGCTGCCCCATATGTCCCCAAAGGAACGAACAACAACATTCATTTCTGTAAAGAACATAGGGGTGACTGGAAAGACTTTGGACAATATTATTATTTCTAAAAATTTTAAGATTATATGGGACTTTACAAAGAAGTTAATTAGCTTTGTCAGAAAGAAGCTGTATGTTTTGACTTCAAAGTGCAATTGAATCATGAAATTTGTCTGGTAATTATAATGTACAATATAAAATTTTACAAACAAATATGTCCCAAACATATCGGGAGACATTGGACAACATATTATACCTTTAATAGTTACTGTTACATATTATTTTAAGTTGAAATCATTAAATGTCACAGGAAAAACATATATGTCTTTGCACTATTTGAGTCCCTCCAAGATGCAAAGGACATGGTAACTTGGCTACTGGATCATTTGTTCAACATTAGATACATCAGGAACATCTGGAAGATGAAATGTTTCCCCTTTACTCCGGTAGAATGAAGCTTCGTATTAAAAAAAATTGTGTTCTTTTTCAATCCTACCAACAAAATGAATAATCTGAGTTTTAGTTATGAATTTCACTAAAACAAAGTCACTACTTACTAACTGTTCATCCTCTCTCAATTTGCTGATTTCATTTTCTTCATTAATTCCATCACCCAGTCGTCTGATTCTTCTTCATAAGGCACATCACATTCATCCTCACTTGAATATAGAATTAGTTTTCTTTTTTTTGGTGTTTTGTTGTGTAGGCTTCCAGTTTGTCCACTGAGTTTTACTATCTTCCTCTATCTCTTCTAGTTCTAGTTTTTCAAGAGTGTCTGGGGCTATCATGCACTTTGCTCTTCATCTTATTCTGTATTTTGAAATACCAAATTTCTTCTGAGGTTGTGAATTGGACACCATTCAACTGTGACTAGTTCTTGGGGAAATGAAAATCAGCTACTGGTGGTGGAATTTTCTCTCTTAAGGATGCAGCTTAATTGGCACCATCACTATCAGATATAACTGGTGAATTTGTTGGTAGTGCTGTTGCTGTAAAACAGGAGGGCAGTGGTTCATCTGAATTTGATGCTGTTGTTGGTGCTGGTATTGTAGAAGAGGAGGGTAATGGTTCGTCTGAGTTTGATGCTGCAGTTGATGCTATTATTGTAGAAGAGGCATTGGTTTGTCAGTGACATAATTTTGCAAAAAGTTCTGATCTGAAAATATTGATCTGTCAAAGAGCTCAATACCAGTGCATTTAAATCCAGGTTTTATATTAACTGGCATTGCTGTCCTATCCCAAGCCTTTGTGCAGAGTTCAGGGAGATTATGAATAGACACAACCTGTCCTGGATGATCCATTAACCAAGCATTTATTGCCTGAGACACAGAAAACTTGAATGGGTCAAAGACTGATCTGTCTAATGGCTGAAGTTTTTTGGAGTATGCAGAGGTAAAATAAGTAGTGCAATGCCACTTTGCTTACAGTATTCTAAGCCTTCCATAGAAAGATGGGATTCATGATTATCTAAAATTAGCAGAATAGGTGATTCCTTTATGCAACACAATGGAGAATAAAATATTTTAATACTTCTAAAAATTTGAAGCAGTCATTCACTCTTGTGGACCAATCCTAGTAAAGTGTTAGGTGTCACTCCTCTCATCATTCTTTTTTCATCAAAACAAAGCCTTGAAAATACCCACATTAAAGGTAGGGTCTTTGCAGCACTTATCCTACATTAGTAGCTAGCACTCCCCTTTTTCATGAAGTGACTAGCCCATTTGATGAAGACTTTTCTTTCCAATCACCTTTGGGACTCTTTGTACCATTATAACACCTGTCTGAAACATAAATGTTAAATTAGGCCTAAATCTCACACTTAAAACTTTCAACAAAACAAAAGTCTCAAGAAAGTATAAACTACCTACCTAAGTTGAAAATCTGGTCTGGCATGAAGAAATATCTTCCCTTGACACTTTCAAGTATGTCCGTAAGTTCACCAACAGTTGGTTAAAAGAAGTCATCCTGGCCAGACTTGTAGCTTCTGGGGTTCTTATGCTCAGTCTTTCATGGTGCTTCATAAAGCTAGTAATAAATCTGGTCCAGTGTACTGTGAATCTTCCCAAGAAACAGGAACTTTGACATTATTTTTAGATGCAAATTCATATGCTAAAGGCTGAAATTATTGGGGTGTAAACCCATAGAACATTGCTGAAGCCATCAATAAATACTCTTCAAGTGCTTTTTCCATATTATCATTGAATACTGACATTTGCAAAAATTGGGTTCATACTTTACATTCTCAACTCCAAGTCTTTTTGCTTCTTTAACATAGTTTGCTAAATTTGACTTTTTTAATTCATACTCCTAGCCTTTTTCTATAACACCTCTTACTGCAGATTCCATGTCTGTGGCTGAAGCAGTTGGCTTCTTTTTTTTGTATGTCTATGACATTTCTAAAAAAGAAAAAAAACTTAATATATTCTTCAGAATACTATTTTTAATATATATCTTTATAATATTTTTCTTTATATTTATTTGTTCAATATTTTCATAGTCTATTGATTTTATTACATAAAGATAAGAGAATCAAAGTAAGAAGTAAAATATAAGTTTTAGTGTGCAGGGGTAATTTTAGAACATTTACCTTGGGAAAAGTTTGGACTGTCCAAAGTCTCACCAAAGTGGTAAACTCTAATGAAAAAAACAACAAAACATTACCTAACCTATAAACCGTAAAATTGTAAGGTATTGTATCTATATCAATCAACCTCTCTGAATCAACAGAAAATGACACATTAAACAGATTTAAAAGATATACTTAACCTATAAACTGTAAAATTGTAAAAGATATTGTAACTATATCAATAAACCTCTCTAAATGAACAGAAAATAATAAATTAAATAGATTAAAAAGATACAGGTGGTAGTCACTCATCTTCTACATGAGAATATTACTACAAATGATCAAAAAATCTAATATCTTGGATAGCACTTACCCGTTCAATTCAGGTTCAGCTTTAACAACATAGAGGCCAATATATGTCATTAGGAATTAATTTTTTTTATACTGGTAGAATTGCTGAAAAAAAAAAGTGTTAGAAATTTAAAGGTGTCCAATGTCACCTCTTTTCCTTGTTCTTCCCTATGCTAGAAAATGGGCTGCACTGCAGCTTGTTGCATATAACTACTATGGTCTCACAGTCCAAGTTCAGGCCCTAGCCTCCTTCATCTTCTTCCTCTATCTTTACCTCTATGATCTCTTACCATAAATCTTCCACTCCAACACCTTCTTTGGCTTCCTATGTTCCTCATTCGATACACATGTTCAGCCCATTCCAATCTTTTCAGTCTAATATAAGTTACAATATCTGGACTTTTGTACAGTTCATACAGCTCCTGATTGTATCTAATCTTCCATTGTAAGTCTCTTGTACTCTATCAAAAATTCTTCTTAAAGTTTTCCTTTCAAACACACCCAGTCTCTCTTCCATATCTTTATGTAGAGCCCACGTTTCACATGCATAACAAAAGATATTTCTAATTATCATTTTATATATTCTAAGTTTTGTTCTGTTATGCATATTATTAGATCTCATAATTCCAATCAATGCAAAGTAAACTCTGTTGGCTACTGTTATACATTTTTGAGCTTCAATCAATCCATATTATTATAGTCAATGTCGTCCCTACATATTTGAACTTCCCTACTTCCTCAAATATATTAATTCTTAAGGTTCAATCCTTAATCTCTATCTATCTCTGATTTGTATCATCCATTTAGTTTTTCTTTCATTAATCTGTAATCTTACTCTAGTCGCTCCCTGTTCCAGGTTCTTATATACTCCTTCGATCACTGTTAATGAATATCCCATTATATCAAGGTCATCTGCATATCCAACAATTTGTATACTCCTACACAATAAAGTATTGTTGTAATCTATCTCAATCTGCTTAACCATCATTGAAAAACAATATTAAAAAGCATGGGTGCTAGAGCATATCCTTGCCTCAGTCCAGTATTAATACTAAATAAATCCATTTTACCCCCGTAGATCTTAACTTGGGCTATGGAATCTGCCATCATAATAAGTCTAATTATCTTTGAGTGGATCCCTTGCTGATGCATGATCCTATATAGCTCCTGTCTATTAATACTATCATACACTGTTCCGAAGTCTATAAACAGATGTTATAAATCTATATTGTACTTCCAAATCTTTTCCGATTTTTCTTTAATTTGATCAATTGTTACCCTACCATGAAAGCCAGCTTGATATTCATCTACTATCTCATTGTTATGTACTTCCAGTTTTTTTGCATAATATATACATAAATACTTCATATATTGTACAGAGTAATGTTATACCTCTGCAATTCTGACACTCTATCATTTGCCCCCTTTTTTGTACATAGGACAAATTATTCCTATTTTCCATTCACTAGGCATTTGCTTCTTCTGCCATAGCTGTTACACCAACTTATATATTGTTGATACCATAGCTTTCCCTCACTTTAATTAATTCTGCTGGTATATTATCCACACCAGGAGCTTTCCTTTTTTCACAGCATCTATTGCTCCATCTCATCCAGTGGTTCTAATGCCAATTCCTCCATATTTATCTCATGAACAATATCTTTCTCTAAGCTATTGTTCTCTGATGTGTTTAACTGAGATTGGAAGTATTCTTTCCAGCTTTCTAAAATCCTTTGAGGTATTCCATTTATTTCTGTCCTTCTTCTTATCATATCTGTTTTGGGAGCATATCCTTTCCTATTATAATTCACTTCCTTATAAGCACATTTATGATTATTTTCTTTGAAATTATTCTCCATCTCTATAATTCTTCTGTTCCATGCTTCTTTTTTTTTTCCACTTACATATATAATGAGCCTCTCTGAGCTTATTTTGATATTCCATATATTTACTCCTTGTAGGGTGCCCAAAATACTTCTTGTATACCTCATTTCTCTCTTCTGATACCCTTGTGCACTCACCGTCAAACAAATTCTTTTTCAAGGTTTTTTCTTTATACCCAATCATTTCTTTACTAGCCTTCTTACAAACTGCTTTCCATTCTTTCCAGCATGTCTCTATCCCTTCCTCAAACCTCTCTCTCCTATCTTCACATTCAGATTTAACTACCTCTGAAACTTAGTTCTCATATCCTCTTCCTTTCATGCTGCCACATTAAATCTAGGCTGCCTTTCTTATTTCTGTCTGGGTGTATTATTAATTCTACATAAATACTTGGCCTTTACTAGTTAGCAGTCTGAATCACAATCTGCTTCCCTGTAAGGTCTAACATCCTGTATTCCCGTAGTTCTTCTTTTATCTATTAATATATGGTCGATCTGATTAGCAGTAGTGCCATCCAGGAATCTCCAGGTCTTTATGTGTAAATTGAGTTGAGCTTATACTCATGTTTTTACTCTCTGCCAGAACTATTATTCTTTTGTCATTGTCGTCAGACAAATTATGTAGGCTGTTAATCCCCACTGTACCTCTAAACTCATCTTCTTTTCCTATTTTTGCATTAAAATCCATAAAATTACTTTCACTTCATTAGAAGGTAGAGCATCCAGCACCCTTTCCAACTTATGATAAAACTTGTCTTTCTCTTCTGTCGGCACATATACATTTATCATTGCCATATTATAAAACTTCATCCTCAATCTCAACACACATATTCTTTCATTGATAGCCTTAAACTCCATTATACTACCTTTAAACTTGGAATCTACAATAAAAGCTACTCCTGGTTCATGAACCCCTTCTCTCTTCCTACTATGTAAGATGGAGTATCCCCTAATAATCTGGATCCCAATTCCATGCTATCTAACCTCTTGAATAGCTGTTATAGATACATTGTACCTCTTAAACTTCATGATGATTGCTTGTACAGCTCCAATCCTACATAATGTTCTGACATTCCAAGTACCAAAATCAAAAACCATATTTCGTCTCTTAAGTCATTGCCTATAATCTTTCCAATTCCAAGGCATCAATGGAGGCATCTCAACAGTATATTTTTTACAGATTGGGTCGTCAGCCTTATAATCTAACTTCCAATTGGAGGATCAGGCTACCGTATTTTAACCCCTGGTAGCAGAGTAGTCCAGTCATACTGTTTGCTGCGTAAACCACTGCAAAAACAACATTGAGGATAATTATTAGTTCATTACCTTGTAAAGCTATAATGCGCTGAAGGTGGAAAGGATGCAACTTCTGCTAGTATAGCACTCTTCACACAAGATGTGATGTACATTGAGATGATATGTAACAGCTCATGTGTTTGTGTTTGGATTGTCATCACACTGTCACAGAATATCTTCTTCCATGGCAGGAGTATGCACAGTTCATTCTTGACATGTGTTAGTTGTGTTTGCATGGTAGGTTCCTGTTTCTCGTAGCTGCTGGTGCACACCTCAGAAATCATCTGTTGGGTAAGCTGATACAGTCTCACAGCAACTATTCCATTCCTGTTGGTAGCTCTAGCTCCATACACCCCAGGCATGTCTTCCCAGCTGCATGTTCACTCCACAGAGATTGATGTATGACTGCAGATGAGGAGGACAAGCACACACCGTATTTCTTCCCCATTTCACAACTCCAGTCATAGCAGTAAATGTAAACAAGCTCAGAGAAATAGTTTTAAACCTCCATAGTGCCAATGACTGACTTCAGCAGATATACATTCCTACCTAAAATAAGTTTGTTTTGGGGTTCTCCAGCTTTTGTTATCATTCATACAGCAGAAATTTCGATAATGAATAAAAGCAAAACTCTACTGACAGGATGTGGTAAATTGTAACAATTTGATGCAGTAATGCATGCATTGATGGTAATGGTCAAGCCAATGAATACCTTTTATAATAAGTAATAAAGAAATAAATAAATTACACAGTTCTCACCGTTTTATATCACTTCCATCAACAACTATGAAAACATCCTTTAGTGCCAACTGCCAGGAATGGCTCCTCTAAGAGGCTACTGGTTTGCACTACCCCAAAAATGTCAGCATTTAATGTCCTGTAATTACTGCTTAAGGCAATGTTATGTGTAAAAGAAAAAAAAAACAGCATTGTTTATAGGGGACTTCCATCTTTTGATTTGTATTGCAGTTATTGGCTGTAAAGGAAGTATTGCAAACCAATGTCTTGGTGAGTTTGTGGAGTATTTTGATAAACTTAGGTGAGAGGAAGTGATAGGAAGAGACTCTTGCCCATAAGAGCTATTATGTGCATGCACTACCAGAAATGCTAGCTCTCACCATGTACATTTCCAGAAAAGCTTCCAGTTTTATATTACTGATAGTTTGTGATACAAAGTAGATTGAAATATTTTAAAAGACTATTAGATAATTATAGTAAAACACTATATTAATGACAACACATTTATATGTATATTAAATATGAGACATTTTTAATTATTTCATTATCAAACAATTTGAAGTAACAATACTCTTATGCAGCTACTCTCCAGCATCAATAACTGTTTGGCCACAGTATAAGAGTATTATACTGTGGAATGATTAGTAGTAAGTTTCTACAGAATGGCAGGCTAATGAAGTTTCATGTGAATTCATGAAATAATTACTTTATTTTGTTTTGTGTTAACTGAATGTGAAGAAAATGAACACTATACAAGCATATACATATTCTAAATCTTTTTCTTTTTGGCCTGGAAAAGAAAATTGAGATTAAAAGGCTGCATAGACAAACTACAAGTATCAGTTTGAGTCAAATTGTGATTTAAAAAAAAAAATAAAAGTATACAGTGTTTTCTGTACAGATATGACCACATCCTGCAGATTCCAGACCTTAGTCATAGGTTCATCGATTAGTTTGTTGCATGAAAACCAGAAGGTTGAATATTTTTGTTTAAATAGGAGCATTACCAGATGCTTTTATTAAGTTTCTTTTGTGCATGTCCAATCACTGACATTGGTTGGTAGGTTGGTTGCTAGCAGACATTGTGGATGCTGATATTTATAATTTTTTCCCTAGTTTTCCAATAATGAGCTTCTAATTATTTTTCATTTGTTTGTTGCTATCAAGTTTGCTGCATTTCAGTAGATACTCTTTGTTTAGAATAGTATTCATGTCCTTACAAAATGGGCAGTAGCTGTCCTTGGTTAATTGAGATTTGCTGATAGACACTCATGCGTGACAATTAAACAGAATTGGGCAACTCCAATTTTTCTTGGTTTTTCATAAAAGATGTTTGAAAGTATGTGTATGTCAGTCACACACACATCTGGGTGTTAATTCATGTTATTTTACAATTATATTAATTATATTCTACTCTCCTGCTGTGAAATTGCAGATCAATGAGCTACATCTCCTTGTTCAGTTCACTGCTGCTACTATGGATAAGCATGAGGTTAACCTGCAATATATAAATTATATGCACAGTTTGCTGGAATGTTGCATACTGTATGTTTTGGAGTTTCAAGTAAAGGACTTAAGAGGATTTCCTAATGAACTATGTTTGTATGTAATAAATTTAAATTAATACAACAATTACAGCAGTTGAACATTATATTGCATAACATTTAATTGCATTCCAAGGGTTTATGTACAAAAGTACTTTAAACATAGAACATGTCAAGTTTTGCATTATTAAGTTAATATAATTAGTTTAAATGTATTTATATAAATACATACATTGCATAGTATAATTCATTATTTATACGGAACATATAGTACCTGAAATATTTGTTATATTTTAGTGTGAGAAAATGTATTCTAAGGATAAGAAAATTCCAGTTATACTAAAATATTTATTATGCAGTGTTAAGGTATATGAAATATGTGCGGTTTTAAACAGTGGGAATTTTCACAGTGAAATATAGTATAATTATGCATTTTTCAATAAGTAAACCACTCAAACTTCACTAAGTTTGTTCCACTTATTTGGACCTGTTTTGAAGGCTATTACCTTCAACATAGCATAGTTCTTGATGATGAAGGTAAACAGCCTTCACACATGTCCAAGCAAGTAGAACAAAATTATGAAATTCATAAAAAATATAATTATATGAAATATATTTTGCAAAACCTAATTAATATGTTATTAAAGAAAGGAAAAAATAATAATTGTTCATTATAAATTTAATATAAATTGGAAACAGTGAAGTTGATTCATTATACACATTTAGAGGTTGGTATTAGGTGACTCTATACTTCACTAACTGATTAATTTATCAGAACATGTTCCCAGCTGAAGATGAGAGCAAATGCTCTTGAAACATGCTCTAATAATTATATTAGTTAGTGGAGTATAATTCCGACCTCTTATGTGTATAATCATTGTCCATCTATAAATTCTTCTACAGGTAATAGCCATTTACATGTTCTGTGAGAGCAGATTTGTATTTTGTTCAGCACAAGATAAAATAGTGATTTAAATACAATTAATGATGTATGTAGGAATCCACACAGTGGAACGATCATAAAATCTTGGGTTGATTAAAAGTAAAACTACTTAAAATCATGTTAACACATTAAAAACACTCTTGACATTCCACTCTTAAAACTTTTAAAATTAAAACTGGGACATATTTTGTGAAACCTTGCTCACATTCTCAACCATAGAATGACTGACAGTTCAAACTATGTTGGAGGTATGACTGTGGGTGCTCTGGTGGTCTGTTAATGAATTTAAACAAAATGTTATCTGCCTCTGAGATATTGAAATTCATGAGTACTTCTTTATAAAATTTTTTTCCCATATATTGAGTTCCTTTGGGTGTTGAACTGCTTTTAACAATGTGAATAGAGAAGGACATCACATTGTTAAAAGCACTTCAACACCTAAAGGAACTCAATATGTTCGAAATTTTTTTTATGAAGACTTATGATCATAGACTCATGAATTTCGATATCTCAGAGGCTGACAACATTTTGTTTAAGTTCATTAACAGACCACCAGAGCACCCACAGTCACTTACACCTCCAACATAGTTTGAAACATCAGTCATTCTATAGCGGACAATGTGAGCAAGGTCTCAGAAAACAATGACCAGTTTTAATTTTAAAAGTTTTAGAATGGAACGTCAAGAGTATTTCTAATGTGTTAATATGATTTTAAGTAGTTTCACTTTTAATCTACCCAAGATTTTAGTGATTTAACATTTTTTGCATTACATATTCTTATGTATTCATAGTGGACTCCCTTTTGGTAACATGATAAATGGTTCTATGAAGATTTGTTTTTTTGTCTACTATTGATATTATATATCTATATATTTTTCATAAAATATTCTTGATTTTTAACTCAGAAAGTATATATTTATAAAGAAATGCCAAAAATTATTTTTTCAAATAGGCTGTTACATGAAGTTAATCTTATTTTGATTTAAAGTAAAACACTAAAAATCATGTCGTCACATTAAAACTCTCTTTAAGTTTCACAATCACACTTATAAAAGTAATTTTGGTACATGTTTCGTGAGGTACATTCCTCACATTGTCAACCAAAACGACGACTGAGGAGTCAATTTCAGCAAGGTATGTATGTATATGTGTATATATAGGCTAGTTAATACACTACTCAGTAAAGAAGAATACAGGAAAGAATACACGCACATAATACACACAGCAGAAATTAATGGATTTAACAAACAAATGGTAGATAAAAAAATAAAAAGATTTAAAAACAAAAAAGAAATTAAACTAATCACTACACTTAAAGAAAATACTTATCAAAAATTCACGTATCACCCTTATGTTAACCATAAATTCCAAAAAATTTTCAAAAAATATAACATTACTCTATCATCAATACACAGATATAGTGTTGGTAACTTATTGAATCTAAACAAAATTAAACAAAAAAAGAAGAAAGAAGAAAATTCAGGTATATATAGAATTCATTGCAAAGATTGTGACAAAATATACATAGGAAAAACAAAGAGAAATCTGGGGATAACATTAAAGGAACACTGGAGAAATATTAGACACAAACAAGTAGAAAAATCAGCAGTGGCTGCACATTTTTGGAATGAAAATCATGAAATAGAGAAGGACATAACATTACTAAACACAATTCAACATCCGAAAGAAAAAAATAAAAAAATATGAATACAAACTTATGAATTTTGATATACTGGAAGCAGACAACATATTGTTTAAGTTCATTAACAGACCACCAGAGCAAACATAGCAACATACATACCTTGCTGAAATTGACTCCTCAGTTATCGTTTTGGTTGACAATGTGAGGAATGTACCTCACAAAACATGTACCAAAATTACTTTTATAAGTGTGTTTGTGAAACTTAAAGAGAGTTTTAATGTGATGACATGATTTTTAATGTTTTACTCTAAATCAAAATAAGATTAACAAAAGTTTCACTGTGTGGATTCCGACATTCCGTAAACATGTTACATGAAGTTCTTTGTTAGTGTCATAAATTATTTAAATTGCCTTCTTTTGTAATATAAAAACCCACTTTCAACAGAATTATCTAAAAATATTAGTCCATATTTCATAATTGAATAGAAATAACATAATATACAATTTTTAATGCAGATCTGGAGCTTTTTTTTTTAATTGTTTTATTTATGAACACTCTTTAACATCTAAGGTCATCAGCATCCCATTAAAATCAGGGCATGAAATGGCCGACAAATTTGCTCACAGGCCTCTTTTTTCAGGCTTGAGGTTCTTTATCATGCCGTAAATGTACAACACGGGACCCACGGCTTTACTTCCCTTCCAAAGGAAGCCATACTTAGGATTTTTATGCCGAAAAAAATCCATCGATCTTGGCCGGGATTGAACCTGCGATCTTTGTTTAGGAGGCAAGTATGGTTACTGCTACACCACCAGGACCAACGATCTGGAGCTGAAATGAGATAGTGATCTGAGGGTATAAATAGTAGTTCTTACTTTTGACATGATATATTCAATGTATACTTTTCAATTTACATATTTATCAAATTGACATCTGTGGACCTTTCTAATAGTTGGTTATTGAGTTCTACATGTAAACTGGTATCTAGTAAATTATATGTTATCAATTTCATAACCTTTGCTTTATCAATATTTAATGACAGCTTGTTAGTTTTGAACCAGCCACACCTACATTTGAGCATTTAATTAAAAATTTTAGTGTTCGATGATTAATGTTTTTGCTGGAATCTGTTATACCAATGTTATCAGCAAAGAGAACAGTGACAATATATTTCTTATTGCTAATGGCTGATCAGAAAGAAGACACTTTTGATAAATATAACTTTAACAGTTCAATCTTTGCCTGTTAAAAATATTTCACATTCTTTTCTCTGGGTAAGCTTGCCTCAGTGAGATAAAAGGTAATTTAGTATGTAATGGCGGGAAGATGTGAATGACCTTAATTTGTTCTGAAAATCATCTTGAGAGCTGAGAGACTTAAGTAGATCCCCTGATTCCACCACAGTTATTGGAAGAGAGTCAAATAGCTCTAATTATCTCCTTTTGCCTGTGAATGGTAGCCACTTTAAAATGAAAAATACTGACCTACAGAAAAAACCTCCTGAAGAAGAGAGTCACTACTGTGGCTTGTGGAATCTCCCAATTGAACAATTTTTTTGTCATTGTTTACATTCTTCAATATTATCAATAATTTATTTTCGTAATGACTCACAGACTCTACAATTAAATTCAGATCAGATAACAGATATTTTTGGACTTAATGACATTTTTACCATGCACTTTTAAAACTAGGATGAGAGCTACCAAAACAAATCTCATATACAGAGGAACCTGGAAAAAAATGTATATACATTTCAACATTTAGGTCTTGTTTGACTTCTGCAGTCACATAAGATGCTCTAAATATTCACCATTAGCATCCAGACCCTTCTAGTTTTGATGTACTCTTGTACAACAACATTACCTGTAGTTCTATAGGGATTGCTCTTTTCAATTTCTTTGTAGTGCAGCTAGTGTAGTTAATTTCCTATAGTATACCACATCTTTTAGGGTTCCCCAGAGGCAAAAGTTCAGTGTTATAAAGTCAGGGATTTCAAAAGCACTTCTTTGTCCTATCCAATATTCTTGCCGAATGCCATTAAGATAAACTTACATCTTTGTAGTAGTACAATTGCTAATTCATATAAAGTTTGTATATCACTGGTAAAATGAATGTTTGCCATTTCAAGATATACTGAGCCATCACTGTATATTAAAAAATGAATGGTTCAATTTAAACCCCTGGATGACAGTCTGCATTTGAGCCCTGGTAAATTGACTGCTTTGTCCACATGGATGAGGATTTCTTGGAGCCCAATAAACACAATTATGCTGACTTACTGTACAATTTAGCTTACAGCATGCAGACCAAACAACTTTGCCAGAACTTTCTATCCTGTTGAAACTATTCACAGTATTGTATTCTTTGATCTGGAACATCTTCATTCAGGATGTGTAACAATCTCGGGATATAAACTTTCCAATGTTCTTCTATTTTTAGATTTTGACAATGTCTGAAACTTATGTACATGAGTCTTTGATAGCAATAAAGTTGTGATTGTAATAATAATAATAATAATAATAATTGGTTGGCTGACTTTTATGCTGAATGTGTGAATTGTTGCAATCCCATTAAGCAGGATTTGTTGCTGTGCAATTCCTTCCAGATCTTTGCTTTTGCTCATTACACACAGTGCCATAAGTTTTGAATTTATCATGATACGTACGCTAATCAAACATTCCAAAGAATGTTTTTTGGAACCTTCGTTCCCATCTTCTGCTGTTGATTGGCTGCTTGGTAAGTTTTGGACTATTTGGTGCAATTATAGCTGGATCTGAGTTGCTTCTCTGATGACATCTGTTTACTGGAATAAGAATTTACTGATTTCATCCAGAGTGGAATGTTAAAAATTCATTACTTTATCTTGATTTTTAGAATTAACATTTTTTCCAGTGTGAATAGTTTTATTGGAATATGCATTTCTATGAGCAAAATGGCTTCTTGCTTAATTTCATGGTTGTGTTCCAAAAACGGAGTTGCTACCATTGATTTTTCCAATTGTTTTAGCTGGACATTTCTAAAATGTTTCTTCTTCCTGGTTTCCAAATTTCTCTTAGTTTTTCCTATGTATTTTAAATTGCAATCTAAGCATTCTATTGCATATATGCCCAATTCTTTTTTCTGGTGGTATGCTGTCTGTTAATGAAGAACCTACTAAGATTTTATATTTTATTTATTTTGTGGTGCTAGTTTTGTAAGATGTTCTTTGAAGATCTTCCCAAACTTCTGATGATATTCTGGATGATATGTGAGTTTACTGTATTTATAATTCTCTTTGATATTTTTAAGTATAGAAATGTCTTTAATGGATTTTATCTTTTCAATTTGTTAATTTTTTAACTATTGTGTCAATACTGTATCCATTGACTACACTCGTCAACATTGATCCTGTGGTATAAAGGAAAATATGTTATTTTAATGGAAATCAGAATGAAGTTCGCTTTTGGGTATCACATCTAGATTCATTCATTCAGTTTACAGCTACGATTCATTTTGTTATTTTAAATCTGTTGTTTTGTTCACTCAGCTCACTTCCATCCTCCCTTAACACCCAGATGTTTATGCTTATATTCCCAGTTCTTATCCATTTTGTTCTATGGGCCAGGTCTGTCTTCTTGTGAGCTATTTATGTTTACGTTTACAGCTATCATAGATCTCAACTTCAATTGAGCTGAAAACTTGTGTTAATATTCACATTCGTCTTCCATATGTGTGGTGCTAAAATAAAAGCTTCAGTATGACTTTTGCATCAGGATTACGCAGGAGACAGTAGCTACAAAGGCCTCAGAAGTTTTGTTATATTTGTGGGTGTTACGTGTTTAATGGGAAGATATGTAAAATAGACTTATAAACAAAGAAACTATATTACTTGTATTTCAAAGAGAAAATTGATCAGGATAAATCATTTGCACCTCATATTGCATGTAACAGTTGTGTTGAGAGATTACGTTATTGGTATGAAGGAAAATGGAAGGTAATGCTGTTAGCCAAACCAATGATATGGAGAGAGCAGCAGAATCACCATGATGATTGTTACTTTTGCATGTGCAAAGTTGCTGGCTACAACAACAAACAAAAAAAAAAAAACAAAAAAAAAAAAAGGCAGAAATTAAATAACCAAATCTGAATTCGGCTACATAGTCTATTTTTCATGGAATGGAACTACCCATACCTATACCACCAGCAGGCCTCAATTTTAGTGAATCTGAAATAGCTTTGTGACTTCTTATAATGAGTTGGTTTCTGATCCAGAAGAATTTGACAATTCACCATAAAGTTAAAACAATTTGAGTTAAATGCGGTCTCTGATGAATATTGCTTTGGTATTATTGCAAATACATCATCTACATCTCTGTACCACATTTTAAAAATGCATGGGAAAGTGTTTATGATTGGGTTTAAAAAAACTCATGAATAAATGTATCAGAAATGAAGTGGATTCCCCATAGCCAGTCCTGATACTTGCTGGTAAATTTTTTGTTTGAATACAAAACATTTTATTGTATGAATAGGTCTGTGAGTTTTATTAAATTTTAAATTTGTAAATGTATAGATTTCAGCCATTTTCATAAGAGGTCTGTAAGTTCTTCTGAGGGAATGCAGGGAAATAAGGCTTTTGATATCATAGGATACCATTAGGTCTTCGATGAAAATGTGAATTGTTTCAATTTTTCTATTAGATCATATGAATTTTTGATACTTAGACTTTGAAACTTTAAAAAGGATTTGAATTTACTATTAAGCCATTTTGCTAATTGGTAGTTAAGATGATGTTTACTATTGGTCTTAGTTTTAGTCCTGCTTATGAATTTTTGTAAGTGCATAAAGTCTCAGTAGAGTAGGATTGTCTAGCATTATTTTGTATTTTTCTGTGTCTGAGAGGATCTTCACTTTTTTTAGTGTGTTAATAATGAGTATTGTTACAAATTTTCAGAGGATCCTTGCTTATTTCCTTATAATAATTATAAGATTTTCCATTAAATAACTTCTCAACCCTGTTAATGTAATCATCTTTACCTAAAATGGCTATTTTATCACTCTGGTTTACTTTTGTGTGTTTGTGTGTGTAAAATTGGTTTATCTCCTAATTTTATAATGGGTTGTGTGAAACCTTCTTTAATTTTTTTTTTTTTTTTTTTTAAATTTTACAGCATTTGTTTTCATTGTTGGCTCTCTCCTTCATTGAGGTGTCAAGAGGCTATTCCTTTCATTATATTGTTTCTCCTCCTCCTCCTCCTTCTTCTACTTCTTTGTCTTCTTCTTCATGTGGAGTGGTTTAATAATGTGATCAAGAGAATTCATTCAATAAAATGCTCTGAGCTGCTACAGTTCACTGCACTAGCAGAAGCACTGCAGATGTGACATTGCAAAGAAATGTAGTGTCAAAGAAATCATATTTAGAGTGCTCATATGTCCTGCATTTCTTAGATGTGTACTGCAATGTAACCCCAAGTACATACCTGGACAAAATACAGTGTCTTATATACTGATGGTGCCAAAAAAATGTATACACACTTTCACAGTAGATATCTATTTAATATATTTCAAAGTTGAACCAAAAAATAACAGTAATGTGTAGTATGATGTTCTGTAAACAGATGTAACTCACATACATTATGATAGTATTGCTACTTGACAGGTAAATCAACACTGAACAAATGAAGCCAATATTATCGTAAATCAACAATGAACAAATGAAGCTAAGATTATCGTATGATGTTCTGTAAACAGATATGACTTACATTACGTTATGCTATCATTGTTACAACAAAATGGAGCTAAGATTATTGTTTGAATAGCAGAAAGCAATTTTGGAGTGGTATTGGAAAACCGAGAATGTTGTTGAAGTTCAAAGCCAATGGAGACATATGTACAGAACAGAGCCACCAACACAAGTAACAATTGCATGCATTCAAGACAATTTGAGACTCATGGTATCACTTGCGATGTTTACAAAGGGCAGATCTGGGAGACCTTACACAACAAGCCCTGCACACTGGATCCAAGGCGTTATTCTAAGCACTATCCAAGGCACTGGATAGGACGAGGAGGTCTGATTGAGTTTCCACTGTGTTCTCCATATCTAACGCCATTGGAATTGTATCTATGGGGGAACTCTTAAGGAAGTTGTGTACCATAGAAAATACCAGCTACACTGGCAGCACTTCGGGAAGAAATTGAAATGGCATGTGCTGCAATCGCTGAGGACACTTTTGCAAATGTTGCTCAATCAATAGTTGAACTTGCTCAGAAGTGCATCGACACCAATGGTGGGCATTTTGAGCAACTGTTGTAACTACAAAAGTCTAAGATGATAAGTGCTCATCATTTTCTGTTTATGTGAATTCAGTTTTGTTATGTTAATACAGTTTTTTCTTTGCTTGAAGTGTGTATACATTTTTTGGCACCCTCTGCATATAAATAAATAAATGAAAAAATTAGCATTAAAATTAAAATGCTCTTTGTACAAATTCCAAGGCATGATGTAAAAGTACAAGAATGTTACTGTTATCAGAGGTTTAAATTAAACAAGGAGTCACTGAAAGGTTACGTTAGTTTTGAGCAATTTGATGTATACTTTCACATTATGTGTTGAATACAATTCATTTACTTGCAAAAATTTAATCAAAAGAGAAAAAAATGAATCTTTCATGGTTTTGTCGCTTGTTTCATGGAAGCTGGTGGTTTGGCAGTCATAACTATAATTAGAATGAAAATGAGCATATACCTTATGACAGGAGATGTTGGAAATGTTGTCCTACCATATCTACATATTTCTTGCATCTTTTTAGATAATTATTATTCAAACACATAAGTTCATCTTCCAAAATTGAGTAAATTGATAGTATACAAGGTCACTGTTGTCCCAAATTGTAGGCAGGTGATCCTGATATTTGGGTAAATTCTGTAATTGAATATTAAGAACAGTTAATAATAGAATTAAAATAATACAGGTATTGAAGTACAGAAAAATGCAATTTTATACAACAATCCTCTTGTATGAGAAAATTGATGTATAAGTTGCAGTAAATGCATACAGATTAATAGGGACTATCTTATGAGAAAACCATAAATACAAAATGATACACGAATGACATACCTACAATATGTGATTTTTATTTATGAGAGAAGTTAAAAACTAAAGTATATGTAACAAACCTCCACAAATTAGAAGAATCGAAAGAAAATATCAGGCAAGAAATTGACTGCACAAAAGTCTGCAAAACATGTTCTGTTCTGTTAAAATAGTAAATTAGTGAAGTTGTATGAATGCTTATTTTGACTCATATTAATAACTATACTAGCTAACATACAATTATCATTTCCTTTATTGTATATTTTACTTTAAAAAATAAGATCTATAGGGCAAAAGTTATTGCATGTGCTGATCAGAGTGTATAAATGAATGTAACCTGCTTAGTGCATTCTCAGTCTGAACAAATAATGCTTCAGCTCTAAAACAATTACTGTATCTTTCTTTTGCAGCTATGATCAAATGCTGAATGTTGATTTACAGATAAAACAAATGATGAATGCTATAACAGACCTAAATGAAATATATAATGAAAATGATGATAGATACAACAATGTTGTAAGTACATTTGGGAGTTGAAATTATAGAAGCAAAACTACTTGCTGGTAATCAAAGCAGTAACTTATTGGTAATACTGGTAAATCAAAAAGTATAATTCATATTTTTTATGGTAAAGAACAATGTTTTATTTTAACACTCCTTTACTTATTAAAATTTTTCAAAAATTGTAAAACTTTAAAAAATTCATATGGAAGTAACACAGTGAAGCTTTGTGAACTGAATCTGTCGTCTAACACTCTTCATGCTTCACTAACCTTAAAATATCCAGAACCGGTTTCAAAGATATTTTTAAGGTTAGTGAAGCATGAAGAGTGTTAGACAACAGATTCAACTCTTTTACTTTTCTACATTATCACCAAAGTTATTCAATAATTTATGTGCAAAATGACCTTTTCATACCCATAGGATAGAAACAGGCATTCTGCTCATTGAGCCATTTCAACACTTTATCTTTGACATTGTGGAAATTGTCTACCCTACAGATGTTTTTTTTAATTTTCTATAGTCTATTTTTCTGTAGTCAATAGTGGGGTGGGGAAAATGTTACCAATGACACTTGCCCAACAGGCCATTTATAACATTTGACCTGTAAATTCTGAGCACCTATTGGATGGATATCACATCCATTCCCTATACAAACACAATCAATGTAGATGTTTACAGGTTCTATGTTTTCTGTCCATAATAATCAGATAACTTGCACACTCCTTCTTTGACAGCTAGGGTGCTCTCTTGTTTATTGAAGGATATCTTCTGTTAAATTTGATGAGTTGGACTAAGGTTGAACGATTGAGAAGCCTACTATTCTTCTGCTAATAGGTTTCGGTTTTCTAGCTACCAGTTTAATTAAGCTAAGATAATTCTTTCTTGGATTTCCAGTGTTTCCTCTCCTCAACAATCAATAAAATATGACAAATAATCAAAACACTCGCCATTTAAATAAAGTTATTCACTTTCATGGGTACTCTCACATGTGGGCTAACAGAAAACGAAATAGCAGATTTCCCAGTCGAAAAAGAAACATCCAACCCAGTTAAACATTGATGAACCTACATTCAACAAAGAATTCAAATAAAAAAGAACTAAAGAACAATTGCTCAAATATAGTTCACCAACAAAAAATAACAAAATATGGAAAAACATCAAGACTTCTGGCACAACAATAAAAACAAACCAAGAAAATAATCAACAACAATCAATTAAATAATAGCCATAACTGCCTTGCAGCTCACTTATACAACATTAAAATCTATTAAAGTAAACACTGGTAATATGCAATCAGATAGACACACAATTATAAACAAATATCATTTACTGGAATGTGAATAATGATGATGCCAATGATAAATTCTGCTACCACTACCACTACTGCCACTAAACTGTCATAGATGGCTGAGTTCGTTAAGGTGTAGACTCGTGAGTAGGATATCTGGGGTTTGATTCCCACCAGGACTGTTCTTGCTGAATGGATTTTTTTGAGGTTTTCCTCAGTCCTCATAAATGACAAATGCCAGGAGGTACCCTGGATCACTTCCATTCTTAAAAATAAAATCCATTCCCAGTTTATAATTTCATCTTGTGTATCATCAATCTCTACTGCCTGTGATGCCTCGTAGTTAAAAGGGGCATTAAACACTATTAAAAAAATATATTATTACTACTACTACTACTACTACTACTACTACTACTACTACTACTACTACTACTACTACTACTACTGCTACTAGTACCACCAACACCACCACCACCACCAATAACAACAACAACAACAACAACAACAACAACAACATAGTGGACTGTGTTTGGATGTCGAAAGACAAATGAAGTAAATCTTCAGCATCAGCCTTTAGAAACTAACCAACAATTTCCTCTCTTGAACTTCTATTCAGTACCCTTGCCATTTTGTAATTGTTATTGTGTCTCCATGCTGTTGCACAGGCCAATGTTGATGTACGCCACCTGGCAATAGTACCACACACTACTAGCAGGCACACAAGTTGAGAGTGAGACTCATGCATAAAATAGAGAAACTTATCTTTGACTCACCCTCACACAATGAGATCCATATTGATGTAAATTATTAATTACTCGTCTATATTGTGAAAGGAGATACTGAAAGTACCTGATTCTTTAATTCAAACACTACATCTGTTTAAGTAATTACATATCACTCAATGCAGTTCCCCTTAAGATTTTTCTTGCTTTTTGATTATATTTTTCACTTTTTCTATGGTAAGTAGGTACTTTTTGTGCACTCTTTGTCTTTTAATATTCTGCAGATAAAAATCAAAAGGGGTTAGACTGGAGAATTGAAATAGCTGCAAAAGCTAATTGCTATAGTGACAAAGTAATTTTGTAGAGGAATTTTTAAAATTGCATCTAATATCATCCACATTTCCCTGCTCTGCATGCTACATTATCTTGCATTTCCAATATCTAATATATATGATCTTGTAGAATTTTTTAAAAAGGTGTGGCCAGTTCAACAATTTGGAATACTAACTGAAACTCCTTGAACTTTAAATACATAAACACTTCTACAGAAATATACAAATCTAAGACAACTATTCACATGTAAATCTTTACCGAAACTTAAAATGCATGACTCCAAGTGACTGGAAGATAGCAGAGGGCATATAATATGATCTTCTCATGTCATTATTTTTAAGACATGTTTCAATGTACCATTTACTTAACTTCATAGTAGTTACATAAAACATACATTCTAGTCAACCATCTGCTAGCCATACATGTTGACTGAGCTAACCATTACCAAACAAATTCTAGCATTATCACTCAAATATCGATGGCTGAGGTAACAAAGACACAGACATGTAAGCGAAAAGTCTGCAATTTGCATCCTGCCAGAATCATTGGCAAATACTGAGGAAGTAAGTTTTGAATAATTGAGTCGAATTTGCAACACTTACATCACTAATAGTTTAAAAAAGGAAAACTAAGTTTCTGAAGCTAATTGCTCCCATCTTCAGTTCCAGGTAGACTGCGGGCCTTGTTCTTCTTAGTGGTTTGGCTTGTCTCTGGTGACGGTTGGATGAACTTCTGTATTAAAAAGTCACTTGGTGGGATTTCAAAGTTGAAAACGTTACTTTTGTTTTTCCAGATATAAATGTTTTCCCAGACTGCAAGTTCTGTTTTTCCTGTAATGTTTTTAAGTAGTTTGGGATTCCTGTTTATATTATGTTTTTCATTCCAAAAATGCCAAGCTACCACTGATTTTTCTTCCTGTCTTTGTTTATGTTCCTAGTGTGTTCTGTTGGTCATGTATTTATGTTTCTTTTAGTCTTTCCTATGTCAATTTTTTCACAATCGATACATTCCATCTGATATGTTCCTGATTTGTTCTCTTGAGGAATATCCTTTTTTAGTTTAGAATTTAGTATATTTTTTATGGAATAACTGTTTTTATGAGCTAAAATAATATTATGTTTTTTGAAAATCTTTTGGAATTTATAGAAGGCTGATGGATGGTATATGAATTTTTGGTACATTCTATTTTCTTCCTTGCTAGGAATAAGAGTAGTGATGTCTTTATTTCTAAAATAATATTATGTTTTTTGAAAATCTTTTGGAATTTATAGAAGGCTGATGGATGGTATGTAAATTTTTGGTACATTCTATTTTCTTCCTTGCTAGGAATAAGAGTAGTGATGTCTTTATTCCTAGCAAGGAAGAAAATAGAATGTACCAAAAATTCACATATTATCCATCAGCCTTCTATAAATTTCAAAAGATTTTCAAAAAACATAACATTATTTTAGCTCCAAAAAACAGTTACTCCATAAAAATATACAAAGTTCTAAAGTAAAAGAGAATATTCCTCAAGAGAACAAATCAGGAATATATCAGATGGAATGTATCGATTGTGAAAAAATTGACATAGGAAAGACTAAAAGAAACATAAAAACATGAGCAAAAGAACACACCAGGAACATAAACAAAGACAGGAAGAAAAATCAGCTGTAGCTTGGCATTTTTGGAATGAAAAACATAATATAAACAGGAATCCTAAACTACTTAAAAACATTACGGGAAAAACAGAACTTGCAGTCTGGGAAAACATTTATATCTAGAAGAACAAAAGTAACGTTTTCAACTTTGAAATCCCACCAAGTGACATCTTAATACAGAAGTTCATCTAACCGCCACTAGAGACAAACAAAACCACTACGAAGAACAAGGCCAGCAGTTGACCTGGAACTGAAGATGGGAGCGATTAGCTCCAGAAACTTAGTTTTCCTTTTTTAAACTATTAGTGATGTAAGTGTTACAAATTTGATTCAATTATTCAAAACTTATATTACACATCACTGTTACAAACCATATTTAACTAATTAAATGAGGAAGTACCCTAACCCTTAGACCTGGAAATGGATTGGATGGATTGTTTTGATATGGAGGATGATATTTTGGTGCTTCAGCTTTGCTGAACAGCTGGCAATTCGTACCTATGACCCATGCAGAGATGGAAGTGATGAGATAAGGGAGACTTTGGGCAACTAAGATTCGTAGGAAGTGAGGTTTTTCCAAAGTGCAAGCCAGTTACACCTCATCTTGGTACTTTTTACCCTGCAATAGAACCAATGGAAAAGCAGAAACTTTATGGAGAGCGTCCATCCCAGCATTCAATTAAGAAACCAGAGAAAACTATTTAAAAAAAGTCCAAGATCAGCATGGCCTGCCCCAGGTGATTTGAACTGGGGTATGTGATAGGCCTGGAATGCTTCCTTCCAAAATGTCTCTCCTAATTTATTTCATGTATCATCACTTATGGATGCCATAGTGTTCAACACTATTAAAAAAATTTACCAAATCACTGGCAGAGACTTGAATGGGTTGCATTAATACATGATTCCTTAAAACTCATCTTTCTGCCATTAATTTTTTCTCATGTAGTCAAAGTTTACTTTTGCTAACTAAGGACCAATTCAGACAATGTGCCTGGACGAGGTTTTAATCCAATATTTTTCTTCTATTAGTCAAGTAGCTATGGGTATAAGTGGTCTCTGGGCTTATGCATTGTAAAATGTCAGACAAACTTAATAATCTCACCCCATCCCACTGAGCTCTAGGAGTCTAATGATATGGCTTTCTTTTAAACAGTAACACACTGCCATGAGATATGTGGAAAGTCTCCAGCATTGTCACTGTTATTTTTGTGTATCAAATATTGAGCAGAAACTGTGAATATTTTCTGTTTCTTATATTTTATACTTTTGCAACCAATTTTCGTTAGCCCTAAACAGTACTGAAAGAGATTCTAGAGATGTGACATTGTTTTCTTGAACAAACTCTAATATACAAAATAGCTTATGTATATTATATCAATGCAACATAAATAAACAACTGCATGACTTTAATCTCAGTTCCACAAAAAAAGGCCATCAAGGCTCTTTCCATACTATAAAACTCATCTATCCATTGTCTCCAAGATCTCTGAAATTCAGACAATGTTAATGTGAAATAAAAAACTGTAATAAACATTTTATTTTTGCACCAATTAACTCAGATATTAATAATTACTACAGAATATTATATGTAAAATACTTTTTTTTTTTTTTGTTCTGTTCCAGAAGTGGCAGCTTACAGTAATACTTAACAACCATTACAATATATTGTATAAAGTGCAGTTACAGATTGAAACTCTTGAGCAAACTATTAAGGAAATTCAGGAGTATTATAAAATTTTCTCTGAAAAATATCCTATTGCACAACTTTGAATTTCTGACAAACAAAGGGATGATAATTTGAATGTTGCAAATTTTTACAGTTGATGTAACTTTTGTAAAATATCCTGTTTTATCAGACCATGATTTGTTTGTTACACAAAAACTGACAATCAAAAAACTGCAGCCATTTTGTTCATTTGGTTATTATTTTTTTATTTCTGTATTATCTATATTTTCTGTAAAATGCATATTAATAGTTGAAATGTTACAGAGTCTGTAAGAGCTCTCTTTTTTGAAGTCAGCTATTTCTTATGTATATTAATTACCCAATTAAATCTCTAAATTAGACCAGCTCAGAATAAGTTAAAGACTTCCTTATTTGGGAATTTTCCAGACATCTTCAGGAACTTCTTTTGAACTAAGAGAATACTATACTTAAGTATACAGATAATAGCATCTTGGCAATATTACAATTAGGCTACAATATCCAAACTCCTTTTGTATGAAAATAGTCTCAAATGAAACATTGTGTTTTTCCATTTACATCTAGATTGTGAAACCTTTTCTCAAGTGTTTATCATTACTGAGGCACCACAGATACCTCCCTGACATTTGCCATTAATGCAGACTGATGAAGCCTGGTAAAAACTCAGACATATTACAAAACTGATTGCAATTTGAACCACAGATCTCTCATTCACAAATCTGTGCCTCAGCAACCTCTGCCACCCATGTTAATACAATGCTAAGGCCTGAGGTTCTGCCTCAAATATTTAATTCTCAAAAATGTTTGCCAAACATTAAATTCCTTTGAAGATGAAAAAGTAATTTCAAGAAATTTTTACGTACATAAGTAATACTACCTCTGTCCCAAAATAATAGCAACATTTCCTCAATGACCTTGTTTACTGTAGAAATGAAAGTGAAGAACCAAATATGGACATGGCATTGAAATAGAGATGACCACAAAGCATATGAAATATGGATAAAGTGTTAGGGGCTCTTATCTGTTTGGGTGTTCAGTTCAGAACATGCATTAGTCAAGTGCAATGGCTGTTTCATGAATCTGAAGGTGTGTTTAGACATACATCAGAATACTATTGTGCAGTTCATGACCAGAGGAATGTAGTATTCAAACAATGGAAGAAATGATGTATATTGGAGATGATCACTGATAGGCCATTTCTGATCAACTAATTCATGGCAGCAAAAAAAGAGAGGTCTGATAAAAAAAAATTCTGAAAAATGTGATATAGAGTCTCTCCAACATCAAACAAGTCTCATCCACAGTAGCAAGTTTGGGGAATGCTAGTGAAGAGTTAGCTGGGAACAAACCACCAAACAAGCTGGAAATATCATGTGTCACATCTCCCCCCAGCTCGAAACTATCTAAGAAAAGCTATGCAGTAATCATTAACACTTACTCATTGAAACCTGGAAGAATGTAATGAATTGCATAAAGTGATTTAGTGAAAAACAAGAGATTTAATTTAACAATAAAAACCCTCTCACAAGTGTAGCCAAGCGAGTGCAAATAATAATATAGATAATTTTTGGTAGTGAAACATCATATGACTACATCTTCACTAACATAATATTTGTGAACAAAGGAACAAGGTTCCTGACAATATATATAAATTAAGTAATACCTGAAGAATTATCTATTTCCAAAAAGCTCTTAAGTCTTATTACACATTAAAAATTACTTCTAAATTAAAATGTTTTCAACAGCTTTTAATTCATTCACTTGAAGTTACAATTTACAATTACATTTTAAGAAAAATGTATATTAGAGACAGTTATAAGACTATAATCCATTTATGTGATTCTGAACCTTAGTGATTGTTGCATTTTTTCTTCAGTGCTAAAAATTGTAACAAAAAGGTGCCTATGCTTCATTTATTTGCTTATTTATTGCTCAGATATTTGCAATTTAGTTTAGGAGCTCAAGCTTCTTTACTTTTTCTAGCTATTTGTTTTCTCTTTCTTACCTAGCATCTTTTATCTCTGGTTCATTTCCTTTCTCTTTAAATTTCAGTTTCAAACTAAGAATACTACATTTTCTGTCGATATTTGAAGAGCCAGGGGGATAAAACTGATAAGTCCAAAAGTTTTTCTGACTTTTCAGTGCCATATGGTAGCTCAAATGATGCATTTAAATTATAAATCACAAAACTCGATGTCCTTATAAGTAACAATATAAATGAAGTTGAAGAATCAAGGAAGTGAAAAAGAAACTTAATAGTTCAGGGGAGAATGAGGTTGCTTTCACTATGATGATAAAAAATAGTTAATAATATTCAAAGGTGAACCAATTTTATAACAATGAGATCAACTTGCATATAAGTGAGCTTGTTACTGTACTAACTGCTCATTATGACAACCTAGAAAAGATGTGTTCATTAATATATCAAGTCTTTTAATGAAAGAAAAGCTTGAAAAAATGATGAGATCTGCTTATCAGAATTGCTGAATACCCAGTTAAAGTAAAATATGTTTCTCAAGAAATATTAAAAATCAAAAGAGTTTATATCATTCATTAAAAAAAGGATTTATGTGTGGTACTAATGCCAATTGTCTTGCTTGATTAGGGTATTGAAGTTCCACAAATGGGCAGAAGGCAGTAGCATAATCCATTTGTAGCATGACACTGATCGATTGGCAGACTATTACACTGCTTGATGATGAAGGTAAAGATGGGGACGAGATTATGATGTAGCAACAATGAAATGAGAGGCAGGGGATGCCGGAGTACCTGGAGAAAACCTGCCCATGCACCACTTTGTCTGCCACAAATCCCACTTACAGCCACTGGAATTGAATCTGGGCTACCCTGGTGGGAGACTAGCAGTCTAAGCACTCACCCACAGCATGGCAAAAAAAAAAGGATTATATTTATAGTTTTGGTCCTAGCTTGAGTATGAATTGAAAAATAGAGGTTTACAGAAATGCAGTATTTTAGTTAATTACATAAACCAATTCTTGTCATGATTGTATCCAGTATATTTCATAGTTATTTGGAGGGTTCCTTAATAGTACAATTTCTAGATAAGCATAATAGGTGCTACCAAGTGTATAATTAATTTTTATTCTACTGGCAAAATAACTTATGACTTGAAAAAGGTATTTAAAAAAATTTGGCAATAATTGAGACTAATGAAAAAAATCAAAAACGCAATTTATCAGGTTCTTCCCCCAGCTCATTATTTATAGTCTATATTTCATTAACAATATCACTCTTTCCTCTAATTTCAACTTCCAACAATGTTGCACCTTGACCATTTTAATGCTTTGAAAGTCATATTTTTCTATTACATTTCCAGTATCAGATGAATTTTGCAGTAGCAATAGCAGTAGCAGGTAGTTGTTTTGGAAAGCTCCTCCATTTATCATATTTTTTTTTTTGATGGGCAATTTGGCTACAATCCTGTTCCAGGGAAATAAGTATTACACATACTGAACTCATTAGCTGTTATTTATTATTTATTTGCCAATATTTTTCACATTTTGACTACAATCACAGCAAAAATTATTAATAATAATACATCTATTAAAAATTTGGCTCAGTCAAGAAATGTTCATTTTTTATTTTCTTCATTTTATGAATTATTTTTAAAGCTTTCTCTTTGTATTTCAAAGATCCCAAGCACAAATGTGACATCCTGCTCAAATCACTGAAATATAGGTCCAACCAAGGGAAGCTGATTACAGTTGAGTCTGTTCCCTATTTTTATCTCTTAAAAATTATAAAAAAAAAAAAAAAATAGCTGAGTGTCTGGATCAATAGTTCTCAACCCATAAGGTGGTTTATTGTTTAAGATAGGAGTGAAAACCCATGAAATGTAAGTATATTAATATATAACCCTTTTTATAATTCATATATTGATTTTTAATGTGTTCAATTTTAATTTACTATTTCTGAACTCCGAGACAGCAAAATGAAAGAGTGACTGATGATACAAGGGGTGTTGTTACATAATATAGAAATAACTAGTGAGGTATATAGTATTGTGTCAGTGACTAGTATGAGGGTGAATCAAATATAAATAGGAATTTTTTTCTAATTTACTGAAACCAAATTACATAAAAAGGATACTTCTCATTTTCATTATTTCTCAATTTAGAAACACATTTTTCACAGCAAACAGGAAGCGTCTGAATCATATTATCAAAGAGTGGAATTGGGTTTCCAGTCAGTAACTCATGCATATTTTCATACCTTCATTGCTGTTGAATCGCCAACCTCCAAAAGATTCCTTTATTGATCCAAACATATGGTAATTGCAAGACAAAAAGTCTGGACTATCTGGAGATTGTTCCAATGCTGTACACTGAATTTCCTCAACTTTTTCCCATGCCAAAGAACTATATGTGAATGGGTGTTGTCCTGTAGAAGATCTTTAATTGGTTGATAACACCTTTTTTTGCTGACAAGCATGTTTTGCATAGACCAGAAGCAGGCAGTCTTAATCTGCATTCATTGTTCGACGTTCATGAAGAAAATAAACTGCACCGACTGTTCAAGTTCATAAAGAAAACTTATGCACCTCTTACACTTACATGTTATTCCCAAACTGTGCCATTATTCTTTCCATAATTTTGGATGGTTTTACGCTCTCTAATACTAAAAACTTAATAATAATGTGTTGCACAAACAATGAGTGTACCCCTTGCTTGGATATGATACTGACAAATGAGTGTGCAAGGCAAACTGGCATTACCCCCCTTTTGCTGAAACCCTCATGCATCGATCTCAAAGGTGTGTACACTCACAAGTGGAAAAATAAAAACTCTGGCTTATATGTGATTCATCATTGCATTTTTTTGCTTACATGTTTTGGTGCCATTATGAGTCTCAAAAAGATGACATTATTCATAAATTCAATATTAATTTACATATACTATCATAAATGAAACCAATTAAGACAACTGAATATTTGCAGAATTTTCATTCTCAACACAAGGGAAAGGACAAATGCTTTTTTCAATTACATGAGAATGTTCTCAAAAATATGAAATTGGATTCAACCAGGACATTTCAAGATGTTTAAGAAGCTTCTTATGTTGCAGCACTAGAAACAGCAAGGCAAAGAAAACCACATACAAACAGAAAAAGTTCCATCAAACCTTGTCGTCTCAAAATGGTATAAATTGTGTTAGGAAATGGAGTGCAGAAAACTCTTGCAGTTGTTCCACTGTCAAACAATACTAGTAAAAGGAGAATAAGTGGCATGGCTATTAGTATCAACAATTATTTGTGCATGTGATCAAGTTAGCATCATTTGACTTGTTTCTGATTTAGCTAAATGCTGGTGTTTGCGAGATATTTTAAACCAACAGACCACCAGATTCACCACAATAGCATAATATGATCCACCATGCATCAGTCATTTAACAGTTAGTTGACAATGTGAGCAAAGGTCTCACGAAACATGTCCTGGAATTTTTAATTTTGAGAGTGAAATGTTAAGAGTGTTTTATCATTATATCAATATTTAAATGTTTTTAACTCGAACTGCTTCCATGTTCATTGGAAGTGAAGCTAAAGAAATGTTTTTAGCATTTTAAATTATTTTATCTACTGCAGATCTTATATTCATTTTCATTGTGTTGATTCCTAAAGATATTAAAATGAAATTATTTTATACCAGCTTCATTTAAAGATAATTTTCCCCCCCCCCCCAGTTGAAGCAAGTACCAACACCTCAGATATAAAGGTTTCAGAGGTTTCCTTGAATCCCTATGGTTAATTAATTGTAGAATGTAGGTTTTAGTGTCAATTATGTAAGCTGAGTCTTACGGGCTTTAAGGCCATGGTGCAATGGAATTCTTCTCCTGCATCTTCCCAGACATTTCATCCATGGCTGCAGTGGACATCTTCATTGGTGTGCTGGAAGTGATTTTCTTGCAGGCAAGGCAGTGACATAATCTCTGTGGTTGCCAAACAAATGGAGCTGCAGCTATGAGGGTAGTTCATAAGTTTTCAGCCTAACCATTTTCTAGGTATGATAAGACAAAAACTATATTTCACTTTTCAATATAGTTACCCTTTATTGCAATACTTCTCACATCTTTGAATTAACATTTCAATTCCCCCCCCAACAGTTAGAAGTTTTGTCTTCAAAATGGGCATAAACAGCATCCATCATTTGTCACACTTAAATTCCCTTTCTCGAAGGTCCTTCATAAGTTTTGAGAAGAGGAAATAGTCACTGGGATCTAGATCTGGGCTGTAGGGTGGATGGTTGATCTCCATAAAGTCACATTTCTTCACAGCTTCCTTTGCAACAAGAGCTGTGTGCACAGGCACATTGTCGTGAAGAAGGCATATCCCACCACTCAGCTTTCCTCGCCTTTTCTCTTTGATGGAAGCACATAGTCTGTGCTGTAGGCTAGCATAGTACTGCCTATTTACTGTGGTGTTCCTCTCCTTGAAGTCAATTAAGAATATTCCTTTATAGTCCCAAAAAATTGTGGCCATGACCTTCTTGATTGACTGAGTGATCTTGACCTTGAGAGGTTTATGCATTCCACTGATTCTCTTTTGGACAAGGGATCATAGTAGAGGACCATAGTTTCATCTCCTTAACATAGTTTGCAGAAATTCTCTCTCATAGCCACGGCAGAGCTCCAAAAATGCCTGACAACAGATGACTCTTGCTGCTTTTGGACTGAGGAAAAAAGTCTAGGCACCCATCTTGCACTAACGTTATTCATGTTGAAATATTCATGAATAATTCGAAGGACTGTTGTTTTAGAAAGGCCCAACCTTGCTGCTATTTGTGCAACTTTGAGCTGCCGGTCTTTCATAATTTCTCCTTTCACAAGAGTGACATTTTCAGGAGTGAGCACCTCCAAGGGCTGACCAGCAGACTCTTTGTCTTCAACACTTTCTCTACCTATTCAAAAAAGTTTGGGCCATTCTTTTATGATAGAATATGATGCTTCTTCATATACACCCTCCAATTGCTGTTTAATTTCATTTGGAGTGTGTCCTTTTTTTTGTGAAGAACTTAATAAGAACTCGATACTCCATTTTGAACATGGCACAATCTTCTACATAAAGCCTTCTTTATGTAACTATATCTGAAGAACTGAATACAGTGGAGTGGAAGTTACAGCTGCAATTATTTACTTAAGAGATAAGGTATGACACCAGATAAGGGTTTTGTGAAGGCAATAATCCTCATTGGTGAGGCCGGAAACTTACGGACCTACCCTGGTATGTCTTCTTCTTTCCCAAGCTATCGGGAAAAAAGAAAGGGAAGAAGAAGAGGAGGAGGAGGAAGAAAAAGAAGAAGAAGTGGGAAAAACGGGGAGGGGAAATAAAAGGAGCTCCAAAAATGAAATTCATCATTCAGGCATTTATCTATCATTTTCCTGCTCAAATGGGCGATGTTCTTCATCAAACAATACAAATTAAGAATTTTATCGAGGGGATATGAAATTAAGACAATGGATTATGTACTGACATTAATGCAAAGAATAGTATACTTATTTTCCATAAAAATGTTCAATGATTGTCAAGAGGATTTGTGATTTGACAGAGCAGCTTATAAATGAGATTTTTGAGCTGCTGAATAATTTAATTTTTTCATGCAAGGATGAAACACAAATACAAATATATATAAAATCATAAATTATTTGTTGCCCTTAATCAGTAAGCTGGAAAATTGCAAAGTAAGGTGAAGATCAATATTTTGCAATATTTGAGTATCTTTCATCATTTGTTATTGCTGTGGAATGACAAAACACTTTTGTTTATGCCAAAAGTGAAATTGTACTGCACTTGATAGCACTGGAAAATTAATTCAGAAGATATTTTCCTGGAATTAATGATGGGGAGTTGGATTTAGTGCAAAATCCATTAAATTGGGATCTGAAAAACTACCTGATGATTATCAATATAAATTTCTAGAGATGAAGAATAATTTTAGAGCATAAGATATGTTAGATGATAAATCAATGACAGAATTTTGGCCTTTGATGTGCAATTCATACCCAAAGTAACTAAAAGAGTTATCCATCTTATACTGCCATTTATCAATATATATATGTGTGATTCAAGTTTTTCAACTCTGCTGCAAATAAAAACTAAGCAACAAAATAAACTGGTTATTCAAAATAATCTGCAGTTTGCCTTTTGAATTATTTCTGGCATTCTATTTATGCAGTTATTTCATAGTAAAATTCTTATGAATACAACATGTAAACAAGGATTGTGCTGAGTTCGATTTCAATCTGAAAAGGTATTCACATTCATTTGAGTTTGACATATAAATACATATGAATAAGTTCTATCCATAAGAATTTAAAACGATTGATCAAATTTGTAACACTTACATAACCAATATTTAAAAAAGGAAAACTAAGTTTCTGGAGATAATCGCTCCCATCAATCATTTTAAATTCTTAATATAAAACATCACTGTTACAAAAGTCCACCATAATTAACTAAATTCTATCCTTGTTCAGAAATTATAAATATTTTCACTAAATTTTAAATAAATGTATATGTATTAATATGGACAAATAAAGTATTTTTAATTTTAAATACATATTACACTGGAATACAAATTAAAATTGCAGAAACGTGTTAAACCAACACACTTCCTCAGAAGGAACGAATATCATTTACTGAAAATATGACAGCAATACCAACAGGTGTTTGAATTTTATCAAGAGAGAATTGTGGCATACCAAGAGTGCCAGATGTCATTCCATAAAATTGGTGCTCATGTTTAGATGAAATGCGTCCACAGGAAAACAAATATGAGATCAGTGGATCAAGTCAGATTGAATACACGTACGTAAGGATTAAAATGGCCCAATCGAACAACCAAACTAGAAGACAGATGTCATTTCTACATAACTTAACGTCATTTCCACATAGCTATTGTGAACACACACAATGTGTTGCAATTTCAATGACCACAGTGTATTTTTGTGTAAATATATGAGGCATGACATGAGGCAAAAAAGGTTGAGAGCCCTAATCTAGATGATATATCAGGAGGCTGCTAGAATGAATGGAAGGTGGGGGGGGGAGGAAATCTGCTGGAGTATTTAGAGAGTCTGGAGCACAAACAAAGGCAGGTGGAAGTAACACTGTGCACAGAAAGAGAAGACGCTATGCATTACAGCTTTGCATAATTATTTTTCATTATCTCTCAGTCAGTGCTTTCCTAGCATTTGGCAACATTGCTACATACTGCACCAGCAGCTTTAACTTCTGCTTCACCCATGTCTCTAGCTTGTTTGTGTAATACTCTAGGTTTTTTTTCATCACGCATTTGACCACTACATTATATATAAAGGTACTGAACTAATTTTAACAATAGAAATTATGGACAAAATTGCAAATGCTTAACTGCTCTGGGAAAAATGACTGATACCTATTGGCTGAATAGATGATACACCTTCGTTTTGGCATTACATCCAGCAACCTTCATTTGTGCTCTTGACTCTATGATATTATGCAAGCACTGCTAGGAAATGATACAAATATTTGGAGTTGTCAGAACAGCTTTAGTGAAAAGAAAATTTACAGAAGCATTTCACAGAATTTGTACACATTTAATTCACCAAATCAAGCTTGTTCTGTGGCTAAACACAATGACTGGTTATTCTCTTGAATATTACACCTATACACAGAAAGTTTATGAAACTTTTTAAGTACACATACAGTCTAATAAAGACATTATGAAGAAGCATAGCAAATAAACTTAAAAATATACATAAAATATTTATCTTTGACTGTTAGAGTGTGCTGCACAGACATTATAACTATAGAAAACAACAAACACCATTACCATAAACTACTATAACAACAGTGCAT
Organism: Metallyticus violacea; assembly: GCA_030762175.1. Classification (NCBI taxonomy): domain Eukaryota; kingdom Metazoa; phylum Arthropoda; class Insecta; order Mantodea; family Metallyticidae; genus Metallyticus; species Metallyticus violacea. The sequence goes on from CM060835.1 coordinate 31,462,889, forward strand.
AACATTTTCATTACTGTAAACCCCCTTTAAAAAAACATCTAAATAAAACAACAAAAAGAAAACTGTGAAAAAGAAATTGATGAAAGCATAGTGGAATTAAAAGAGCATGCAGCCACAGGGCTTTCCCCAAACAGTTAAAAGGCACAAATACAGAAAGAAAATTTAAAAATAAAAAAGTACAAATTAATGATCTTTACCATGTCATACTAACAAAGCCTGAATCTGAAAGTTTATAATGGCAAGAAAATCCTATGTCCTTTCTTAAATTCTCTAAGCTCATTAGTTTTTTTGATACATTTTCTTTTTTTACTTCATTGGGAACACTATTTTAATCAACAGTATCAGAGAGGTGGTTTTTGAATAACAATTCTTGCTATTTAGTTTTAGAACTGCCCTTTTCAAAATTTCCAAACTAAACTTCTTTATTACCTAAAGCATTAAATGACTATATGATTAAGCTTTCAACAATAATGTTAATGATAAATATTAACCTTAAAGGAGGGCCAGCCAACTAATTTTTAAACTGGGATAAGATAATGGGCTTTTTCTAATGAAACTAATGTGATAAAGAAAATTTAAATAATATATATTTAATTATTTTGCTGTTATTTGCTTATAGTATTCTTCTTATATACAGAGTAAGAAAGACAAAATGTGAGTACACAATCTCAGTAATATAGCAAATATTTCATCTAAACTTAAATCAATACTTTTCTGCTAATTCTGAACCTAGATTTATGTGATGTTTGTTTCTTGAGGCCCAAAATAAAAATAGATACATTTCATTGTGCTATCTGTTTGCCAAAATTCTAACTGTTTAAAGTTATTGTATAGATAAATATTGTACTTGCCAAGCTGTTGACAATGTAGTGGTAATATATCCTAAACTTAGGTATTCATTTTTTATACTAAACTCCACTTAATTACATAAAAATAAGATCAGTTTAGTGTATGAATACCTAAGTTCAGGATTATTGTATAGACAGTTAAGATCATTGTATGAGTGAGTCGAACTACACACTCTTATTGGCTCCACCTACTTGTTTAATGTAATACATGTTTCACAAACCTTGTTCACATCCTCAGCTACCTGTCAACTGCTGGATAATTTGTATGCTATGGAGATGCATATTACTATGGTAGAGGTGTGATGAACTTATTGTTTAGGTTTTCATCCCTGGAAATGTTGAAGTTCATTAATCTATCTCTATATTTGTAAATGTAGATTTTCTCCCATGTTGCTAATTCTGTAGGTCATTGTATGATTTTAACAATTTTGTTTTATTTACTATGTCAGTTTTCTGTCCAGAAATGAGATGCTACTTCTGATTTATCCATTTGTTTGTATTTTATGTTCCTGAAATGCTCTTTTAACCGTGTGCCTATATTTCTTTTTGTATTTTCAATACAGACTTTTTTGCATTTTGCACAACTTATTTGGTAAATACCTGCTTTTTTCTCTGGTGGAATACTGTCATTAACATTGTTTTTCAAGAAAATTTTAATATTAAATCTGTTTATAGGTGCCAACCTGAGATTAAAATCTTTTAGAATATTTTGAAATTTTTGCATAGCTCATAGATGATATGTAAATTTTTTAAAAATTATTTTCTCTTTTCCTGCTAAAAGTGTTGCATTTTCCTCAATAAGTTTCTGTCTCTTGAATTTCTGTACTTTTTTGTGAACTAGTTCTTTTTTAAAACCATATTTTAATCATTGTTCTTTCTATTTGCTATTTTTCTTTGTGATCAACAACTTAACACACAGGCTAATTAACCTATAAATTAGAAATGAAGAATGCAAAAATTTCTAAAGGTTCTAAAAGATTTTAATATCAGGTTGGCACATATAAACAGATTTAATGTTAAAAATCTCCTGAAAGACATGTTAATGACAGTATTATACCACAGAAAAAAGCAGGTTTTACCAAGTAAGTTGTGCAGAATATGAAAAAGTTTATATTGGAAAAACATAGAGAAACATAGGCAGACAGTTAAAAGAACCTTTCAGGAACATAAAATACAAACAAATGGAGAAATCAGCAGGAGCATTTCATTTCTGGACAGAAAACCATGACATAGTGAATAAAGAAAAATTATTAAAATCAATACAAGGACCTACAGAAGTAGCAACATGGGAGAAAATCTACATTTACAAGTATAGAGATAGATTAATGAACTGGAACACTTCCATGGATGAAAACATAAACTTTTAAGTTCATCACACCTCCAACACAGCAAATACACATTTGCATAGGATAACAAATTATCCAGTAGTGGACAGGTAGCTAAGTATGTGAATATATATAAACAAGTGAAGCCAATAAGAGTGTGTAGTTCGACTCAACCGTACAATGATCTTAATTATATGATTGGCTTCACTGTACAAGTTCCAGTTAGCACTTCTATTGTAGAGTTACTTTGAGCAAGATTTCTCTGCAAAATCTACATAGCTCCAAGAAAAATAGCAATTGCCAAAAGTAAACTTTAAAAAAATAAATGTTCTAAGAAAACATAAAAAGTAAATGTAATAAATAATTCTAAGTGCTACAGCTTCATTTCATAGCAAAACTTAAAATCTATCAGATGCAAATGATAAAACACAAAGGTCTTAAAAATGCAAGTAAAAGGTTAATATAACAATTTCATTTCATTGTACCATGGCATGTACATTAAATGGGTGTTAATAATTCCAAATACCCTTATATTTGTTTCTATTAAATCTAAACAATACATAGTGATTTTCATGGACAAACATCAAACTCCTGACAGGCTTGACAATATGTCAAGATTCAAAGTCACTTAATATTTTATGAAAACCATCACTATTAAAAATACAATAAATTAAAACTCTTTAAGATATTTAATATTTTCTGACCAATGTTTCTGAAGCTTTTATACCTTTAACAGTGATGGAATCTATAAACCTAGAAATGCTCAGTAAAATCTCACTAATGCAAACTAACCAGTAAAAATCTAGTCCAATTCAGAAAAGTTTACTTGAAAAGGAGCGTTTTGACAATGTAAACAATTTAGTTTCTTTGATAATTATTAGTTGAAAATTATTTCTGCATAACAATTGGAAAATTTTGAGCTTATTTGGGACAAAACCCTTGATTAGGAATTTTTTCCTAAGTTTTAAGAAAATCTCAATTGTGCCATTATTATTTAATTATCCCAAAAGCAATGGTAACATTGAACACTTGGAAGAAAATTATATTCTTTTATTGACAGCTTCCAGCCTGTATTTTTAAATATCTAATACAGTTGATAAGAATTATCTGAAGTGGTGGCTGAACCTCTGTCTTTTGGAATTCCAGTAGGACACTAATGAAGAACCAAAGATAAAGGTGAGCATATAATAGAAGGCATTAGCCAGGGTGTACCTCATTTTATTTTGTTCTAAGAATTAGAAAAGAATAATTTTGATCATTTATAGTTTATTAAAAATGATTATAATATATTAATTGTATTTATGGGGGGAGGGTTACACCTAAGAATGGCCTGGGCCAGATAAGGTGAACGCTTCGTGATATTTTTCTTAGCATTTCAATAAATATATAAATTAAAGAAAGGAAAAATTCAGCTGATTCTCTTCATCTAACTAAGAAATAAAGATATGAATCAACAATGCTATCTGCTAGCACATGAGTGTAAATTGAACCAATACTCTTTCTTTTAGAACATATTTAAAAACATTGCAAATACATAATGAACTCCCCATCCCAAAATATATACTGAGTCTTCATTTTGATTTTTCTGCATGTAACTGGATCAACAGCCAGGAGCTCACAGCATAGCTGCCCTCATTCAGCCTGCCAGCAACTCGCTAATTTCTGAAAGCATGCTTACCTTTTTTCACAGAAGATGCTAAAAATGTTCTTCATTTGCTGTGAAGTATGCATTAACAGATTTTTAACAAAACATTCTGGAATGCTGGCTATTTCTGCTCACATATTGTTTTGCAGTTCATTCAGTGTTTGGAGATTTAACAGGACTTGTCCTTAAGAGTGCCCCATAAAAAGAAATCACAGGGTATTAAGTCTGAGGATCAAGGCAGTTACAATCTCTATTAATTACCCTGTCATCAAATAGATTGTAAATTGCACATAATTAAGTGATAACTGTATGAGGTGTTTGCTGAAACATATCATATATTTGTTCTTCAGTAGTTTTCTTTTTTCTTAAAGATCATGATTGCAATTTTAAGATATATTGTACTAGATGAAGGATAATAGATGTAGTTAAGCTGACTTTGTGGTCTAAGTTTCCCAGGCATTCTCCTACAGAACTGAGGAAAAACCCCTGTAAAAGCTTCTGTCATAAAACTAACCCAACCAGGAATTGAACCCAGGCCCTCCATGTGGGAAGTACAAATGCTATCACTAGAATATGGCAGTTCTTCATCAGTAAATTGAGGAAAAGAAACTCTTTCAGGCTTAAGGTTTGATATCGATCAATATTAAGAGTTTTATGATACAAAATCTGGCCAATAATTTATTTTGCACTTATGGCAGCCCCATACACTGACTTTAATTTAATGTAATTGGTTCTTGTATACATGATATGAATTCTCAAAATAATACTGATTATTTTGACTGTTCACTCAGCCATTCAATTAAATCCATGCCATATTGGTAAAAACACCAACTATTGTAACTATTTGTCGTGATGGACTGCAGAAACCAGCTGCAAAAGTGGTTCTCCTTTCCAAGTTTAAGGGTTGTAAAGCATGCACTTCAGTAAGATGAAATTGGAGTACTTTAATGATCTGATCCTCTTGTGTTTACTTTACAAGAGATTTTTGCAGTGATCATTTTAATTGAAAAATCTAGTTTTTCCTTTGTTAACATATCTCTGTCTTATTTTTTTGTCCAACAATGATCCTTCTGTTTGAATTTAAGTATTGTTTTACGAACTGATGATCTGAACTCCTGGAAAATGTTCTGGAAATTCTGCCAGACAGTGAGCAGCTGATTCATTTTTTTTAAAAAGTTACTGCATATGAAAATGCATTGTTATATAATAAATTGTTGAACAATGGTAACAGAGAATGAAATGTAATAACATAGTAATTAATCATTGTTCTGAATCTAGACACGCACTAACTGGCCTTATCAGTGGCAATATGTGTTCTTGATTGTCAGTATGTGAAGTTGTGACTCAGACCTGGTCTGCATGCTGAGAAAAACAAAATAAAGACCCAATAAACCAAAGTATTAGTATTCCAAATTAATAAGTTTTAGTGTATCTAGAAAGGCAAACAAAATCAAAAGTAGATGTTGAAAATTTTTAAAACATTCTATCCCATACAAGGAAATAGAGATGATAATGCTTCTAAATAGCAGCCAAATACTAAGATCAGAGTAAGATAAAGCTTGTGCCTTGGGATGTTTGTATGAAAAAACTGAAAACAGTACCATTTATCTATTTATCCTCAAGAAGAGCTATTAATATAATTAAATTCATAGTGGTTATACATTTCAATTTACGCTAAAACAATAAATTTTCAGGCATTTATTTAAGGATACAAGAAAAATTAATGTAGGAATAAAGCAATACTTTAAATGCCATTTAGGCTTTAACAATCCTGAGATGAGTAGATTTTGACCTTCAGGCCATAAATTCTAAGAAATTTATGATTTCAAGGAACTAAGAAACTAAGTATTGAGAATAGTTTTCTAACATATTTAATAAAATGTATTTGATTCTCCAGTGACAGAAAAAGAATTGCTATTAGCTTAGTATGTAATGCTATCCTTAATTACTTTTTTATTCCTTACCTTAAGTAGACCAAAGATGAATTATACTAAATATCAAAGGGACAATAAAGCTACAGATTGTGAATGGGGAAAGATCCACAAGCATTCAAATCAAATGTAAAAATCTTATAACTGATAAAATAGTGGCAAGAGCTCTATTATTTCCTTTAATTTCAATTTTTTTCTTTTCTTTCTTTCTGTTTTTTTTGATAAAGCCTTTTGCAAAAATCGATGCATGTGATCTCTAGGTACATTTTTAATGAAAGTACTTAAAGCTCTTAAACTAAGACTCTTATTCAAGTGCATGCATTTTAAATAACATAAGGTATATAAATTCAAAACTGTCTCAAGAAATTCAACAAATTGTTGTTAGGAACACATTGGTAGGCTTGTAACTGAACATGGTAGATCATGTTACAAAGAAGGAAATTCAATTAATATAGTTATGTCATTTTATAAAGAGCAAATAACACACATTCTACAGTCCTTACTTATATATGATTTTATAATGGCAAGTAGAAGAGAAGAACATGCTACCAAATAATATGGTTCCGATAAGAAATTTAAATATGAACAAATATAAAAGTATATAATAGATCTGTCCAAAAGTATCCAGCCATTTTAAATAAAAAAAATCATATTTTGCACAATTGCACACTATGTTCTCCTCAAAGTACCCCAATGGAACTGACACATTTCTCATGGCATCCGTCCCACTTTCCAAAAAGAGTTCCCAAAAACTGTCTTTTGGGCTGCTTTGTAGCAGTCTCTTTAAACTCTCCACAGTTTGAAACCTCCTCCTTTTGAATGGCAAAAAGCCATAAGTTGTAGGGATGCAAGTCTGAATGATGCAACATTTTGCTCCCCTACCCCTGCCACCTGTCCCAAATCTTGGATGGGAATTCATGATCAACTCACTCAGTGGTATACAATGTCAACTGAATAATTCTAACATTGTATGCATAAACAATTACCTATGATAGTTACAGACCTATTTTTATTATTCCGATAATCTTTACAATTTTTATGGCTATCTTAAATAATTTATTCTTAAATTAAAATGTAATTTGAAACTTGTACAGTGAAGCCAATCATATAATTGATATTATTGTATAATTTAGTTGAACTACACACTCTTAACGCTTCACTTACTTTACTTACTTCACTTATGCATGGCATAATATATAGAAACGGCTTTGAGAACATTTCGTTCTCATCATCAGCTAGGCTAAAATTCAACTGTTGGATAATTTGTTAAGCTGTGGGAATGTGTATTCTGCTCTGGTGGCAGTGTGATGAACTTGTAGTTTATGTTTTCATCCTTGGCAGGTCGAAGTTCATTAGACTATCTTTGCAGATCTTTGCAGACTGTCTTTGTAGATCTTCTCCTTAGAGAAAACATACATCTCCCAAGTTTTTTTATTTTGTTTTATTTATGGATGCTCTTTAACATCTTAGGTCATCAGCGTCCCATTCAATTTAGAGGATGAAATGGCCGACAAATTTTGCTCAGAGGCCTCTTGTTTCAGACTTGAGGTTCTTCTTCATGCCATAAATGTATGACACGGGACCCACAGCTTTACTTCCCTTCCAAAGGAAGCCATACTTAGGATTTTTACTCCCGAAAAAATCCACTGGTCCTGGCCAGGTTTGAACCTGTGATCTTGGGTTTAGAAGGCAAGTATGACCACTACACCACCAGGACCAACATCTACTCCCAAGAAAATCTACATCTACAAATACAAAGACAGTCCAATGAACTTTGACACTGCCGGGGATGAAAACATAAATTACAAGTTTATCACACTGCCACCAGAGCAGAATACATATTCCCACAGCTTAACGAATCATTCGATAGTTGAATTTCAGCCTAGCTGATGATGAGAACGAAATGTTCTCGAAACCGGTTCTATATATTATGACAAGTAAGTGAAGCATTAAGAGTAAGTAGTTCAACTAAATCATACTATAATATCCATTTATTCTTACTTTGAAATGATAACTTGTTTAACAACTCACAATTCGTTATTGCTTTGATCTAAGAACAATAAAAGCTGTCACTTCATTCATTAGCAATTGTTTTAAGTAAATTAGACAATAAGTATGTGAAAATACCAAACTGTATGATTTATCAAAAACTTTTGACACAGTATCTCATGAGTTACTTCTTAAAAAGCTACAATACTATAATTTTGTAAAAGAGGCAGTGCTATTAATTAGGTCATACTTGAATAATCAATTATAGAAGGTGGTACTTATTGATGATGTCTGATATTTTGCCAGTCATACATGGGGTTCCTTAGGGATCAATACTGAGTTACTCTTTTCATTATCTATATAATGATTTACCTTATAGTATTTCTGGTTCCTCTGTTGTCAGTTATGTCTTTGCTGATGATATTCTGTTTTAGTTCAAAATTTTTAGAATTAATCAACATTATGAGGGGCAATACTGCAGAGATGGTCAAAATTTGATGTAATGCTAATCTACTCTGTTTAAACACTGAAAAGATACAGCACTTTTGTTAACATTATGATAATAGAAGCAACTCAAATGCTACTGATGATGCAAACTTTCTTGGTTTTCAATTGATAGTTGCTTAAGATGGGATAAGCACATTCTAGCTGTAGCAATTAAAATACATACAGGCATTTATCTATTAAGAAAGTTAAGAACATGTTTTAATATGAAAGTATTAAAAGTTGGTGTATTTTGCTAAGATTCACAGCCACTTGTCTTATGGAACATTGCTTTGGGGACATCAAAGCTCTGCAGATATGTTATTCAAACTGCAGAAGGAGGAAGGTTAATATGTGGCCTTTACTTCTTGAAGTCACTACAAATCACATTTTATTAGACTGTGTATATGACTTTGCCTTCAATTTTTGTTTTTCAATGCCTATTGTATATTATGAATGAATATTATTATTTCAACACTGCATTACAATTACAGTTTTACAATATTTCCTTGATCCTTCAGTGCTTGCTTGTCTCCTTGTTGTGTACATCCTACATCACTCTAACCATACATATTATCAAGTGAACTTTACAAATACTTCCCTAAAGGGGATCATCTTCCATCATTGTTTCATTATTTTCTATATTACCTTCTTCCTTTGCCTTGATCACTGTTCTCTTACTTTCCATACATAATTTCCAAACTGATTCAAAAATTCTTTTCTGCTAATTCCAAAAATATTTAATGTCAAAATTTCTGCCTGCAAATTATCCCACTTCTTGTTCCATATTTCCTCTCTCCATCCTTCGGTTTCTGTACATTCTAATATACAGTTCAAGTTCTTGTCTATCTTGCCACACAATAGACACATTGTCTCTCATTGTCACTCTTTTGTCAATTTTTACCCTACCTAACATCATTGTTCCTGTTCTTGTTCATGCCATACCCTGCCTTCCCATTTTGTCACAAAAATATATATTTTTCTCTGTCCCATTCCTTAAAACTCCTATAATATATCAAGAGTATTTTTACCTCTGATAGGCTACCTAATACTTCCTGTTTCTCTATATCATCGATCCTTGCTTTCACTTTAATCCATGGGCCTTTTCCATTTGGTCACTGTAAACTAATTAGCTCTTCCAAATTTCTCTTACAATTTTTCTTTTTCTTGTACCCCAAGCAGTCTTTGAGAATATTTCCTTCCTCCAATGATTGTAACCTCTGCCAGTATTTCATAATACATTTTATTACTAAACCTTTTCAGCCCACCCTTCCTAGTTCCATCAGGGCTACTCCATTGTGTGCAACTCTAGGCAATCCCAATATCATTTTACTGACTGCTCTATGAATCTGATCTATACATTCCCACCTTTTTTGTCCCCCATATTTTTACCCCTACATAATTTTCGATTCAACTGTAGCTGAATATACCCTCTCTAACCAGTTTACATTCATATTTGGGATTTTCTTCAAGTATGTTCTTATACTATTGGTAACTAATTTATCCTTCTCTAGTGCATTTTTCCTATGTTCTATCCATTGTCCATTACTGTTCAGCCTTCCCCCAAATAATAATCAAATTTTCTTACTATTTCAATTTCTCACCCCTCTAGCCACTATTTACCATTTCTACTGAGTGTATTTGCTTTTTTACATACCAAAATATTTATTTACTTTTATTTATCTTTAAACCCCATTTTTTACCATATTTCTCTTTAAACCTCCACTTGTAATTGCAGCTGCTACTAAATCATCTGCAAAAACTAAACCTGAAGTGTATTTATTATTAATTTATGGACAGTGCCTATTCTCTCTCCCTATTTCTTTGACTATCTCACCAAAAATAGATTTAATAGTACTGAACTTAATTTACAACCTGTCTTAAGCCAATTCTATTTGGTACCCAGTCTGTTACTTTGTTGCTTTTGAGCCTGATGCAAAATTATTACCTGAATATAGCCTCTATATTAGTCCTATAAACTTGCCATTCACTCCCTTTTCTCTTAACTTAATCCAAAGCACATCTCATTTGATAGTATCAAAAGCCTTTTCATGACCTGTGAAGAACAAATCCATTTTCCTTCTTTTTATACTCATTTATCTATCAATGTTCTTATTATTTTGTTGTTGTCTACTGTACATTTTCCTTTCCTGAGCCCCTCCTTGGGAATCGATAGCTTCATTTCTCCCTCCACCCATGACTGTAATTGTTTTGCTAACACTGGTGTAAACACCTTACCTATCACTAATAAGAGATTAATGCCTCTATAATTGCTTGGGTTATTTACCTCTCCTTTCCCTTTAAAAACTGATATGATCACTCCCAGGTTCCAATTCTGTGGGATCTTACCACCCTCAAACAATGTATTGAACAATTTTATCAGCAGCACTCTCCTTTCATTATCCTCATACCATACTTTCCAGAATTCCCCTGGTATTCCATCGATCCCATTTGTTTTCTTACTTTTTAATTTTGTAATCTGTTCCATTAACTTGCCCTTACATGCTGGATGGAAATCACTGGTGCCTTTGGCTGCTAGTGCAATTCTTTTGTTAGCCCGAGCAACAGCACAGAGAGCATAACTTATTCACTCCACGTAACTCAGTAAACATGTTTGTAGTTCATCACATGAAAGAAAATGGGTAACTGTAAAGTAGCAATGTAACATGTAAAGGAAATGATAATTAAATGGGAAAAGGCATGCACTTTTAATAGTATAAGTTCTGCATGCATTTCGAACTATATAAGGGAAATATTTCTTAATTTGAGGTGGAACTAGTGTCCATTGTAGCAGGTTTTGAAGAGGAATGTGATCAGAAGTTGTCATTGCTTATCCATCTTGCAGCAAAGAAAGTGTGATCTTATTTGTATCCATAGTATCAGGTTTTGTGAGGCAAATGCGATGAGATGTTTCCTTTTTGTTTTATTTTTTTTGTAGCAAGGAGTCTTCTCTGTGGAAAAATGTTCCCCTTTTGGTAAATTTCTTTAATTCTGGGCATGAATACTTGTTCATTTTGTTTGCCAACTGCAACTAATGTTGCCTTTAAGGATGCCGTGACTTTCTTGGCAACTTCATATTATCTTGTTCTGGAAATGCCCTTAATGGCATCAAACAACTCAAAAGCGAGAACAGTTGGGACTTTCTTTGCTTACTTGGGCTAGTATTTCCTCCTTTTCATTGAGAACAGAAACATCTTCAGTATCCATAATAAGATCATTCATTACTTCAGCATATCCTACAGGGTGTTCATTGCGGATCTGAAATTGACATATGCTGTGTATGTGTTTACACATATTCCATTCCTACGTGCAAGAGTATATGTGCATGCATATATTACATTCACTGCAGATTAATTCACATTTACATGCAAACCATTATCTTGCACAAAATATATTTCTGTCACTTTTGATGAGGATGGGATCTTATAATGCCAATATTCCCTAATAATGATGACCTTAAATATAACATTTAATTTCGTGTTGGAACCAATACAGTGAAGCGACTATTATGTTCTTAATTACCTAGCGAGTCGATTTAATAATCTTATGCTCCACTAAAGCCTACGAAACTAGTACAGTAAGTGGAGCATAAGACTGTTAAATCGACTCACTAGGCAATTAAGAAAATGATGACCTTGTTTATTTTCAGGCTTTCTTTGTGCCTATGACATATGCCTTTAATTTTCCTTTCATAAGCACAATTGGCCTCTTGAAAAGCTTGTCGGATATTACAGCAAATATTGCTTTATCTAGACATTTCACGTGTTTTCCATGCAGATACACATATTTAGCATGTGATGCATTAGCTCAATATCTGGGTGTACTTTAGAAACATGCTGTCTTACATTTCTATTGTAGTTATACTCCTTCCCATATTCTAGCATATGAACTGTTTTGATGCACTCATTATTACATTGTCTCATTCACATCACATGCAAAAATATAACTGCAAAATGTGCATCCCCTTTCCATTATCTCTCGTTTGGGACTGAGGAGTTGGGCTCTCTCCACTGTAACTCGGGAGCAGTAAGAGTTGCACTAGCAGCCAAAGTCACCAGTGATTTCCACCCAGCCTGTAAGGGCAATTGTTCCATTACCTCATTCTCTAATATTTCATGGTCTAGCTCTTAAACATAGTATGTATTTCCCCCATTAATTTTGCTTGCCTTATCATAGTGTTTCTTTTATTAATTCCTCAAAGTACCCCTTCCATTTTTTGGGCCAATTTTATTCTCCATTGCTCTTACTCCACACACACTTTCTTCACCAATTGCAGTATCTTTTAACTATCCTCCTCTTTTGCTGCCTTATTAATCTTGAGACCATTTTTTTGCTCCACTTCTTCCTTTTCTCCTCAATTAAGCATTTATAGCCGCACCTTGCTATTAAATAGTTTTCCTTTTTATAGTGGATCTTTCATTTGTTTCCACCTTCTAAACTCTTTTTCCACCTTTTTCTTTGCTACAAGGCACTCCTTGTCATACCTGCACTTTTCTATAGATTTCCTATGGTACCTCATTTTCATTGTCTTCCCAGCTGACTTCACTTCTGCTTCTAGACACGACATTGCTTTATCAGCTTTTTCCTTCTTAATTAATTGTATGATTTCATTTTCCTCTTACCTTCCTCTGTTTGAGTTTAGATTCTCCCTATAATTCTCTTCTTCCTCTATACACCAATTTTATATTAAGGAAAACTATTATAATCATAAAGAACAAGGTATGTTTCACAGTTACGGTGCCCGGTATAGGAATAATTTAAGTCTGTGCAGATGTAACTACAGTAGAATACAGAAAACCTATTATTACATTACTTTGAAATACTTGAATGCTCTTCCACTCTATTTGACAATTGCCTTATAACAGAGTTAAGAAGGATTACAACTTATAAAGTATTGCTTATATAAAACTGAAGAATTCTTTGACACCTGTACTGTAACAACAGTGATTAATTTTTAAGTAATCATATTGTATAGAGACTATCTGAATACTCACTCATATGATTAATGTATTTAATTCTATTTTGGGTATGTTGATCAGGTGGTATGTTATTCATTATTGCATTTATCCTAAAAGAGTAATAATGCACAATACTCAATTGTTTGTTATTTATTCTTTTAATCTTGCTTTTTAAGCAATGATCAATAGTAATAGAAATCTTCTTTTTACCTCTGTACTATGTATACTATTGTCAAATTTTTATATATATTGATATTTATAATAGTCCTAATAGAACTTAGGAGCCTCTACAAGAACTAATAAATTAAATAATGGCCCCTCTGACTGGTTGCCAAAAGCAACTGGTGTGGGCTGTTTACAATGGCTGAATAATTTTCAGACAGATCTTATACAGGTGGATGTCATATGATATAAAATGATACAAAACAAAACACAGTGAATTGAAAACATTCAGCATTTTGTTGACTTTGTATATTAATTAAAGATAGCTGTATTACTGTTATGAAATCAATTGTCAGAAGCATTTTCTCTTTTACCACACACCCAAATGGGAGCTGTTTTCTTGTGTAAAAAAATCACACTGAACACTTTCAGGGAGTGAATGAGAAATGATAAAATTAAAACATGATTAAAACATGATTAAACTGCTATTAATGCAATTCATTATAAAAGTTTTGATTTAAAAATTAGACAGCATTAATTACAAAAGTCTTGCACTATAAAACAAAAAAATTAAACATCTTTTGAATTTTTGACATATAATTTCATATCAGCTGACATCTCTTAAGTATTGGTTTTATTTCCTATCTACAAACAAAATTTTAAAATAGCATAAACTCTGTTGTATACTAAACAAAATATAGATAATTTATATTCTGAAATGCTCAACTAAAAATATATATTTTCAAATGGAAATAAATGGAAGTACAGAAAGATGATGGACATTTACATATATATCTAAATATTACATTTTAACTTCATTAAATATATACATGGACTATATACACTCTGCTAACCATCCATAGTACAGAAGCTTTGCATATTATATATTTTGGGTACATTATTCTCACATTTTTTTGTTTGCTTTCTTTTTAAACTGAAGATTACCCTTGCCTTATCCCATATTTATGATTTGAACTTTGAGCAATCCAACATATCCCAGAAAACCTTATAATATTGTTCATTCATACTAGTAAAGTGTTCAACTGAGATTCATTCAAAATAAAATTTCAACATTCCATTTGTCACAATAGTAGGAGGGAAGTATTTAAACCCAAGGCACAACAGTGCAGCCAACACTTAGGAATATATTTGGTCACATCCACACAGTTATATATTAAAATTCAATTAAAACAAGAAATGTAACCAGAAGCAACCCTAGCATTAACCTTTCACATACAGGAGGGCATTATAAAATCACAACTGTTATATAGACCCTGGGGGCTTATATACAGTCTTTCTGTGAACCAAAAGAAAAAACTATTGCAAACAGTGCTTGTGCCATTTTGTGCAAGCATATCAATTCTTTGGCTATTTGCAAGACATACCTTTCATAAGCATGTAATAATTACCTGAACAGACCTTAAAGCAGCCATGTACAATGCAGCGCTCATTAGCCACATGTCCCCAGCAATGCCTATTTATGGCCTCCTTGGCAATTAATTTCCAAATAAAATTTTAATTAATATTTGAAGACCAATTTTTTTTGCATTTGAATGATGTAATGATTTTTACTTTTCATCTTAAAAGAACCATCCTCAAGCTCAGGAAATTTGTTATAGTGGCATTTTTATTCTGCAAAATGGGCCAGCTTCCTTATGATTCACTTTATTGCAGTACTATAAACTACCCACCATGACAAGAGTTTCACCAATAAGACACCCAGTTTGTCCTAAGTAACTTCAATCCTAACAAAGCTGTGCTGCAAACAATGAACAAACAATTTATGACAAATAAGAATGTTCCAGGTTCCTTGCTTTCACTCAAACATTCAGTATTAATTTTGAGCTTGTGGAATACATTTTGAGTGCCTTATGTTCTGATATGTTGCATTTTCAACATATTTTAAGTGCTTTTTTCCATTACTGTTTACACTTTAAATGATTCACTTATTAACCAGATAGCATAACTCTTCATAATATAGCTAAAAGGCAAAGAAATTATAGCTTTCATAGTGAATGATTGGTTTATTGTAAACAAAAGAAAAAAGAAAACCTGTGTGTTTATTGTGTAATGCACTTGTGTCTGTTCCTAAAAGGACTAAAGTAGAGTGATGACAATTTTTGATTAATGACAAAAACTTTAAAAGCAAATTTCCTGTGAATTCTGAATTAAGAAAGCACAAGTGAAAGACCTAAAATTTGTATGAACTTGAGTTTAGCGATTTACATAATAGCAGAGAATATTTATTGAATGCTGCTATGTAAAAATAAAATCACATAAGAAAATTTCATAAGATTTCCATTAGCAGAATGTTTGGAATTGCAATTGCAAAATTAGTTAAAAAATTCTCAAACTCTGAACAATGAAACCAAAAAAATGAGTGTTAGTGGGGGGAAAAAACTCCATGAGATTGATTTTCAATTAAAGAATCTAGAAGAGATGCAGGATTTCACTCCAGCAAGCTACCTGATAAGAGAGCAACTGTGACATGCCAGCATCACCAAGGAAAGTAGTGGGAAAGTGGCTAAGAAGTGGAAAACATGTCTGAACATGAGCATTGAAAGAGTTGAAAAGGCTTGACATGAGAGCAATTGTACAAGAAAATGGAAGAAGAGTACAATCAATGATGAAATAAATACAACAGGGCAACAATTGGCAAAAATGGAATTCCTAACTATAAATTCTTATTGTACTGTACAGAGACCAGCAGCAGGGAATAAATTTTTTGCAAGAAATTTGGTAGCTAAAGATCTCTATGAATTGTGAAAAATGAATATACCATTTGTATTTAACAAGAAATATACAAGACTTCAGTGTGAAAAAGCACAGTGCAAATCAAACATACAACTATGCTCAGGGCTATACTTCAGCAACAGCAACCTCTCATAAGAAGAAATAATATTAATATATGAGATTTTGTATGAAATCTCATTATTAAAGAGCACAGTTTTTTAGATCATAAGTGTGTAACTGGAAGGAATTTTTTTTAAAGGTGTTTAATGCCTGTTTTTACTACTGAGGCACTACAGGCTATGAACAATGATGATACATGAGATGAAATGAATATTGGGAAAGGATTTTTTTTTTAAGGTAGGAAATGTTCCAGGCCTAAGTTTAGGGTACCTCCCCGGCATTTGCCAGTTATGAGGACTGAGGAAAACCTGGAAAAAACCTCAGTCAGGGAGAACGGTCCTGGCGGGATTTGAACCCCAGACCTCCCGCTCACGACCTCAGCCACCCGTGGGGGTGACTGGAAGGAATATATATAAACCTATTATGTGGAGATGACATCAAAAAGGATTCAAGGTGCCAGGAAATTCTTTGAAATTGATGAAAACAAATTTGGAAAGAGAAAATTTAGCAAGGGATATTTGGTTCAAGGACAGGTACTAGGAAGCAATCATTAGTATTCCTTTGAACGTGTCAAAGGAATACTAATGATTGCTTCCTAGTGTCTGTTGAAACAGAAGTGAGAGAACCCCAATAAAGTTGATAAAGGAGTGGATAAAGATGGGCAGTACAGTTATCTCCAACTGCTGAAGCTCATGACAAGATCAGCTGTCACAGGTGTATCTTAAAGTAAATCATTCCATAGAATTTGTCAATGATTCCATGTGTGCTGAAAGTACCAAAAGTACCTGGTTACTTTGCAGCTTATATTCTCAAGAAGGACGTGCAGTAATTACCCTCCTTGTGGTGCATCTGGTTAACTGGTTAACGCTATAAGCAGATTATAGTCTTGGCAAGTTTCCCAAGATATAAGAGCTCTAACACAACAGTGCTTTTCAACGCTACTCTGGAATGCTGGTGGCTTATCACACAGTAAAAAGTCACAAATTGAAATTTTATTATACAAATATAATGTAGCTATATTTGTAATTCTTGAAGCTAATATTGATAATGATAATCAAAACATTTATAACTTTAAAACATATTATTTACATAAACATTGACAAGTGGCAAGTGGCATACTAGCAGGAGTCAGAAACTCTCTTAGAAGTAAAACATCTACACTGAGAACCATGAACTCCAAAGACTATGCTAAAATCACTTGGTCAAAAGTATGGTTACAGAATGCAAAATATACAATTTTGGTATATACAGTCCTATGAATAACCACCAACTAAATCTTGTCTTAATAGAAGTTAAAAAAAACACTCTAATAATGTGAGATCTGAATGGACTTCAAACAGTAGGAGTACAATTCCTCCAACGCAGTAGGAAAATTGATTGAAGAATTTTTGGAAGGAAATACATTCAATTTAATATACAAAAACAGTGACCTCAAAACTTTTATTCACTATAAAGGGAACTCAACAAATCCTGACTTGGTAATTGCCTTTTCAGACATTGCAGAAGAGTATTGGAAGACACTAATGTAATCCTAACTTCAGGTGAATCCTAGAAACTGGAGGACCCAGCGGTTTACTGTGGCTTGCTACAATTTGATGGCCTCCACTTACCTACTAATTTCTCAAGTTGCATATACAGCGCTACAATGATGGTTGGACATGACATGTAGGAATGAAACCCTGCAGTTTAGCACAGAATTCTCCTCAAAAGTCTTTGATTGATTAGCACAGCAATTGGGGTACTTATTGGTAGCGTGCAAGGGAAAGGTTCTATTGATGATCCAAGAAGCTATACAGGTATTGCCCTTTAGTCTAATTTTGGTAAGGTTTTTACTGGGATTCTAACTGACAGAATAATGATTAGGTGGAAGGGAAAACTTTAATTTTCCTATTTCAATTAGGTTTTAGGAAAGACTGGAGAACTGCTAACAATGTATTTATTATTAAAACAATGATAGATAAGTATTTGGTGAATAAACATGGTAAGTTATAAGCAGTATTCTTCGATATAGAGAAGACATATGATAGAATTAGTAGAGAGACTTTATGGTATAAATTATGACATAAGGAGATGAGTAAGGAGATGATTGTTTTGTTGAAGGAACTTTATAAGGGTAATATCTTTTGTGTCAAATGTGGGGAAGGTTTTGTGACAGAGGAAGTAACCCAAGATGCTCAGGCAAGAATGCAAGTTAGGTCCAATAATAAACAAGTGGGAGATCCTGGGCTTACTTTATGCAGATGATTAGCATCTATTTCATTGATAGGATTAAGATGTGTGTTATTAGAAATTATGAAATGTTGTAAAAAATGGGACCTTAAAGTAAATCAGGAAAAACCAAAATACAAAATAATGGTATTTAAAAAGGGAAATAAGCTGAGGAGGGATGAGAAGTGTTTCATGCTGGGGTGGGAGATGCAGGTTGTGAAACAATTCTCATACCTAGGAATGGTTTTGAGTTCTTCCAGTCAATGGGAGAAACAAAAGAAATCAGCACAACCAAGGGTTTATTATCTTTGAAGTTAATTAAGAATATATAGGGCACTGGTGAAATCAAGGTGGGCATATGGCATCAAATTATGGAGTATAGAGGAAAACTGGAAATTGTTGGACTGGATACTCAGTAGGTTTTTTAAGATTATGTTGGGAATTCCACAAAATGATGCAAATGCAGAGGTATTGTTGGAAATGGGGATGGTTGGTATTAGAGAGTGAGTAATAGAGAGAGTTTTGAAGTATGGGTTTAGGTTACAACAGATGTTGAAGTTTCCTTTGTTAAATGAATGTTTAAAATTTCAGGAGTCTGGGCTAGGAGACTTTTATTAGGTTAATAAAGTTGGGGAAGAGTTAATAAGGAATGGAATGGGTGATGTATAGTTAAGGAGAAGTGATTTGGTGGGAAGTTGGAAACAGATTATAGTGCAGTTTGAGGTTACAGATATTACAATCTATAATGAGGGGGAAGAGGTCACTAATGTTTTATCAGGAGATAAAAGGGGACATTAAAAGAAAAAGATACATTAGTAAGTGTAATAAGTAGGAGAGAGAGGAAATGGCATGGTTTAGATTGGGACTTTGGAGCTTAAGGGGTTTAAGAAGTAATTGTGAGCATTTCTCTATATGCAGAAATTTGGAGAATGTAGAGCATATTCTGTTTGAATGCTCAGGAACAATGAATGGAGGCTACAAGCAATATGTGGCAAATGGTTGAAGTTAAATAAGCAAATTACAGCAAATAAAATGTTAGGTGACCAAGGACAAAAATCAGGAACCTTGGAGAATATCTGTACAGAGTTAAGAACAAATGGTTATGGTCAGTGAGGAGAGAGGATGTATGAGTTGAACTGTCCTTGCAATGAGTAATTGTTTGGTAGTAATATGGCAAATATAAATTAGCATGGTAATTAAAATTTTATGTTGAAATGAGTTAAAATATTGGCCTGGAATAGAACCTGGGTTAGAACCAGGCAATATTGTAATTTTTATACATAAAAATTAAAATTTAAAAAAAAATGGTAGTGTATCTAATGCAACTAAGCTTATCCTCTTCAACAATTTATATGGAAATAAAATCTGTGAAGCTCTGTAAAGGATTGATCAATCATGTGCATGAAGGACATCTTGATCTTAATCTAAGCCTTTTCATTGATAAAGCCCATTTCAATCTCTCAGGTAATGTGAACTAACAAAACAGGTATTGAGTAGTGACAATTCTAAACTTCCCATTTATGACCAAGGTGTGTGGTTTGCAATAAGTGCAAGCCACATTATTGGGCCTATATTTTATGAAAATATGCTTACAGTTCAACAGTACAGAAATGATATGCTGAATCTGTTTTCTAATAATTTGGTACAGTTGAAGGAATATATATATATATATATATTGCAAGATGATGCGAGTTCATACATCTAATGATACTATGCATTGCACGATGCATCTGGGGCAGAAATGGGAAGGCTAGATTAGAGTTTGATTCATGGCCTCCTAAATACTTACATTTAAAGGCATGCAGTTTTTATTTATGGGGAAATCTAAAAAAATAAAGTGTATGTCAACAATTTGAAGCATAAATTATGGCAAGTTTCTCAAAATATTTTCAAAATTCAGGCTTGTCTTACAACAGAGCCCCCAACCATGGGCCTTGAGGCTTATCACTACACCATTAGGACTGACAATCTTGCTGGAGTAGATGACTGGCCAGAGAAACTTAGAGCCTATATGAAGGCAAACGGTGGACATTTTGAAATATGATTGGTGCCACATATGTGCAATGTATAACATACTAATAGGAAATTAAAGCTCTTAAACCATATTTAACTTATTCACAAAATAGTGTGTGACAGTATTTATGGCTAGATTAGGTAAAGTCAAAATGCACTCCCAATATGCATTTGCTCTTAAAGCATTTCAAATAAATAAACCAAGAAGTGAAGTATATGTCAGCAAAACTGGCATACCAAATTAATTAACTACTTATTATCAATAACTTCAGAATTATAATTTCATAATATTATCTGTCTTGTGTTTTATTAAAATTTATAGGGCTTAAAACAAATTGTGAACAACTTATTTATACTTGTGGTTTCTGTCAATTTATAAGTTATGACATAAAATAAAGAAAGCGAACTTATTATTGAATTAAATTTGCATATATGACAGCTATGACCATTTTTCACAACTGTCTGTAATCTTGATATCCATTTGGGTCTTTATCTCTGAGACAACTGGGGCCAAGTATCTTATGATAACTTTAAATATGCAATGTCATGTATATTTCAATTTTAAAGTCAGTCCTGGTGGTCTAGTGGTAACCATATTTGCTTCATAGACCCAAGATCAGCCAGAGTGAATGTATTTTTTTTGTGCGTAAAAATCCTAAGTATGGCTTCTTTCGGAAGGGAAGTAAAGTTGTTCTGGGTCCCATGTAATAGATTTATGGTACAAAAAAGAATCTTAAGCCTGAAAGAAGAGGCCTCTGAACAAAATTTATCTGCCATTTCACGCTCGAAATTGAATGGGATGCTGATGATCTGAGATGTTTAAGAGCATGCTTAAACAAAACAAATCAATTATCTCAATCAATGTTAGTATATTGTCTTTTCCCACCAACTTTGTATATAATAATTTATTGGAATTTAATTTGAACTACATGTAGCCCCAAATCTAGAATTATGAAGTGTGAACAATTGTTCTGAAAGTAATAGAGTAAATTTTGCAAGGAAACTTCTTTACAATAAATTATGATTCTTGAAAAAATGTATTTTATAAAGGATTTTACCTTCATAAATCACCATTTTGTATATTTACTTCATGATAATAGGTTACAACTTGCTTCAATAAATGTAAAAAATCATGACATTCTAAGCACTTTAAAAAGATATGCAGAATATATCTCTTGGGAAAAATGTGTTTTCTCATACTTGTGTTTTGCACTCCGTTATTTTAGATACTGCCTCATTGATCTTGTGGTTAGTGCTGGAAACTGCTGGCTGCAAGGTCCCAAGTTTGATGCCTGGTACCTGCTTAGAAATTTTCTAAGTTAGGTCTGGAACAGGGTTCATCCAGCTTTGTGAGGACAATTGGCCAAAATGCTATGTGATGGTGACTGGCAGGATGATGTGTGCTGATTACAAGCCCTCAAGCAACACTGCACTCTACAATTATGTTGCAAGATGGAGACAGAGGACACAACAGTTGCTACAGTAGGCCAAAAGCCTGTAGTGGCTAAAATGACATTGTGGAATAAATTATTTTAATGAGAAACTTGTTACATGATTCTAAAGGAAGTGGAAGAGAGCATTATAGAATTTGTACCTCCTTTTATTTTGGAACCTGGAACCTATTTAACAAACATCCCTGTATTCCTGAATAAACCAACTAGACTTCTTGTTACAGCATATTCTATAAATTAATAAATTTTTTTCCATGGTCACATTTATAGACACACTATGGTAGCAGAACATTTTATAATTTCATTCAACTAAAATTTTTTTTCTTCTGCTATTGAAGAAATAAGAACTTATATCTCCAAACAGGAAGAATGAAGTTTAACAATATCAGCTTCCATAAAGTCACTTTCAATGGAAGTTCAGTGAAGCATTTGTATTTTAGAGCTGGAAACGTAACAGACTGCTATAAAGTTCTTTCTTCACAGAAGTGTATACTCAAAACACTGCACAGACACTGATTACAATTTGTTTTTTGAAGCTAAAATATATTTAGTTTTAAGAAATTACTCCTCATTCAAGCATTTAGACTACAGAGTTTTAGCTAAATCAGTTCATGCTGCAAAGGTATAGCCAAGATATGTTTTCTTTTTAAACATTTATCAATTTTCAAATTTGCTTTGTATTCTAAATATTTTCGATGTTACACTGCATTATTTTCAACTAGTGACTGCTTTTTTGCAATTCTATACATCAAAACAGCAAACATTTTTGTAAATTCCAAAACAGTACAAATATTGTATTAATAATGAGATATAGCATTACTAAGAGAAAATACCTGCAAACTTAGTACATGCTTTCATAAACTGATATTTCTGAATTTGCATAGAGTTTCTATATGCTGTGCCTCAATAACTATAGATTGTAGTAGTGTCAAAATTAAATTTCTATGACACTGAAAGCTCTTATGATGATGCTCTTTTTCTCAAGAAAAATACCAAATACTTAAGGGTAAAAAACTGCAGGTCATAGGTACACACAGATACAGTATTTGAAAATACAATTTAACAGGGACAGAAATTCTCTTGACTGAAAACTCTTTAATTTCAAAAACAAAAATCTTGAAAGAGCATTCACAAGATAGCAAGTTGCTGCCTCAAAGCAGAAATGTACTTATTTATTCTCATAATAAATGCCATCAACAGGGTTTAAAATAATTTTTTTTGAATGATTTTGTTAGAAAATGACAATTCTCCCCACATGCACATGCACACACACACAAATATAGTTTCTTTTATACTAAGTCCATCACACTCCAAATGTTATTTTTGTTCAAAATTCATTTTAAAAAAGAAATACCTGAATTCTCTTTTGTTTATACACTCTTTTATTTTATACTGGAGGTGATTCACAATTCATGATCAAGTTTCAGCAGCCACATTTTTTTAATTTTTTGATCACAGTTTTTCCATTCACCTTTGCAGCAAAGCATCTTAATAATCATTTATGTTAAGTCTTTTGGTTCTACATCACTACCTCTGGCTTATTTCTTTGCATTTCACAGACTAGGAAAAATGGAACCAATATGCACATTGGTTCGAATCCTTATATACACTTTCTTTCAATGGTACACAAATATGAAAGTTGCAATCCTTGCCCTTTCATTTTGTGTGGATTACCATTTCAACTCAATAAAATTATATTACTTGCAGACACAAGCAATAGTTAACATCTAGGTTTCAGTTACATTCATTCCACACCATGGACAGCATCAAGTAAAATAAATTCTGTTTTAAATGTACACTTTTCACATACACACAGCATACTCATTCATTTATACATAAACATTTTGATATACAGAGCTGAGTGTAAATGTGGGTTCAGCAACAATTATGATTCATCAGTCTATTGGGTTGCATATGACAATGCAAACATCATTAACCACTGCTGCATTCTTTGCCAAACATACCCTATACCAAAAACAAGCATGAAGTTCTAGCATCTATAAATATTGCACAAGTTGGCAACATTACTGCTCTTTTAGAACAACTTTCTCAGTCTTGACTTTACAAGCCACTCCTAACTAAACACTTCATATCACATTCTAAAAAGTTGGCTCTGAGCTTAGCACTCTCCATCATGATTTAGTTTAAAGCCCAAAGCTGTCTTACTGTATTGTTACATGATGGTGAACAGATAAAACATTTCAAACAGTAATTGTTTTCAGCTGTCCGAGTTTCGCTTTCACATCTCGGAAAGTTGGTCTTTTATCTGGTTGCAAATCCCATGCCTGCAAAAACCAACATCATTATTATTTCTTTATGTTTTTCTAAGCTTTCTAAGATGGATAGAAATTGCTAAAATATTCATACACATTTTTTTTAATTTTGTGTCATTTGAAGAAAGACTTAAAATATTGTTACCTTGAAGAAAATAAAATATGTAAAATAATGGAAAATATAAATTAACAGAATATAATTGTATATTAAACTTTTTTAATATTAATTCATAGTTTTGACTAGAGATCACTCCAATTCACTATTTTTCACCAACTTACTTGGACTGTTTTAAAGGCAGTTGCCTTCATTCTAGCATGAATTAATAGTTATTCTTCTTTATTCTAGTAACTGTCACCTCTATTGGTTTCTGAACCACTTTCTTTAAAAGAAGAGCTGGTTAATTCTAAAACATAATGGCATCTCTAAATTTGTAAATCATACAGATCATTTGCATAACATGTGGGAAAGTTTACAATCCCTGCTGTGGAAGAAGGCACTTTTGAAACACTTCCAAATAAGCTGGTGAAAATTAGTGAAATAGTAAAGCTATCTAGTCAAAGGTATAATTTAACATTACCTTTCACCATGAAAATTCTCATGTCTAAAAAGCAACATTTTCTAATATTTCTTTTACTCTTGTAATAGGGAAATCAAAATTAGGAAACTGTTAAGACAATAGGAACATTAAGTATTACTATAAAGACACAATATTAGTTAACATTTCTGATGTATACATTGTGCATATAGGATACTGAGTGGAAAAGAAAGTGGCAGTGAAGTAGGACAGTTGTGTATGAAGTGATGCCATCAAAAAAGTGCATGCCTGCTGCATTATGAAGTTTCTGCACCTGCAGGGCAAATCTGCAAACCAAATTTATGATGAGATTTTATTGTATATAGGGAAGTCTGCCTTCATGTGACACTGTGAAGCATTGGAAAAATAATTTATAAACAGGACAATGCAGTGTTTAAGGTGAACCAAGGAGTGCCAGGTGAGGGTGATGCATTTAACACTGTAAATGTGCAGGACCTGGTGCTTTCATATAGGTGAATGGCTGTGGGGGAAATTATGCTGAGTTGGGAAGTCACAGGACACATTGAAGATTTGCATAAGCAGCTTCACACCTGAAAAGGTGTTTGATAGGTGGGTTTTTCACCTTCTTATGTCATTCCCAAAGGAGTATCAAGTTCAAGCTACTGACAAAAATAATTTGTGCACCTTGCAGGGAACTCTATGCTCACCATCTTTTGGGACACTGCAGGATAATTTTTACTTCTTCCCTGTGATTACACTATCACCTCCATGTATTATTACAGCTTCCTCAAAAATTGCAAGAAATAAAGTGCAAATAACGCAGTTTATTGGCTAAAGGTTTCTGTCTGCTTCAAGGCAATGTGCCAGCTCATGACACCACTGCCTTGCAAAGCAATGTAGGTATGACATCTTCTTCCATCCACCCATTCACTAACCTAACAGAGTAACTTCTTCCTGTCATTAAGAATCCACTGAACATAAGTTTTTGAATAATCAGAGAAATAATTAGAGAAATGAAAATGTGGTTTATGACCAGATGGAGGCATCAGAAGTGAAGGAGGGATGGGAGAAAAGCTTGGAATTGAAGAATGGAGAATGACTAAACTTCATGCCAATTTTCAGGTATGTGTTTTGACTTCTTCACGCTAAATAGCAAAACTTTTTAACTACTCATATATAAGGAGGAAAGGAGCTTATGACTTTCCTCTTAACCTAAGAAAAATTGTGTTATTTTGCAAATTTTTTTTTAAATAAATTATCCCACAGAGCTATTCATTTCTGAGATAATTATTGTTTTATTTTGTACAAACTTAAAATGCAGGTTCAACTACATACTGCAGCTGCCATAATAATAAATAAATAAATAGGTACTTCCAGCTAAGATAAATATTAGGCAATTATTCACAATGAAAATTAGTACAACATAATGAACACCTGAAACCAGATTATTTGATGGAATTATTTACAACTATAAAGACAGATGCCAGAGGTTAATAAATGTCCTTGAATACAGCACTATTCTGTTTGGAAACCTTTCTTAATAGATTGTGCCATTGCAAACCTTGTTATGATGCATTTCACCATAAATGATAATATTTCAAGATACTTTGCACTGCTAAACTGTGCCATCTTAAAAACAGATAAACAAACAGTTAAAATGATCTATTAAAATATATGCACAACAACAACAACAACAGTTGAAAAAAGCTATTAACTATAGACCTTAAAATAAGTGTTATTCTAAAGAGAAGGAGATTTACCTTTTCCATAATATACATCTCCAAATTTCAATGTGTTATACAAACAAAGTATTTAAAAAAGTTAATTAACCAACATTTTCTCAAAACTTCTTCAACAAAGGCAAAGTAATACAACATGTTTTTTCATCACAATGAATCATTCTTTACAAGGAAAGTTACAGATTTCCTTCCACTCTGTATATAAATTATAAAAAAATACAAGTAGTCAACAAGGACAAGTTGTTAAAATATAGTAAAACTTAAAGTTACAAAAGACATAAAATTTCAGCCAAATGTGAAATGAGAGCAGAGTAATAAAAATGTTTGTGATAGCTTTTGGTGTTTCATTTATATTATATCTGAACATCTCGTTATTTTTAACTAATTATATAATATAAATGAAAAATAAAATAACAGTATGAAATATGTTACTAAAATAACAATTACTAAAGAAGCAGAAAAAGGATAAAACACTTAGATAAACACAGATTATCTCTCACTATATTTTGAACTTCTGGAGTTCTTCTAAGACAGGAAGACAAACGAAGGTAGTAAAAATAAATACTGAATATCAAGGGTAACATAAGCATGGAAACAGATAACATAAGTGAGTGAGAGAGAATATAAAAATCTATAAAAGTAAAATTTAAACCAGGTGGTATACGTACTTTAAGTAAAAAATAGGTGCCTCTCTCTATCTCTGAGCAAACTTTCAGAGTTATTAATTGTTAATGCATTTATAAGTGTTAAATTAAATGCATCATCAAAATCCTTACAGTGAGACAGGCATGTTGGGCAACTGGCAAAGGAAACTTGGTTTTAAAAGAACATCTTTGATTGTTTAACTTCTACTGTTGTTTTGCTCCATATGAACAATCATAGATATTCTGTTAAAACTTTTGCCAGTTGCCTAACATTCCCTGGCTCATTGTAAGGGTTCCATGATGCATTTAATTAACACTTATTGATGCATTATCGACTCATAGCTCTGAAAGTTTACTCAGAGACAGATAGATGGCACCTATATTTTTACTTAAAGCGCATACACCACAGGGTTTAAATTATGTATTAATATATTTTTATATTCTCTCTCTCACTCTTGTTGCTTGTTTAATCTGTTTTCATGCATTACGTTATCTTCAATGTGCAATATTTATTTTTACTCCCTCAATTGTCTTCTTGCCTTAGAAGAACTCCAGAAGTTTGAAATATAGCAAGAGATAATCTGTGTATATCTAAGTGCTTTATCCTTTTTCTGCTTCTTAACTATTGTTAAATATATATATAAAAAAAATAAGTTTGAAATAAAGCGAGAGATAATCTGTCAAAAAAAGCATTTTATCCCTTTTCTGCTTCTTTAGCTATTGTTATTTTTATATATATAAAACTAAGATGCACAAAGGCGTGCCACATTTAAAGTAAGGAACACATAAAGACACTATAAAACACTGTTCCAGGCACTGTAAGATAATGTGGAACACTGTTGAGGTCACTGTAGAACACTGCAGAAGTTACTATATTTTGAGCCAGGATGGGCTCTTGATCTGATAGCTGGAGAACAAGGACTAAGTCTAGCATTTCACATGCCTTGTTGCCTTACTTACAGTCTGCTGAGTTGGCAGCCAGAGAAACCGCCCCCCCCCCCCCAAAAAAAAAACCATTCTAGATGCAGGTAGGAAGTACGCATCTCTGAGTATTAAAGCAAAACAAGTATCGAAAACAGAATGCTGAAGGTTGGCATGTTGGGCCATGGGCAAAGAAGAACAGGTTTTGACAGAGCGCCTGTGATTGTTTATTCTAAGTGAAACTGTGGTGGAGTAAAACCAATGTAGAAAGCAGGACAAAATTTACACTGGAGCATGTATATCACATTGGTGGAGGCACAATTAGCAAAAATATGAATTTTGGATTCTGACTTAACTATGGGACTGAAGAAGGATGTACTAGGCATTATTAAGGCACAAGTTTTACGTTTTGTTCTGTTGCAGGAATAAGACCCAGGTGTAGGTTGAGAAACAAATGTGAAATTAAGTTTCTTGTGGAGAATGGTTTTTAGGTTATGTGGGGACCTGAAACTTAGGCGTGGTGCTTTGTGAAACAATGCTGATGTAGTAGGGTTCTGCTTAAGAATACTGAAACATTCCTTTAGGATGGGCTTAAGATGTTCTAGACTGGGGAAATAGGTGACTACAAAATTCAACTGATTGTTATCAGTTTCTTTTGAGATCTGAGTCGTATGATGTTGGGCGGGAAGATAAAACTCTCGACTGAACCATGGCACGAGGATAACCGCGATCAGTCTATTTGTCAATTAACTTGGTGATATAGTCATCTAGTGACTTAAGATTGTTGCAGATGGGATGTCCCCGAAGTGATAAGGAAAAAGGAATAGTTTTTTTAATATGGGAATGGTGGCAACTGTCGAAATGTAAATATTGCTGCAAATTGGTCGGTTTAATGTGCACTGACGTTAGGAAGTTTTTGTTAACCAACTGGATATCAATCTCTAGAAAAGTGGTTTGAGTTTGAGAGACTGTGGAGGTAAAAGTAACTGAATAATTAGTGTTTAGCCTAGCAAAAAAAGCATCAAAGGAGGCGAAGCCGTGGGTCCAGATAATAAAGATGTCATCAATAAATCTACACCATACCAAAGGGGCTAGGGGTTCTGAATGAAGGAACTTCACTTCTAATCTAGCCATGAATAAATTGGCGTAGGAAGGGACCATTCTGGTGCCCATCGCTGTCCATTTAATTTGAAGGAAGTCCTGACCTTCAAAAGCAAAACTGTTATGAGTAAGCACAAGATGTGCTAGTTGGCAGATAAATTCAGTTGAGGGAACATGGGGTGGAATACCATGTCTAAGAAATGTGTCATTGCTTCTAGTCCTTCATAATGTGGAATGTTTGTGTACAAGGAGGACATATCCACAGTGACCAATAAGATATCCTCAAACTGATCTAATGTCACACCTTTTAAAATTTCAAGGAAGTGGAATGAATCTTTGATGTAAGAAGGCCTGGAGGAAGCTAAAGGTTTGATGTAAAATTCAACCAAGGCTGAAATTCTTTCGGTTGGGCTGCCATAGCTAGCAACAATAGCGCATCTAGGACAGCCTGCCTGGTGGATTTTCGGGAGAAAGTAAGTGGAGGGAGTGTGGGGAGAAACGGGAGTTAAAAGTGCAATTTCAGTTTGAGGAAAGCCCTCACTTGGGGCTCGAGTAGCTGGACGTTATTGACTATGTATATTCATCAATGCAAAGGGGTTTACCTGAAACCCCAAATTTAAAAAATCACTCTAGCAGCACCACTATTAGTATACCATTAGTTTTTGTGGTTTAATCTCAATACTGATGATGTAGATGGTAATGATGATGATGATGATGATGATGATGATGATGATGATGATGATGATGATGATGATGATGATTACGACGACGGCGGCGGCGATGATAACAATTAAAAAATTTGGTTTCTATTTTGTAATGTTTATAGGTTGCAAGAATTCTAATTTTGTTCCCCTAAAATCACAAAATAATGCCATAACTTATTTCATTTCATTAATTAATAAGATGTAATTTGGATTTTGTATTAATTTTTATTAAAAGCTATTTAATTCAGTAAATTATTATTATTATTATTATTATTATTATTATTATTATTCAAAAGTTTTCCTTTATTTTTCTTTAAATTGAAGATATTTAATTTAAACAGTTAAATCAGTCAATAATAAGATTCATTAGCAAGAACTGATTAAAAACCAAGTGCTAAGAGTCAAAAATAATTTATATTCTAACATCATAAAAAAAAAAATAAATAAAAAAAATTATTAAAATACATATTTTAACAGTACCAAGAGCATAGCCTTCCAGTGGATAAAAGTAAATGCAAATGAAGGCAAACAAGTGCTGCAGAAAGATATACATGGGGAAAAAAGGAAGGAGAAAAAAAGGAGTAAAAAAAAAAAAAGAGAGAGGGGAGAAAGGAAGGAACAAAGAAAGAAAGAAAGAAAGAAAGTAGTAGAACTTGAATTAAGTTTGTAACTTGTGAAAAAACCAAGTTTGCTCATTGGGTAGAACTTATGTATATAGTCAAAGTTAGTACACTTAACTCTGTGATTTGCAGATAAATTTCTTTAATTTGTTGTTGTTATATGATTATCCTTTAGGAAATAGTCTACATTATACATCAGTTCATGTATTTCATGTTTTAAGTTCAGAACAATAGAAATTGGAAGGAAGGAAGGAACAAAGAAAGAAAGAAAGAAAGTAGTAGAATTTGAATTAAGTTTGTAACTTGTGAAAAAACCAAGTTTGCTCATTGGGTAGAACTTATGTATATAGTCAAAGTTAGTACACTTAACTCTGTGATTTGCAGACAAATTTCTTTAATTTGTTGTTGTTATATGATTATCCTTTAGGAAATAGTCTACATTATACATCAGTTCATGTATTTCATGTTTTAAGTTCAGAACAATAGAAATTGATCATGTTCACTCACAGCTACGAAATAAAGCAAATTTTGGGTATTTATGTAAAAAATAAAGAGAAAGCATATAAAGGCAAAAGGGACAGTATTGATTCATCAGATTTTTTTCTTGTCAGCAAATTTCAAAACCAAAAAAATATTTTATGAACAAGTTGGTAATGTTTTGAAACGTGTGAAAATTTCCACTTTATGAAAATTGCAATTTGAAGAGGAGATAAAGGAGTTATTTGCATGAAAATGGCAGATCCAAATTGTTAATATTTATGGCTAACTCCATTATTGCTTTAACTAAATTTGCTCTCAAGATTATACTCTGCATACCAAGAATAACTGAAAAAGTTGAACAAGAGCACAACAATTGTGCTTTCACTTACAAACCCATGTATAACTTTATGCAGGATACTATGATCTTCAATGGCAATCCTCTGATTCCCAGAACAATACTCACCTGCCTCATCATCTCATAAACTTCTGGAGGGCATCCTTCTGGGGCTTCCATTTTGTAACCTTTCTCCACGTGTTTTACTACATCTGCAAGAGGCTGAAAGGAAATAGCAGATATTTTATTTCTTTAAATTTAATTATGTAACAAACATTTTAGGCTATATCTTGCTAGTGAATAAGAGACTATCTTTTAATAAAAATAAGAAGAAAAATTAATTAATAAAATGTTTTACTACGTCTGCAAGAGGCTGAAAGGAAATAGCAGATATTTTATTTCTTTAAACTTAATTATGTAACAAACAAACATTTTAGGCTATATCTTGCTAGTGAATAAGAGACTATCTTTTAATAAAAATGAGAAGAAAAATTAATTAATAAAAACGTTATGAATAAAGATATTAAATATAGAATTATATGTTGCTTAGAAAAAAAAATAATAAATTACCATGCTGTAGTAATGGTTTGGCAAGGAAAAGAAATACTGGAAAATTTAATGATTACTGTAACACAAACTTACAAATTTTATTGACTTCTATAAAAACCTATAATAAGACTAATATTTTTACCAATATAATTTATTTAAACATTAAAATGCTCTTAAATAAGCACATACTCATTAAGATAAATGATAAGTCAGTATAACACACTTTATTTGTTGTTGCTCAAGGTTCCCTTTTAACATTCTTATTGTTTAATATATGTTTTTTTTTTGTTGATTTGTTTGTTTAAGGACACTCTTTAACATCACAGGTCATCAGCGTCCCATTCTATTCAGAACATGAAATGGCCATCAAATTTTGCTCAGAGGCCTCATCTTTCTGGCTTGAGGTTCTTTATCGTGCCGTAAATGTATGACATGGGACCCATGGCTTTACTTCCCTTCCGAAGGAAGCCATACTTATAATTTTTACGCCCGAAAAAATCCATCGACCCTGGCTGGGTTTGAACCCGCGACCTTGGGTTTAGAAAGCAAGTATGGTTACCACTACACTACCAGGACCAACTTAATGTGTGTGTGTAAAAACAATAATAACTAGAAAAGCAGAAAAGGATAAAACATTAAGAAAAAGTCACTGATTAATCACTATATTTCGAACTGCTTAAGTTCTTCTACGGCAAATACAAGTGAAGGTGGTAAAAATAAATATTGAATATTGAAGGTAACGTTATGCATGGAAAGAGATAAAACAAGCAACAAGAATGAGTGAGAGGGAGGAGAAAAAAATTAATATGTATGATTTAAAACTGTTGGTATGCGAGCTTTATGTAAAAATATAGCAATCATTTCTCTATCTATGAATAAACTTTTAGAGCTATGAGAAGGTAACGCATCAATAAGCATTAAATTAAAAGCATCATCAAAATCCTTACAGTTAGATAGAGCATGTTAGACAACTGGCAAGGGAGATTTGGTTTTAACAGAATATCTATGCTTGTTTATACGAGCAAAACAACAGTAGAAGTTAAACCAATATAAGATGCTTTGCAAAGCTTACAAGATAACATATATAGAACATTTTTAGAAGAATGAGAAGCAAATGAAGAAATGTTAAATTCTCTGGATAAATTAGGTCTGCGAATGAATGACATGGCATAATTAGCGCAAGGGTTTTACATTTTGGGCATTGGCAAAGATATGAATCTGCAATGCAATGAGGTAAATTTGAAGGAGATAGGTTTCAGAAAATATACTTTTAAGGTTAGGGGGTTCTCAAAGTAAGATGGGGTGCAAATTTAGAAAAATTACTTAAAGATGAAGCATTAATAAAGTATTGTGACATTCTTTCAAAATAGGTCTGATGATTTCTATTCCAGACAGTAAATAGCAACAAGGTTAATGAAGTTCTTATTAGAAGTTTTAGGTTTGCATTGGAAAGATTTGTGCTCTGGAATGATATGGGATTTTAAAAGAAAGGAAGGATATTTTTGGTCTTGGAACTTTTGAGCTAGGTTTTTAATATATGTGTCAAGAGGTGAAAAGTTGTTATAAAGATGGTGACCATGGATTGAAAGAGAAAAAGGAATAGATCTTTTGGTATAAAAAAGATGACAGCTATCAAAATGAAGATACTGTTGTAAATTTGTAGGCTTAATATGCATAGATGCAAGAGAAGAGCCACTGCATAAAAAAATTTGAATATCTAGGAATGTAGCAGCTTTGGGAGAGACAGAAGAAGTGAACTTAACTGAAAATTTGGAGTTAAGATTAGTAAGGAACTGATTGAGAAATTCTGAGTCATGAGTCCAAAGCATAAATATATCATCAATACATTTCAGCCATAATAACGGTGCCAAAGGTTCTGACTTAAGCCATAAAAAGATTGGCATAAGATGATGCCATTCTGGTGCCCATCGCAGTGCCTTTAATTTGTAGATAATATTTATTATCAAAACTAAAAGCTTGCGGGTGAGAACCAGATAAGCAAGATGTCGAATGAAATCTGTGGATGGGGTATGAGGAGGTGTTTGAAAGCCCAAGAAATGTCTAACAGCAGCTAATCCTTCATGATGGGGGATGTTAGTATAAAGTGATGTTGCATCCATAGTGGCCAAAAGTATATTAGAATGTGCCAAAGGGTCAACTTTCTTAAACAAACTCAATAAATGGAAGGAATCTTTGATATAGGATGGCCTAGATGTAATGAATGGATGTAATAAAATATCTACTTGGGCAGAAATGCATTCAGTGGGGTAATTGAAGCTGGTTACTCCCTGGTAGCCTGGACAGTTTATTTTATGAATAGAGTGGGAGTAAGAGGGACATGAGGTGTAAGTAAGTGATATCTTGGGGACTAAGTTCTTCTGCAGTACCAGAAGAAGCAATAAAAAAAGCTATATCTTGATTCTAGGGTCGGAAGACAATGGTTCATAATAAGTGACATCACCAAGCTGTTGGTAAGGTTCAGCATTGTAAGAATAAATATCCTGAGGATTCTTAATCAGCTGGAAGAATAATAACATCAGGATTATTAGATAACCTGTTAAGAGCTGATTTCTCCTGTAAAGTTATCTTTCAGGGTGATCTTATCTAGAAATTTAGAAGTACTAATTGTAAACTTAGGTTAACATTTCTAAAGGATGGCTAGAAAGTAAAGAAGGAAGTTCAAATGTGAAGGGAAGACAAAACTTGAGAAGGCATGGAGTAACAATATATCCCAAACTTATGTATTCCATTTTTTTACACTAAACTCCATTTACTTACATAAAAGTAAGATGAGTTTCGGGAGAATCTCTCCTATCTTCAGTTGCTCACCGAACCACCATTACTGGAAATGATGACTGGACACCCGGATGTTTTTGTGGTGGCCTCTGTTTGTTGAAGTAGGAAATTGCCAAGTTCATCCATAGGAAGAAACTCGAAATTCATTAGGTTTTCTCTATTTTTTAACATGAAAATTTTTTCCCAAGTGGATAACTCCAATGGGTTGTGAAGATGTTTCAGCAGTTTAATTCCCAGTTTTACTTCATGGTTTTTGGTCCAAAAGTGAGCTGCTACTGCTGATTTATCCACCTGTTTAAATTGAATATTCCTAAAATGTTCTTTCCTCCAAATTTCCAAATTTCTTTTTATTTTGCCTATGTAGCTCTGTTCACAATCTGCACGTTTTATTTCGTAAATTCCTGATTTCTGTTCTGTTAATATGGAGTCTTTTACTGTGCAACCTAATAAATTCTTGATGTTGTATCTGTTCTTTGGGGCTAACATTATCCCATGTTCTTTGAAGATTTTCTTGAACTTGTTGTGGTAAATTGGATGGTAGGTGAAACTTTTGAATTTGTATTTTTCTTTTATGTTTTTCAGTGTGGAAACTTTCCTTATCCCATTTTGTCTATTAGACTTATTGATAATTTTTGTCACTGTGTCTTTGTTGAAACCATTGATTATAGCTGTCTTTGTTATTTGTTTGTATTCTATTTTGTACTCTGCTTCTTTGAGTGGAATATTCCTCAATCTATGTGCCAAACTGTGAAATACTGCATACTTATGTGGAATGGGGTTATAATTCTCATTTTTATGTATATTTCCGTATGTGTTTCTTTTCTATAAATTCCAAAATTCAAACAATCTCCATTTCTTATAATTTTTAAATCTAAGGAAAGTTTCCACACTGAAAAACACGAAAGAAGAATACAAATTCAAAAGTTTCACCTACCATCCAATTTACCACAATAAGTTCAAGAAAATTTTCAAAGAACATGGGAAAATGTTAGCCCCAAAGAACAGACACAACATCAAGAATTTATTAGGTTGCACAGTAAAAGACTCCCCATATTAACAGAACAGAAATCAGGAATTTACGAAATAAAATGTGCAGATTGTGAGCAGAACTACATAGGCAAAATAAAAAGAAATTTGGAAATTTGGAGGAAAGAACATTTTAGGAATATTCGGTTTAAGCAGGAGGATAAATCAGCAGTAGCAACTCACTTTTGGACCAAAAACCATGAAATAAAACCGGAAATTAAACTGCTGAAACATCTCAATAACCCATTGAGTTATCCACGTGGGAAAAAAATTTTATATTAAAAAATAGAGAAAACCTAATGAATTTCGAGTTTCTTCCTATGGATGAACTCAGCAATTTCCTACTTCAACCAACAGAGGCCACCACAGATACATCCGGTTGTCCAACCACCATTTCGAGTAATGATGGTTCGGTGAGCAACTGAAGATGGGAGAGATTCTCCCGAAATGCATCTTACTTTTATGTAAGTAAATGGAGTTTAGTGTAAAAAAATGAATACCTAAGTTTAGGATGAGAAGATTTAGTTTGCCAATAGTAACCCCATCTTAAATTCCTGCAAAATTTAATGCCATCAGAAACAAATTTAAGATGATTAAATTTAGGGCAAAAGATAATCCTTTTTGCAAAAGCAATGTATTGGCATCAGAAAGTGGAATAGAAGATAAATTAACAATATCACTATTATTTGCAGGAAAAGTACAAGGGGTGCATTTGCTCTTGGGCTGCTGGTATGCAGTAATGAGGTAAATTGACAATAGAAGCTAATTCAGAAGCTCATGCTACGAGTGGCAGTGAAAAGTTTTGGCAGAAAGATGCGGCAAATTGAATAGGAATACCTGCTCTTATATATTGTAAATATAATTGCAAGAGTTTATGAAGACGATTCTGATTGAGAGAATATAACAATTTATTTGCACTCATCAAGATACTATTAACAGTGGTAATGTATTTAAGAGAACATACCAAAGTAATTTTAATGAAACTAAGTACATTAGGCAAATGAAATTGCTGCAAATATGGAAAATATTTGGAAAATTAGAGACACCACTACACTTACTCCTATCAAAGAAAAAAACAGAACATACAAAAAATTCACATACCACCCAACAGCCTTTCATAAATTTCAAAAGATTTTTGAAAGATACAACATAGTTTTGGCTCCAAAAAATAATTATTCCATTAAAAATATCCTTAACTGAAAACAAAAAGAAGATAACCTACAACAAGAAGATAAATCAGGAATATATCAGATGAACTGCAATGATTATGAAAAAGTTTATATTGGAAAGACCAAAAGAAACATAAAAATAAGAGCTAAAGAACACATTTGGAATATAAACCAAAAACAAGAAGAAAAATCAGCAGTAGTTTGGCAATTTTGGAAAGAACAACATAGCATTAATAAAAACCCCAAATTACTTAAAAATAGTAAAGGGAAAACTGAACTTATAGCCTGGGAAAACATCTATATTTGGAAGAATAAGGAGAAAGTTTTTAATTTCAAAATCCTGCCAAGTGATGTACTAATACAAAAGTTCATTAAACCTCCACCAGAGGCGAATCAATCTACCATGAACAGCGAGGCCGGCAGTCGACTAGGAACTGATGATAGGAGCGATGGCCCGAAACTAGTCTCCCTCTTTATTGAATTTGTGTGTATGTGCACAATCTTGACTCAATTTTTTTTAAAATGTTAAGAGAAATTATACTTACTATTCTTGGATAAGGCACTCTTCCAAAGGAATATATTTCCCATAGCAAAATTCCAAAGCTCCACATGTCTGACTTATTTGAAAATTTCTGGAACAATACAAATACACACATTATGATCAACATTACCTGTTCACCTTGACATAATGCAAGCAAAACATCTATTTTATTATGTATATTTTGCTCCTTGTTGATGTTTTCTAATTTATTTCAAAATTACAAAAAATTTACTTCGATAACTTCTTCCAATTTGTAATCAAACTCAGGCATGCTTTTCTAATACAGTGGACACTTTTAATTCAAACATGGATAATTTGATATCATTGTATGATTCAGTTGAACTACACACTCTTAAAGCTTCACTTACTTTTCATAAATGTATGGAACCAGTTTCTAGAACATTTAGTTCCCATCTAAAGTTCAACTGTCAGATCATTCGTTGAGCTGTGGGAATGTGGCGGTGTGATAAACTTTAAGTTTTCATCCCTGGCAATGTCAAAGTTCATTATGCTGTCTTTGTATTTGTAGATGTAGATTTTCTCCCAAGTTGCTAATTCTGTAGGTCCTTGTACTGATTTTAATAATTTTGCTTTATTTATTATGTCGTGATTTTGTGTCCAAAAATGTTATGCTACTGCTGATTTCTCTATTTGCTTGTACTTTATGTTCCTGAAATGTTTCTTTAACCGAGTGCCTATGTTTCTCTTTGTTTTTCCAATGTAGGTTTTTTCACATTCTGTACAGTTTATTTTGTAAATACCTGATAAACTGTGCAGAATGTGAAAAAATCTACATTGGAAAAACAAAGAGAAACATAGGCACACAGTTAAAGGAACATTTCAGGAACATAAAGTACAAGCAAATAGAGAAATCAGCAGTAGCATATCATTTTTGGACACAAAATCACGACATAATAAATAAAGCAAAATTATTAAAATCAGTACAAGGACCAACGGAATTAGCAACCTGGGAGAAAATCTACATCTACAAATACAAAGACAGCATAATGAACTTCGACATTGCCAGGGATGAAAACATAAACTACAAGTTTATCACACCGCCACCAGAGGACAATATACATTCCCACAGCTCAACGAATGATCTGACAGTTGAACTTTAGCCTGGCTGAAGATGGGAACTAAATGTTCTAGAAACCGGTTCCATACATTTATGAAAAGTAAGTGAAGCTTTAAGAGTGTGTAGTTCAACTGAATCATACAATGATATCAATTAATATGATTAGCTTCACTTTGCAAGTTCCAATTTACATTTAAATGGATAATTTGATTTATTGGATAATTCAAACAAAAGCTTATTCTTTTTGAAGTTCACATTGAAAACAATGTTAAAATTTTCTATTTAAATGAATTTTTGAATAATTTGTTTGGATAATTTGAAGGCAGCATTTTATTTATTCAAAAAGCAGCATTTTATTTATTCCCAAATTCCAATGTATCTGCATTAATGGATATTTCCAAGAATTTTTAGCAGCAGTCAGCTAGCAAATATAATAATGCAATTACAAGTGGTTTACATTTATCCGAAAACAATTGTAGGGAATTAGCTTTGGCTAGCTAGCACTGTACCTGCAGCTTTTGCACTCTCCTCAACCCAATCCATAATAGCTATACCGCCTCAACCATCTGCTCATTAATGTGGATTTCCCAGGTCTTTTTTGTATGTTTGTTTGTCCTTCAAACTCCCTCACTTTTAAAGATTTGTAAGCACAAAAAATTTGCAAATCTTTTTAAATGTAGTAAAGTTAGTGACCAAAGACTTTAATTTGTCAGTTGTGATTTATCCATGTATAGTAATGTTGTTCACAGTGTTGAAGAATTGTGCATATTATAACTTAATATTACAGAAAAAGTAAAAGTTCTAAAAGCATTGGAAAAAGGTAAGAGGAATAAATGTGACATTGCTAAAGAATATGGAAAATTACCAAAATTATTGAAAATTGTTTTTCATTACAGCAGTTTTTAAGTAAGGTAAGTTCCACTATACGTTAATTATTTCTGTGAAAAGTAATTTTGTTTTGCTGATTTTCTTTAAATACAGCTATGCGCCTTTTAAAAGGTCTTGGCCTGACTAAGAAAACACAAGATTTAAGATGTTTCCGAACATAGTCACCTTATGAATCAAAACATTTAGTCCAATGACTCTCCAACTTTTTAATATACTTCAGTAAAATCAGATTTGTCCAACTGTGAAAAATAGGTGTTTGTCTCAGCTTCAACTTCATTGTTTGATGAGAATCTATATTTACCCAGTCATTTCTTCAAATATGGGACAAAAAGTAATTGCTGGGAGCCAAATCTCGCAAATATGGATTGCAGATTTGCAGCAACAATCCCAGGTGTGTGGGAAGGTGCATTATCATGATGAAAGAGATCTATCTTTTTCACAAGATGTGGATGTTTAGCCTAAATAGCATCCTTCAGTTGTGCAGTCATGAAGCGTAATACTCCCCAGTGATGGTTCTGTCCTTCTGGAGGTATATTATGAGCACCACACCATGAGAATCCCAGAAAATCTTAGCCATGACTTTTCCTGCAGATGAAACAGTTTTTGCTTTCTTTGGTACACTTTCACCAGTTGCCATGCATTGTTTAGACTGTTCTTTTATATCTGGCATGTAGTGATGAATTCATTTTTCATTTACTGTTATGAAATGGAGAAACTCACTGAAATTGCATTTAAACAAGTATACACACTTTTATAAAAGTTATTTCAAATGCATTTTTAGTCCATTGCTAACAAACACACCACCCATCAAGTGGAAAGCTTTCTCATACCTAAAACTTTGTTTAAAATACAGTGGATATAGCCTATCAAGATCATTGCAATGTCAGTCAACTCGCATATCTTCAATCAGTGATCATCGAATATGGCATTGTGAAATTTTGTCACAATTTCTACGGTCGTAGCAGTTTTAGGACACCCTGAGCATTTATCAACTTGATGGATGTATGACAATGCTTAAATTCAGCAGCCAGCTTTTAACCACTGAAAACAAAGGAATGTTTAATATGGAATCTAAATCCTGTCGTATTTCTTTTGGGCCTAAACCCTTCAGAACAAAGTACTACAGTTTTTATTTAAGTTTAATCCATTTTGTAGAAAATGTTAACACTAGTTTAACGATTGTCACAAACAAGTGACCACACTTATGCATCAAAAACTTCACAGCACGTCATCTAAAGAACAACACTTAACAACTATTACAATAATTTGGCCATCTACACATCATCTCTGAGTCGGGCTGAGAAATTTTAGAATACCCCTTGTAAAGTGAGTGTGCGCGCATTTTTTTTTAATTCAAATGTTGAATAATTTGCTTTTCTCCCCCCCCCCCCCCCTGAAGTTCGAATCAAAAAAGTCCACTAAATTTATTCTTTTCATATTTAGCAAATGCCTTTATCATTCATAACTTAAACATCTATTTGGGCTAAATAGGTTAAAATAGTAAACTTAAAATAGAAGTTAGGAACAGTGAAGCTTGTTAAATATACTGTAAGTTGGTATTAGGTGACACTAAACTTCACTAACTGATTAATTCATCAGAACATGTTTCAAGAGCATTCGCCTCTCATAATCAGCTGGGGACCGACTAATGCTGGCAGGTGACGAAGTGACTCTGGTGATTCCAATAAGTAATGGAACAGGAAGTCCATTGATGGGATGTCAAAGTTGATAACACAATCTTATTTTTCAAAATATAAATATTCTCCCATATTGCCAATTCCTTGGGATTGTTGGTAGCTTTCAACAGTTTGTGTACTTTGGCAATGTCATGATCATAAGTCCAAAAATGGTCTGCAACTGCTGATTTATCTATCTGTTTATATCTTACATTCCTGAAGTGATCTTTGGTCCTTGTCTGAAAATTTCTTATTGTTTTGCCTACATGTGTCTGGTCACAATCCAAACAATCTATCTGATACACTCCTGCCTTTTTGATGGATA
Organism: Metallyticus violacea; assembly: GCA_030762175.1. Classification (NCBI taxonomy): domain Eukaryota; kingdom Metazoa; phylum Arthropoda; class Insecta; order Mantodea; family Metallyticidae; genus Metallyticus; species Metallyticus violacea. Next base: position 31,504,155 of record CM060835.1, read on the forward strand.
GAATAACTTCTTTTATGGTGTTGTTCCGAAGATATCCAATGCTAAATTTATTTAGTGCTGCCAACACAATATCACATTTTTTAAAAATCTTCATAAATGTTCTGTTTGCCCATGGATGATATGTGAATATTTTAAAAACCAAGTCCTTCTTTATTGTGAAGAGAGTGGTGATGTTTTTAATATCTTTTTGTCTTTTGAAATGTCTGATCTTGTTATCAACTAATGAATGCTCAATCCATTGTTGAGGGCAGTCTTGATGATGTAACAATATTCTGCTGTATATTCTTCCTTATTGAGTGGGATGTTTAGCAATCTATGAGCAAGGCTGTTGGACCTATACAGGAGAAACAACATAATTTCATTTGGCATATATAGGAAACCCACATATTACAGATAATCATATAAAGAATAACAGTTTCAATCCTAAATTCCACCAACACGCCATTATGAATAGAATAGATGTTATTCTACCCATCAAAAAGGCAGGAGTGTATCAGATAGATTGTTTGGATTGTGACCAGACACATGTAGGCAAAACAATAAGAAATTTGCAGACAAGGACCAAAGATCACTTCAGGAATGTAAGATATAAACAGATGGATAAATCAGCAGTTGCAGACCATTTTTGGACTTATGATCATGACATTGCCAAAGTACACAAACTGTTGAAAGCTACCAACAATCCCAAGGAATTGGCAATATGGGAGAATATTTATATTTTGAAAAATAAGATTGTGTTGTCAACTTTGACATCCTTTCAATGGACTTCCTGTTCCATTACTTATTGGAACCACCAGAGTCACTTCGTCACCTGCCAGCATTAGTCGGTCCCCAGCTGATGATGAGAGGCGAATGCTCTTAAAACATGTTCTAATGAATTAATCAGTTAGTGAAGTTTAGTGTCATCAATGGTTAAGATAGGGTTACTGAATGTTCAGTAATTCTTATTGCAAGATTAAAAGCAAAGGGAATACATCCATATTACTTACACCTTGTTTCAAGGCTTCTGGTGCAGTCCATTTAATTGGGAGTTTCCCACCTTCCAGTGTGAAATTTTCTTCTCTTGCCAAACCAAAATCTGAGACCTTAGCCACACCCTCTTCAGATATCAGAACATTTCTGGCAGCCAAATCTCGGTGTACAACTTTTCTAGATTCTAAATATTCCATTCCTGAACACGTATCACTGCAAAAAACAGCATATCACTTTTATGTCTGGAAAAATGGAACTACTTTTGAACTTCATGAGTACATGCACCAAATCCAAAGTTATATGAGTTACTAAGTTCACTCATTCAATTATAATTTGTCTGATACAATATTCAAAATAAATGCAATGAAGAAACTCTTATTTATAAAATATGCATTTTCCTGGAACATTAGGAAAAGTACATTCCAGAGCAATGCCATGTGAATCTTAAGCAATTATAATAATTTACAAGTTACTGATATAATAATAAACTTGCAATGTCCCTTATTACATGAAAAATCTTCTGCAAAATATATTTATTATTCCTTTAAGGTTACAACTCCATAGATATATGACAGAAACTATATTATTCCAACAATGCATAACCAAATTAATTCAAATTACATACATATTCTCTTAAATATTGGGTGTTTCATTTACTCTTGGTTACCCATTTTCTCTTATAATTTGCAAACATATATCTTTCGATGACATTTGACATGGACATAACTTGGTGTACAAGAACATAAGTTATGGAAAGAATAAAAGCAGTGGCAATACTCTCTAGCAAGTGGGGTGTATAACTGTAAAGGCAAAAAGTTTGCTGTCCTCAAAAGTATATCACAGTCATTGTGGCTTTGATATATGAGCAATATGTTACATGAGCTAATATTCAGTGGTAAAAAGCATTTTCATTGCCTGCTTATATTGGAAAACTGCATCATTAAAGATTGCCATTGGTAAATATGTGGTCAATATTTTGGGTGCGCAATAATCCCACCTCCTTGCGGTGCACCTGGGTAACACTTAGCAAATTACAAATATGGCAAGTTTTCTAAGATGTAAGAGCAATACACAACAGTGTTTTTCAACGCTATCTGGAATGCCAGTGGCTTATCACACAGCAAAAAGTCACAAGTTGAAATACTATTGCATAAACATAAAGTAGATGTCTTTATAAATCTTGAAGCTAATATTGACCTTGACAATGAAAAGTTTTATAATTTTAAAAATTAAAAATTACATTAACATCGGCAAGTGGCAAATGGCATACTAGTAGGGGTTAAAAACTTCCTTTTAAGTAAAACAACTACACTGAAAACCATGAACTCCACAGACTATGCTCAAATCACTTGATCAGAAGTATGGTTACAGAATATAAAATATAACATTTTTGGTATATACAGTCCTCCAAATAATCACCAACTAAATCTTGATTACAAAATACCATGATAATAGGAGACCTGAATGGACACATTCAAAACAGTGGGAGTACAATTCCCCCAATGTAGTAAGCAAAATGATTGAAGAATTTTTGGAAGCAAACGCAGTCAATTTAATACACAACAACAATGGCCCCAAAATTGTATTCACTATACTGGGGACTCAACAAATCCTGATATTTTCTTTATATAAAGCCTATTTCAAACCAATTAAAACTTCTTTCTCATGGGAAAACTTTAAAATTCTAAAATGATTAAAATATTCAACATTCTTAAGCGTTTAATTCTTTAAATTATTAAAATTTAGGACACGTTTTGTGACCTGTCAATCACATTGTCAACTGATATGACTAACGAGTCATGCTGGAGTTGGAGAGGCAGATTACTGTAATGGGCTCTGGTGGTCTATGAAAGAACTTATACAGAATGTTATCCGCTTCCAGAATTTCTTAAGTCTGTGCTCATTTTCCTTAATAAAGATGTTCTTCCATGTGCTCAGTTCTTTAGGAAATTGGACAGCTCTCAGTAAATTAACATCTTTGTCAATTTCATAGTGCTCGTTCCAAAAATGTGCAGATTCAGCTGATTTTTCTTTCTGTTTGTGTCTAATGTTTCTCATGTGTTCCTTCATTCTGATAACAATGCTTCTCTTAGTTTTTCCAATGTATACCTTTTCACATTCCTTACAATTTATCTGATATATCCCTGACTCTTTCTGTTTGGGTCTGCCATCTATTTTGTTTAGTTTCAACAATTTCCCAACACTAAATCTATTTTGAGGAGCCAAGCATAATATTGTACTGATTAAATTTTTTTTTAAATTTATTATTGAATTGTGGATGGTAAGAGAACTTTTTGTAGATCTTATCTTTAGATAAAGCACTCAATATGGTAATTTGTTTAATTTTCTTTTGTTTCTGAAGTCTTACAATTTTTTGATCTCTCATCTGTTTTTTAAAACCATTAGAAATGGATTTGTCTATTGTGTATTGGTATTCCTTCTTATATTGGATACTGTTGAGTGGTACATTAATTAATGTGTATACCATACTGTTGAAGGCTGCTTCTTTATGCTTTCTTGGGTTGAAACCATTGGACTTAATATAATTATCCATATGTGTATCCTTTTTGTAGATGCCAAATTCCAGTTATCCTTATTTTTAATTATCTTTAAATCCACAAATGATTATTCATTTCCATTTCTGTTATAAATTTTATTGTAGATTCTTGCAAATTCAAAGTTTAAGTGCATCCTCTATGTGTCTTTTTCTATGTCATCCACGTATCTATACCAAATCTTAAAAATATACGAAAGGCTCTTGTAATGTGTGTTTCAAATGCACTTGTGAATAGATCAGCTGGAAAAGGTTAAAGAGGACTACCCTGACTAATCCTGATTTTTGCTTACAAACTTCTCCTTCATAAGTGAAATAAGCTTGATTCAAACATAATTTTGAAAGATTAATGTATTTATTAATGTGTTTCTCTGTTAGATTGGAAGATGTTAGCCACTTTTTTCGAAAGACTTAAGACTTTGTTTTGCAGTATACTAGGGAACAGATCTTGTCATGAAAAGGAACTAAAGTGTCTTTGGGAGATAGTTAATAATCTTTAATTCTCTTGATGAGATCCATTGAATTTATTGAACTGTGAAATTAACTAATTTGCTAAATTGTAGCAAAGAGTATTAATATTATTAATTATAGGTCTCATGTTTCTCCCTGGTTTGTGTATCTTGGGTAAACCAAAAATTCTAACTAAGGAAAGATTATGTGTTTTAATTTTGTAACAACTGATTTTTGAAAATAATGTGCTCCTTTCTAAAGTTTCTTTTATTGCTTTTTGGCAGTTATTTAATGGACTGGTATTCATTTTAATGAAGCTATCACTGTTCAAAAGATCTTGCATCCTTAAATTATAATACTCTTTGTCCAAATTCACTATTTTATTACCTTTGTCAGCTTTTGAATATACTACATTCTTCCTATTAAGGGATTCTATTTATTTTAACTGAGGACTTGGAGCTTGTTTCCTTTTCAACATCTTTTGTAATATGTAGAGTGACTTATTCCTAATCAAGTTTTTATCTATTGAATTTAAATTTGCAATGGCTAGTTCTACATCCGCTATAAATTCTTTTGGGTTTGATGAGAAAATGATGCAAATCTTAATTCCTTTGTTCAGTAATTCCATTTCATAGGAGCTAGACCATTCTTCAGATTTTGCTATAGTATATATCTTGTCTAATGGTTTTTTATGTAATCTGTGAAATTTTTTCTTTTGGCCTGTAGTTTTTTGTTTTATTTTAAAACTAATCATCTCTGAGCTCTTTTCAAGCTTATCCCAAGTAAAATCACCTAACAATTTTAATAATTTTAAATTCAAACTGTATAAATCTAGGTCTATTATTGCAATGTCTCTCTTATACAATTTCAATTATATTACATGATTTTATTCATATGACTTGGTTTCACTATTTAGTTCCATACATTTTTTAAAATAAGTTCCTTTTTTTTAAAATATGGGATTGTTTGCAGATGCTATCGCCATATGGAATAGGCAAAAAAATAAGAATAGACAACACTACAAAAAACTAGAAAATGAAATGCAGAAAATTATCAATAGCATGGAAACATGGCATCCAACAACAATATGGAAATAAAACACTAAACAGACAGTTTTCCAGTTTTCAGTCTTCAGCACATACAGATAACTTAGAGCTTAAAATCAATAATGAACTACTACAAGAGAAAGAACATACTAAATATCTTGGTGTAACATTTGACAAAAAACTTTCCTTCTCTGAACAGATCAACAATATAACTAAGAAAGTGAATAAGAAGAACAACATATTAAGAAGACTAGCAGGAGTCAAATGGGAAGGATCCACAGGATTGCTAAATGACACATACAAAAGATACATAAAACTCAATTTGCTCTATTCGAGATAATATCCACACAAAACAACAGACTTAAAACTAAATTGGATACAATACAATCTAGGTTCTTAAGAATAATATCAGGAGTCTTTTTAAACAACCCCATTTGCTACAATGCAGAGCATAACTAACAATCTGCCGATTAAAATATAGCTAGATATTAAAATGGCTATAATGGGACAGAAATTAAAAAGTAATCAACACAGGATAAATGGTTTCAAATTCCTGACAGCACACAATGATTAAAACTGCAACAACTTTCAGAAATTACATACAGAAAGAAGATTTAGACAAAATTTTTAAAAATAAGCACTAAACCTATCATTACATCAACCGATCTTTTATAATATATAGATATTAACGTGAAACTAAATCTGGATACAACGGTCTCCAAGAAGAACAACCTACCTGAGGTATTAAGATTGATAACACTTAGTACACTAAACAATTATTATCCAACTAATACATGATGTAGAGTGTATATAGAAGGATCTCTTAAAAATGAAGAAGCATGCTTTGGAATATACTGTGAAGAATTCTCTCAATATACACCTTTGGGACAGTATGCTAACAATTTTGATGGTGAAATAATGGCTACTACTGTACAGACTTAAAATAAATAAATAAAAGAACTATTATCTTAAGTGACTCAAAAGCAGCACTGCGAATTATGATGAATTACATTTACCCACTGACATACACTATAAATGAAATAAGAAAATTATTTCGTACAATCCAGATCAAAAATACAGAAAAAATAGTTTTACATGGATCCCGAGCCATGTGGGATTGAAGGGGAATGAAAATGCCGATACTTTACGGGAGGGAAAAAAAAAAAAAAAAAAACAGCCACCATAAAATTAAATTAAAACCACCTTTTGAACTAGAACTTCCCTCTAAATTGAAACTCATAAAAAGATTAATATCTGAACAAGAACAACAAAATATTAAACAAAAACTTAGAGGAAAACCACATGAAGATCTACATACTTTCAAACATCTTATATTGAAACCAAGAAAAATTGGAGCTGCCCAATTTTGCTTAATTGTTGGGCATGATTGCCCATCAGAATATCTGTTAAGGATGAAATTAATCAAGGGCAGGCACTGCCCACTGTGTATGGATGTGAATACTATGTTAAATAAAGAACATCTACTGAAATGCAGTCAACTAGATAGCAACAAACAAATGAAAAATAATTTGGAAGCTCTTTATTCGGAAGCTAGGGAAAAAATTATAAATATCAGCATTCCCAATGGCCACTAGCAATCAACTACCATATTTGGTGAAGAAACCATGAGAAGATTGTTGGGTAAGCATGAAGGACATCTGAAATGCCAGAGGAAGGTGAAAAACAAATTTCAGGCCATTTGCGGAAGTTCTTATGTATATTGTTCCCAGGAGATAGTTCCCACAAGTACATGTCAATGAACTAGAGTAGAAAAAAGAAGAAGAAAAAAAGAGGCATGCATATCATATTCCCTCTGTGGAAGAAATGCAACTGCTAATGAACACAACAGAAGAGTTCTACTTACTAGCTTTGTTCCAGCAATTTGTCAATGCACATCTGGGAATTTTGAACTGCACATGATTCTTGGTAGCTTCCACTTCAGGAAAAAATAATACCTGTATTTGGGTTACTGAAAATTCTCACACTGTGCATGAGAGAAACCAATTCGTGAGAAAAAAATTAAGAAATGGGGCATCATATCACTTGCTCCATTTTCTTCCATACATAAAGGAAATATTCGATGATTTTTTTCAATTAGCTGGATGAATTATAACTCCATACTGGCTATTTTCAGCATCACACCTCCAATTTCAGAATAGCTAAAATTTTTTCCTACTGTGAAAATTATATTATTTCTTAAACCTTTGGCCACTAAGATTGCCTTACCTCACATCACCAGATTGCTTCCTAAGGACCATGCTGAAATGTGAAGTATAGTGTAATATGTCATGGACTCTCATTGAACTACAAGAAAACATTCAGCATGGAACTGAGGTGCTGACACCCTATGTATTGGTTAATATTTTCCATAACTTCTGTACAAGAGGCTAATAGCAACCACTTTCAACACCTGCTATGAGAACATATGCTTTTCATATGTACATGAAGGTATGTCCATATCAAATGTCACTGTGTTATGTTCATTAGATTTAAAATTATAAGGGAAAATTAAGAACCAAGAGCAAATGAAACACCCTGTATTTCAAGTGGTACCTTTTTTCTTGAAAATTCTAAGTTCACTGACTCCATAGTTAACTATACATGCACCAAAACTACTGTCGTATTTCCATTTTGTTAGCCAAAGGTTAACTTTGGATTATTAATTTTCTAGGTTTCATTATAAGGTTGTTTTGACAAGTCCCTTTTTTATTACCAGATGCCTCCTTCTCCAATTGGTTTACCACTGATGATGAGAACAAGTGTTCCCAAACCATGTCCAATTAAAAAATTGTGGAATTGAAATATGCCACTCACCAACTCAAATTACGTATTATGTTATTTTTATTACTAATTTGTAAAAAACAAACTTATTTTTCAAACAATTATTCCAGCAGTTTTAATTTTTCGTATCTTTTTCATTCCAAAATAAAATTATTGTTATACAATTATGCTAAATGAAGATATATAGATTTTCTGGGGGGGGGGGGATGTGTTTGAGTTTTATAGTTCCCCACAATTTTTTTTAAAAAACTAGTGTCCCAAATTTTTGGAGCTTTGAGACCTCACAAACTCATATATTCGAGTGTAAAGGAACTAAAAATTAAGTTTTGTCTCATCTCTAAAGCTAACATATGGTTCACAGCACAACTTTGGTACTCCAACTTTAAATAATCTTGCTCTCTCTCTCTTTTTTGTTTCCCATTTTTAAAAATGATTTTAATTTATATAACATTATCTGGAGATTTCATAATTTTAATCTTAACCTTAAAAGAAAACTTACAAAGCAAAGTTAATCTGATCCTTTTTTGTGACGTGCAATCTTCCTCGGGATCTCAAATAATCTACTAAGCTGCCTTTACTCATATATTCTGTCACTAGGCATATGTGTTTGTTTTTATTGTTGAACACCAATCCCAGCATCTGGACAAGATTTTCGTGCCTTAAGGACCTGATAACAAAAATTCATAAACAATAAATTCAAGGAAAAGTAAAGCAATTGAGAACTGCATGGTAATTCAAACCCCATTTTCAAGTTATTGCTTTGACTAGCAATTTACACCCATTCAAAACAATGATGCTCTCATCTGAATAAAAATTCATGCTTTATTCTATTGATAACAGAGACAGCAATGTCTGCTTAATATGTGAAGTGACTGGAATATGCTAAGGATTCAATTTTAAACAATAATTTCCTGAAATAAACAAAATAACAATACAGAAGCAAAATTTTGCATTCACCAGACCTAATATGAAGCTAAAATTAAATGTTATTTAATTATCCATTAAACTGTGTGGTATATATGAGAGAGAGAGGGGGGGGAGGAATGCCATATAAATTTGGTTTAGTTAGATTGCTAAAGTCTAAAGTGTCCATCATGGTTTATAAATGGAGATCAAATAGAAGTGGTGAAAGAATTTAAATATTTGGGGGTGATATTTGAGAGAAATGGAGGATGGGAGGTGCAGCCAATAAGTGTACATGCCAAAGGTAAATTAGCTATGAGGGCAGTTGGAATAAGTTTGTATAAAATTCCCACATTACCAATGAAATGGTTTGAGATTATATGAGCCGATGGTTGAAGCTAAGATGATGTATATGGTAAAAGTTTGGGGAGTGTCAGAGGGTTGGATGAAGATTGATGTGGTTCATAGAATGTTTTGTAGAGAAGTATTGAGGCTACCAAGAAGCTTGCCAAGGGGGGTAAGTTTCTTAGAATTGGGAAGAGTAGGAAGGAAAGGTATAATAGTTGACAGAATTATGAAATATTGGTATATGTCTTAAATTAAATAATAATAATAATAATAATAATAATAATAATAATAATAATAATAATAATAATAATAATAATATGCTAAAAGAATGTTTTATGTATCAAAGAGATATTTTGAGAAGATAGAGTTGGTTTGGTGAAGTGGAGAAATTATCAGCAGGAACTGGAATGGAGGATGTTTGGAGATTGGGTGAAAGTAATAGGAGAGGTTTTTGGAAAGAACTGAGACAGAGGGAGGAAGATATTGAGAAGCAGGAGATTTGGGTTAGTTTGGAGGATAAAAGCTCTTTGGAGTTATATAGGAAGATAAAGAAAATTTGGGGAAGAGAGAAGTATATAGATAATTGTGACCAGTTCAGCTCTTTGGAGTTATATAGGAAGATAAAGAAAATGGGGAAGAGAGAAGTATATAGATAATTGTGACCAGTTCAGAATAGCCTGGCATGCATGCATACAGAGGTATTATTCCTTAAAGGAACAAGAAAAAGTTATTAGGTAGGATGCATAATGTGTGGGAAAGAGGATAGTATGTTTCATTGTTTATTAAATATGAAATGGTGAAAAAATGGAGGAACAGTATTTGGAATGATAAATGGAATAAATTAATATAATAGTAATTAAAACACTGACAGAGGAGAGGATAGAGAAAATTAATGAGACTGGGGAATTTAGAGAAGGTAAGGGAGAAATGGAGATGTATAGTAGGGAAGGAGTTTCAGGACACAAGGAGGGGGAAGCGGGGGGGGGGGGGATTGTAAGGGTGGGTTCATATATATATCATGTAAACAGGTGGTTAATATATGGATGAACCAAGTTGAAGCATAGGTAAGTTGCAGGGATCAAAAGGTGTAAGAAATTGATTCTAGTTATAAGTTATTCACTTTGTTGAGCCCAAGTCTTGTGAATATTCCACTGGGAAACCGCTGATGAACCAAAGACGAGGATCCAGTAGTTAATTAGACGAATTTGTTAAAATTAAATATATTTTATTCATGTACTAGTACGAGAAATTTGATATAAAATATTAGGTTTTGATATTGTTTCGAAGATGGTATGAGAATTTGTAAACAAAAAATATTTTTATATCTGCATGTAAAGTGGAAATTAGAAGAAATAAATTCAAAATACTGTCATGCAATATATACCATAATTTGCCTTTGATTAAGCTTATAGTTAGAATTTCATCTTGGAAAATCTGATTATAAGTAACATATACATCTCTAGAATGAATGGAAGTGATTCTGATGCCTTTAGAATGTGCTGGGTATTAATTCAGCAAGTTATGCCCATTTGTAACATTTAACACTAACATTTACTATCCTACTTAATTCTTATGCCCATTTGTAACATTTAACACTAACATTTACTATCCTACTTAATTCTAAATCTTACTTTCTTACCGCTTGCTTTCTTCTGAGGTATCAAAATATGATTTCATATGTCTTAGGGCCATATTAATAGTCAATATTTATTTATTAGTATAATGATTAAGTTATAAGTAATGAGACGCTATATCTGTTTCTATTTTAGAAATAATACTTACAGAAGATATACATAACAGTGAGTGACACTTATAGTAGTATGATATATATGGTATCATTGCACCCTATGATGTTACAGTATTTTGTATCAACTTTTCATATGTTACTGGTCAAGTAATTGTGGATTCAATTATTATTAGTGCATTGTTTATTCTACAAGGGCTGTTTGATAAAGAATGATCAAAATTCTTTTATAGGCATAATTTTCCTGTGCTAAAACATAACTAGATATTATTTTGTTAGCTTAATTTGTAATGTACATGTTTCATTGTTGTTGCTTCTGGTTCCTGCCTCTGAGTAGTTTGCACGTTGAGATATGTTAAGTTTTGTCTGCCACAAAATGGAGGTGACATACTATGAATAATATGCTGCTCTGAAATTCTGCTTTTGTCTCAACAAGTCTTATGCTGAGGTATATGCAATGTTATAGGTGGCCTATGGAGAGCTTGTTCTTCCCTATAGCACAGCTCGAAGATGGTTGTTTAAAGAGGAGAGGCAATTAATTTTAAAGAAAATAACCCAGCTCTCCAGTTTGTATTTTAATGGAAGAAAACATTAACATTGTTGCTGTCATTGCGAGAGAGGATTGTCGAATAACATTCAGAACACTTTCAGAAATTAGAAAACTTCACTGGGTGCCACTCACATGAAAGTAACTGAAAAGTTGCACATGAGACATGTTTGTGCATGATGGGTTCCAAGACTGCTGCATGCAGCAGTTTCTTCCAAAAGGTAATCACTGCTGATGAAACTTGGCTACATCATTTTGATCCTGAGAACAAACAGCAAAGCTCTATGTGGAAATCTCCACCATCAGCAAAATCAAAAAAACAAAAATGATTGCTGCTGCTGCAAAAGTTATGGTCATTTCATTTTTTGATATGTAAGGAATGGTTTTAACAGCATGTCATATCTGCACACACAAAGGCAATTGGAAAATATAAAAGAGATGTCCAGAAAATTCTGCAAGGCCATATGTATATTGGCAAAATAAAAAGAAGCATACGAATTAAGCTCAAAAGACACTGGAGAAATATCAAATACACCGGACTGAAAAATCCACAGTTGCATATTACCTTTAGAATGATATAGAAATGAAAATCAAATTATTGAAATTTGCAGACAGATTTTTGGAGCTGAGAATATGGGAACATTTTTTTATAAAAAAATATGAAGATAAGGTTACAAACTTCCAGATCCCAAAAGAAGACAAATTAATCCAAAAGTTCATAAAATGTCCACAAAGTATACCAAGTCCATCCAATCATCAACGAATCTGGCCGTTAACTCACAGCTGATGATGTGGGCTATGGCTTATGAAACATGCTGTTTATAATTAATGGTTAAGTGGAGCACAAGAGTATTAAATGAGCTCACAGATACTCTGTATATTCATTATTAATTTCCATTATTATTTCCTGAGAGTAACTAACATGGTTAGAAATTAAGAGAGTTACAAATCAGTAACACTTGAGTTGGCATCCTAGCTCACTTATTGAAATGAGTGATGACTTCTAAGATCGATTTGTGAATAAGGAGCGACTATGAATTGGAAAGAATTTAAGTATTTATATAAGCATTGCTCCCTTCTAAGTGCTGACTATGAATATGGCCCTTAAAGACTTGAAAGGTTTGATGTCTGACACAAGCAATAACTACAGACGTTAAATATTGACCAATTTAATTAAATTTATAGCTCTTTCAACTCCAAAATATCATGGTGATTGTCATTGCAATATTCTCGAGCTGGAATCATTTAACCTGATAGCAATTGTATGTGTTTTTGTATATATACACAAAAATAAGTCAGTATTAGGTAACACTAGTTGGTCCTGGTGGTGTAGTGGTAACCACACTTGCCTTCTAAACCCAAGGTCACGGGTTCAAACCCAGCCAGGATCGATGGGTTTTTTTGGGCATAAAAATCCTAAGTATGGCTTCCTTCCTTCGGAAGGGAAGTAAAGCCGTGGGTCCCGTGTTGTACATTTATGGCACGATAAAGAACCTCAAGCCTGAAAGAAGAGGCCTCTGAGCAAAATTTGTTGGCCATTTCACGCCCTGAATAGAATGGGACGCTGATGACCTGTGTTGTTAAAGAGTGTCCGTAAATAAGTCAAATCAAGGTGACACTAACTTCACTACCAGTTAGTGAAATTAGTGTCACCTAATACTGACTTATTTGTAAATTTCACTGTTCCTAACTTCAAGTTTACAACTGTCTGTATATTATCACAGTTTGTTCATAATTTTTTTTTTGGTTCATAGGGCTACACAAAGTATTTTAAAGGTAGTAATTATTGATAATATGCAAATGATATGCAAGTTAACTAAGCTATAATATAAATTTATATTTTATTAATACTGTTTATAAAATATATTATTCAGCAAATAGTCTTAGCAAATACCACTTGTCACACTACTTACTAACCATACAATTTTAAAAAAATAAGTCTTAGATAATAAAATGTGTTAATAAAAATGTTAGCTTACGTCATTAAAGAGGCTTCTGCAAGGAATTTCTGTGCTGCTTCACTTGAATCCTTCAACATTTTGACAGCTACTTTGTCACCCCTCAGTATACCCAGCATCACATCTCCAAACTCACCTTTCCCAATTGACTCTCTTAACTGAAAAAAATGACATCATAGCACTAGGTACGGTAGTATTCTATTAAAATAAGAATCCCTTTCATAAGTAATATAATATCCCGACCAATGAAGGCGTTATTAACATTATTATAACTAAATGTAGAGACAAATGTTAAGATTAAAGACTGCAAAAGTCACTATACTATACTAAATGACATATTAATGTCTATTGTGCATATCTGTGTTACAAAACTAAGTGGGTGTGTACGGATGGGAACTCTACACATTAAAGCTTTAATTACCAACTTTTGAGTTCTTAGAAGTCATTTTATATATTTTATATACAAAAAATGATTCTAATGAGTACTACTACTACCTATACTAGCTTCACATTTGCAGCACAAGTGAACATAGGTACACACTTGTCTAAACACTCTTATAATGCAGAACTGTAGCACTGTTTTCTTTATATATACATCTATAAAGTGTTCACATCATCCTCTTTAAAGACTGCCACATGTTGCCAAGGTCATTAAGGTGCACACCTGTGAGTGGGAGGTCTAGGGTTCGAATCCTGCCAGGACCGTCCTCCCTGACTGAGGTTTTTTCCAGGTTTTCCTCAGTCCTCATAACTGGCAAATGCCAGGGAGGTACCCTAAACTTAGGTCTGGAATGCTTCCTTCCTTAAAAAAATCCTTTCCCAATATATCATTTCATTTCATTTCATGTATCACCAGCATTCACCACCTGTGGTGCCTCAGTAGTAAAAACGGGCATTAAACACCATTAAAAAAAAAATCCTCTTTACTTAGCTTGCATTTAATTTATTATTGAATAAAGATAGTTTGCATGATTCAATGACAAATATCTCACTATCTATGCCCAACAAACCAGAGACTTCTAAAGATATTTTCAGAACTTAAAAGTCCTTACTGATCATAATGTTCCTGTAATTACATTTTAAATATTTTTGAGTATAAAATAGAAATGCTGCCCTTTCAGTATTACTGTCGCACAGTGGAGTATAAATTAAATGATTGGATGCAGCCTGAAGCACACTTTAGCTTGATATGCCATAAATTTTACATCTGCTTTAGTATGACATAGTGCAACAATGTGGTCCAGATTACCATTTTTCAATCAAAAATGCACAGGTAGAACCAAGATGATTCTTGTTTACCTTTTCTTTTTGAATAGTGTTTAATGTCTTTTTTTACTACTGAGGCACCACAGGTGGTGGACACTCATGACATATGAGATGAAATGATAAATTGAGAAAGGATATTTTTTAAGGAAGGAAACATTCCAGGCCTAAGTTTAGAGTACCTACCCAGCATTTGCCATTTATGACTGAGGAAAACCTGGATAAAACCCCATTCAGGGAGGATGGTCCTGGTGGGATTCGAACCTCCGACCTCCCGCTCACGAGGGCAAGCCTTAATGACCTCGACCACCCGTGGCTGTTTATTTACCTCTTTATTTTAATTAGTATTAACACGAACTATTGTAATTAAAAAAATATGTATATATAGGTACTTTATGACAGTACCATTATTTGTTATCATTAGTATAAAATTACTTACTCTTAGTTTCATTTTATTGTTAAAAAAAGCTTATTGTTATTACATTCAAAATTTAAGTATTAAAAATAGGAAACATTTAAAAATGGACTACCTACAGTTTTTGGCAATGATATAAAACAAATTTCTACTTAGGTTTACCAGATACTCAAAATTAAAATACAAGGAACAAACCAATTACTGCTGCAGATTAGATTGGAGAACAGAACAGGTAATTACAGATAGTAAAATGTGCTGAGGGAATATATTTACTTTAAACAAAAGCACAATAACATTATTAAAACAAAATTAGTATGGTCTAAATGTTTTAAGATATTAGCTATCTGTCAATTAGACATACATATAAACACATCATAGCTTGTAATGAATTGAAATGAATCAATTTTCATGTTTACTCCTCTTTCTAGTTAACTTAACAAAGCATTACTGGAAACAATACTATCATACAAGCATCATTATCTGCATATTTTGTTATAAATGAAATAAGTCATAGCTCAATTTTCAATAAGTTCACTGAACTCTTGTTTCTGTCATCCTTCCATTTGAATTGCAGAAAATATTCTTGCAGTGAAAGTATTGAATGAAAACATATTGAACACAATTTTACCAACATCAAAACATTTTTAAGTTTTCCCTTGCCAATTAAGTCAATAGCAAGGATCTATCTTTTAGCAATTGATAACTGTTTCTTAAAAATGTATATTTTTATCATGGCAGTAAAGTTCCTTAATCAAAACGATTTCTCAGTATGTGATGAGCAGTATTACCATCAATTTTACAGTAAGATGCATAGATTCACAATGCTTGATATATGTTGTGTTGTTGTGCACCAAGGGAAATAGGACTGAAAACCATTATGATACCAAAGCAAAGAATTACACTATTATAAAATCTCAATCTATCGTAAACAAACTATTTACTAATTTTTGTGGAAAATGTGAAGATGGTTTTTTTATTTATTTATTTTGAAGTTAAATATTTAAACAATTCTCATTATTAACTAAAAGGGGGAAAGGGAAAAAAAGAAGAAAAAGAAAAAAAGAAAGAAAAGAAATATAAAAGGAGGGCAAAGAAGAAGTAGAAGAAGAAGAACTACGAAGAAGAAAGAAAGAAAAACATTTGCTTATTTTATATTGTATGCAAAAAGGGGGAGGGGGAAGAAAAAGAAAAAAAATCACATTGTTTCTTAAAAAGTGCATTTCTGGCAAATGTGGTTCTATAGATGATTTATATAAAATGAGTGGTTTTTTAAAATTGAATAACTCTATGTGCAATGAAATATTTAGATGGGTTTGATTTAGATAATGCAAGAATTGAAGGATTTTGTTTTATAAGCCAAGTTTTGTAAGGCACTTTAGAGATTTTGCCACTCTATGAATGATAATTTTCCCTTTCTTTAAAGCCTACAGGGTGCATTTTTTGTAAAAATTACTGAACCACAATTTTCTATGTAAAGGGCAGTTCTGAGAGAATGTACAGGCCTCCATGACAGAGACAATTTTACCTTAGTGAAGAAGTTGGAAATAATACGATATTTATTCAATAAGAACCGTAAGCACATTGCTTCTTTTGTGTTCTTAATTATCTAGTGAGTCGATTTGATAATCTTATGCTTCACTTATTGTTGAATTATGCAAAACTAGTTTCGCTTTTGCCTGCGAAACTAGTTTTGCATAATTCAACAGTAAGTGGAGCATAAGATTATCAAATCGACTCACTAGATAATTAAGAACATAATAGTTGCTTCACTGGATTGGTTCTGACATGAAATTAAATGTTACATTGCTTCTTGTTTCGCTATTGTGATAGAAGACATCAGGACCTAATAGCAGCAATTTCTCATAAATCTTTTAGTTGTTTGTTTCAGGAGGCAAGGTAATCCTATGGCATATGCCAACAAACAACAAAGGTAGCGAAACTGAGACCATACAGGATTAATTGTGATTCACGAGTTCCAGGAACCAGAAACACATTTGTTATTATGCACTATTCTTGGATCATTTTGTGGTTACCTGACATTCTAAACATCACATGGTTCACAGATAAGTTTTGGTCCCATTTTCTGGACATGTGAATTTCCAAAATACAAGCATTTGGTCTGACATAAACTACATGCTTGTCATGGATTTCTTCTACACCCATTGAAGACTGGAGTTTGGTTGCAGTTTAGGCAAACTGAATAGTTGGCCCTTGTTATTTTAAAATATACTGAAAGGAGACCAGTACAAATACATTTTTGAGGGGTTTGTTGAGCATACTCAAGGCTATTATCAATCAACTTC
This sequence comes from Metallyticus violacea, assembly GCA_030762175.1. NCBI lineage: Eukaryota > Metazoa > Arthropoda > Insecta > Mantodea > Metallyticidae > Metallyticus > Metallyticus violacea. The sequence goes on from CM060835.1 coordinate 31,521,439, forward strand.
AGCTGAGTCTCTAATCTAAATCAGAAGTTTCTTCAATGATCAAAACATTTCTGAGCATTTATGGTCACCCAGATCATCCAACTTAATGCCAGCAGATTACTTTTATGGAGTTATCTTAAAGATCAAGTTTATTGAAATCAGCCATAAACAATAAACAATTTGAAGACCAACAGGATGACTAAAATCAATAGTATAACAAGGGCATACTGCTGCTAACTGTTAGAAAAATTCAAGCGTAGATATGTCTACAGGAATGAGGTCATTTTAGGCATCTACTTAATCACAGCATAAGATTTTCAAGGCATGAAGTCCACAAAACATAGAAAATCTTCTGGTGTGACCACCCTAAACTATGAGTGGATGATGGTCTCTTAGCCCTCTATTATTGGTGGGATTCCGATGAGACACTACAACTTTCAGCCTTCTCCACATAAGTTTTCTATCATATTGAAATGGGACTGTTGCCAGGCCAAGGAAATAGAGTGATATGACAATCACTGAACATTTCCGATTGATTCTAGCAGTGTGACACTTTGCATCATCATGCTGAAAGATGCCCTGTGAGGTTATCTCAGAATAAATCGCAGATATTGGGCAGTAATTTCAATCTTAAGATATTTTCTTGGTAGTTTTTGGCATTAATGTTGTTCCTTTAGCACTGTAAAAAGCTAAAGGAACAAAGCAGCATGGCAAAACACCATGTTTTGCTATGCTGCTCCACACTATGACATTGACAGGATGCTTGTTAGTGGTGATGATGCACAAAGGCAATATGTCTTTGCCTGATGGATAATTAACAAACTTTTCCAAAGATGATATTCGTTTCATCATCACTCCAAATGACTATAGCTCAGTCTTCCTGCTACCCCCCCCCCCCCATGTGCTCACCCAATTTACAATTTTTTATCTCACCTTTCAGCTAGAAACTTGTACTCCTGAAGTCTTAAGATGACATTTATATCTTGTGATGTATGCTGATGATGCTGTGAAAAAAGGTGGCTGATTCTATGATCATCTTGAGCTTAAAATTTTGGTCTTCTACCAGTTTTTGGTGAAGTTTTGTGGACATGGTTTCTTCCTCTTGCAAACTTTTGTCATGCTCAACTTTGTTTTAAGGTATATAGTATAGTTCATTTTTTTTAAAGATAATAACTTTGGAATAGAAACATCATACACAAAATAAAAATTTAATGTATTAACATAGTATACCAGAATCTAGGAATATCTGGTAAGATTAAAAATAAATCAACATTTTGCTAAAGGTGTTCAGAATTAATGCTACTGCAATATAATTGTTTAATATTTCAAAGAAGATATTCACTGGTATCAAAAGCAGTTGGATCTCTGCTAAACTTCGCTCAGAGATTAGCATTCTGATTTGCTTTTGATTGGGTGTAAACAGCTGTGGCATCCATCTCGCAGATAATTGTTTCTTGCATAATTACCCAGTCAAAATGTAAAATACCTGTTTGGCTGAAATACCTATAGTTTCAGCAATTTCTGTCCCCTTTAATCCGTGATCCTTGAATAAAATATTGGGCACTTTTCTGACAATTTACACCATGACAGTAGATTTTGGCTATTCACTACCGATTCAACTTCCCATCTTTCACAACTGCATATGCACTCTGTCCACTTGGAAACATTTGAAAATGATGGCAGAATATTTGTTATGTCTCAATAAATTTCTACTCTTCCTCACAAAGAATTTAATTGCCACATGCTACTTGATACTTCCAACATGAAAGAGCAATACCTACCAATGTCCTTCACCAAACAAAGCATTATTGCATTGCAATTTGTATGAAAGATGGTGGATTATGAAATGTTAATTGATTTGGAACTACTGCTGCAATGTGGATCATTCCAAGAACTTTTCAAATGACCATTGTAATATAATTTTTATACTTCTCAATGTTGCATATCTCAAAACACTTATACAAAATACATTGACATTGATTTTAATTTAATGACGAGAAATGAAAACTTACCTCAAGCTCATGTTCCTGGATCACCCAACCTGCCTCCACAAAAGCTTTAGTGTCAACACAAAAGTCTTGTTTTCCTTTCTTTGGTAAACTTTTTGTGAGCTGTGTGCACAGACCATCTGCATCTTGCTCATAATGCTGTGGCACAAAAAAGAAAATCAATGTTAAAGATAAGTGCCATAAAAAAAAAACAAATGTATTTAATATTATGAAAATTAGCTTTAATAATTCATTTTGCTTTAGTGCTAACCCACACATGTGGGCTAATATCCACAATGTCTTCAACACCACCAGAAAATAAACTTTTTCATTACGTTTAAAACAGAGAAAAAGGCAGTTAAAAACAGGACAAAATCTCAGTAAGCTTTTATTCTTGTCTAAGATATACATCTACTAGATACTATATTTATTTCTTTGAAATTAGCAAATAAAGGAAAGATTCATGTTATGACCTCTTGGCTATATTTCTTGCATTCAACTAATTTTTTTCTGGTAAAATATAATTAACAGTAAACATCATCTGTGCAATGACAATGAGAATCTTAAAGGGCAATTTGATATTTTACAACGGACAATCATATTGATTTACACTTTTATTTTTTTCCCCACACAATTATCATTTACAATTTAGAGAAAGGTCCATCTTCTCAATACAGTCCCCCTTGAGCTGTATGTACTTATGCTACTGGTGTGGCAGCCTCTCCAGACCTTCCTGAAACTATATTTTGGAGTGCATTGTACCCACTGAAATACCTGCTTCCAGTTCTTTGAATTCAGCAAAATGATGTCCTCATAGGAAGTTTCACTGCATTGACTGAATTTTGGTCTCTTATTCATGATAAGGGAGACAAGTCTCATCGTCAGTCAAAAGTTTGGACATGTAGCTTGCAGGATTACGGATTATTGCACACATCCTCACGCTATTATCTTTGTGCTGCAGTGAGGGATCTAGGAACCCACTAACAGACACCTTCCCCATCTTAAGGTACTTATGCACAATGCCCTGTAGAATGTGATGCACCAGTTCTCCAAGATAATCATCTCCATTCCTGTGATGTTGACCGCCATTGTCACTGTTATTCTCCTTCTCATCTTTGTTGATGTACAGCTTTTTGTCAGCCTTCCACCCAGCTGTGCATGCTGTCAACAAACTGCCACCAACCACCTGTGAATCTCTGCAATGATTACACTCTCTTTCCAGGTTCAGCACTACCCTTGTTGATCACTCTTCATAGTGCCTGCCCATATACTGATAGCATCTGGAGATATGTGCTTATAATGTACTCAGATTGCAATTCTCAGTCCTGTGCTGTCACCAGGAGGTAGATCAATGTACTAGCCACCAGTGACTTTCATGACAAACTAAACGGGAGACCATGGATGGCAGGGAAAACAATAGAGTGTAAATAAATATGGTATGCCTCGTATATTTAATGTTTCTCTTGCTAAGGATTTTATTTCTGGGATATATTATTAAGAATCTGAAGTTTTAGACTAAATATACATTATATTTTACTAAGCATTTTTCATCAGTAAAATATTTATCATTTGAATAATGCCACATTTCAGTATTATATTTTACAACATTCAAAATATTCTTGAATGTTTCAAGTCTATTTATAAGTAGGAAACCTTATCAACTTTTTGTACTCTTTCAAGGTTTTATTTTCCAATTCTTAAAAAATAGAGAGTGAGCAGTTGAGGCAATGACTTCTAGGTGGTGGTGTGCTTCACAGCAGCAATGATCTGTTTGCTGACAATATGACTGCTAACAGTTTGGTAATGACACAAACACAAACAATTATGAATAAATTTACTACAGTTTAAAAGTTACTGAATCACTGAAATTGACCAAGATAATGTTTGCCTTTATGTTCAAACATTTTTGGCATTTTGTTATGACATCATTTGTTTATGTGTTGCATGTCATTCAATTACACTGAATTTCATAGTGCTGCACAGATTTGAATTGTACACTTTCTATTTTGAATTTCTCTGGAGATAATAGTGACAAGATTTTAAATTGTAAATCTATGGGGCCATATATTACTGCTGATATTTCTCTCATCAAAAATGCTTTGAATTACTCAAACCTATAAGTATAGGAATCAGTGCCCTTCAGTTTAGCATGCTGTGAACACATTAAAACAATATCAATATCTAAACATGATAATAATATACATAAAGAAATGAACCGGATTATTATCAAAGAATGGTAAATATGACTGGTGATATCAATGCATCTGATGGGGAAAAAGGGTGGCAGCACATCAGAAAGGGTAGGAGAGTGTAGAGAAAGGAGGAGCTGAAACCATGGAGGGAAAAGAGACCTATCAGTAAACTACAGTCAGTCTTGGCTCCAACGTTGTAGTGTTGTAATGTGGTAATAGCATGTTTCATGGTTTTAAAAATATCCCTCATTTTTAGGCAACCTTCTTTTTATTTTCAGTAAAAAAACATTACTGCTTCCTTATTTATATTGGATCATGCTAGTATCTGATGATCAATGTGGCTAATGAGCCACTGCTCATGGCTAACCAGGATACACTAGCATTGGGGCAAATGGGCAACCAAAGACTCTTGCAATTAAAAAGGTGTACACTCACCTATTTCAGTCAAAGAGATGCTGGAACTGCCTGCCTTCATTTTCCACACATTTATAGCATCTGCTAATGGGATTACTCATTACCCTTCCCTTTGAGAAATTAAATTGATTTCTTAACAATATTTGTCCTCTAGTTAGTCTGTTGATCCTGGTTGTGTAGTAGTAACCATACTTGTCTCTTAAACCCAAGATTGCGGGCTCAATCCCGGCCAGAATAGATGGATTTTTTTCAGGTGTAAAAATCCTAAGTATGGCTTCCTTCGGAAGGGAAGTAAAGCTGTGAATCCGTGTATTACATTTACAGCATGATAAAGAATCTCAAGTATGAAAAAAGAGGCTTCTGAGCAAAATTTGTTGGCCGTCTCATGTCCTGATTTGAATGGGATGCTGATGACCTGAGATGTTAAAGAGCTTCCATAAATAAACCACATCCATATCTAGTTAGTCTACAGTGTGTGAATACTACTAATATATGAATCACATTACAATATGAAATTTGATTGCCTGGAAATTTCTCTTCTTACTGCATGAGCAGACTCAATACAACTATATGAATCATAAAGAAACACTTGTTGTGGCATAGAATAATTAGGCCTAGTATTTGCCACATAGTATACTTAGCATACTTTACTCTAGGATCAGACTTGTTTTATTTCTCTCACTGTTCAAAAATGACATAGACTGAGTGGTGTGAGATTTGAGGTCAATGTAGCCCTTTGGTAAACCATATGTATAGCACAGCTGCCTTTCAGCAATGGCATATCAGCAGACTACTGCCACATCAACCACCAGATAATGGAAAGACTCAAAAATAAAATTTGATAACTGTTGTTTAAAAGTAGCTTCACAGAAGTAAGTGATGGTTATTGCATTGATTGTTTACATGACTTGTCAATGACAAGGATTAATGTTTAATGTTTTACACCAGCATAAGTATTCTGGAACTGTTTTACAAAGAATGCCTCATAAGCAACAAAACCACAATGTTACACACTTGAGAGTTGCACAATATCCAACAATTCATTGCAAACTATTAATATACAGCTTCTTATGTGCATGTGAAGAATTAACTATACATCTTGGATAGATCTATATATTTAATGAAATGTGTCAACAAATTATAATGAAAAGTTTTACCTCTACTAGCTGGGAGAGATTCTCAAAAAACTCTTCATCATCGATTGTCAACTGATTGTCCTTATACTTGACTCTGTAGTGTTCAACTTTTCCCTGGTAACAAACACAAAGAGTGTAGTCACCAGGGAAGTTGGTGGATTCTCGAACAAGGAACAGTCCATCTTCTTTTGGAGACAAAAGCTGCTCAGCTCGGTCACGCGATATTTTGCCATGAAACCAACTTAAAAGAAAGAAAAAAATAATGGATAATATAGGGCTAACAAAGCAATAGATTAGATTCCTTCAATCTACAACTTTCAGAAGAAATACTGACAATCTTGACATCATTTCTTTTTGTCCAGATTAAAAAAGAACTTCTTTACATTACAGTCTATATGCATAATTAGCATGAATTGCATGCCAACTTTATATACTTGGTATTGCATAAGCAATTAAAAATGATTAAAGGACTTGTCTAAAATATTGATAGATGAATTTATTTTTAAGAACAATGGTTATTTCATTTAATATTACAAACTTTCACATTTAATTCAATAAAGCAATTATTAGAGTATTTTGAACTGAATAACAAAATTTATTACTTGCAAACAAGGAATTATGTAGTAACTAGGTTGTACTGCAAATATAACTTGCATATTTTCTGTAACAGAAAATTTCCCATGTTTCTGGCAATAATGTGAATATCAGTGAATGAAGAAATGGATACATTATAATAATAAAACATTCTATAATTACAGTGATAAAACCAAATTAATAATTTAGTGCATGCATTAAAATTATTTTAAATTGTTTCTAGCTAATTTTCTGACATCTATACTTGCTAAGTATGATTTATATGAGTTGTCAGGACTCAGAACAGGCCTCCAGACTAATCCTTGTAAATCAATGATGATGATATGTTTCTTTCATCAATGTTTCAAGCGATATGCTATTTTATGACTTTGAAATTTCTAATGGACATGTAAAAAAATATTTTTTATTGGTGTGCAGTAAAAAATCTGTAACAGCCTTACTAATGACTTACTCAAAATACAAGATTTCATTAAAGTCTACAACAAGGAATGAAAACTGAAGAATTTATATAGAAAGCAAAATATGTAATTCTTTGCAATGATGCAATAAATTATAAAATTAAAGAAATTGTAAGATATATGATTAATTTATTTATTTAAACTGGTAATGCTATGAATCAGTTTTCTTTTCCCTACTATCACTATACTTACAATACATATTACACACAAAATAATACAATAATATTGACAAAATTTTAAATTAAACAATTTATAAATACATCTATTGCAAAATAATTTTAATTATCCTAACCACTAACACAAATACTCATGATTACAATGAATAATTAAAGTTGTGAGAATTACTTTATACATAATAAGCATACACTTAAGATACATCAAGTAGATAATTAAGTATGCATTAAATTAAAAATTAGCTAAAATCACCATTTAATTTATAGATTATTAATAGTGATATGTTATTTTAATTGTAAAATGGTCTGACAGTCCCTGATATTACACCCTAAGGAATTCTAAATATGAACAAGAGAAACTCTGAAAGAGGAAGAATATGAAGAAGTTCAATGTAAAGGTTTCAACAGTAAAGAGTGATGAGATCTGGTATCAAGGCTATGAGGATGACAGTCCCTGATATTACAACCTAAGGAATTCTAAATATGAACAAGAGAAACTCAAAGAGGAAGAATATGAAGAAGTCCGATGTAAAGGTTTCAATAGTAAAGAGTGATGTGATCTGGTATCAAGGCTATGAGATGAAGATAGATTGTGAAAACAACATATTGGATTGGGTTGGATGTGTAAAGGTTCTGATAAAAGTGAGAGAGTGAAAAGTCTTTTTTCCTTAAGATGGGGCTGACTGAGGTTTTTTTCAGGTCTTCCTCAGTCCTCATAAATGGCAAATGCAGGGAAGGTACCCCAAACTTAGGCCTGAGCCTTAAAAACTATTTTAAAAAATCTGCAATTTTTAAAAGAAAGACATGATCTTAAGTGCAAATACTTGGAATTTTTTTTCACTCATTTGCAACATGTGAAAATGGAAACTTTATACAGCAGATAATAGGTCATGGGGCATGGGTTCACCACTTCAATCAGAAAGCAAGTGAAGAAGTATGCAATGCAAGACTCCCTCATCTTTTGTTGTAAATAAATAAAAGTTAGCTTGATGTTGATCATCTTCTGGGATTGCCTATGGTGCCTCAGTAGTAAAGAACATTAAATACTATTAAAAACTTTCTGGAGATCTTAAGGGCTTATTCTTGAAACCATGTTGTTAAAAATGAAAGTTATACTGAAATGTTTTAGAGTGAACTAAAATCTGCAATCCACTCTAAAAGAAGAGGGAGACTCAAAGGTCATCCTGTTGCTGCATGAGAAACATATTTCTAAACTGTAATCTGCATTAAGGAAAATTTCAGAATGCTGAAATAGGAAATCATGGAACATCCAGGCTAAAATACTAATTCTTGATTGCTAAAAGGAGCTTTAAGGGGTAGCAGGTTGAAAGTTGCTGTGCATCAGTGGCATTGAATGTAAGAAAAGATATCCTTTGATAACATTAATAAATTGGTAGAAACCGGAAAACACCTGCAGTAACACAGTTATTATGTAGAAAAAACAATAACTATTTTATGGGGTCTATTTAAACTGAGCTGCATACAATCAAATTGAGGAAACTTTCTGAAGTTCCTTCATATGTTATAATAAAACAGTTGAATGACAAGTACTTCTGCAACTGTTTAAGAATCAGGATGAGAGTATTTCTTAAAACTCTGTTTTTAGGTGTGTTCACTACCATTGTAACAGAGTGCCTCCCTAATCTAGTATGTAACTATTAATGTGAAGGTCCTGGGTTTAAATTCCGGCCAGGTCAAGTTGTCTGAGTACGGTTTTTATCAGAGTTTTTCCTTACCCCAAGATGGTAAATGCCAGATAGCTTTAAGGTGCCAAATTCTCTGAGATAATTTGTACCATCATTTATTCATTTCATTTCATTCATAATTACAGACTTACACCATTATAACAATTCATTTATATCAATAAAAAATAAATCTAATCCACAATTTCAAAGGTTCACTTACGGCATTGCATTTAACTTCACCTCCGCCTTCTTCTGGGCGAAGGTGGGTGACAACTTGTTGTTATCCATAATGGCTGGAGTCGTAGTTGAATGTTTTGGAGGTAAGAACCAGCAACCTCCTGGGTCCTGGAATGGACCCACAATGGTAACTGGTTGGTACCGCTGCAACAACAAGATTAAGATTAAAACACACATACAATTAGTGGTAAGAAAGAAGCTTTGCAGACTTTTTACTTTGCTTATTTATTGCAGTTTTGTCATATTTTTAAACTAGAAACTTCTTTAGAGAGAGACTTTTTCAATTAGCATAAATTGAACAGGGGTGTGCTATTTATTGTGCTAATTATAAAACTCAGTCTTTAAATCAAAGTAAACATTATTTATGATTTATTTTTCACTGCATTTAAATAAACTAATAAATATAACATTTCTTAATTTTTGCTAACATTGCATTTTTGTGAAGACCAAGACTCATGCTGAAGTTTCACTGGCTGATATATTTTTTGTCCATATCAGTGAATAAATAATAATAAATTAACATAACGTATGTGGTACTGCATTACATGTCTATGCCAATATTAGATGTATGAAGGTAGGCCCATAAGTTTCCGGCCTGGCCGATAAGGATTATCGCTTTACAAAACCCTTATCTGTTAAGTAAATAATTGAGCTGTAACTTCCGCTCCGCTGTGTTCATTTGTTCAGATATAGTTGCATAAAAAAGGCTATGTGTAGAAGATAGTGATATGTTTAAAATGAAGTATGGAGTTGTTGTTAAGTTCTTCACAAAAGAAGGACTTACTCCAAATGCAATTAAACAGCGATTGGACGGTGTATGTGAGGAAACATTCCCCTCATATTCTACCGTAAAAGAATGGGCCAAACTTTTTCGAATGGGTCGAGAAAGCAGTGAAGACGAAGAGTGTGCAGGCCGGCCCTTGGAGTGCTCACTCCTGAAAACATCGCTCTTGAGGAAAAAGAAATTATGGAAGACCCGCAGCTCAAAGTTGCACAAATAGCAGTAAGGTTGGGCCTTTCTAAAACAGCAGTTCTTCTAATCATTCATGAACATATAAACATGAAAGGTTAGTGCAAGATGTGTGCCTAGACTTCTTTCCTCAGTCCAAAAGCAGCAACGAGTCTTCTGTTTTCAGGCATTTTTTGAGCTTTGCCGTGGCAACGAAAGAAAGATTCTGTAAACCATTGTTACAGGAGATGAAACTATGGTCATCTACAATGATCCCTTGTCCAAAAGAGAATCAATGATGTGACGTAAACCTGGCGAATCACCGCCCCTAAAGGCCAAGGTCACTCAGGCAACAAGATTATGGCCACAATCTTTTGGGACTGTGAAGAAATACTCTTCATTGACTTCAAGGTGAGGAACATCACCATGAGGAGAACTATGCTGGCCACTGCACAGACTACGTGCTTCCATCAAAGAGAAAAGGCGAGGAAAGCTGAGTGCTGGTGTGCGCCTTCTTCACGACAACGCGCCTGTGCACACAGCTCTTGTCGCAAAGGAAGCTGTGAAAAAATTTGACTCCAAGGAGATCGACAGCCACCCTACAGCCCATATCTAATTCCCAGTGACTATTTCCTCTACTCAAAACTTAAGAAGGACTTTCGAGGAAGGAAATTTAAGTGTGATGAAGTGATCTTTGCTGTTTATGCCCATTTTGCAGACAAAACTTCTGACTATTTGGGCGGAGGGGAGATTGAAATGTTAATTCAAAGACGTGAGAAGTGTATTGCAATAAAGGCTAACTATGTTGAAAAGTGAAATATAGTTTTTGTCTTTATCATACCTAGAAAATGGTTAGCCCGGAAACTTATGGACCTACCCTCCATAGGAGTTATATAAAATTGTATGGTATGCATTTCATGCAAAAATAAACAAGCGCATACCTGCGTAACAGCTGTATTCTGTAAGTTCTGGCTCATCACTGCAACTCTCCATAAACTATCTTACTGCTAAAAATTTCTATGTAAACATCACCATCTGAAACCAAAGAAGATGTCTTTTAGAGTTTTGAAATAACTAAACATTCATCTGGATGTAATTAATGAAGCAATAGCTCAGATTTCTAACGCTTCCAGAGTATCTGGTTGCTTAAGGAATCTTATATGGAAGAATAAATACATTAATATTAAAAGTAAAATGAAAAAGTTATTAAATCACAGTAAGACCAGTGGTGACATGGTGCAGAAACCCATACAGAGAGAAAATAGATGCAACGAATCATGAGTACAACAGAAATGAATACTCTATATGCCATAATAGGTAAAACTAGGCTAGATAGTGTAAGAAATGAAGATATGAGAAATCTATAATTCATAGAAGTGAGAGAGTTTTTTTGTTGATTTGTTTTATTTACGAATGCTTTTAACATCTCAGATCATGCGTTCCATTCAATTCATGGCGTGAAACGGCCGATAAATTTTGCTCAGAGCTCTCTTCTTTCAGGCTTGAGGTTCTTTTACATGCAATAAGCCTACGACACGGGATCCACGTCTTTACTACCCTTCCGAAGGAAACCATACTTAGGATTTTTATGCCCAAAAAATTCATCGATCCTGGCTAGGGTTGGAACCCGTGATCTTGGGTTTAGGAGGCAAATACAGTTACACCGCCAGATCGACGAGAGAAAGAGAGAGTGGAATGCTCACATAGACAGCCAAGAGCACAAGGTTAATTAAGGTAGTTCAAGACTCACTTCCAAAAGGCAAAGAGATTTAGAGCCACTGAAAAAACGGTGAAACGATGAACTAACAACATCCTCTACCGGATCTGTGTGATAACAAACAGGCAATGCGCTTGTACAAAAGAAGAATAAAAAGCAGCAGAAGAAGAAGAAATAAATAAGCATTTTGTAGAATACTGAATTTCTGCATTACAATATTAATTATAAGAAGCATAATTTATGTATTTATTTTTTAATTTGTAATGATAATTAGTCCATTCATAAAAATAATTACTCTTTACATGTCTGAAATAATGACAAAAATGCAGTTAAATTTATGAAAAGTAAATTAACTGAAGGCTGAAACTTCATGTTACTGAAATTATGGACAAACTACACAAATGATAACACCTGATTTGAATAATTACAATGTGCGCATTCAGAGCTCAATCAGACGTTAATAGTATCACATTATGAGTAACAAGTAACATGTAGTGTTCAATTTATTAAAAGTGTTTCATTCCTAATATTATTAAGGATTTTTCCAAAGTGGAATCAGGACCTATTGCAGAAACTTTGAATGTGTTAGTAAAGATAAAAAATAGACAATTCACCCAAGGGTTAGTGAAGTTAAGGTAAGTCAAGGAAGAAATGGAAAGACTGTATGCCAAAATATTTTTTGTGGAAGAAGAATAAAAAAAAAAGACTTTGCTGACCCCCTAACTAGTGTGAAATTCCATGAATGCCCTTTTTTAACACACTAAGTTGTAAAGCAGCAGTGAAAATTAAGTTTTACATGTGTGTTGGGCAGATTGACTGCTGATAAATGCTTTTAGCAATAATTAAAAATCAATATTATTCATAAATGACTGTGTACATGTGTGTTAGGGAGAATGATTGCTGATAAATTTATTTTAACAATAAATAAAAATCAATATTTATGAGTAAACAGAATGATATTGGTAATTAAAATCATGGTGCAAGTTATAAATAATAATCACACCTTAATCCAAGTTTTTTATGTTATGTAACAACTGTTATAAATTTGCAAACTTATTTTATTACTTTATGCTCTTCAGACAAATAACTTATCTTCAAGTCTCATCCATGGCTTGGACATTAGTCTGAATCAGCTACAAAAGTAGAAGACACAGATTTGAATCCTGCTTGAGTCAAGTGACATGAGCAGTATTTTATTTAAACTTACTTTAAGTTTACCCTCGCTCTAAAAAAGCAAATGCCAAGATAAATTAGTATCATTGCACTGACTTATGTACGTAATTATTAATTAATTAATTTCATTCTCTGTCAAGAAGACCTTGTTAATTGGCATGGGACAGTTTACATAATGTGAAAATGAGCACTTTCTTAGAAGTCCGTGAAGGAAAGCATGCAGGATTAAGAATAAATTATTGCCGTTGTGATGCTGTAGGGGTAATGCGCTTGCATTTCATTATGTCGGCCCGGATAAGAATCCCGAGTACTGAGGATTTTACTTGGGAGTTTTCTTCAGTCCTTAAGATGTATATCAAGTAGCTTTAGCGCTTTAGGTCTCCAGAGCTCATTTGTACGTTGCCAAATCATTAAATTACTAATTGCAAAGGTTAAAGGACGTTAAACTTAAAATAAAGTAATAATAATAATAATAATAATAATAATAATAATAAACACATGAGGTGTTTTGTTACCAACCTCTTTCTTATATATTTTTCGCTGTATTTCGACACACTCGTGTTCTTCAAGTGAAAACTTGTTTTCTGCCTTTGAACAACATAAATGCTTTGAAATATAGCTAAAATTATGCGACTATTTAAGTGCTTTATCTATTTCTGCTTCTCTAGTTCTTGTATATATACCAAGTAACTAATTCAAAATGTCTGGGTGGTATTGCATTAAAAACTTTTCGGAAGTGTATTTCAACAGTTTTGAAATCACAGGATAAGACCATCTCTTGTTTTTCCAAAACGAACACGATGCTGACCAACTGCTTAGACTAGTAATCTACGGCTTAGACTTGGAGGTCACCATGCTCCGCGGAGTGTTGATAATAAATGCAAGGGAATGGCTGGGAGTTTTTTTTTTTTTTTTTTTTTTTTTTGCAGCTTCCATAGTTTGTTGTGTGTTTTTAATTTATATCTTCCTGTGGCAGCTTTCGCATTATGCAACTTCTTCGTCTTTTATTCCTGAATCCATTCTGTCAAAAACAAGGACACATTCATGTCTTTTACCATTAGGAACATAATATGCTGCGCTATGCGCATATGATTGATATGCAAACCATAGAATTGGGTTTTTTAGTATGCCCTTGCTTTTCTTACATAAATACTGTAACTTTCCGCGATCTTTCGCTGAACAAATGAATTGCTGTAACTCACTCGCATTACCACAACAAATATGACATTTCAGAAGCTACCTGAGCATTCCATTGCTATAGATCTTCCCCAAAAGAATATTTTATTTCTGCACATTGTATTTCAAGTAAAATTAACGGAAAAACATTTATCGTTATGTATAATCACATTTTAAATACTTTTTGTTGCACTATGGACAAGCATCCTAAAATGTATTTGATAAACAGCAAAATAAAATGCACATTAGAAAACATTGTGATATATATTTATTAATTAAAGTTTCTCCCCTTGAATATTTCCATCATGCAGGAGCTGTGTAAACTAAGTGAATTTCTCGGATACTTTAAAAAACAATATAAAATGTAACTTATGACTTTATTAATTAAAGAAATAAATTATGGCAGTACTGTATGGTATTCATATGAGAAACTCTAAAGTTAACTAATAAAAGAAAAACTGAGCTATAACACATTACTTAACAATCCTTATTCGTCTCCCCCTTTCAGAATCACTCGAAAATAAATGTCTATAGTGAAATTATTCTAATTTCAAAAGTAAGAGGAACAAAATTAGAATTCTTTCACTCTATGAGTATTACAAAAGAGAAATAACATTCTTCTTCTTCTTCTTCCTCCTTCATCATCATCATCATCATCATCATCATCATCATCATCATCTTCTTCTTCTTCTTCTTCTTCTTCTTCTTCTTCTTCTTCTTGAGATTAAACCACAAACATTAATGGTACATTATTAATTAAATGAAATATATGACTACTGATAGATAAAGATAACTGTGTGGATATTTTTAAGCATTTTAAATGTAATCATGTTTATGAACTGAGCCCTCGATATCCCCTTTATATTTACTAAAATAGATAGAAATAACAGAAAATTTCAACTTATGACAAAGCAAGAATAAGAAGTAGTTTATATGTGTCAATTAAAAAAAAATTCTATTTAAAATATTTAAATGTACTAAGCAAATATACACCATCAAAATATCAAATATAATCGAAAGTTTCATCAATTTTCAGAGGTTTTGAAATTTAATTTAAATTTTATTGTAGTAAAAATGTGATGCAAACGTTTTCTAAAGGTTATTATTACATTCTTACATATAAATGTAATTCTCACACACTTATTAGATTAATATTTTACAATTTCTATCTTCATGATGATGCTTTTGTTGAATATAAAACTTAGTATCGTTATAAATACAGTTTATATGCTGAGTTAATTTGCCTTTTTTTTTTTTTTTTTAAAATAATTGAGAGAAAATTAAACGCTAGAGCGGTTTTTAAATTTTGGTTTTTAGGTTCACTACTATCCTAATGGTCCAATTTCCCCGATTTTCAAAAACTATTTTTTGTTTATTTTACGGAAATGAATAGCTTTATTGTGTGACTACATAGATATTTAAATTTTGAGTTTCACGTAAATCCTCAATCCTAATAGTCTGATTTTTGGAAACTATTTTTACTAATTTATTTTAACGGCATGTACCGAATTTCGTTGTTGGATTTTTTCGGACGTAAAAATCGTAAGTATGGCTTCCTTCGGAAGGGAAGTAAAGCCGGGGTGCCGTGTCGTGCATTTACGGCAGGATAAAGAACCTCAAGCCTGAAAGAAGAGGCTTCTGAGCAAAATTTGTCGGCCGTTTAACGCCCTGAATTAAATGGGACGTTGATTACCTGAGATGTTAAAGAGCGTCCGTAAACAAATCAAATCAAACAAACAAGTTTCATCGTCAGGAAAATGTTCAACCGAAAGGTTATGTTTAAGAGAGCCGAACAAATGAAAGTTGCTTGGAGCAAGATCGGGGCTACTCAAGGACTTCCCACTTGAAATTTTGCGGTGTTTCATTTGTTTTCTTGGCAGAATGAGGGCACGCGTTATCAAATAAGAGCAACACGCTTTTAATGAGGAATTCTGGGCTTCCGTTGAGTGGCCTTACGAAGTTTCCTGAGGATACTATAGTATAAGTCGGCATTTATGGTTCTTGAGGTATGGAATACGATGAGCAGTTAGCCTCCGTGATCCCAGAAAACTGTGAGCAGCACTTTTCTGGCGGAATGTTGCCAATTTAAACTTTTTTCGCAGCGACGCAAAGTGTTTCCACTGCATTGACGCACGCTTTGTCTCGGGTTAGTAATGATGGACTCTATGACAATGACGGACTCTGTGGTCCGATCGAGATGCTGTGATGCTAGACTTATTCTTTCCATTTTGTGTAGTGGGGTCAACAACCATCGTGCATGGATTTTGTGAAAACCTAACCTGTCATACATTGACCATGCCGCGTGAACAACCAATAGCAGCGACTATAGTTATCCTTCTGTCTGTTCGGTGCAAGTCTTCAACTCGTTGCAAATTCGGCTCTGTGGTAATCTCCGTTGGCAGGCATGCGCGTGTTCTCGACAATATCAGATCATTGAAATTCGTGCGGACAAACCTAAATGCACATGTTCGATCCTACAGCACATTTAGTATAGTTATGCACCACAGACGTTACTCATTTTTTTGATTTTAAGTAGGGATGAGCCATTCCAATCCTCGAATATTTCCAATATTATCTTAAGAAAACTGTCAGTTTTAACTCCAATGAGATGTAGATCCTGGAGCAGCGTTGTGCGATTTTTGTGGGGAAAAGGCATGGAATCAAAGAATATTCATAAAGAAATGTTTCCTATCAGCACTGGTAAGTGTCTATAGTTACTCTTCTGTCTGTTAAACTCGTTGCAAATTCGCTTCTCGATACTACAGAACACCTGCATCCAATTGTGAGTAATTTTGTTTGTTAAATTATGTCGATAAAATTGAAATAAACCTAAAAATTCAAAATATTTGGTTATGTACCTCATTTTACCACCTTTCTTTTGTATCTTCGTAATACATATGATATGTTTCTGAAAACTGTTTTACTTTTGTTTTTCATTAAGTTCAGGTTAAATTTTTTGCTTAAATTAAAAACGAATTCAAGAAAATTTAGGATTCATCCCACTACTAGTACTAACAAAAGATAAAGTTACAAAGTGAAAAGTTGGAAGCAACTCTTGAACCATGCCAGACTATACGGAAGCTCGTCGCGTGAGGTTGAATGAAACCCACGGCACCAAAAGCCCCATCTCTTATCCGTCTGCAGACGCACCATGAGGCTTCTCTAGTGAAAATTCAGCTCGATAAGAACAATTGACTCTCGCCAAAGTTCGGACTGGGGTATTGAAGTGCCGAATTCAGACACTTTGCTTACAAGGTAATGTGGGAGATAATACACTGAAGTTAGTTTAAAAGTCCCACAATTAGATTGGTCTATCAGCGGACCTATCCCAAATGTGTGGCGCCACTCTCTATTTTAGTTAGTTGCTAGCGAGATTTCGACAGTCGGCAGTTGTGTTGTGCAGTCGAGAGTAAGAATTCATTAAATATGCAATAGAATCGTGCAATGATGATTAACTGCCTAGTCGTGCATAGATTCATCTTCAAAGCATATATTAGACACAGAAAATCGTGTCGCAGAACGAGACGGTCATTAGGGCGTAAATTTCCAGGAGCCCAATCCCAACACGAAAACCCATATTAAAGTTCGTACAGGAGTTTAATTAAACATGTCCTGTGACTGACCGAAAAAAATCGAAGACTGACCAATTAATGAGGAAATGCGTCGTTATTTGGTACCAGAATTATTGGCTCTGGTTTATAGCCTCCTCGTTTTCCAGTTCTTATGGTTTGTGATAGATATAATCTTTGGGGGATGTTGAAAAACAGAGACACACCAGAGAAACTTAAAACGCACATTGAAATAGTTATATTCATCCGTTTTTTAGTAGTGTTTAACGCCCGTTTTAACTACTAAGGCATCACAGGCAGTGGACACTGAAGATACATGACATGAAATGATAAACTGGGAAAAGATTTTTATTTTTAAAGGAATGAAACGTTCCAGCCCTAAATTTAGGGTACCTCCCCGATATTTACCATATATGAGGACTGAGGAAAACCTGGAAAAAAAAAAAAAAAAAAAAAAAACCTCCCGCTCACAAGTCCACGCATTAATGACCTCGGCAACCCATGATGGTATGTCTATTAGTGGTGGGGAACTATGCGTTTCAGTGATAATTTCCTAGGAAGATGTGCATTGTGTGCAACATTTCCAGTACCTACTGTAAGGACGGTGAATACAAAATTTTGTCATTTAATATTCTGCATTAAGTTTTGAAATGGTGAAACGCTTGAGCGCCGTGTGTCTATGCAAGAAAATACATTACCGACTGAACAATGTTTCGGATTTTTAAACTGCTCTCATTGTACCAAACATTGTTGAGAAACTTGAAAATACGAAAGCGTTCCAAATTGTTTCTTGCAGGAAATCACATGCAAAACGCACTGAACAGAAAGCATAATAAAGACACTTATGATGTGATGTGCATGCCTAATATTTAATATTAAGAGCACCTTAAGCTTAGTGCAAATGTGAAACCTTTCAGAGAGAGAGAGAGAGAGAGAGAGAGAGAGAGAGAGAGAGAGTGATGGGAAAAAAGGAACATCCGCTTCATTTCTCAGATGCTCATACCGTCTCATTGTTAGCGGAAAAATTTACTTCCTAAGCTCTATTTCCTCTATCACATAACGGTGTCCTTCAAACAACGTTATAGTAAACATTGACTTAACCCACTTTTCCACAAAGAGCTCTTACTAACCGTGCTACACACATTTTCGCAAGAATCGGAACGCAAATTTGCATTTTTCTGCTTCCTTTATTTAATGCCCCACAACCGCTATACAGGCTTTGCGAATCAATGTTTTGTAGAAAGGAAGGGGAAAACGTGCACTTCACTTTCAGAACGAAAGAGTTAAGAGTATATTAAAGTATATATATATATATATATATATATATATATATATATATATAAGTATATATGTGTGGGAGAGAAAAGAGAGGGAAAAAATCATTCTCTAATATTATACTTGTTTTATTAAGGGCATAAGAATTAACTTTAAGTACGAGGGCGGCCTGTAAGATTCTTGGTCAGGGCTCTATTCAACAAAAGTATGATCTAATACATACAAGTTTATTAGTACAAATTCTTGTAAAGTATGGTCTTGTAACTTTCTGTTCCACGAAAGAATTGCAACACTTGTAAAATACTAGTAAAAAGTTACAAGTGATGTCATATAAGAACAAGATGGAGGAACAGCTAGCTGTTTGCTAAACAGAACCATCCCTTGAATTAGGTTATGTGCACTGTTTAAGCATTTTTAATGGATTATTGTCATTCCTGCTAAACGGATTGTATTTTTTCTCAAATATAATGATAATTTAAATACTTTATTATGGATTTATCGATATCCAAGCATAACAATCCACTTTGAGACGACGGTCCCATGCTACATTTACAAACATCAACTTATCGTCGAGAGATGGCAGAACAATCGAGTTTTCCGATCGTTCTCGATAATTTGTTTTATTTACTGGAGCTCTTTAACATCTCAGATCATCAGCGTCCCATTCAATTCAGGGCGTGAAAGAGCCAGTAAATTTTGCTCAAAGGCATCTTCTTTCAGGCTTAATTTTATTTTTCGTGCAGTAAATCTACGATACGGGACCCACGGCTTTACTTCCCTTTCGAAGGGTTTTTACGCCCGAAAAAATCCATCGATCCTGGCCGGGATTGAATTTGCGACCTTGGATTTACGAGGCAAGGTAATTTATTTTATTAGTCCAATTAATCATTTATATTTATTTGTTTGTTTATAGTGCTTGACAATCACGTTCTCATTATAAACAAATAAAAAAACTGGAAAAATTGTGTCAAAAGAGAATGAAAAATGAAAAGAAATTATTTTCTTGGCATGTAGCAAGAACTTTAAAAATACTTTAACTAAGATGCTGGTCTGAAATATGCATTTAAAATAGGAAAAGTCAATATCAGTCCTAAGCGCACTTTAATAGCACGTAACCTAACTTTATCATTGTACACAAATAATAATTTATTCTTTCTTTATACATTTCCCGACTCATCATCATCACTTTCGCTAATACTTAGCACATTTGGGTCAACTAACCCCCAAAACCATTAAAAAGATAGTACATTTTGTGGTAGTATTTGAAGTTACTAATATTTCTATACTTGTAGATGAATTTATACAAATTCCCAGTGCCCGACTAGTACTAATACTTCTGTGGAACAGAACAATGAAAAATACTAGTACACTTGTAAGTTTGGAGTTATGTAGCAGAAACCTTTGGAAAAACAGAATTTTACTAATAACTAACTACAAGTTACAAGTCCACACACTTGTAATGTATTAGATCATACTTTTGTGAAACAGGGCCGCGGAGTACAGGTGGCCCTATAATTGGCAAAATAATATTTTTACATTGATACACCTGTCTTAAGCATTTATTTGAAATATCACGTCACTGTTTCAAATAGTTTAATACAGCTTTCTAAAGCAGATTGTTATGTATATTCTATTAAAATGGATAACATTCTTTGTATACCAAATTTATAAAACTTGGAAACTCTTCACCTTCATAGGATTAATAAATGGGCTACTGAATTTAAACAAGGCCTCAGCCTTGAGGATGGCCCAAGGAAAGACGCCCAAAAGGTGTAACAGCAGCAAAATGATTGAAAAATATATACTATTAATGGCTGATAAGCTACAGAGTATGAAACTGCTGAAGCTATAGACATTTCAAAAGAATCTGTTCCATAAAGAATTATCATAACTTTTAGAGGCATAATTTCCCTCACTAGAATTTACCTTTACAACATTTTATTGGCTTAATGCCCAATGGTCACTGTTGTCAATTCCGATTCTCGCCTAGCATTGTGTGCAAAGATGAGACATGCTTAATATCCTTTATAGGAAAACGTAGGAACATGCAACGAACAATATGCTGCTCTGAAATTCTGCTTGTCTCAACAAATCTTCAGCTGAGGCCTATGCAATGTTACAGGAGCCCTAGGGACAGTTTGTTCTTCCCCACAGCACAGCTCGAAGATGGTTTAAAAGAGGGGAGGCAATCGATTTCAAAGAAAGATGAACCCGGAGCTTCAGTTTGTGCTGTAACGGAAGAAAACATTAACACCGCTGTTGTCATAGTGACAGAGGATAGTCGAATAACAAACAATAAGAACAGTTCAGAAATTCAGCTGAAAAGTTGCACATGAGATGTGTTTGTGCATGATGGGTTCGCAGACTACTGATTCCCGAACGAAAGAACGTTTGCATAAAGATTATGTTAAAGGAAGATGCAGAATTTCTTTCAAAAGTAATCACTGCTGCTGAAACTTAGCTACACCATTTCGATCCTGAGAGAGAGAGGGGGTTTGCTTCTGCTGGGAAAGTTACGGTCATCTCATTTTTCGGTGTTCAAGGAATGGTTTACCATCATCTCTCTCTCTCTCTCTCTCACACACACACACACACACACACACACACTGTAACTGGACAACACTACAGAGATGCTCTGAACATTCTACAAGTCCATATCACACACAAAAGATGACATTTCCGTCCAACAAGCTTGGATGCTGCACCACGATAATTAACAGCCGCACATCGCAAATGTTATTGCTGAGTATCTCACAAAAACCAATGCGAAGTGTGTTCCTCACCCTCCCTATAGTGCAGAATTAACCCCGTGTGACCTTTTCCATCATCAGAAGCAGAAGTGAAGGCTTCAGAGGTGATTCAGAAGGATCTGTAAAATAAAAATAATAAAAAAAAAAAAAAAAAAAAAAAAAAACGCTGGGACACGTGTGCTGCATCCAACGTGGATTATTTGAGAAAGACCATAAAACTTGTGAGGATGTGTAAAGTGGCAAGGTGTGAAAAAAAAAGTATGATCAATGTTTATTGAATAACCCTTGTAGTTATTATCGCAGGTGAACAGTTATGAACTTCTACACAAGTGGCAAATTATTTAGCGACAAAACTATGACCCTGGATAACTATGGACGATGCTTTTACCGTGTGTGACAAAAAAGTAAGTTGTACAATGAAATCTTAACAGAAACAGATAGTCTATAAACTATTTTCATAAAGACTGTGAAGCCATGATCGCAGAAAACGTAGCAAAATATCACTACTGACATCGTATGATGTGACAAGTACTTTTCACTAAATAAGAACATGCGGATCCTAACTCCTGAAAATTTGGAGAAATATCTTGTAACACATTGCGTTTCATGTTTTGACTGACTTTCGCATTGCATCAAAAGTACGTGGCACAGATGACATGTTTAAATGTGTAATTTATGTCAAATTAACATTTTTTGTTTTAACTTTATATCACATCATTTTGGAACATATTTTAAGTCCCTGTGCAATTATAATACGACATATATTGTACATAGTTTGTCACATATTTATGTACATATTTTAAGGATTATATATATATATATATATATATATATAAATCGGACTATAATAATGTTAATAAAATAAAAAAATGAATAGTTAAATCAACAGTTCAAAATATAACACAATCAAAAGTAATTTTTTGAACATATAATAATGCACGAAAATGCATGAAATGCTAGTATTTGGTATTTACCATTATCATTTAATAATTCTTTACTTTTAGGGCACCTGTGGAAACAGCAACAATCACGGTCTTGCATACGGCACAAACATTCTCGGCCGATTTACTGGAACCTGATGGTATGCACAGTTTGTGTTGGATACCATGCGGGAACTTCGTATAGGGTTATATGACCCTGCTTAGTTTCGGTTTAGCACAGTATAGACACGAGATTGACCTTTGTTTGTTTCTCTCTTCTGGCTTTCAGAGATCCTGTTGTCTTACTCTAGAAAGAGAGCATCTGTACATACGGTAATAATCTGCTTGCAGAAGTGAAACATAGCAGCGTTTAATGGGAATTGAAGAAGGAAGTAAAACTAGCGAATTGTGTAGGAAGGAATTCAAAAGTGGGTAACCAGGAAATCAAAGATTGTAATATATATATATTTAATATAATACTTTCAAGTACAGGGCCAGAGAGAGGGAAACTGTAGAACAGTTCATCAAAACCACCTGTTGAAATAATGGTGCAGAGCATTCTCCTGTGTGGGGCTTACTCATGGGAAAACAAATAGTCGAAACTGATTCTTTCGGGAGTTGTCAACATTCCCGACTATAAGACAAAGGTTACTAATCAGCAGAGTCCGAAAGTGTGGCAAAATGCCTTTTCTATCTGGGTGGATATATATAAGAGTCAGATAGAAATGAATAAGTTTCCGTACATTTGAGGTCGGTAGAGCCAGTTTTTATTTTACCTTTTTTTGTTTCTTTTGGCTTGTGTTGTATATTTTAAGGCTTAAATTTTTTTTTTTTTTTTTTTGCCTCTTCTGGACCGTTATGGATTTTTATGCGATTATTTGCGCATTTTAAAAAGCACACAAAGAATTCCAATATATGGAGGAGAAACAATAAATGGCATTGTTACCTCACAAAAAATCTATTGAGAGTCTTGTTATACACTTATTTCTTACAATCAGTCAAAAACTTTCATCACAACCTATTGAATTAAGCTCTTTAAATACCAGAACCTTCATTAGTGAAAGGATCGTGCGGTTACCTCGGGCATACGAATACCAGGAAATAGAGAGAATAGCTAGTACTGTAGTTTTGAATAGTCCTGGCAAATGAACATATCGATCTGCGTGAAACAATTTTAGGAAGGAATAACTTCTTAGCTGCTTAAATGTAACAAATAATTCCACGCGAGAAAGATGAGAGCGGTACAGCTGTGCAACAAAACGTCCCTACGATGCGTTCGGTACGGAAGTAAGTGAGATACTAATCTGATTACCCTATAACAAGAAAATGAACTCGAACTCGACCAGAAACCTTTGCGCACCATTTTGCTCATTCGCCAGGACTGTTGGGAGCACTATGCCCCATTTGCCTGAATTTCCTCGCCGTTACCTCGCTCCTAGTTCTTCAAAAGGCATGATCAGACGGAACGAGATCCGACGAATATGGTGGGTGCGGCACAACAAATAAACCCCAGTGATTCCAACTTTGCCATCGTGTTGCTGGTGTGGGACCGAGCACTGTCATATTAAAGGAACATTCCGGTTGCCCTTGCTGAATTCTGTGTTTTAAGTCAGGTAAGGGTCTGACAGCACACCTCGCTGTTTACAGTCGTTCCTTGAGGGAGCCAGTTCATTAGCAGTATGCCTGACAGTGATCATCTACCTGCCCGCTCATGAAGCAGCACCAAATTTCTTGGGCCGGGGAATCCCGGGATGTGCGGTAGTGACATCACGACTCATCACATCACCACCACCTTCAAACAATCCGGATCTTCATTAAGCATTTCCAGTAGTCGACGAGAGACTTCAAACGTTTTGTCCGTCAAGTCCGTGGAAATCAAACATTAAATACCACACGCTCTGTACAAATAATACCCACAGCAAAACTGAACATCAGAAGGCTATCTTACCTTTGCAGTGTGCAGCAGCATTATCTACAGCTTATTGTTTGAACGGTTTACAGATAAAACGTAATCATCTAATTGTTTTTTTTTTCTTAAATGACACTTAGTATTTATGATATTTCCAGGTCTCACTTGCCTGATGAAGGTTATAAAGCTACATGTTATTATAGTAATATTTATAGTAGTATTTTTAAATTTTATACTCGATTTCCTATATATTTGTGATAAAAATTTCATAAGAGGGTCAATCCGAAAGTTTTGAGTGGATAATAAAGAATTGTGATGAGCTAGTGCAGATATGCGCAAGTCCGAGCGAGCTCCAACAACGGTGTCAGCACTTTAGACGTATGTATAAGAGGTCTTCATACCACATAAGCGGGCGTTACATCACAAGACGCTACGATGCATCTCTTCCTGATTTACTACCTACCACTTTTCAAGTCGGTTTAGGGGAGGGAGGATCCTTGAAAGATTCCATCATGCATTTGGCTATCTTTGCCCTTCGCAATCCACTATTTATCGATGGTATGCAGATGGTATGATCACATAGGACAGCCGCAACAGAAGATGTGATGAAACATACAAGATCATCGCTGTACATATTATCAGTTTCAAGAAGTCTTGCTGACAGAAAATGTTGGAATAATTTGAGGCAGGAAAACGGGGGAAAAAACACATGATTACAACAGATGACGAAAACAGAATATACCAGTATTATCCAGAAACTAAAGGATAGTCATCGGTGTGGGTCTTTCCAGAAGAGGACCTCACCCAACAAAAGTGAGAGGAGCGAGAAGTGCTGGCAAGCAGATGATCGTTCTCATCTAGTGGCTACATTGTGACAGTTTCACTTGAGGGACAAAAAATGTCACTGTCGGATGATCCACAAAATGCCTGCCCCAAGTCTTCAATGGACTGAGAACAAGGCGCCCCAAAACTCGTCTACCTGAAATCCTGTACAATCATAACGCCTATGCCCACACTGATGTGGAAATAACTCAAATTCCTACAGGAGTCAGGAGTAAAATGTTTGGTTCATCTTTCATGCTATCCAGATATGGCAGGACGACACTTTTTTCCATTCCCGAAAATGAAAGAAAAAAGTTGTGACTGAAGATCCAAATAAGAATGACGTTCAGCCTTTACAGACTCGATTGAACGAATGTAATGGAAACTACTTTGAAAAGAAGTAATGAGTAGATTGTATGCTTTAAAATGTTATGTTCACTCTCAAAACTTTCAGAGCGACCCATTTATTCTCAGTAGGGGGGAGGGTGCAATTCCAAAGTAATATTTGAAACATAATTAAGTGTATACAATTTCTGTCAACACAGCCGAATTGAATCACTGGCAGCTTAGTGTGGGCATCTTGCCTGAATGTTTATAATAGTCATGCGGAAATAATTTCTGTATTTTTGTTCGGTTGTTTGAAGGGGTCGTTGGGATCCTTCACGTCTGTATCTCGATCCACTGATCTTATACTCGTTTAGCTGGTGCTCATGTCGCACTCTCGGTATGCCACAATTCTCCCTTGATCACATTCAGACACCTGCTGCTTTTTATTGCCATCGTATTTTCGACGAGTTATATTCGTTCCTTCTGGGTTGGTTTAAATTCTCTCTTATGAGCATTGCAATTTTAATGGCTAGCAGTGTATAAATTAGGGTATGGTAAATTTCCTTCACGCAGCACTGATGTAACGAGTTAAGATTTCTTCCCGTGGTACAGCGGAGATGGAGAACTTGCAATGAATTGTCCTTATCAGGTTCCAAAATCCGTATGTGTGTACAAAGTCCAGCAGACGATTTAGTTATAGCGTTGCACTGAAGTCAATCGTTTCAGATTTGATCCAATGTTTCATCCTTGCCTTCGGTCATGTGTCCCAACGAGTTATTACATAGACTGGAGATAACATTAATGTTTCTGCTTCCTTCAAACAATTCAACAATGACTTATTTTTTACGTTATGGTTTATTATCCTCATGACACTCATGTTTTCTCGATTCTTAATCAACCACAATGATATTAAATGTATCAACTACATTTCTAAAGTAGGTAAGACGCGTAATTCCAAATGAGTGTAGGTGCACAAACGAGTTAATCTTCACCATCGAGGTCAGGACGACATGCGCACGTTTCCGGCCCCACAACAGCTGTGACTCATGGGAACTTGCTCCTGGGCCTTTTCTTTAAATCTAGGCTCTCAACTAATTAAATTATGGAAAACAGCGCAGGCATTCTGCAGCAATTACTGACCTTCACGTAAGATTTAATTTAAGACTGTACTCGACACTCAGAGTGTACAGTATCGCAAGTGATGTCCTGAGCATGTTCTGCATCACAGAATCTAAACGTGCAATTACAAACAGAAAACATGCTTCATGTTGAAATTCATCTCATTTTGTCCTATCCTGATACGAATTACTATATATTTTTAAGTATCTGGTTTTAGATATTGTGTTGATTCGCGTTGATATTGAGCTGCTTTACTTTCAAAACTGCGGAACCACATTTTTGATCCGTGGAATCATTGAACCATGATAATTACCATATTATGTTGTATTGTCACCATTTCTAACCTATGTGCAAAATTTCAAGTCTCTATGTCATTTAGAAGTGCAGGAAAAATTAATTACAAAATTCCATCCGAACAGACAACAAAGCGACTTATTAAAAACGTTGTAATTAAATACAAACAGGCACAAGATACAAGACCTCTATTGAAATTTTTACGTGTAAAATGTATTAAGCAATAGTTATACCAGAGAAAATTACCAAGAAAGGCGTTGTTCTGAGCGTTGACAATTCATGTTGACTGTTTACACAACGAACATTCATTTACAAAAGATATCAATGTTACATTAGCTAATTTTGAATTGAAATTGAAATTTGAAAAGTTTATTTTGATAAATGTTATCTTTATACAAGCAGAATTAATAGAATTTAAGCATTGGAACAAGAATTGTTATTTTTTTTATTTGAACCTATATTTTGTCCAAAACTGTATACAAAAACTTCCATAATTCCTAGATTATGAACTTTCTATTCTTACGAGTGATAATTCTGCTTCAGTAGCGTCAGTGTTATGTTTAGGTGTCCGAGGTCGTTCAGGCGGGAATTCATGAGCGGGAGGTCTGGGGTTCGATACCCGCCAAGACCGTCTTTCCTGATTGAGGTTTTTTCCAGGTTTTCCTCAGTCCTCATTAATGGCAAATACTATGGAGATATCCTAAACTTAGGCCTGGAACGTTTTTTTTTTTTTTTTTCCTTTAAAGGAAAGATCCTTTCCTAGTTTATCATTATATATCATCAGTGTCCACAGCCTGTGATGCCTTCAGTGGTTAAAACGGGCGTTAAATACTATTCAAATAAATAAAAAGAAAAAGAAAATTGTCAAAAACTCATCCAAAGTTCCATACTTAAGATCTGTTCAGACTGTTTACTTATCAAAATAACCAAGAGTAAAAGCAAAATTTCCTCTAGATAATGGTAAAAACAATTGATTTGATCTAGCTCAATTGATTTGAAAGCTATATCATTTTGAAATGGATGCCGGCCAAATCGGGAGTTTTTTAATATAAGCAGAGTTATTTTAAAAAAATGGCCTATATACCACATACTTCAGAAAGGTCGAAATTCATTTTTTGAAAAATGTGGAGTTTAAAAAATTCCTTCTAACTCCCCTTAAATTAAAAGTGACGGTCGTTTGCTTTCACACATAGGTACTCTGAAACACTCTTGTTGGAAGGTTAAGGACACTACCGAAAATAATTAAAACAATAAATTGACTGCACCTTTAGCTGGTGTAGGGACGCTTTCCAAGATTTGAGATTGCCTATCATACGTCTTTCACGGCCCTGTTCCACAAAAGTGTGGTCTAATACATTACAAGTGCATGGACTTGTAACTTGTATTTATTAGTAAAATTCTGTTCCACAAAGATTTCTGCCACGCTTGTCTTTACAACTCCATACTTACAAATCTGTACGTTAATTTTCGTAGTTCTGTTCCGCAGAAGTATTAGTATAAGTCGGGCACTGGTAATTTGTACACAATTTTCTACAAGCGTAGGAATATTGGTAACTAGCACAAAATATATGCTCTTTTTAATAATTTTGGGAGCCAGTTGACCCAAGTGAGATAAGTATTAGCGAAAGTGATGGAAATGATGAGTACATAAAGAAAGAATAAATAAATATTTGTGTACAATTAAAGTTAAGCTCAAGTGCAATTAAAGTACGGTTTATGATGATATTGACGTTTCCTGTTTCAAATTCATATTGCAGACCAGTATCTTAGTTAATGTATTTATAAAGTTCTTACTACATGCCACGAAACTAATTTTTCATTCTCTTTTAAAATCATTTCTTCTAATACAAATTTCCTACGTTGTTGCTTATAATGAGCACATGGTTACAAGCAATATAAACAAATAAACATAAATGATCAAATGGACTAATAAAACAAATTACCGAGATCAATCGGGAAGCTAGAATCTTCTATCTCTCGACGGCTGAAATTGATGCCCCTAAATGTAGCCGTATGGGCTGTCGTTTCAAAGTGGATTATTTCGCGGATAAACGCATAATATATATTTAAATTATCATTACATCTGGGAAAAATACAAGACCCATTTAGATGGTTGATAATAATCCCTAAGGAATGGACTTAACCTATTTAAGGTATACCTAAGGTAAGGCATGTTCTTCCATCTTGCTCTTATATGACGTTACTTTTAACTTTTACTAATACTTTACGAGTGTTGTAATTCTTTCGTGGAAAAGAAAGTTACAAACCATACTTTACAAAGACTTGTACTAATACTCTGATACATATCAGACCATACTTTTGTGGAATAGGGTCCAGCATGGCCACTTAGCGACTCTTAATTTTTTTTAAGATAAGAAAAATCTCTTGGAAACTTTCTTTGCTGGAACACGAACGCGTTCAGTTCGGCGCGAGTGTTCGCAAGGTAAGAGACGGGGGCTGTAATCAGCTGGGGTGTAGCATCTTGGAAATCAATACCAGCCGGGAGATGGGGCGAGCACAACTCTCGCTTCCAGCTTCCTAACTTAGTAATATTCGCTAATTATAATCCCGCCATACTATAGCATGACTCATGGCATGAGAAGACGACACAAGGCCGCAGCTTACGTAATGCAAATCTCAAACAGGACATGTCACTTTGGCCGGCTTCCGCAAAGCCAGTTCGCTTGCGTTTGCGTCTGGATGTAAGGCCATGCAACTGCCGTTCTTTTTCCCGAAACCAGGCGCTTCTTTCTCTTGGTTGAATAAAAACACAACAGCAACGCTTCGGAGCCTCAAAGGACCGCTTTGGAGCAGCGTTAGAAGCTTTTGGCCAAGGGTTGCCACCTGTCCTGATTTTATCATTAATGTCCAGGCTTTTTCAAATTTTGTGTTAAGCAGTATTTGAAGGATGATGAGAATTACAATGAAGATGCAGCTTTTCTGATTTTTTAATTATACCATAGAGAACCCACTAAGTTTGACTATATTCATCTGGTAAGACGGAAGACCGATTAGAGTCCTGCCATTTGACAGAAAAATTATGATTGCCAATTCCACTTTCTACTTGAGAAAATAAGATTTAGAGTCGGTCTCAACTGATGTTAAAAATGTGATAACATGACGTTTGTTAACATTTGGGTTAATACTGAACAATACTTAAAACTCCTGCGTTCACCAAGCTTTTGCAGCATAATTTAGTTAATACGTTTTTAAGATTCCCGATAATTGCAAATAGCACGGATCGAGAAGGCGGTGTTATAACCGAAATAGTTTAAACACACACCGTTGTTTTTGTTTGCATAAAACATACGGCTCATGCAAGGAATATTAAAAGGAGCAGAGGTACAAAGATGCTATAACCTCTCTCGCATTTCATCTATTATCTCTGACAGCTGTTTTTCACATTTTGTGCCTATATCCAAATATGACATCTACAGCTGGTTTAATGCTGCTATTTTCGAATTATTGGTTGTTAAACGTTTAACAAAAGGGAAAATTAATGTCAATTTAACACGAAGTTTAACACCTTGTTAAAGTTAACAAACAGAATTTTTGTTAATTTAAATCTGAAAGCAGCCTAACACATTATTTACTTTTAACATCTGTTGATGAAATGGGCTCTTAGTGTTTAGAAGTCAGATTTCTGATTACGAAATACACCTTCAAAAGATGCAACAAACAGTAACAGCGACATCAAAAAATTAAGGTAAATTTATGTGTTGTGTATTCTTAGTAAGAATTTACTTCCTTTCCAATAAAATGTGTGGCCATAGGCGTTCAGACAAAGCAATCTTCTCTAGTCACAAGTCATTCTGATTAATTCATTGTTTAAACACAAGCGTTTCGAGTGACGGTGAAAAATATGAATAAAACTGCAATTCGTGGTGTCATTCAATTATTTTTTTTTCTGGAAGGGAAAACAACAAAGAAAAATTCATGTCAGAATTTTGCATATATTGGCATGCATGCCCTTTCTATAAAGCCGTTCAACTGTGTAAATGAATTCAAGAGCGGCAGAACAGAATCGAAGAGGCACTACATCCTGGAGCTCCAATATCAGCTGTGAGGCCATATATCATCAATAAAGTACATGTTATTGTTTTGGCTGACAGGCGCAGGAAGTGCACCAGAGGCCACGGGCATCGCAAATGAGCCGGTTTAGTTTATTTTGCATAATAAATTACATACAACATATTTGCGAAGATGAGAGCAAAAGCGAAATCGCTTGCGAACATTGGTCCATTGTTTGGAAATGTTTATTAATAATACGAGTTTTTTAAGACATTTTGTGACTATGTAGAAATCTGGATTCATTGCTATACACCGGAAACGAAACAGCAGTCTAAACAATGAACCGCACGATGCGAACCTGCTTGACACAAATTAAAATCAAATGAAGGGCATGCAGGAGGTAGACGAGTATTTTGAGGGCCTTGAAGAAATCTACTTCCACGAGGGATTCCCGAACCTACATAAAAGCTGGAGCAAATGCGTTAACTTTTATGGAGACTATGTCGAAAAATAAAGTACGTTGCAAAATTTACATTGTGCTCTTTAATATCAAACTAAGCCACTTCAAACATCCTTGTACAACTCCTGTCCATAAATTATGCTTGTGTAACCAATAACATCATAACATTTTAACCATACAATGAAGAGACAAAACCGAATGGCTTTTCACAAATGTGCTACACTCAAGATGTTGGAAATCTCGTGTGGTAATAGAGCACATTGTTCGAGGAGACTGAAGGAGTTTACCGCCGTTGAATATTGATTCATATAACACAAAAAATCAAATTCAAGTTTCAAGTATACCAATCATTATTCATAAACAAAAAAAAAAAGTTATTCGTATCTTCAAACAAGATTTTAGTTTGGACGCCTACAGAAGACACAATGCAAAACTGCTAACCAGATTTGGGAAGGAGATTGAGAGAGAGGTAAATAAAGATCAAAAGAGCGTTTGGCAAGCAACAAAAATTCTGCTGTGTGATGAGAAAGTATTTTGGTGAAAGTATCGTAAAACATAGGTACATAATGATAGAGTGCATACCTGGTCATCTCTAGGTGCAAAGAGTTCAAAGAGGTCACAATTGTCATTGGCTATTGACTGGTTCTCGTTTCTCTTAAAGGAATCCCAGCTTCAGTCCCAGTTACTCGAATCAATTGTAAAGCATATGAAATCAATGAACAAGACCTCGTTCAAAAAAGGAAAGAAAAAAAAATGTCAATATGAATTGTAAATAAGGTCAAGCATAGTTTGAGAAAAAAACGCCTCTCTTCATCAAGCCTGAAGGTTTGCTCTGGCAGACTTGACCATAATCTTGATTATAAGTTATGGCCGGTTTTGGAAGGCATGATTGCTCCATAAGGAATCATAATAATGAGTTAGTGAAAAAGTTCCTAACACAGTCAGACTGTTTCGAGGGCAAATGACCGTCACTTTGAAGGTATGCTAAATATACAAAACATTGTTTACATGTTTTTTCGTTTAAATTTAATTATTAGTGTTTTTCGATAAATACAGTGTAACATAATCGAATAAAAATGTTAGGTTTTCCTATTTCCAAGATTCTGTTAAGCATTTATTACTGTTTAGTACAGTGGTTCCCAATCTTTTTACGTTCGCGGCACCCTTGAAAATGAGATTAGAATTTTGGGGCACCCCTATTAATTTTTTTAAAATAGGAATATGTCAAATTATTTTAAATTTTTATAACTTTCACATTAATATATAAGGTTTAAATTATGCTCAAATAAACACTCAATAACAAACAAGAATATAGTTCGTTTTTAATAATAACTTAACATGAAATTTATGGCCTGCCTGCCATACAAATGTTTAATTACACTGACTATGAATTATTAAATTAAACAAATACAATTTCAAAAGTAGAGACTACAATGTAATTGTAAATCATTAAAACAAAATTTGTCTTATCAATGTGAGATTTGTGACGAACACAAATGTTTGATATCAGGACTAGCAGTTGACAACGAAACACGCATATCGTTCTCAAGGCTAAGCAGTCTATTTCTTACTTTGTATTTTATTGTCTTTGTTGAGTTCGAATGGTATGAGTGATTTAACTGTTGCCATGTTTTCGACATATTGAAGCTTAGTTATTCTTTGTATTAATGTAAAATATAGTTAAATGGATCAACATGCCAGTGTGTTCTGTTTTTGGATTTTCTAATAACCCTGATCTTGATTCTTATGTGGAATGTTACTATTTTCTCAAAATGAAACAGTTCCCGAAACTCTATATATATATTTGAATTTATGAGACCGTCTGTTCTTATTAATCCATGGGTTGGACACCTGAGATGAATATTAATACAACTAATGATTCGTATTCCTTTTCTTCATCATCACCAATACCAGTAAATGATATACTGTAATTTAATATATGTTTTAAGTAGTCCATATATTTTTGTTTATTCCCAAAGTATCTCGCGGCACACCAGTTGAGAATCCCTGGTTTAGTACTTCTAAAAGAAACAGATGAATACAGTTGCTACGTCACTATAGCTCCTCCTGTTTCTGTGTAAACAGTTAATTTACTTTATTCTGGCAGTTCAAAATGAAATTAGCAGAGTTTTATAATAAGCAGATGATGGCAGAAGTATTTGTTGACGTGCCAGAGAATGTTCAGTTTAAAGAGGTACGTAGAATCCGCAGTATAAATTTAATACGAAAAGCATACAAAAGAATACACGAGGGTTAAGTCATATGTCATGGCAACTATTTTTTATTTTCTAGCGAACAAAGGACAATACGAAAAATCTAAAACTACGATTGAAAGTGTATGAAATGTACTTTCGAATGAAGCCACCAAGCAGAGTTGCGTGTCTCAGCCCGCCCCGAAGTTCAATTGGTGAACGACAGTGGTTAGGAATGGAGGTCATCAAGAGTGAACGTGCGTACACGAAACACTTATCCGGGACAGGAAATGCACGAGAATGGGTGCGCGTGCCCTGACCTATGACACCTTACTTTGCACATATTTTCCGCAGGTCCTCCCGTAAAACATGGTACACCGTTTTTTGTCGGAATTCCCGTTTGCTCTTCTATTCCACAAATGTCCAGCGCCTATAATCACGTAAGCACTGTTCCACCAGTCCTGCATTCTTGTCCGCAGACACAGGACATCCACTGCGCGGCAGATCGCCAGCCGACATTTTTTTAAAGCTTTTGTCCACCTGGCCACTATTCGACACGACAGGGCACTCGCACCCAATGCTACCCGTAACGCTTTGTGGCATTCTGTGCATTCCTGGCGCGGAGAAATGCAGTGTTCACACACGCAGGTTGTACATCTTTGTGATCACCATTCCTGACTACTATCGCTTGTCAAAGGACTTCGGGGAATGCTGAGACCGCAGTTCTACTCTCTTACACCATCTAGTGGCTTCATTAGAAAATATTTTCCACACGCTTTTAATTATATATCTTAGATCTTTCATTTCGTTCCCTGTTCGCGCGCGCGCGCTAGAAAGAGAGTGAGAGGGAGATTATTATTATTATTTTTAGTTTATTTAACATCTCAGGTCATCAGCGTCCCATTCTATTCAGGGTGTGAAACGGCCGATAAATTTTGCCCAGAGGCCTCTTCTTTCTGCCTTGAGGTTCTTTTTCGTATAGTAAATGTACATGGGACCCACGGTTTTATTTCCCTCCCGAAGGAAGCCATACTTAGGATTTTTACTCCCTAAAATTTTATCGACCTAAGCCGAGATAATAATGGTGTTGGTTATGTTGTACCAGGAAGGTGCTTAAACCTATGGAATGAATGAAATGGATTGATGGCGCGAATGAACTCGAAGTCCTTGACATCTTAAAGTTATTTGGTATTCACCCTCTCATAGATTAAAAAAAAAAAAAAATAATAATAAAAAGGAAAGAAAGAAACACGAAGAAGAAGGAAAAGCTTACCCAGACTGGGAATAGGACTAATGATCTCCAAATTAGTAGTTGCAAACGCTACCTCTACCATGCAGCCGAAGCCGGTTTAGAGTAAACCATGTATGCTTGTTAATAGAGCATGGAACTCTTAAGACAATAGTGCTAGTATTGCACGAGTCTTACAACCAACACTAGAAGCCTACATTGCTACTTCTATCTCGATGTAAACAAATAGGAATGTATCACTCCGCGGTGCATGGCTCCGATTGGTTAAGTAGAATTATAGTGCTACGAACAGCTGATATAATGTATTTAATTGTTCGCCCTGGTTTCTATTCACAAACTCCACTAATAATAATTTAGCACGATACCTTGTCCTCACTTTTCAACACTTTCTTTGACGTGCTTTACAATACTAGCAGGATAGTACATGCTTCCGCCATGGCGCCTCTATGCATTAAAACTGATTGCTCTCCACAGAGAGCAACATGTGCGTAAATTACCAACAATTAAAATGCACAATAAGGTATTCATAATACTAATACCTTGCAACATTACTACAGTATTCACTAATGTGGTTTTCTGAATGAAAGCAGCCCTTATTAAAAGCTTAAACTGTAATTTCCTTTAAGGACTACTGTGCGTAACTTCAGGGATGTAAATCGTCCTGGAGTCGATGAGAAAAGAGCTGCACCACATACTTACGTTAGGTTAGAAGTGTGGTTACTACTAGACCACCAGAACAAACTTTCTAGCCATATGAGTATTTAAATAAACAATATATTAACTAATCAACAAAACAAATCTAAATACTTGAAATAAAACAATTGCACAAGGGATGCCAATGAAGTTATTGTAGGGACCGCATTCTTTAGAAAATGACATCTACTAATGCGTTTTCCTATACATCTTTTTTTGAGCACAGAACATGTAACACGGTTGGATGAGAATGATGAACAGAGTTTACCTTTAGATAGCACAATTTCCATAAAACTTGTCATGTATGGCAACCAATAGCAAATTTGAAAGAAGACACGAAACAAGTGGTCAGTGTTCACGTCATGCCTTCCAGAATGAACAATTGCTTTACGGTACATTCGCAACTCACTGTTACATTTTATAACTAAAATAATTATTTTTGTTGTAAAAATCATCTTCGCACTTTTTCTCTCTAGCTACAAGACATGATACAGTGACACCCTTTAAGGTGCGGCCTTATGGTTTGCCATTTCAGGCGCGGATACTGCTAGCCTAGGTGCGTGCCTAGTTCTAATGTTATGTTTACAGTCTTTGTAACTATGCATGATGTACACGGGATGAATCATCAGAGCTGCTATCAGTTGTGGATGATTCAGTAAAGATTTCGTTTACATGTGGGCGGAGAGTCGCTTGCTTTCCGGGTGTTGTTAGTGCGGTGGGTGGAGGCACATCACTGGAATTTATTGTTGGTTTTGTCTACGTCACGACAGTGAAACCAGTTCTTCAAAATGTGATTGATGAGAATGTTTTTCAGGCGAAGTATCAATAAATCCCAAGGTGGGACATGTAATTCTACAATGTCTTACTTAGACAACCACTCAATATAGAATTTGCTTTAAATATTTCACTGATATCATTGTTCTTCTTGACGTATGGAACAAATGCTTTTAACAACCTTTTCCAGGCGCCTTAAAGCATAGTAATAATCGATTATCTATTTAAAAAACGGTTGACAGATGCATTACCTGAGGAACTGAGGACTTACAACAATTTTCAAAGATCCCACCATTTCTAGCGAAGACTTTGAAGTAGTAGGGCCTCAATATTTCTCTGAAAGTTTCCGTTAATTTTAAACCGATTGTTACCAAGTTTCCTTATATCGGCTGATTTGTGTACAATCACTAGTTAGACCGATTTTGCCTATCAACGTTTTCATTTTACCAACATATATATCTGGGGCGAAGCGTATATAAGGCTGAACCTAGTCAAAATTAATGTGTTGGCTCACAAGTGTTCATTTTTATTGAATTGAAATTTTTCCTTATTTGGACCAGTGTGTTGTGTGTCGTAGATAGCCGATCATCAGTAATATGGTTGAAGGCTCAGCCTGCCTTGTGCAAGCGTAGTAATTATTTTCCAAGTCAATATCCAGGAGAGGGTTTTCGTTACTGTGTAAGCTAGCCTTGATCTCAGCCAGTTGATTATGTTTGTCTTCTGGGATTTTGTAGAACAGAAGAACCGGGATGCAGACGATATTATTTTAAAATATAATATCGCTTTTTTTGTGTTGTGGTAATATGAACAATGTAGTCGTTATATTAACAGTAAAAATGAAAGTAAAGAAGCCCACGCCTTACATGGAAATGATGTATACCAAATAACAACAGACAGCTGTTTGCATATGTTTACAGAAAGGTCCCAAATTAATAGATTCCGTAATGCGGGTGCAGGTGTTTACTGCGAACTATTCGTCTCCTACAAGCCTGAAAAACAACACTCAACAGCATTTGTTGGCAAAATCCAAGCCATTCGCATTGCACTAAGCCAATTATGCTTCCTCTAGCTGCCATCCGTTCTAACCCAAAGGCGGCAATATAATCCATTGGATCCACATTAAATCTCATGTCAACTGAGGCCATAGAATGCCAATACAAAAATTGGCAGCAATATACAAAACAGTTCTGCTACGATCGACACCAGGACATTGCCAGATCTATGACAATGAACGAGCTGAGGCCCTTGCTAAGAAGGGTACCAGTATTCCACAAATCACCAGTTGATCAAGCTATGTATAAACTCGGGGATTTATGGAAACAATAACATGAAAATTATGGATAGAAAGCACCTGCATAGATGCACAGCATTATTTTGTATTATGGAATGATAGACATTGTGAAGATAGAGGCAAAACGGATTAAATGTTAAGGCCAATGGAAATATATATCATTATATTATACATACACCATTTGCTATGACATTTTTAAACCGAGCGGGGTGGCTCAGGCGGTAACGCTTGAGACTCGCATTCAGAAGGTCCTGGTTTCAATTTACGTTGGGTCAGTCAACCTGATTTTGGGTTTTATTTTATTTTATTTTTTTTCGTGGTTTCTCCGAGTCACTTAGGCGAATTCTGGAATGGACATTTACGTTCCACGATTTTTCCGCTCCCCCATTTCATATCATTTCATTCCTTTGGATTTGTCACAGGATCGATAGTACCAGAGCGCGGGGTGAAGGTCGCTTGCGCTTTAGAAAGGGCTCTGCTCAGGTTTTTGGAATGGAGCGCCTTTTGAGAAGCTTGAACAGCTCAGGGATTAGGGCTCCAGATGCGTCGAGGTGTTCTATCTGGAAACATGTTAAGGACCCCATCTGCGTCCTCGCAGTCACCGCCCATCCTGGCGGCCCGATGTCTCCCTCAATTCATTCCTTCATCTTGTGAAGGTGCCCCCATTGGGGCGTAGACATAAAGGCCAGCCAAGAGCAAGGTATCCTTCTCCGCTACAGAACATCCATCTATCCGTATTAATTTTAAAATTCATTCTTAAACTCCCTTAATCGCATTTTAATTTACGCAGAATCGCAGACCGTATGGTACATTTTTACTTTTCATTTATAACATTTTACCCTCTATTTCTGCGTAATTGTCAACCACACGGAATGGCGTGGAATCTTATTATGAGTAAATAGAAAGGGGTGGTAAAAAGTTCAATGAAAAGTCAAGAATTCATTTCAAGGTTGATTTATGTATTTGCACAGAAAAAGAGCCGAAGGGATGAACTTATATTAAAATACATTTAAGAGTGTGTCATGGAACATGAATTTTTTTCAAATATTGAATGTAATTTAATTTCATTAATGGTAGTCACAAAGCTATATTTTTAACAATACAAACGTTTTATTACAACACTACCTGGTCATTTTAGCTGTTTATTTACAATAAATTAGATTTTCCATAAATTTAGACATCCATGTCTCAGCCTACTCTACACAGCATGGCATCCTCACTTTGTGTGCTTCATAAACCTCCTTGCATAATGAGTGTGATTCCGCATTTTTATGTATTATTAGTTATTCATAAAATTTTTAAAATACTCTATAAGTTGACGTATCTAACATGAATTTTGGCACCTCACTGTAAAACTTAGGAATGCCTACATACCAAATTCGGTACGTGAAAGTGAGTTTTACTAGCAGTTGTCTTTCGCTCAACACTATGTTGCTCTGAAAATTCAAATATATATTTTTTTAATTAAAAGTTATAAAATGTTATTTAAAGGACTTTTTTTAAAATGTACTTTTACTTAAATTTTACTTATTAATTGTCATTTATTACAGCTTTGAATTTTGTTTTAGGAATGTATTCCACACTTATAAGATGGAAAACCACGGCGGGAACCAGGCGATACAAGTTGACAGTCCTCGTTCAAACATTCTCTATTTAAATCCCAATTCTTTATGATATACTCAAGTGCCTTCATTTCTACTAGCTAAGTCATCTGAATTCCAAGTTCCATATCATGCAGTCATCCGCTTAGTGTGCCACGAACGACCGCCTTTCCAGGCGTCTATTTAGGAGAAGTTTATGACAGTTTCATAGCACTAGGCGGAGTTACATCCGGATTCATCCTCCACTGAGTCCATCCTGCATCTGATGTTACATGGATTATCCGAACTAAGACAAACAAGACACTTTCGTTATGAAACGCAACAAGGTGTAGGCAAAGTCACGCGCTTATGCACAGCGTTTATTTCAAACCGGCAAAAACAGTATAGAAACTACATTTTTACATGGTGTTATGCAAATGGTATTTAAATTGAAATAATGTACAAAGTGAATCAAATATAAACCGGATTTTTAAATGTATTGAAATTAAACTAAATAAAAATGGAATAGATATTATTTGTGTACGTAATGTCCCCATTTTACAAACACGTTTTTCTCAGCGGATGGGAAGTTTCTTATTACCACTATCGAAGAAAGAACTGATTTCCAGTCAGTTGCTGCAATGCTGTAGAATCGCCCACCTCCAAATGCTTCTTTTGACGGTAATCACAAGGCGATAAGTTTGGACAGTGCAGTCCAGCGGATTTCCTCGAGTGTCAAAGCAGGTTTATATGTTGGAATCGCTTGTTGACGGCTTTTTGGCCAACAAGCAGCGTGTTAAGTCTCAACCAGAAGCTGGCAGCAGTAAACTGCATTTCCTGCATTTCGACG
Organism: Metallyticus violacea; assembly: GCA_030762175.1. Classification (NCBI taxonomy): domain Eukaryota; kingdom Metazoa; phylum Arthropoda; class Insecta; order Mantodea; family Metallyticidae; genus Metallyticus; species Metallyticus violacea. The sequence continues at coordinate 31,561,395 of CM060835.1, forward strand.
TTCATAAAGAAAATCAATGAACAAAATACCTTGGGAGTGCCAGAAAACTGTCGAGAGAATCTTCCCAGCCGACAGGCGAGTTTTTGCTTTGGCAGGGGCGGATTACCTCCATTCCATGCTCTCTTGCTTCGACTCGGGTGTATAGGGGTGTATCGCAGGCTACTATTCGACATAGAAACATTTCTCTTTGATTCCGGAAATAAGCCAAAAGCCTCTGATTCACCGCAAACATGCAATCTTTAGATCCGCAAGAGAATTTGAGGAATCCACCTTGCCGAGGCTTTTCGCTAATCTTCTATAATTTATTCCAACTTCAGAAGCTTTTTTTGTTGATTTGGTATATTTATGAACGCTCTTTAACATCTCAGGTCATCAGCGTCCCATTCTATGCAGGGCGTGAAAGGCCGACAAATTTTCTCAGAGACCTCTTCTTTCAGACTTGAGATTCGCGCTGTAAATCTACGACATGGGACCCACGACTTCCCTTCCGCAGAAAGTCATACTTAGCATCGTCCCTGGCCGGGACTGAACACCAGATCTTGGTTTTAGGAGGCAAATATGCCACTACAACACTAGGACCGACAACTTCAGAAGCAAATTCAGAAATCGTCAAACACCGGTCGTACTCAGTAACGTCCTGAACGGCCTCAGTGTTTGTTCCAGTTAGAGGTTGACAGTGGTTAATTTCTTTTTCTACAGTTTCTGGTCCTTCATATTAAACTTTCGCGCCACTTATATAACTGTGTTTTAAACCGAATTGTACCCTTAACCTTTGCAAAATTTCAACCGATTTACTGCTTCCCACAATTAATGAGTGTACCTGTTATTCGGGCATGATATGCGAGACGTGCGCATAACATCTCAAAGGCGTGTCTCGCTCTGCTATTCAAAAGAGAAAAATCAAATTTCCTGTTTATATTTGATTCACACATATATAAGTACTCTTATTGAATATGGCGGATAAATTTGGTGACAGTCCACTCTTCTACGAAATGTTCAAACATTCCAAGATACCTTTCTGTACGAGGGGCACTCAAAAAGTTTTGCAATTGTCACCTTAAAGTTCAAGCTAAAGACTGAATTCGAAAACTTATCGTCACGATTCTTCAAAATACTGTTCATCAATCTCCATACACAGTTCCATGCGGTGCAACCACTTGTCAAAAGCGCTGCAGACTCGGATTGAGATATTATCAACAGAGCTGAATTTATAACTTGAGCAACGTCCTGCATTCAATTAAAATGTTCTCCAGCAATGCAAGATTTCACTGGAGAAAACAACCAGAAGTCACACGGTGCAAGGTTAAGAATTGTAAAGTGGATGGTCAAGCAATTGGACTTTCGCGACTTCCATTTTCCTCAAATTTGCAGCTGTTTTGTGAGGAGATGCGTGGTTTTGCAAAAGGAACAGCCTTGAAGTTCCTGTCTTTGGACGTCGCCCCCCAGATCTTCAAATAAAGGATCCAAAATATAAGTGCCAAAGTTTTCTGCATTCTTTGTCATTCCTTCTGCATACAATCAATAATGGTTCTTCGCAGCTGAAGAAAACAGTGAACATTCGCTTCCGAGAACGAAAATCTTGTTGCAGAACAGTCATTTTCATTTACGAAGATGCAGTTTTGAGCTTTATTTGGGGAGATATAGTAATAAAACCGATTTTCATCACCAGTGCATGTCTGTCAAACGTTTGGGACTAAATGGTGGAAACATGCTCAGCTGTTTCCTTGCACATTCTTTCTCCTTTTCTTCTTCCCATTGGTTAGGGAATGTGGAACCTATTTTGCCAAAAATTTCACAGCAATGTTCATGGAGTATACTGCTAATTCTGCCAAAACTGATATTCAATTCCATACTTAGCATATCAACAGTGATATGTCTAATTTTCTTCCACCAAGTTACTCACTCTTTGAATTGTTCTCTCGTTCACAGCTTCCCGAGGGTTGTCTTTCAAAGTCTCTTGCCCTTCTTTAAATGATCGAATCCATCTTGCAATGATATCTGTTGAACATACTTGATTACCATGAGAACCTACCAAATCGATATTTCACCTAGCTTATAGCGCGTGAACATGTTGATTCTAAAGTTTTCATGACTTTTCACCAGTTATTGACACAATTCAACACATTGTACGACAGTGACTATACAAGTTTAAACTTGTACTTACGCATATTTTGATAGTTTAAGGTTCATTGTTGCCAGCTGCGTAAGTTACTTTTTTTTTATAGACATTAATGTCCAACACTGGATAGAATGGTAATATGTTATGATCTTTGATTGGCTGCAATTTTCAAATAAAATAAAACCAAAAGTTATAAAAGATGATGACTTATAACGACAAAACCAATGTTTGCTATATTTCTTTGCACAGCATGAACGGGCTCATGAGCGGTTTTAATTTTATGAGTATTTTTTTTAAAGTATTTTACTTTAATGTTTTTTCCTATCGAGGATTTAAGAGTCATATAACACGGTGTCCCTTTAGTGAATTTTAGGTATATTTATCAAAAGTGGAGCCCATTTTGTTTTTTCCGAGTACTGTCTTTATTAGGGCGTTAGTAACCATTGTGCGCCCTTAAACCTCACTACTGTCTGCAAAAAAGCTCAACGAAATCTATTAGTATGTTTACATAACGTTAAAAAATAAAGTTGTAAAATATTTTAAAATTATGTACGTTCATTTAAATTTAAGGTATTTTTGAAAGGAGTTCGACATAATAATGTGTAAAATAAAAGCAAAATTTCATTAATTGGTGTAAGTTTTTGGAAATATTACGTTTAAATTATACACTTGCTTTAGTCATGGGAGATATTTAAGCTATCCTGCGTTATATTTTAATAAAAAAAATTGCTCTGAATATCTTATACCAATATACTCAAAATTTTCTTATCTTTTAGAATATTTAAATGTTTATTCTTTATAATATCATTATATTGTCATTATAGTATATAATTAATCGATTTTTCAAAAACAGCTTCTATTGAAATATTCTTTGTAAAAGAAAGTAGGGGGAAGAGATTTGTTGATTTGTATTATTTACGGCGGCTCTTTAACATCTGAGGTTATCAGCGCCCCATTCTATTCAGGGCGTGAAACGATCGACAAATTTTGCTAAGAGGCCTCTTCTTCCAGGCTTGAGGTTCTTTTTCGTGCCGTAAATGTACGACACGGGACCCACGGCTTTACTTCCCTTCCGAAGGAAGCCATACTTGGGATTTTTATGCCCGAGAAAATCCATCGATCCTGGCCGGGTTTGAACCCGTGATATCTGGTTTAGAAGGCATAGAGAGAGAGAGAGAGAGAGAGAGAGAGAGAGAGAGAGAGAGAGAAACCAAGTTTAGAGCTGCTGATATATTTTTGCCCCATATTTAGTGAAACTTGGGTGATATAGGTATATAGATTTAAATTCACGGCTGCTAACATGTCCTAATGAAAACGCTTTTGTTATACAGGACGTTACTATGTGAGCTAAAACTAAATCTGAAAATATAATACATTGTTAGGTAGTTTCAGCTTGCCTTAAAACACACAGAGCACAAACTACTCCGGGGAGTTACAACTTTACTCTTTCCGAATTTTTCCCCCTCCCCGCTTTTACGATGGGGGTATCCCACCGTAGGGAAATTCTCCAGCAGCCAATCACTTTGCGGCAGAATGTTTTACCAACAGAAGGGTGTCTCCAGTTCATAACATCGATCGGATTTAACAAAATTCCGGAGCGAGTGGTGACGTCATTCCATTAACAGATGAAATACAGCTTGCCTCAGCATAGCGAACAATACAATTATTATTGCTTCGTTTTGTATTCAGGCAATGTGCGCCAGAAACGGTTTACAATTAAGGTAGAGGTTCCCAAATATATACAGCATTAAGTTAGAAGGTTATGCATTGTGTGAAACATCAGCATGCACACCGCAAACCACTGCTTTAATAAAGGAAGCAAAGCTAAGCTATTTAATGATTTGAAGAGAGTTAAATGGAATTTACAGCTTTTCGGCTGCACAAACATAACCTGGCTCTGAGCCCTTCTTGGGTCTATCAAAAACGTCACACAATCGCATCTCTCAGTCCGCTCTTGGCTCATATCAACGGCGCTTATATTTAAAGTTTCATCTCTCTAGTTCTTACGATTATGATATAAAGGCAATTCAAATGTTGAACTCTTTTAAGACAAATAACGCTGGTCAAAGTGTCCCCTCCCCCACAAGAAAAGTGAATAGTAACTCTAGCGCCGTTTTTAATCCTGAACTTAAGTGTATAATTACAAATTTCCTACCGGCAATAGTTTATTTTTGTGAGTCACTTTAATTTTTTTAAAAATTTCGCGTTCTTCATCTCCTGACATGGGGTGAATTAACTTGATTTTTACTGTTTTTTGCATATGTATTCACAGAAATGAGGTCTTCTGTTTTGCTTGAAGTCAAAATGCCAAAACAGGTTTATTCTTGTTCAGACATATTTTGACATATCTGAATATGAGTAACCCTATGAATAACCGCTCGGCTGTTTGTGTGCCTCCTTGCTCCACAAAAAAAAATCTTGCCTTCTTCTAGAATATTCGAAATCTTTCTCCCCTCTATAACCACTAGGTAGCGCCATGGTTTCTTTCTGCTTTTCTTATCACTCAATTTGCCGGCTCTCGTCTTTGGTATAAGTGGCCACGTTTGAGCTCCGGCCTCGTCTTCTAGAGGCTATTGTCTGGCTGGGTGGGAATTCGTGTTCCATCGTTCTGAGACGATATTCTTGCTAGAATTAGTAACAAAATTGATAACTTTGAAGTCTGACACGTTGTCTGGAATGACAGCAGTGATCTGGGTAACTAATTATTGCATGTATGTGTATATATGTAGTTGTGTGTTTTTTGTAAGTCTGGTTTACTTTTGTTATGCCCCATATGGAGCAATTTTTTTATACCGAATTCTTCCACCCTTGTTTGATTATATGGGGCAGATCTGTAAGAGAATATATGTAAAATACTTGTTGCTAAGACAGTGACTATTTTGAATTGCTTATATCAGTTTAAACGCGCCTAAATTAAATTATTGCTTTGTTGCAATTGCAATTTAGATCAAGAAAATATTAATGAAGTGCAAATCTTGCAACAATGAATATTTATTCATACGCAAAAGATTTATTTTGAAGTTGAAGATTGGTAATATTCTATTAAATTGTTATATATTTTGTGATTGTTAATTCAATTGACATATTAAACATTATATATCACTTGAATTCCTCTGCCAATTTTTGTTGTATTTAAAATCAACAATACAAGAACCATCCATAGCCTATGTACTGGGTTCCTTCCTCCTTAAACCGCTTATGTACAGTCACTAGTGGCAAATGCTGACTTGTTATATATGTAGAGCGCCGTGTTGAACTTGTTGGCACAAGTACTTGTTTTTCTTTAGACCCAATATTTTACGAGTTTTTATACCCTATTAGTCCTAAGAAAATCTCAATATGTTGAGAAAGTGTTTAAATCATGAGTATATTTCTGCTATGTAGTGTGTGAACTAAATTCCAAGACCCAGAGTCGAAATTTACGTCATTTGTGATATGTCAACCTTTCGGTGGGTTATCGCTTATTAGTAGTCCTATAGTGTAAAACCCCGGTCCTTCCAAAAATTCAGATGTAAAGCACATTGTGTATACTTGCAGTTCTTTTGCGATTAAAAAAATCGTTGTTGCGTGTTTTCATCTTACAGCTTCTTTAGTTCAAATTTATTCTTAAAGAGTATTTCTCAAGATGTCGTTTTGATCCTCTGGATCAGAAGTGATTTCAGTGTTGATGTGCTTAATATAGGCCTGAATGTATGATTTTTTTCTCACAATACTGAACTTCTTTCTGTAATTGTCTCGATACTTTTTAACATGTATCCTTTAGCTAGTGGAAGCAATTTGAGAATTAACAGGTTTCGTTCAACAAATACAATAAATTGAAATTAAAATAATCAAAATAGCAGTCACTTTAAAAGTTGTAATACCTAACGGAAAACAAAACTAAAAGGAAACAGAAATTAGCTACCAGCAAACTAAAATTTGTAAGTTTCTGCTACTATCGCAACCGGTTTTAACATTAGACGGTAGTGACTATTTGGTACGCTTAGTTGCAAGATAATGCACATAGGAATGCGTCGACATTTGTCTCTCTTTTTCCTCATTACTTTTTATTTTACCGCGATAATTTTGCTTTTCCATAGTAATTTTCAGTTTGACCGTTATTCCTTAATAGTGGAGGTAGATCCGTGAGAATTACACATAACTATAGTTGCATTTCCTGTTTAACATTATAGGAAACACACAGAAAACAAAATATGTGGCTAAGTACTCTAATTTGCCATCCTCAGCGAGGTCCATACGGAAGCGTATGCTTCACCAAAGTGTCCACATTTCCTATCCTTAAGTGATAACTCTGATTCACTTAACTCATACTGAAGAAGAAACAGACAAGAGAATTGTCCTAAATTCGTCAGAATATCACGTATTAACCCCAGATGTTCTTAATCAGTACTTAAATTTGTTTGATTACAAACTGAAATTATAAGCTTAAGGCTCAAAGGATGGAACCAACTCCTCTATATATGCATTTACTGTAGTCGCCATAGCTATTTTATGGATTTGTACCATAAAAAAGGTAGCTTGACCGATTGTTGAGGCTCTTGGACATCAATACCGGTCAGTAGAGTAATGATGGCTTACAGATTCATCAGAAGTCAAGTTTGAAGCCTACAATTTCAGCATAATGCCAACCAATTCTCATTACCACCTGTTGCGCATGACACTGACGTTTAAAAAATATGAGCTTTTAGACAAAATTCAGTATAAAATACAAATACAATGTGGATACATTAAGTTCTATTGTTTTTGAGTGAATGGGACAAAAAGACATAAACGGCCTAAAAGTGAATTTCCTATTCATGGCTAGAAAAATATCAGAAGCCGTATTAGTGAAGCCTGAAAAAGTGCATTAAACTCCTATGCCTAGAGCTTATGAAATATTTTGTAAAAGCAACTGACCCTAGATTTGTGTATTTGATAGGACAGATATTTAATTTTCCTAGTGCTGCGACACTGGAGGAGGGAATTATTAAGAACCACAAATAACACCACTAAAATACACGATGAGTCTTTTGAGAACTTTTTAAACCCAATGGAAAAAGGAAAAAGGTATTCTGGGAAATCATTAATTAGACAAGTACGGCAATATTGTGGCATATGCATTGTTTGGAGTTAATGATGTGTTCGTTTATTGCTATAGGAAGAAAGTCCGTTAAAGAGAATGACCGTTGGCGGCGGTTGGTTATTAGAAATTTCCAGAAGCAAGTCTTGTGTTTTAATCTGAATGGTGTTTAGGAGCTCCCACACTTATACAGCAAGTCGCGAGGAACTTGTTATCTCGTGAATTCGTACAAGATATGTATGTAACATGTCTTTAAAATTTCACTTCTTGCACTACCACCTAGATTTGTTACCAGAAAATCTTGGGCCCTTTAGCAATGGATTTTCATCAACAGATTTCTACCAAAGCATAACAGGATCTAAGTATACTGGCCAACTACTGCTGGACCATGAATGATATCCCGAAATCATCATAAAAAACTTATTTAGATAACCACAATGAGGTGTATATTTATAACTTAGGGCTACTTAAATATTAATTTTATAACATTGCATTTTATAACGTGTGTCACAAGAAAACCCTTCCTGATTGGGGTAGGAAGATTATGCAAGCTTATTCAATTCAACATAAAAATACAATTAGATTATTTTATTAGTGATTTTTTTGTAGGTCAATATAATTTATTGATAAAAATCGAATTGAAAAGTTCAGATTAATTTTATCACTTAAAGTTAGCTATGCGTGTTAACAGCGACTCATTATTAAATCTAAAGCCATTGCAGGTATTTATTACGTTAAGTAAGTTAGAACGAGTACCTTCATGTTCTATAAAACAGAGACGTTGACTCTTTCATGCGATATATACCCCGAGTCAAAAAATACAAAGCATAACGTCGGAACCGAGTTCCTCAAATGTAGATTATAAAAAAAAAAATGTTTTTGAACCACCAAAATCTGTCAGCTGTTTGCTTACCTTAAAGTTCGAAATGTGTACACACTGCCTGAATTAAGGATTACTTCGTCTCCCCCTACTGAACTACAAAATAATCAATACTGAAGTTGTTTAAAAATATAGCATATCTAATTTCTTGGTCCACGTGCCACTCACTGATCGTTAATCGAAAACTGCAACTTCGTGCATGATGGCCCTTTCGCACATATCAGTACCCGTATGTGCAGGTTTAGGCCTACATCCAAAATATTGTCGTTTTGAACCGAATGCTGCCGATAACTCACGAGCGTGACGTGGTTGACGTTTAGAGAAAAGGAGGGAACCTGAGACAAAACTGGTGACAGTTTTGTTCTGTTTATGCCCACTAACAATGCAGTCTGTCATATTTGTTTCTATGTTTCTGCCTTCAATTAGCATTCCTACATGACTGCATTAGCGTAATGACTGCGTAGTGGAGGAGACACCAATACGAACGGATTTAAACAGTTCGCATTTATTATTATTATTATTATTATTATTATTATTATTATTATTTATGGACGCTCTTTAACATCTCAGGTCATGAGCGTCCCATTCTATTCAGGGCGTGAAACGGGCGACAAATTTTGCTCAGGGGCCTCTTCTTTCAGGCTTGAGGTTCTTTATCGTGCCGTAAATGTACGACACGGGACCCACGGCTTTACTTCCCTTCCGAAGGAAGTCATACTTGCTATTTTTACGCCCGAAAAAATCCATCGATCCTGGCCGGGTTTGAACCCGCGATCTTGGGTTTAGAAGGCAAGTATGGTTACCACTACACCACCAGGACCGACTAAAAAACAGTTCTCAAAGCTGCCACCAAAAGTGGCAAACGTAAAATAAACGGGTGATAGCTGAACTGAAAAGTCAGATATCTATTTCAAAAAGTAGGATCTATACGTTACAAGTGCATTGAGTTGTAACTTGTAGTTATTAGTAGAATTGTTTTACAAAGGCTCCTTTTAGACTTGAATAGTGAGGTTATTTGAGTTATGGGCTGACAGACAGAGGCCGCATACTAGTAGAAGGCATGCGCAGGTAGTGTCTTGTGGTATTTTTTAGGAAAGTTTTGTCAGCGAATGTTTGGTTGTGCGTTCGTGTGTTGTTCGGTTTTGTATGTAAACTGTGTGCTAATCGTTCTTTGTTAGTTATGCCACTACATATATATAGTCTTGAAGAGCGGGTTGTATGTAAAATACACTCATAAAAACGGATTCTTGCACAGAAGTTGTAAGGCGCTTTGCCATAAAATATCCTGGCAATCGTGTACCAGGTAGAGAAAATATTCCGAACTGTTGTAATTTTTACAGAGGAAAAGTTACATAAAATACAGGAATTTGCTATGCAGAGGTACGCAATGTATTGCCGCTGAGAGGTATTATTTTCTATATCTCTTATAACCCAGACTAGTGCGTATTATTATTATTATTATTATTATTATTATTATTATTATTATTATTATTATTATATTTTAATGCAGTACCTATTTCCATTTTCTCGGTTATGGCGGCTGCACTTTCCTAGTAAGTAGCCGTGTTCAGGCGGCCCGTAACCCGAATAATATCACTGTGCTTTACTATACAATTACAGTTACAGTTTTTTTCATTTTGTTTCACAGAAGTATTAAATAACATAATTAGTCAGCTATTGTAATTTATAAAGGTTTTTCTTCAAGTGTAGAAACATTGATAGCTTCGAATGCCAGTGCAATTTGTAAGATATTTTTCTACAATTCAGGAAATCAGCTGATCTAAATATGTAAACCAGTAGTAGTGAAAATGATGAAGAGTAGGCGTGTATATAAAGAAAGAATTAAATTCCATTTTAATTTAGTATTTCAATACAATGAACATTATACGTTAGTCCAATTAAGGTAGAAGAATTTAATATGATTAATTTGACCTCTCCTGTTTCAAATATTACAGTCCAACATATTACATTATGTTTTCAATATTCTCACTAAATGCTTCCTTGCCTCAATCTCTTTTTGACTTCATTTTGTCATGTAACGAAAATGTGACTGCACAAATGATCGAGTTCAATCGGGAAGATCGATTCTTGTGCCATCTTTAAGGTATACTCTGATGTAGCTGCTGCATACATGAAAAATTCAAAGCATAAGATTATGCTGGGATTTTAACAGACTAAATAATTTAATTGATCATTATTTCCCAGAAAAATATTAGAATAATATTTCAGAATTATATGTATAAGTATTTTTGCAAAAAATATAAATTTATTACCATGAGTGAGTACACAGCCTAATTTAAAACAACTGTTCCTCCATCGTGTACTTTTATGACTTCATAACACGCTTTACTACGCTATATAAGAATTTTGACTAATAATTGTTTATCACACTTTTGTAGAACAGAGCCCTGTTCGGTAGACAGATAGGCAGCCTCCACACTCACCTAATTTAAACCGAATAGGTGGCTACTTCTGGAAATATTTAAAACCATTGCTGTATTCATATATGGTGGATAGTGCGAAAATTCTCCTCAATCAAATTATGGCACGTTTCAAATAATGTACACCATACGATTGGATTCAATGAGTCATCGAAGTGAGACCCGTATTCAGGCAGCAGGTGGATATTTTGAACATTTACTTAAAGTTAAATAATGTGAAGACCTTAAAAACTTGGAAAGCAAAGATTTCCGGACCATGTTTCTTTCTTCTAAGTATGAGCAATTTATTCCTGGAGTTTTGCAGATATTTTCCGGATATATCTTTAAATATAGAAACGCTCATAAAAAGTCAATACTTCCTAGTATAACGCTACGAAAGGATATACTTGGACCTGCTTCCGTATTATCTTCACATGAAAAAGAGTTAATTATGAATGCATTATCTTACTACCAGCAGTTCAGAAACTTTATCTAGTACTTTAAACACTGCATAAAAGTATATGTATGTATAAAAGGCCTATTATTCGAGAGTGTTAAAACTACTGCACAAACTGATGAAAGGCCAGTAAATGTAATCTAATCTTCTCTCAGTTACTAGGCAAGTTTGTGTCGCAAGTTCTTACTTAAGTTAGATAATGGACTCAGTTTTTCTAACACAGCTGCGAAATACTGTAAGTTATGATGTATTTTGAAAGCTATTTTTGTTTACTTATTCTCTGACATTGCATGCTGAGAAATTCATTTATACAAATATTGGAGATTGCTGGACCGAAGCTTTAACATATTTCTTGCTTTATTTGTTGATTTTTTTTATTCTGATATGGGTTTTCTTTCTTTCTTTCCCCCCCCCCTTTTTTTTTTACCAACGAATTCAGTTTTTATTTCACTCACAGTCTATGTGGTTTGGAGAAAATCTTTTCAGTAACCTTCAGCATGGAGTTGGGGGAAAAAGTCTCGGGTTCAACTCTTATGGATCCCGCCATCCTCGCGTTTTTTTTTTTTTTTTTTTTTTTCCCCGGCAGTTGTCTGAATGCTATTTTGAAACTCAAATATGCAACTACTGAGAGCTCAGTGCTCGCTAAACCGATAGTTACAGAACCACCTGTTACATTCTCAGCTACTCATTTTGTTTTATTCACACATTAAAATCCACCAAGTAAATTCCCGATTTATTTGCTATTAAATGCACACGCCCTATTATTGACGGGATGAAGCTGGTATTTAATTGCAAATTCGGCTTTATTCCATCATTACGTTGGTTTGAAACATATGATTACCTCGGGTGAACTGACATGAAAATGCCTTAGCGGATATGTGGGTAATTTCAATGATAGCTTAAATATTTAACGAGCACGTGTTATTTACTCGTAGATAGACACGACAGGAATCAGGAACAGACGACGAAAATGTAACCGAAGTATTTGTAGGAAATCTGTTCGGGTTTCATCAACATTGAAGTCTTATTTGCCTAAGTGTCAGAAGCTCCTACTCAAGTTACTGTTCTCTTGAGATAATGCGGGTTGTTTACGATCTACGATCTATGGTAACAAATGCAAATAGCCTTAACCTGTGAAAAACCATGTCTTCGCCGGCGGCGATGTTTTGTGGTTTTTGAATTTGAAATTGTTTACAAACGTTATTTCTCATATGCTTACAAATTATAAAATAATATGAATTAAAACTTCTACACAGGCAAGCACAAATCCTTTCCAAACTACTGCACAACTTAAAACTAATCATAAACGGGTGTATCTGTCTTGTTTAACCTCTCTTGCAAAGGAGTCGAAACATAACATCCTGCTTACTCCATTCATTAAAACTCTCTTCATTTTGCTCCAAAACCGGTTTCATATGTTCTCCCGGATTTTCCCCTTTATTGCTAACCCTCACGATGCTGCGCCTAGTTTGCGCTGCTTTAGAATATCGTCTATCTATCCTTTAACACCAGCTTTAGCCAATTCTTGTGACTCTTATCTCAATTGGACGGACATTTAGAAAAAATGACCTTACATTTTCATATTAAAATACTTATATTCGTTATATTATTACAACTTAATTGACCGTTCATATAAAATCCAACGTTTTAGTGAAAAATGACAATCCATAGGTCTAATAGGTAGTTTTTATGCAAACATTTGCTAAAATTGCAGTATTTTATTAAACTTTACTTTTCTATAATCGAAACTTCTTAAAACTCAAACCTTAACATCTCATTTTAAAGATTTTATTTTTCTAGGCATAATGATTAGTATAACATAGTCATTCATTTACAAGATAAAAAAAAACTGTTTCATCCATATTTCCAAATTATTAAGACAAATATAATTTTTAGATTTGTGCTACAAGGTAAATAAGTGTAGAAAAAAATCATATCTAGAAGTAGAGTACGTATATCTGTCTTGCATGCCGATTTTATTAAATCACCAGCACCAAGTCAAAAGTAGTACAGCTGACTTTAGGCTTGGTCTCACACGACCAAACTTGGACGCAATTAGTAAAATCAGCGAGCTCGAGATAATTTAAGGAAATTATTTTTTTTGCACTTGTTTTTGATGGAATATAAAAATATCACACACATATTTTGTCAGTGACACAATCACAGTGGATATTTTTGTTTTTACTGTTTTCCGTGTGAATGTTAGTCAAATATGAATTAATCGATTTATGTCCGTGTTGAAATGTGTTATATTCAGAGCCTAGAAATTCAGGCATTTATTTGCATTAAAATAGGCAGGCGAAAAGGTCCTAAAATACTGAAAATAGGCAGTAATAGTATAAAAATAGAAATTTATTAAACGCGAAAACAAAGAGTAATATCACTCATGATTAATGAAAATACGCATTTAAGATGCTTAATAATTTCTTTATCACGCGATTAAAGTACTTAAGATTACTTTTCTTGTTTACAAGCAAAAATATGTTTTTTCAAGGCCATAGTCAGCCGCTTGTCACAGAGAACATTTTTCATTAAAGAAAAAGAACGTTCTACTTGCAATGAAGTTATTGGAGCGTATTTAAAACAACCTATTTCGGAAGGACTCATACCAGTTACAACGAAACATCCACCTTTCGGGACATTGCGAAAACGTTGATAAAAACAAAGTAAAGTAGTTTTGAATTGTCCTGGGAAATGAGCAAAAGATGTACAGAGGCTTCTGGTCCAGTTCGAATTCAATTTTTATAGAGTAACCAGGCTAATATCTTTCTTACTTTCGTACTGAGCACATTGTAGGGACGGTTTATTGCATAGATGTACAGCTCTCATCTTTCTCGCTTACAATTATTTGTTACATTTATGCAGCTGAGAAGTTACTCCCACCACACTTGTCTCGCGCAGATCGACACAAGGTCATTAGCCAGAACTATTCCAAACTACAGTACTTCCCTCATCCTCTTTATATCCTGATATTCGTATGCCCGAGGTAACCGTGCGTTCCTTTCTCTAATGAAAGTTATATTATTTAAAGTAGTGAATGGGTTGAGGAGAAAGATTTTGACTGCTTGAAAAAAATTAATGTATAACAAAATTCTCAATAGATATTTTGGTAATGTAACATGCCATTTAATTTTTCTCTTCGATATAATGAAATCTTCTATGTGCTTTTTAAAATGCACAAATAATCGCAGAAAAAATCCATAACAGACAAAACATATTTTAAACCTTAAAATAGACAGCAGAAGGCAAAAGAGACAAAAAACGCAAAATAAAAACTGGCCCCACCGACCCCAAAAGTGCGAAAACATGTTCATTTCGATCTGACTCTTAAATATATCCACCCAGATAGAAAAGGCATTTGCCTAACTTCCGGTCTCTTGCTATATTAAATATGGCGCATACACATTTACAGAATGCGTGTTACCAGCTGTAACATCAGCTTTTTTTTTCAAATGTCTAGCACTAGTCCGTCCTTCGAAATTATTGACCTTTTACAAATAGGCATTTGTCGTATTAAAACAACGGCATTTCCATAATCAAATTTCACGTATATAATTTTTTCAAATCAATTCCAATTTGTAAGGTTCCTTGGTATAGGATTTCATATGGATTGGTGCATATATATTTGCTGTATATGACAGGTTCCATACAGTTTTCATTCAGTTTCGTGTACTTTTTGTCCCGCTATTTCTTTTTTATAATTTTATTTTATTTATTGCTTTCGCTCGCTATAACTCCTACACGCTCCATATACTGTAGAATTCTACGGAACATTAACTGGTTAAGTTTACCAAAAGAAAGAAGGGAAAGAACAAAATCCAGCAACTAGCTGCACCCACTTCCAAATTATCACAAGAGATAGCCCTCTTCCAACAAGCGTCTGGACCAATTAACTCCGCGTACTGGAGCATTAATTCCAGGAAACCTTTCACGTTTTCTGCTCCGTGGATAGGGAGAGGGGAGGGGAAACTCGTTGTTTCATAGTGGAACGTTTTCTCTTGACCTTGTGTCACTACTAATACGTCCGCCAAGCAGGGAGAAATTCCTTGGAGGAGTAAGATACGAAAAACCGATATTATTTCTTAACTAATTCGGCAAACTCTTAAACATACCTGTCATATTTGTACGTACGATTACGAGTTCTTACCGAATAGCGTTCTCTTGCCCATTAGCGAACCCATGTTCGACTCTCGGCTTGGGCAATTCAGGAACTTTCCAATTTCGGTGCTGTGGATCATATACGTTATCATTAATTAATTTAAAGTTTTGTCTCCAGAACCTATTGCCAATGACAAACTTAAGTTTTAAGTGTATACATCTATTCATGTACAGAGTCCTCATTTAGCTGCGTAATCGAAACTTTATTTTTCTGACGGAAAGTAGCTGCTGCGCAACGGCCTCGTCACCTGGCGATGGAAAGCATATCGTGCTATCTAACTCATAGCACTCATGTTTTTTATTTTGCTATGTGTTAGTACAAATAGTCATTAACACTGTATTCACCATCCTCGAAGAACCTGCTTTCCGTTGTGTAACATGTTTGAATCCTTTAGAAACTATTTGAGACACTCGTAGTAATTCTTTATCCCCAATATTATAAACTGTCTCTTAGATATTTTGTTTTAGCGCCTCACGGGTTTAAGTTCAGTAATTTTACATGAATGAAAGTGCAACTGCTGAGTGGCTTGACACGCACTGCTGATAGATACACCAACTTGTAGGGTTAACCGTGTTAAACACTTTTGAGAAGTTTCTAATCAGCCTATTTCATCATGTTCTCCTCAATTAAACCATGTCTCGGCTTCTTGTCAATAAAAACGCCTTGGGTTCGAGCTTTGTTCAACAATTTAAAAATTCACTTTCCTATGGAGATGTCAATCCTAGAAATTTAGCACAACATTCTCTCCTACAATACTTTATCTTCTTTTACACTATACAAATAAGAAAATGAGTACATAGGTTTCCGGCCTAACCATTTTCTAGGCATAATAAAGACAAAACATGTATTTCACTTTTCAATATAGTTACCCTTTATTGCAAACAGTTCTCACCTCTTTGAACTAACATTTCAACCCTTCCCCCCAAAAGGTCAGAAGTCTTGTCTGCAAAATGGACATAAACAGCATCCATCACTTCTTCGTCACACTTGAAGATCCTTCTTGATTTTTGAGAAGAGGAAATAGTTACTGGGAGCTAGATCTGGGCTGTAGGACAGATAGTCAATCTCCTAGAAACCATATTTCTTCACAACTTCCTTTGCAACAAGAGCTGCGTGGACAGGCGCGTTGTCGTGAAGAAGGCGCACACCACCATTCAGCTTTTCTCGCCTTTTCTCTTCGATGGAAGCACATAGTCTGTGCAGTGGGCCAGCATGACACCAATGTAAAGTATTTCTTCACAGTCCCAAAAGATTGTGGTCATGATCTTCTTGGTTGACCTTGGCTTTTAGAGCGGTGCTTCGCCATATTTACGACATTCCAATGATCCTCTTTTGGACAAGGATCATAATGTTTCATCTCCTGTAACAATGGTTTGCAGAACTTCTCTCTCGTTGCCACGGCAGTGCTCCAAAATTGCCTGACAAAAGATGACTTGTTGCTGATTTTGGACTGAGGAAAGAAGTCTAGGCATATATCTTCCACTAACTTATTCATGTTTAAATGTTCATGAATAATTAGAAGAACTGCTGTTTTAGAAAGGTCCAACCTTGTTATTTCCATAACTTTGAACCGCCGGTCTTCCATAATTTTTCGTTCCAAAAGAGCGATGTTTTCAGGAGTGAGCACCTCCAAGGGCAGACCTGCACGCTGTTCGATTTCAATGCTTTCTCGCCCCATTTGGAAAAGTATGGCCCATTCTTTTAAGGTAGAATATGAGAGGGATGCTTTCCCATATACACCGCCCAATCGTTGTTTAATTTCATTTGGAACAAGTATTTATTATGTGAAGAACTTAGTGACAGCTCGAAGCTCCATTTTGAACATGTCACAATCGTCTACACATAGTCTTCTTTATGCAACTATATCTCAACAACTGTACGCAGCGGGGCGGAAGTTACAGCTGCAATTATTTACTTAACAGATAAGGTATGACACCAGATAAGGGTTCTGTGGAGGCAATGATCCTTATCGGCGAGGTAGGAAGCTTAAGGACCTACCCTCGTACATAGTAAAAAGTCTGAACACATACTTCCTACAGAAATGCCATTGAAACAGTTCGCTGAGCCAGCGCAATTGCCTGAGCCAGTGAAACTTTAACTCCAGTCCTACCGGTAATCGCGTGGCCACTGAAGGTTACCGGTTTCCACTGCTGTATACACTCAAATTACTTGGCGGAACGAGCGCAAGGGATAACTTAACAGATAAGATATAATTACGTAAAACATATATTTTTTGTAAAGAACTTCTTTTCAATAAAATATGAAAAACTTTAATCTTACTCAATGAAATCTCCGAGAATTTAGTTGTTTCATATTAGAAATTTTACTAAAATGGTTAAAGCTGGGTATTCCACCAGGTAAGAAGACATGGCTTTGCATTTTTATTACCGCAATACCAGATGTTAATGAACAATAATAGTGTCAGAGATTGTAGTGGCAAGCAATTTCAGATAGGGAATTTATGGCCACGAAGAAAAATAACGGAGTTGTATGGTGTAAAAGAAGTTGAAACTAGATACCAGCCCGGAAGTTACGCAAAATGCCTTTTCTTTCTGGACACACTTAAGAGTCAGAAGTGAACATATTTCGGTTATATTTGCAGTCGGTAGGACCAGTTTTTATTTTACCTTTTTTTGTGCCTATTTTGGCTTCTATTGCCTACTTTAAGGTTTAAAGTCTAGTTTTTGCCTGTTTGGGATCGTTATGGATTTTTTTCTGCGATTATTTAGCATTTTAAAAAGCACATAAAAATTCCATATATGGAAGAGAAAAATTAAATAGCATGTTGTCCTCACAAAAATATCCTTTGAAAATCTTGTTATACATTTGTTTGTTTTCAAGAGTCAAAAACTTTCTCCTCAACCCATTCACTTAAGCTCTATAACTAGCAGAACATTCATTAGTGAAAGGAACGCGTGGTTATTTCGGGCAAAATAATGCCAGGAAACAGAGAAAACGAGGGAAGTACTGTAGTTTTGAATAGCTCTGGCGAATGATCTTGTCTCCATCTGCGCGAGAAAATTCTAGGAAATTGGTGATCCAGATAACTTCTCAGCTGCATAAATGTAACAAATAATTGCAAGCGAGAAAGATGAGAGTGGTACAGCTGTGCAATAAACCATCTCTACAACATGATCAGTACGAAAGTAAGAGAGATACTAACCTGATTCCCGTATAAACAAAAAATGAACTCGACCAGAACCTTTGTGCATCTTTTCCCCATTCGCCAGGACTATTCAAAAGTACTTTACTTTGTCTTGATAATATTTTCATGATGTCCTGAAAAGTAAATGTTATGTTATAAAAAAGCAAGAATCGTTACGAAATAGTTAGTTTTAAATATGCTCCAATCACTTCAGTGAAAATAGAACTTTTTTTTTTCCCTGATGAAAAATGTCCTGACAAGCGGCTGACTATGACAGTTGATACCTTGGAAAAACATCTTGTGTTGCTTATACCAAGAAAAGTAAGTTTTATGTACTTTGATAAAAATACCTATTAAGTATCTTAAATACTTATTTTCATTAACAATGAGTGATATTATTGGGTGTTTTAACTTTTAATAAATGCCTGTTTTATTATAATATTGCCTGTTTTAACCCAAATAAATGCCTTAATTTCTGGACTCTGCTGATAAGTGAAGGCTACAGTGAAATGAGGTAAAAATTTGCCTTAGAATGTCTTCAAACTTTCTTCGGGTGAGATAGTTCATCACCAATGTTTTTAAGCTGTAGTGCTATAAAAATCTCTAAAATCTGGAATAGACACATGACAGTACGGCACTAAATGGTTAATTGATTTGGCATGATATAGACTAAAGGGAGGCAACCTCTTTGGTCTAGTGGCTAGCGTTGCTGATTGCTGGCCGGAAGGTCCGGATTCGATTCCCGGTACCTGCTTAGGGATTTTTTTTAAGTTGGGGAGGTCTGGAATGGGGCGCACGCAGCCTCATGAGGACAACTGGGAAGTTGCTCGATAGAGAGGTGGCGTTCTTCGATCTCGCAAACTGCGGATACGGCTTCTGCGAAGATGCGGTGTGCTGATCACACCCCCCCCCCCCTTCTTGCAATACTGCATTCTATCAATCATGTCGTATGACAGAGATAGAGTACGCAGCGGCCGCGATAGGCCAAAGGCCCTCCTAGGGCTGTAGAGTGCCACAGAAGACTAAAGGGAGTTAACCATCTGATTATGTGTCTGGATACAAACTGTGGTTTCGAAGATGTAGGTTCAGGTGTTATCTATTTCTTTTGATGTTATTATGAAATATGCTCATACACACAACAGTAATGAACAAGATTCGAATTCGATAACAATTATATGAGGCCAGTATCACACGGAATGCGCCAAAGAGACATGCTCCAAAGTTTCCACCCTTCGTACATGGAATTATTTCGAATGGAAATTTCATTAGTCAGTGGCGCACTGGTTCCTTAGAAATCTAATGCTGTAACTGTGAAATATGAATAGACAAATGACATATTCCCCATCTCAAATTGCTCATTTAAGATTTCTCTAAGAGTCCTACAATGAAAGAAGCAAGCACATTTTTCCGGTCACTGGCAGAACGGCGGCCTCTTAAATTGCTATTACAAACGACAGAAACAAAAACGGCTACATCAGCGGAAAAAGGGCATCTCATTTATGTTAACAGCATCTTTCTTTTCTTCGTGAAAACACTTTACTGCTAGCATAAACATGATATGCAGGACATTTATTTCAATTTAAAATTACTATGAATATGTTAATTAGTAATTACACTAGCTCCTGCAAGAATGCCCCCCCCCCCGGGCTTTTTCTAACAATTCTTATTAGATAAAAATTATAGGGGTGTTCGAGTATAGTGCACTATATCTTACCAAGCATCTCGAATGTTTATGGAATGCGAAATACCTGAGGTTGGCTAATCTTCCCATTGCAAGGCCAGTAATATTTACGTTTGGCCTAAATAAACATGGATGGCAGGTGCATGAGAACATTAAATTGCCAGTCAGTCCGGTTACGCAACTCCCTTCACAGCGCAACGCTGCAATATGTGGTCACAAATCATCTGGAATGTTTATTATAAAGCGATGCTATTAACATTGAGCGTGCTTGCGCATGCGCGCAAAGCCATGTCCTTTTTGCTACTTAACAGGCGGATGAGGGATCACAAAGCTATTTTCCAGGTATTTTCAACAGAGATACACAACTTACCTGATTAATGAATACTTTAGCAATTTGATACTATGAAAGTTAACACCACACAGCAAAAATAGAATAAAAGCAGTAGTATATCTCTACAGTTGTCTCATTGCAACCAAACAAATGCAAGTGTAATATTCAACTTTATCTTGTTTTGCGACGCTACAAAGCACATTTCCACCACAATCTATAGTGGTATTAGAGTAAAGAAACGTTCATTAATGTTCCCGAGAGAAAACAACATCCTTTTCCAATCAATAGCAAACAAATATATTGCGAAAACTTAAATCACATCTGCTGGACGGCGTTTATAAAATTTCTTCTTAAAATTTAGTTTATTCAAAGTCCAGAACCCCAAAGCTACCATGCCTTCATTCCGCTGAACACTTGTGGAAAACAGTTGACCTTCGGTGGATGCGCGACTGGAGTAAAATTACCTCTTACGCAGGCTATTGAGCTTGATCGGCTGTGTTTATCGCGTCAACTGTTTTAGTTGCATTTCAGTAAGAAGAGTACGCAATGTGTATTTATGTAATATGCCGTGAGCGATACACACGCTTCTCTTCTTATATAGCGCGACTGTCCGATATCGGGCCTTGGTCTGCCGTAGTGACCGCTGCGATCTCTACGTCCATATTGTGACTTCATTGATAGAGGCCAGTACTGCAGGGGACATACCATAAGCATGCAGACACCCTACCGGTCTTATATCACGTGGATTTCGAGATCGACAATATATATAGAACAATAATGCTTATTTCTGATTACTGTGTACAAAAGAAGTCGTAATACTTCAGGAAAGAATTCCGTGCTCAATTTCGGAAGTAACATTTCCATCATGAAGTGCAATTTTCAGATTGGTGAACAAAGTTCGAACCCAAGGAGTTTTCACTGACAAGCTCGAAAACTGTATAAAACGGGTTTTAACAGAGGAGAAGCTCGATGAAAATTAAATAGAAACGTTTACCTGAAAATCTTTAAAAGTGATTCGCCCACCAAATTAGTGTATCCATCGGCAGTGCGTATAAAACCATTCAGCTACTGCATTCTCATCCATAAAAGTACTGTTTTTTTTATTAGTGTTTAACGCCCGTTTTTACTACTGAGGCACCACAGGTGGTGTACACTCTTGATGAGATGAAATGATATATTGCGAAATTATATTTTTTAAGAAAGGAATGTTCCAGGCCTATGTTTCTAATCTCCCCGGCATTTGCCAGTTATGAGGAATGAGGAAAACCTGGAAAAAAACCCAGTCAGGAAGGACGGTCCTGGTGGATTCGAATCCCAGACCTCACGCTCACGAGTCCGCGCCTTAACGACCTCGGCCACCCGTCGCGGTAAAGTACTGTTGTGCCTGAAATTAAACCTTCGGAAGCAATGAAGGGAAACAGTTCAGGATGAACTATGGCGAATCTCAATATTTTTTTCGAAAGGATTCAGGCACCTCACAGCGAAGAGGGATTTTCAAATATCTATGAATTAATAATAAAATGCACGATACGAGTTTCAAATGCGCTACATGATTTTCTAGGGCTGGTGGCGATTACGCAGTAACTTCCCGTCTGCAAAATTAATTTCCGATTGGGTAGCGAAATCAGGAATGTATATTATGTTACACTGTCTGTTGAAAAGTTAATGACAGTGTGGAGGAATAAAAGGAGGGGGGGGGGGTTGCAATTTTTCTACAGAAATTTTACAAAACATCATTCACATCATTAGTAATCAATTAATGTCTTTCTTTGGCTCTACGACATGCCCTTAGACTCCATTACCTGTTTGCATTCTGAACGGCGACCTGTTGTCCCAAGGCAGTCATCCATGTATCGCCAAATGTTCCAGGATCGTCGTCTTGGTCGGCGTCCATCATGACTGTATTGTTTGTTTATTGTTTATAAATATTGGTACATTTATAATACATTTAATAATCGAAGTAGTGTTTTCAGTGAATATATTTCCTTAATTTGATCCGGCTTTAGTAGAGATTACGTCTCCTAGTCCCCAGTCAGGGCCCCAGTCGTTAAATAAATTAAAAAATGATATTTCAGTATAATGAAAGCTGGGGACTTAACAATATGAGATCTTATAATTAATTCTGTGACACATTGCATGCACTTCATAAACTTGCATTTGTAAGCTTTTTGAGATAATGGCATCATCTGTTTGTTTTATTTCACAATCACAAACCGCAATTCTTATATTCGGCGCAATACGAGGAAGTGTACATCTTTCCTTAAGAGACCATATAATTCTGTTAACTGTAAATGCTATTTTCTCAAAACCATGTTTGTGTGTTGTAGGATTCATGGTCGGTGCCACAGACGTGAACTTGGTATAAAACATTTTCTTATAATTTCCTGTAGAGAAGCTTGATCTCCCTTTCTTTCATTTGAGCGAGTTTTATGGAGTTTATTCCCGTATTTTTATTATTGCACACGTTTAACACACAGAAACGAACACGTTATTACAACTGAATGCATTTTCTACACCAGTCAGTTCACAAATAATTCAAAAACAGAGAAGCGCGCCGGCATTAGCAACGACCTACGCCTAAGGGCATTCTTTGTTATCTCCTTCAACGTTCCCAGCTGGTTAGGTAGCCTTGTAGAGATGTCATTTTTTTTCTCAATGCGGTTTTGTACCTTTTGTAGATATGTGGTCATAAATTCATTGTAACCGTATACCTAACAATATGTCATCGATTACGCCGTGAAGGCAAACACAGAACACGTGGATGGTCCGCAGAAAACTTGTGACCCGTTCTCATGAGACATTGTTTCATGTTTTCGAAAGAGAATGAAGAAAATAAATCACTGATATCTTTTTAATTTGCAACTGGGATGCCATGTGACCAGGTGATCTTATGGTAAAACTTCTTCAGCCTGCCATTGCGCTAGGCAATCTTACAAACCGCTATAAATATTACAACATGTGCTGTTCCGCTTCTCTTCCTTACATAGCTGAATTCTATCGGCTTAATCTCGCATCTGAAATATTCCCAGCAATCTTCAGTTAAGAATCTTGCAACATTAGTTTGAATAATTACACCAAACTTGGAGATGCAGGTACATAATTTATTTCTAGTTTTGAATTCCTTAAAATGTATTGCTTTACTAACTCCCGGCTAAGACCAGGGCATACTTAAAATCGCGCAACATTTCTGAGTGAAGATAATAATGGGGTCCAGGTCGGGGATTTTCTAAAGAAGGCAGCCGGGACCTTCCTGGCACCATGTTCTTGGTAAGGCAAGATTGCGACAGGCGTTTGGAATGAGATGGTCTGATTGCGTCACGCCCAATGTGTTGTCAACGTCTTCTGTTTTGTCGGACAGACTACCAAATACGGTTCACAAAACGCATATATGCGTGACGTATGTGACTATGGAAAAGGAACAAGTGGTCTGTCACTCTCTTCTCAAGTTGCAAAGTTTATATTTGATCCTGAGGTTGAGATATACACAGGGCGACAATTAATTTTTAAACTCGTTTTAAAATAAATTTAAATGGCGCAATGGTTCTCTAGGACTGACACATGCTCACAATATACACAGTAATAACTATGGCATGCTGTAAATAACATTGGCAAACAAAAGAAAAGCATTAAAAGCTTACAAAACGCCCGACTTTAAATCCGACATTTCTTAGGAGATAACTAATATGAATAGATCAAAAGAAAAGTACTTCGCATATTATTAATCTAAATTAAAAATTTTTCAATCCCATCTTAGGCCTCTGTGTGTGCGTGTGCTCGTGTGTGTGTGTGCGTTCTCCAATTTAATAATAGAATACAATCTTGCTATAAAAAACAAATTACAAATAGCAATACTAAGACGGTTTAACTAGCAATTTGGATTACAATTAAGAATGTTAAATTTTTAATTTCACATTAAATTTTTGATGCTTTTTAAAACAAAGCACGCAACTAAATATATCTCGAGAAGAGTTTACCACAATTACTTGTAGGGGTTCATTTTAATTACGTGGCACAAGTCACCAATAGTTTCATCGTTCTCAGTAGTTACAGTTTCATCGAGGCAATCATGACATGTTTTATACTTATTTTACGATAATATTAAGAATATGTGTTGTTTATGCTACAGATTGTATAAAAATTCAGTTTACAGTATCTCGTCTATTATTACAACACAATCTTTTCTTCGTCATGCAGTCTATTTTTATTTTCAGCAATGGCAAGCTTTCTTCAATAATTTATTGACTGAATGACAGAATGTTCGCCAGTTTAAGCGTTCACGTTCATTTTCCCTGCTGCAACGGCCTCTTTGAGGACAGATGATTTCTATTTAAATAGTGTTTAACGCCCTTTTTTACTGCTGAGGCTTCAAAGGCGGTGGAAACCGATGATAGATGAAATGAATAACTGGGTAAGGAATTTTTTAAAGGAAGAAAGGGTTCTAGACTAAAGTTCAGGGTACTTTCCCGGTATTTGTCATTTATGAGGAATAAGGAAAACCTGGAAACAAACTCAAGTCAGGGAGGATAGTCGTGGTAGTAATTAAACCCCAGACCTCCCGCTCACCTCGGTCAAAACTCGCGCGAGTAGTGCAGAGGAGAAGGTACTCCCACCCAAAAGACAGAAATGGCTTCTGAAGAACGGACTTGGAGCTGAAACTAACTCTAAAAGGCTAGGAGAGAGCATTTCGAATTCAAACTCAGGGCGGATGGAACTCTGAAAGCACCCCGTCCTCCAGGTTGGGATGTTTTACAGAGACCGGTAATCTCTCTCAGCAAGTCAAAACATGTAACTTGCTGCAGCTTTGGAACGGGCATTGATTGGAAGAAGAAGAATGTATAGTTCTTCATCCATTTCTGTCATGTTCTGATGCTTGGCAGGGTACTGATAATTCCCAATTCGCAAGTTATAACTTTATATTCACTTGCTAAATAGAGCCGTATGCCTTTATACTAGCGTTGGCTTGCTAGTGTGAGTCTCTAATGATGCTCTGTTTCAAGAACTGCAGTTGGTCATAACATGCGCTGGAATAACAATGGCGGAATTTGTTGGCTCAAATGATTGCGATACTCTTTATATACACGCACTCTGGTCGCCTTCTTTTGCCACCTACCCCAATAATTGCCTTTTAGGTCCAAACTCGTTTAGGGCCATGTCAAAGAACAGAACAGGCATTTGCTTTCGATCGTCAAGATATTCCTATAAGCGAGCTTCATACCGCGCTATTATGCCAATTCGCTGGATGAATGAAAATAAGCGAACAATTATAAATGTCCCAATGAAAAACATCCGTACATTTAGCTGAAATCCTCATTAAGTTAAATTACTTCCTGCAGGTTTGCAAAAAAGACGATTATAATGTGCATTCCAAGCAAGGGAAAAAGAAATACAAGGAAAGAAACTATTAGAAGAAAATAAACCCATTACGTAATTAGAAAATATCCTTAAAATCACACTTGCTGACATTGAAACAGTTCCAAGCTACAAATTATGGTTCCGAAGCGAGTATTCCACCAAACTCTTGCACGATTTAACCATGATACTCATTTATTAGCATTACTCATGCAAACAGAAGCAACCGTTGACAGTTTACGAGTCTTTCACCAAATACTCTAGCACTTGGAGCATCCCCACATTCTCTGTCATGATTATTTTAGCCAAGTCTGAAGGAGTTGCTTAGGAAGCAATTATCACTCCTATTTACAAAACTATCTATATCAGAGATCTCCCGCAGGACGATCTACAATTTATAATTTCATCTATTGAACTTTGTGGTTATACCCAAAATGCCTATTATAAATTTCACTCCACTCGAAGACAGCTGCAGTGCCACCAAGTTAACAACTTACTGCAATGTCCACACGAAACTTTTCAAGAGAAGATAAGCATACAATTATTTTAAAACATCCATTTCATACTTTCCATTCTAAGAATTCAATCTTTCAATAAAGTTGCCCTTGCTTCACACGAAAACATTACCTGAGAGCAATAGCAGACACAACAGAAAAGATAGCTATCATGCGCGAAGATTAAAAGTTCATGCTCAAGACATTTAACACTGCTAAAAGCATATACATAATTATACTGCTACTAGTTCAACACTAGAATATATCTGCTTTTGATATTTTATTCTCCTACATCAAAAGATCTCTGACAAGATTCATCTACAGCACCATGCACTACCTCCATTGGGAAATCCGCTTGAAGCTTTTTCTTGCATCCCTCAAGCACTGGCCACAGATAATAGTCCAGAGGGTTGAGGCCGGGACTGACAGAGGATCAATCTCGAGTGCAAATAAAGTCTGGAACATTTCCTTGATGCCAGGTCTGGGTGGACCTTGCCTCGTAGGCTGGAAGACTCTTGAATAAAGTCGAGTTTAGCTTCTCTTCAATCCCTTTTGACAAACTAGAGCTTGGTGATGGCATCTTAACTCACTCCCTTTGAACCATGGTGGCTTCTCTGAGCCTTCGGAACACTCTCAGAAGCTTTTCGAGAAGTCCAGGCATACACCTTGCAATATTCACAGTTATAGCTTTCTTTAATACTGAATATTTCTCCTCAGTTAAGACCTTTCTAGTTGCCTTTGTTAGCGTAACGTTGTAACAGTCGTTTGCATATCAATGTCTTGTCTAGTACTCTGGGTATGGATCTCCAAGTTCTATTCTGCCTACTTCAAGGTGGGATTCTACCAAACACTAACTGCCAGGAGTCCAATTGATTTCCAGCTTTTTAAGAATCTGGGAAATCTCGCCTGGTGACTTGCCAACTCTATGCATTATCGTCAAACTTTCCCAATTCAACGGTTAAGCCTAAGTAATGTCTTTTTCAGAAGCACTTGAACTGGGCAATAGAGTGTTAACGTCTGTTAGCAAAACTGTTATCTGATCGTCGAAGCACCTGATGAAGTTCCTTTCAAAAATAGATTACAGTATTTATGGCAAGAATAGATATATAGCAAGACATTTCCCAAAACCATTAACAAATTGTACATATGTCCACGAAAGAAAATAGCAAATGTCAATTGCAACCAAAGAAATAAAGAAATCTTACCACAATTTCGATTAAAACTGCTCTCATGAACATGCAGAACAGAATTAAATCATCTGCAAGGCTGGGGAAATTGTACCAGTCATTCTGGAAATAAAATAAAAAGAAATCAAAATGTGGTCAAAAATAAAGTGATTTATCTTTAAAGTCTAAAATTCCTTTTCGCTGATTATAAATGTACATGCAATTTATTTTTAATTTAATTTGATAAATTAAAGTTCCAAAATTTTAAAATATACTGGAGCTCAAATGATCCCAATATATATATATTTTTTTTAATTTTGGGAAACAACATTTCATTATTATAGCAAATTTATATTTCATAGAACAAAAAATTTTTATTTTGAAAGATCCAAGAAAAAATTACTATAAAATCGTTAATACACTATTTAAAATTAGCAATTTTGCGGAATGAATGTCTTTTTGCTACAGAGGCACCACAGGCGATGGACTCTGATGATCCATGAGATGAAAGGAAGAAAGAAAGGAATTGTTCCAGGCCTAAGTTTAGGGGGCCTTCCCGGCATTTGCCATTTATGAGGACGGCGGAAAACCTGGAAAAAACCTCAGTCAAGGAGGACGGCCCTGACGGTATTCGAACTCAGACCTCCCGCTCACGAATCAGTGCCTTAACGACCTCGGCCACTCGTGGCGGTAAGTTTTGCGTATCCTGCAATAATGGAAATTATTTGAGCATTTCATCAAAGATGCTTTTACATTTTTTATAATAGTTTGAAAATTCAACTGTATGTCTTAAGATAGTCATAGAAGAAGCCAGGTTTGTGACTAAATTTTCTGAGCCTTATTTGTAACCGTAAATTGTGTAGATGTAAATTTTATTATTATCGGTTCCTCTTTTCCTCTTCTTACATGGGAAATGCTTTATAAAATTTAATTTCCCCATAAAGAATGTACCTTTCTACAGAAACTGCTGTACAGGACTTCCATTTCAAACCTTTGTCAGTCTAAATAACCATTTCCTTTAATAATACTTACATTTTAAAGAAAGTTAAACCGTTATCAAGTATTTTGATTTCTATCTTTGCCTGGAAACCTTAGTTGTTATTATTGTGCCTGAATATGAACAGAATAAATAACAAATGCCTAATTTAATTGGAGCATATCATCTATTTTGGAACTCCTGACAAGCACGCTTATATTTAGTTTTATCTTGTACAGCATATATTATTACTTTAAAATGCCGCGATGTTTTTGTAGTTTCACTGCCCAATTTCAAACAACAATAACAACTATTGAATACAAAAGATGTTATTAGAATTAAACAATCGTTAAAATGTAAATATTATAAAGTAGAGCCACCATGTGAAATTTCAAGATGAGGATGTATTATGGTGAGGAGGTGAAACCTAAAATATAATCAACATTGGTTTTAAATTCACCTCTCAATATTAACATGTTTTTTCTTTAATAATTTTTAGCGAATGACTTTGAAATGCGATCCTACTTACTACGCACCATAAATGACAATGAAAAAACATACAATATATATACATACAGACGCGCGCGCGGCCCCAATTTTTGTTTTTAACTATGCTTTTTAGCCGCAATTTTGTCAAAATTAATACAATTGGAGGTGGAGGGTTAACCTAAAGCGAAAATTTAAAAATCGTTCTAGAGGCCGCAATTTTTTAATTTTCTCAAAGAAACTCGGTGTATGCCATTGAAATAAAACAAAAATATTTTCTGAAAATAAGTGAATCAGATTTGGGCTTATCTGAAACCCAAAATTTAAAACTCGCTCTAGCGGCATCAATATTTGTTTTTTCGCAACGAATCTCGATATATACCATTTAAATAGAACAAGAAAAACTGATAATCGGGGCAATTGGGATATTATGAGCGGGGGTATACTTGAAACCCAAAATTTAAAAATAGCTCTAGCGGTACCAATATTTGCCTTTTCACAACAAAACTCGGTATATACCATTTAAATAAAATAAGAAAAATAGTTAATGAAAATTGGGGAAATCTGTCCATAGAAGTGGGGGTATACTTAAGAACCGAAATTTAAAAAGCGATCTAGCGTTTAATATTCTCTCAACTGTTTCAATATGAAAGGACAAATTAGCTTGGCTCATAAACTATATTTATAACGATGCATTGTTTCATATGTAACAAAAGCACTGTCGTGAAATATTAATATAATATGTGTGAGAATTATATCTGCATGAAAGAGCACTCTGTAATAATCTTCAGAAAACGTATGCGTTACTTGCTTCTACTACAATAAAATTAAAATTAAAGCTACTGAAAATCGATGGAACTTTCGATTGTATGTTGTGTATTGTTTGTTGATACACCTACTTAATACATTGTAACTGCTTTTAAATTGTAAAATATTTTTGTATTACTGACACATATATTAACATCTTCTTAAATACACAAGGTAAGCCGAAACTTTCTGTAATTTCTCTGTTTTTTAGCGAAGTAAAGATATCAAGAGTTCAGTTTATAAACATGGTTACGTGTAAAAATGTTTAAAAATACCCACACAACATAACTTTATCTGGCAGTGGTTCTATATTTCATTTAATAATATACCACCAATAATAATAATAATAATAATAATAATAATAATAATAATAATAACTTTTTAAATAGGTATTTACTCGGATTGGCACGATCTCTGCTTTAGTGATTTTATTTAACACATTTATCCATCATATCGTTAAGGCAATTTCTGATGGACCATTAATTGGCATTGAAGCCCTTTGCGGATTCATAACACTTAGTCGCTTTGCTACCATTTTTACAAAAAGAAGGGTTGGCCAGGAGGTGATTGAATTAAGGTAGACATTATGTTTTTCTCTATAAACAAGTTTTTTTCTAAGAAGCCTGTCGAACTGTGTAAGTCATAACCCAGTCATTGCACGCCAGGAATTTATTCTTCAATTCAAGGATTTGCCTGAAAGGAAAGATGCTATTTTTCGGCATCTTGAGATAAATAAATTAATTTAAGGATACGAATAGTTTCGTGCTCAATTTGTTAAAAAATATTCAGAGAAATAATGAGGTGGGCTGGGTACAACTTTTGTTGGCTATATTCATTAAATTCCCAATTTGGGTTCGTACAAACAGCGTAGATGCTATAAGACATTTCAGTAAATATAATTTAGTCGTTTGTGGTAAAAAGAGTATAACAGAAGACAATGTACAGATGTGTTCAATCCTTTATTGAAAAGCTCGCGCAAATGTTATAATGTCTTGGGACAGGTGGCGTGGGGGTTCTCTTCGATTCCGCCGGGAAAATGCCCAAACTAATGTAATTTGCCTAGTGTATACGAGGATATCAAAACAATTACAAATTATACGATGGCCGTTCAACAAAGAACAATCATACTTTATTTAGTCATAATTTCTGGTGCTAAAATTATTTGCAGTGAGCAATGCAACCGATTTTTCACTCTTATTTTCTAATACCCTTTATTATTGCAGCAAAAGCATTAATTCACCAATATTTTGTTAGCTTAGTGCGTAACATAGTTTTATTGTTGCCACTTCCGGCTCTCGCCTGTGATTTGTTGATTGATTGATTTATTTGTGGACGCTCTTTAACAGCTCAGTTCATCATCGTCCCATTCAACTCAGGGCGTGAAACGGTCGACAAATTTTGCTCAGAGGCCTCTGTTTCAGGCTTAAGGTTCTTTTTCGTGCCGTAAATGTACGACACGGGACCCGCGGCTTTACTTCCCTTCCGAAGGAAGCCATACTTTGGATTTTTACGCCCGAAAAAATCCATCGGTCCTGGCCGGGTTCGAACCCGCGATCTTGGGTTTAGGAGGCAAGTATGGTAACCACTACACCACCAGGACCGACGATCTCGCCTGTGAGAGCGGTGCAAGTTGAGACAGGTCAAGTGCCGCCTATGGTGACACGCGACGAACAATATGCTACTTTGAAATTCTGCTGTCGTTTCGACAAATCTTCAGTTGAGGCCTATATAAACTTTGTTCTTCCCTATAGCCCAGCTCGAAGATGCCTTAAAATATTTACGGAGGGGAGACAGTAAATTTCAAAGGAAGGTAGATCTACGCTCCAGTTTGTGCTCCAATACCGCTGCTGTCATTGTGGCAAAGGATTGTCGAATAAAACTAAGAACTAACTGAAGCGTTGCACATGAGATGGGTGGGTAATAATAATAATAATAATAATAATAATAATAATAATAATAATAATAATAATAATAATAATAAGAAGAAGAAGAAGAAGAAGAAGAAGAAGCTAGGAAAGTTACGTAATCTCATGTTTCGACATTCAAGAAATGGATAACCAGTCTGTCATACCTGCATACACAACTGTAACTGAGAAATACTAAACATGTCCTGAAAACTCTGCAAGATCCTATCACACACTTACAAAAGCCCACATTTTTGTGCAACGAGCTGAATGCTGCTCCACGACAATGCAAGGCCGAACATCGCAAATGTTGTTGCTCACATTTCACAAAAATCAATCCAGATTTAGCTCCTTGTGACTTTTTCCTTAATTACAAGTGCATTGCATTGTATCCAACGGGGACTACTTTGAGAAATATCATCAAAATTACGAGGATGAGTTAGGGTATGTTGCAAAAAAATTATGATCATTATTTACCGAACAGCTCTCGTAGTTTTTCTTTTCCATAAATCTTAAAATACATTTTAATTCTTAAAGAAAACTGGAATGAGTATCCCATTAATATCATGTAGGCAAAATATAATATTTGCCACACTTTAAAATTAATTTCTTTTGATTGTATTTAATTATATTTTAGTAATGTATGCTTAAAAATATGTATATTTCTCGTCACTGACTACCTCCAAAACGCTACAAAATGCTAAACATTAGCCCCCCCCCCCAGTAATTTTTTATTGAAACATGTGAGTTTAAGCAAAGTAAACATGTTCCTATCTCCACACATGTTCAATACTTTTTCACTATTCAAAGTTTTCTCGTCAAGCGATTTAAACAATACTATAACCACAGTAATGCACTTATCAAGATAAACAACAGAACTAAACTAAGAATTCCATCTTGTTAGTAATGGAGCAGGGACTCGGGACACTGTTGTCGTGTATAGGTTTTAAAATAAAATTTAACAGCCGGTTGGACTACAAAAGTGAGATATTGTAATATGAATAAAATGAGTAATTTCTCCGGATTAGTTTCTCAGTAGCAGTAGAGAAGTGGCTCACAGAATAAAAGTTGCAAGAATCAGCAGATATCTTGCTCCGCGACTTGAGCAATTAACCTGGGTAATGCTCGCTTATGACACGATCGTCTAATCTTCGAAACTGAACTGTGTAAACCTCAGATCTATAAGCGTAACACAACAGAAATTTTGTTGCCAGGCGAAGTTTAAAGTTCTATGATGAACAGCAGCTCGGAGCAAGCAACTGGTCGCGAGGTCCACGACACATTTGTATCAATTATTAAGGATTTCCCAGTTTTATTTGAAAAGTCACAGCTTATATCGTTATACGATCTTATGGAAGGTGACAGTAGTCCATCAATTTCAAGAGTGAAAGGTAATACCAATAGGAACACATTTTGGTTTATATTGTTATATTTTACTATGAAGTGCTGAAATACACATCTTGTTGTACTTGATATAATTTATGAATTACAGAGACAATCGGGGTTGGTATCACGAGGCCTCCACCATTAACAAGGCTTGGCGATTATGCAAGCGTGTGTCCACATCTAGCTGCTCAGCTCCATCGGAGAACTTCCTAAGAAAGCAGAGGACAAATATATGGGCAACTTTAAAGAAACTGGGGGAAATAAAGTCGTTACTGTAGTTTCTACTACAGAGAACAGTGCTGAGATTAAAAAAGGAAAAACTGCTGAGGAAGAAAACGGCTCAAGAAAGCATTACTAATGTTGAAAGTGCTTTGAAAACCCTCTTTTGATAAGAAATATTAAGGCATTTTAAAGTTGTGGGATTACAGTGATTCAATGACAGTAACAAGTGTGTACCAGACATGTAGCATACTTAAATATTCTTACTGAAATCCAAGTATAATCCTTGCAATGTAATTCGCTTTCGTTGTTCTCTCGAACACTCAACTACATTTAGGCATTTAGCAATATTATATAAAATGAAGAAGCACACAATAGTTGAAGGAATTCTCCCTTCTTTAATGCATGCTAGTTGTTTTGGTACGGTGTCATGAGCCGTGGAGCAACTGCATAGCCACCAGCATCAACCAGTAGCAGAGCAATTGCTGCGTTCTCTGTTAGAGTTCCACACAAACAGGAATTTCTCCGGATGCACGAATCATGTACAGATCCAAGCCAAGAAACATTTACGCTTGTAAAAAAAATTGGCGTTGCACGTAGCTTGAACATTAATACTCGCGAATCCTTTTCTGTTAAAACGGATATTATTTATCTCCGTGCATGCCAGCTTTTCATGTTAACACGCATGTACAATCTAGAGCTTCAATAGCAGCAGGGAATGCTATCCTCCTTTCGCAGCTTCAAGAGTATCGACACTAATTAGAAATTATATCCACGGGTTTGCCTTTAAGATGGCGTTCGTTAACTCTGTAAATACCTACATACAGCGCTCTGATCCACTCCTAATCAATGTTGAAAACCCGCGTCACCCACATAATGCAGCAATATTCGCGTTTTTACTTCTCCACACAGAGCTCCGCCCCTTCTTTCGTTGGAAACCTCTAAAAAACGCTGGTTAGCCACTGAACATACTGTTATGGTTAACAAAACTAGATTTTCTGCCATTTCAGTTTTCAACGGCGATAGTTGCTCTACCAGGTGAGAATAATGTATGTTTTACTCATACTACAAACGCAAACGCAACCAAACTACCAAACTAGCGCTCCAGCTAGAGAAATTGCTTTCAAACTAAGCAACGAATGCCAGATTTTATTCATACCAATGAGAGTAACTGCTCCAGAATTGGAAGCAAAGAGAAATTACTCACTTTTATTCATATGATCCATTAATTGTTGACTTATCGTTAATGCTAAAAGCACGAATTCTAAAAATGATGTATAATTAAATCCGTTTCTCTTAGCTAATTTCAAAACATTAAAAGATAATACTGATTCCCTGTCAGGAGAGCATAACTCCTACACGCTTGTACAATTCTTTGACGAAACTATCCCACACCTTGCGCATCTCCCGCATTAGGTGTTTTGTTCTTGAACGTGGCCATGTTGTTCGAGAGGCTGGCCAAGCTATTTTAGTACGCTGCGTATGAGGATAGCGCCTAAAAAGCCAAGACAAGCTGTCTAATAAAAAAGGTGTGAAGGTGGAGCCGGAGCAATTGGTTTCACTTTCTCCAAAGCGTGACAATCTCTCTAGCGGTCTCCAACAAACTTCCTGTTACATGTTCCACAGCATCACTGCTGCTTACGCTATGATCTACAACCTTTTTAAAACTTTTTTTACTCCAAAAAATCTATAAAACAAATTTAAAAAAACGTACCAAATTCAGAAAAAGTATACTCGAGAAAAGTTCTCGATTATATTATTAAAATTATAATTACAGCAATCGTGTTTAAGCAAAGCTTGTCCATTCATTGTTTGAACATGAAGCGTGGAAGTGAGGCTATTGAAACCAGGCAAAGAAAGTGCGGAACACTTATGTGTGAAAAACAAGAATTATAAAACATTATAAGCAAATCAAAACTGAATAGCTTTAGTTCTGTCTTACAAGTAACATCACGAGAGGGTCTGAGATTACCGACAAACTCACGAGCTCAGTGAGCGAATTTATCTGGAAAGCTCAGACCCTGGAGTGATATTTATTAGGACTATTTCACGAACAAAATAAGAATTTAAACATGATTCCTCTAAACTTGGCTTACAAAACTGTAATAACTGTATATTTGTACTTAACCTTTTCAAGCAATCTTGCGACAGGAGAATGTTGATTGTCATTAATGCCAATAGAGAAGAGCCAAATACGGATTTAGGACTATTTCATGAATAGAACAGGAATAAAGTGATATATATATATATATATGTTTGAAATTTACGCACAGAATATTAACACTTGTACGAACAAAATGTTATATTTATATCTTATTCTATTGAAACCGTGAGACAAATGGACAAAAGCTGATTATTACAATAGCTATCGTTGATTTTGTTAATACCAGCTGAAATACACTTTTATCATTCTGAACATACGTTAGCATGGCAGGTATATAATTTATAAAATGATTTCAGACTATTTTACTAAATACGAAAAAACAATAACATTTTAATTAACATTGAGATATGAAAATCAAGAAGATTTTCGTAATATGATTTGTTTTACTGCTATGAGTGCAACCTGAGTCAACAAGAATGACTGGAAAACTGTTCCTTCACATACAAGAGCTTATAACTGGAATTGAACAATTTAGACGAGGATGAAAGATGAGGACCAACTGGGCGTTCAGCAACAGTAGTCACAGACGAATACATCGCTTGTGTAGAAGCCATAGTGAAAAACAATCCTCGGAATAACTTCAAGGGGGATACCCTAAGTTTCTAAACTTTCATTAGCCGCAGTGTTAAAAATCCTGCACAAATATCTTCGTGTGAGGAAGTTTTACTGTCAATGGACACCCCATACCTCATAAAAGAACAAACGGGAGAAAACGTGCAATGGTGCGAAGAAATAATTCATCGTTTCGATAATGGCAGCTCCTGACAGATGACGAAAAATATGACCTGGAATCAAAGAGCAATCGGCTATTTGAGTCTTCCCAAATGGTGATGGTTAAGCGACGTCGAAGTGTAGGCGAGATGATGTTGCCTCTCAGCAAATCCCATAACGGCAATCATTCCACTCCAGGAACAAAAAATACGCCACTATCAACTGCTACATTGCATTTTGCATCCCAAGGATCTTCATGGTACTAATAGACACAAGACCGAAGTGTGGATTGTAAGGATTGCTGCTTCACCACGACAATGTCTTCGTACATATGTTTGAAAACAATAAAATATCTGCGAGAATGGGGAGTGACATTGTTGAACCACCAACCGTACAGTCCCGATTTAGCTCCCTGTGACCTTTTATCTGTTTTCAGCTTGGAATGAAAAACTGGAGGGCCATCAGTTTGGAAATCCGGCAGAAGCTGCTGCGTCTTATGAATGTGTGGCACCATCTCTAAATAAGCGTAGCGTTCCATTATTGGTTCCGAGAGTGGGAGAGATTACTTCCAAAAGAAATAAGTAGGGTTATGACCTTCTACTTAGTAGAAACCAGAATATGAAATAGCAACTCTCGTTCATGACGGATGCAGACCAAAAGCAATTCCCAGTACAACTCCACCCCGAAATGCAAGGCATTTTGGAATATATTAAATATGGTTGAGCTACTGTAGTCTTATATGAACAAGAAATAAGGCCAGCTTTCTTAATGCTGAAGGAATAAAACCATCGGAATGTATAAAAGCATGCGGTGAAACTTTTATAAGTTAATACAGGTCCATGGATGGAATCATCCGCTGGAAAGGTGTTGGGGGGGGGGGGGGGGGTAAGATCACGGTATTTTAAAATGACTCAACTACTCACATCAGAAATGTTTTCTACGTGCTGAATCGCTGAAAAAGTGCACAGCTAAATATATAATGAAGATTTATTTAAATGAATGCACTCTGCTTGCAATAAATAAACTTTAAATATTCTGTTTGCAGATGTGTTGTAACAATATTCCGTCTTTTCCAGAAAATCTATCAAACCAGTTTGTTAATTGAAAACATGCTGATAAAGGAAGGGTGAAGACATATTTAGCAGGCTCAATTTACTTGAATTTCTCTCAGCGCTATCATAAGAAACACGTGGGAAGTTCTGCATGAATCACATCTGGAAGACTCGTGTCCATTTTCGGCATCTTCGAACTTCGAAACGCACCAGCAAGTCTTTTGGTGCTAATATCTGCTCTAGCTCCAGGCTGGAGTTATCAACTCCTCTTTATGGCTTGGCTAAGCAATGAATTAGTTGGCAGCATTTCAAGCACACTCATAATTAACTCGTTCGTTTGTAGGACTCGGCCCGGTTTCGCTCATTAAGCACTTGCTGAAAGAGTTGAGTTTCCCAAAAGTACAAGTTGATTCATTACAGTAGGTCAAGCGAACAGGTTCACTCAGTAGAACTTTGAACATGTTTCCTGTTTTCGGCAACTTTCAAGAGTTCTGGATCAAACAACGTCAACACGCGGCTGGGCATGTCAAAGATCATAAATATATCGTTATCATAATAACTTCAATTATCGCAAGCATTTGAATAAAGCAATTGAAATGCATATTTCAAAATTTGTTTTTCCAAGAATTTTCATTAAACCGCCGACTTTTTATTCTAACTTCACATGATCATTTTTTTTAAGAGCCGATTCTTAATTTCTGATACAAGATGCTCCCGTTATAGGGTGATTTCTTCTAATTTACTTAGTATATTTCACACATATAAAATACAGCATCTCAAACGACATTTTATTCCCCAGCAGGCATTTCTAGCAAAGATTACAAACACGTTCAACAAGTTCGGTAAACTTTGATGAAAAACATTTTAAAAATGGAAATTTTACCACCCAATATGAGTACCTATCAGATCTCTCATGTCAACATTCCGTGTTAATGTTTAACAATGCGAAACTGTGAAGGTATATGATAGAACGTTTTTTCTACGTCAGCACAAAAGTCCATTAGTAAATATTAAAGGACGATTTCTTGGCCGTCTAAACCACATTATGTAGGATGCCCGTACAAACCATAGAAACATTGGCTCGAGTCACGCCTCCTTTCAGGAAAGACAACGGAGAGAGCCGAGCCCAAGTTGCACTAAGCAGAAAATGCAGGTAGATAGAAGAGTCGTGACGCACGAAAACAAGCAATCGTACGGCAAAAATTAACTTTTTGGAATGTATGTTAATAGTTAACCTGTAATGTAGCAACGTAACACGTAAAGTAAATAATAATCAAAGGGGAAAGAACAAACGCTTTTGCTTTTAACACTGTAAATTTTGCATATATAAATATTTTTATAAACTTAAGCTATAACGTAAATGTGCAACATATGCTTTGTTTTAAGACTATAAGTTTTAATATAAAAAGTAACATTTATTATATGGAACAGTGCAGACAAATTATGAACATTAAAAAAAAAGTTATCCCTTGGCGGGGTTTGAACCCTCTACCTTCTCTATATTGACCCCATGCTCTTATCAACTGAGCTATCAAGAGAACATGTTGAATGAGATGGCTATCCGACTGTATATGTTATATTCACTCTACCTGGAATCGGGTTCGGGGCGTTTGTGAAACGAGGCGTGAGTGGAGCCATATCGTATTCGTAGTGCGCACGTCAGGAAATCAGGTTTATTACATGTATTTTCCTCCAGATAACTGCTTAAATAAAGGGGTGACATAATTGAATACAAATGGAGAACAGTATTACCACTCTCTTAATACATTAAACAGTTATTAGACACATGTATGTCATCAAAACCCTAATAATAATTATTGCCGAATATAAACAATCCGTAATATTTACTGTTTAGGTAAAGTTTAAACCATGGGTTAGTAGCGATTGGCGATTATGTTGGCACTACCCGCTGCTGGAATTAAAGGCCGCACATAATTCTTTTTCTGGTTGCAGAGATTACGGCTATAGTACATTTAATGCTGAATCAAATTCCTCTGAATAATTGTGTCTAAATTACCCCAGAAGTTCCAAGTTCATGATTTTTTTTTTACAAGGGCTGTTCAATAAAGACAGAATTATTTTATTTTCATCAACACAGAGTGGAAATACGGTGGTGAACTAATTTTTGATAAGAACAAATCTGACGTTATTGGTGCAAAAAAAATTGACAGTGCGTAAGTGTATCGTTCTTAGCACAGGACGCCAGCAAAGAGCGAGCGCTTACCAGTCGGTTCCATAAAATGGAGTCGCTTCGTAACGAGCAATAAGCTGCCCTAAAATTTTGCTTCCACCTGCAGAAATCCGGCATGAAAGCGTACGCGTTTTTACAACATGCACATAAATTATACACAAAATGCGAAAAGTCATGTACTCTTTTTGTTTAACATCGAGGGAAAGCTTTGATTTTTTCAATCAAGGGAATTGTGTAAAGGGGTCTGAAAGTGCCAGCCCTGCAAATGGCGATATCTCATTAATTACTTGGCCTAGAGAGAAAAAAAAAGGGGGGGGAGAGAAAGAACCTCCAACCTCGCCTAATTTTATTTTCTTGAAGTCAACAGATGTTGTTCTGTTTTTAAAAATGTAACTTTGTACTAGAAATAAGCTGTCACAATTGTTGAAAAAGTTGTATGCTCTACATTGATGAATCCTTGTCAACTTCAATTCGATGAAAATAGCGCACTAATAACACCTCTTGAATCAGAAATATTTACGGTGATTGTGGCGATTCATTTTATTTTAGCAACAAGCATTCGAGCAAAATTGAAAGATCTTTAATTACTGATCACTTATTTTAAAATTATTGCTGATTTTTGTGTAATTTATCTTCCACAAATGACTGGTGATCAAGTGAGCAACAAGTCGACATGTGTTTTGCTTATCAAAGCGGCAAGTTATGGAAAGGATTGGTGATGCCCTTGGTACGACCAGTTCTTGGAGTTGTGCCATTTGACTGACAACAGGAATAGCGAATGGACAGCGTGTCTGTATTTTGATGGATGGGTGAATGTAAAGAACGCGACAGTAGATCATATCTGTGCAAGAGGTGATCAACTGGACCACGTCCTCACGACCTCCCAGGCTAGACGCGGATTCCAGACTTTCATAATTCATAGGCTCTTTCGTTAAAATGTTACCAAAATTTCAGCGAATATTTCGATTCTCAGAATGCCTTCTTCATTTCTGGAAGACCTGGCATAGGCACAAATGAACTTCTGCCTCATACATTAGTTGTTCTTTTTGAGGTTTGGTTATCTTCCTTTCAGAGAGGTTTAACATTTTAACAATCGGACAAATGAAACATTTTTCAAAATAAAATTTTATTAGACAAAAAAAAAAAAACTTTTGAATGTCAGTTGTGTGACCTGTCCAGACTAAAATTACTCTATTTAACTCCCTCCCCAGCACCTATTGTAAGGCTGGTGAGCATCAAATTGTGCTATTTAATCTGTTGTAACCCATAGTTGGAAAGAAAAAGAGGACACCCTAAGCTGAGGTGACCCGACATCTTCAAGACAGGTTGCGGTAAGATGTGAACTAGGACGGCAAGGGACAGACAGATCAAGATAGAAACAGAGAGGCAGAATGTGACTACAGAATATTTATGAAAGACAATGTTTGACACAAATGCATAATGTTTACAGTAGTAGGGATTAAGTGAAACTATGGATTTATAATTCAAACAACTATTTATGTACAGAGTTTAGCTTAAGAGAGTAAAGAAAACCAAAACTGTCAATTAACAATTATATTATTACAGAGCAAGTAAATTAAAGCTCTCACATGGTCTGGCTCACTGAGACTATTGGGAGGCCCTTGCCCTTTAGGGATTACTTCGACTCTTATTCTATTCACTCTTGTTTTAAAATATTTTAAAAAGGCGAAACGTTTCAGCGCTGCGAGTCTATGCAAGGAAATACCTGCGGCAATTCGGGGTCTAACCTCGGCCGTCTGAAATATTTATGGGGTCTTTTAACTGCTCTCAGTATACAATAGATGCAATAATTCTGTCAAAGTTCTGGTATCAGTCATTTCAAAGTGTCAACTGAATGCAGTTGGCAATAGTGTCTTAGCGTGCTCAGCGCTGAATGCTTGTTTCTAGTATAGTCGTTTGTTTATCAGCTAGAGACCCGAGCTTTGCCAGTGTTGCCGAAAATAAGTTATTTTCCTCTGAACCGCCTACGATGCCTCAGCAGTAAAAAGGGGCGTTTTATATCCCCCCCCCCCGTGACATGTAAAAGAAATCCCACAATATTTTAAACATGCTAAGAGCAACAGACGTTAAAACTTTTCTTATGTTTATTTCATTTTAGGCAATATTTTTGCTTTTTCCTTGTAAACGCTTATAAAATTGTTTAAAGTAGGAACTGCAGTTTTACGGACACACTGTATTCTATGACCTTAATTGCCCAACGAGTTCTGCCAAAAAAAAAAAAAAAAAAAATCGCTGAATTGCTTCATCCCGACAGGAAAGAAGTGAAACAATGATGCAGTTGAGACAATTACCCCATTCTATGACACATTCGCTGATCGTGGGAGTTGCCACGTGACGCTACTGGTGAACCAATAAGGCTTCTGTCACGGTGCTTGAGTAAGCAGTCTGCTACAGTGTTCTTCCCAACAAGAAGGCAGTAAATATCAATCAAACTGAAGACACAAATGTTGAGAAATAACTAAAACCATATTCTAAAATGCTGTAAAATTAAGTGTTGAAAACATCCTGGGCGATTAATTTGAATAAAGTATATACAAAAATATGTAAACATGCACGTCTATTGAGAATTCTACTTTCAACGGAAGCATACGACAAAATTGCTTTGTATCATATATCTGCCAAAGCAGTTTATAAAATTCATAAATACTAAAATATGCACCATAAAGGAACTGTCTCCCTTTTCCAGTACATTTCATTTACACCAAGCAAGTACAACTTGCAAAGTCTCAGGGAAAATGTTCATCCTATCATGAGTTTTGATGAAACTCAATTATCCAAAGGCCCGTCTTCTGCGATCGTTACTTAATGCAAAATTTGGAAATTCGTAAATGAAAATGTAACATCCACTGGAAGAAAACAAGAGCAGGAGTTGTTAGGACAAGATGAGGTTAAGAGATCTGTAACCTGACACCTGCTCCACCATGCATTAACATGACGCATTCCGTTCCACGAGTGTGAACACATTTCTTGCTTTCTCTTACAGCGTGTCTCACGATTTTCTTTAATGTTCAGCAAATATAATCAGAACATTCGCTTTCCATGAAATCAGTGTTCATTAATAAGTGATTCTGATTTTTCTGGAATTTCAACCAGTAGAAAATACAATTTGTATTTTTCTTTGAAATATTCTACAAGAGCAGAATGGGGGCGGGGCCTGTAAGGAAATTACCAAATAATCACAAATTACAGTCCGTGCGTAAGTAGTAGAACGACACCCGTCTTGCCACATCTAAAAATCTTCCGTTTAGTGGCAACCATACTTGCCTCCTAAACCCAAGGTCGCGAGTTCAGTCCCGGTCAGGATCGATGGATTTCTTCGGGAGTAAAATCCTACGTACGGCTTCCTTCGGAAAGGAAGTAAAACCGTAGATTTACCGCACGTTAAAGAACCCCAAGCCAGAAAGAAGAGGCCTCTGAGCAAAATTTACCAGCCGTTTCACGCCCTGAATTGAATGGGACGTTGATGACCTGAGATGTTAAAGAGCGTTCGTAAATAAAATAAATCAACAAATCTTCCGTGCTTTCATTCGATGTATACTGTTATCTCGGATATCTGTCTGTTGATTTCGAATGCGCATTACGCGAATATTTTTTTTAAATCATGTTTAAATTCCCCTCCATTTCCGAACATATTATTTCTCTTACAAAAGAGAGGTGTAAGAATAATATACCTACAACATTAAAAAATACAGAAATACAGAAATAATACAGAATATTAAGCGAAAACAATAAATAAACTACAATAAACATATTTATTACAATATTCACATATAAAGTTTTCATTTACAGATCAAGTTATACATAAATTATCAGGAAATTGCTGGTTCTTTTTCCTTTAAGAAAGATTGCAGCTATCTAACAGCTTGTTTATATTATGATATGTGTGAGAATTGTTGTGTGAACAACATTTAACATGAGATATTTTAACATGAAAAACAGAAAATATTTATAGTATCTGCTCAATCTTTGATGTACGAGAGTTAACACTGGAAAATGACCAAGGTATCTCGTGTTATAGATGACACCAAATCATGACGACCTTCCCCATCCCCTTCGTTACTTAACTGCGGGTAAGTGATAGGGCCACTTTGCTTAGTTACTAATTCTTGAAGCTTTCAAACCGTGTTCCATGAAACCCATATGCCTGCTAGAGGTCTGGCAATGTTGCGATTTAGGCTGCCTTCACAATGAAAATTAAACTTAAACGTAAAAACTCGATGCTATGTATTGTAATGTAACCATTCACAATGAATCAGTAAACATAAAAATAAACGTACAGTTAGACGTAAACTTAGAAGCTTGTAATGTCCAAGGTTTTGCGTCTACGTGTAACTTGAGAACACAGCTGCTCTGTATAAAGCTCTATGGTAGAATTTATCTATACATGGAGCACGGAAATCAAATGCAACTCCTGCTACCTGCTGCTGCAAGTCCCGAGCGATGGCGGAGAGAGCCGAA
Source organism: Metallyticus violacea (assembly GCA_030762175.1). Taxonomy (NCBI): domain Eukaryota; kingdom Metazoa; phylum Arthropoda; class Insecta; order Mantodea; family Metallyticidae; genus Metallyticus; species Metallyticus violacea. Next base: position 31,605,030 of record CM060835.1, read on the forward strand.
GCCCTATATATACAGATATAACTAGATAAGACTTTCAAGCGAATATTGCTACATACAAAATGCGCTATAAATTGATGTTTATGATTTTTTTTCTGCTGCAATCAAAGGAGATTTGCCACCGTGATTTACCCGCCCCTATCAATTTATATGTACTGGGTGCATCGGTTTCTAGGATTTACCCGAGGTTAGCGATGGTACATATGAATTAATTGCGAATTCCAATAAAAGCAGATTTGCCACCGTTACAGTATTTTGTCCCGCTAACCATCCCCTATCAATTTATATTTAAAAGTTACGGAAGACAGCGCATAGGTTACATTTTGTTTAACAAAAAAATAATACATGCAAGATTTACACTGCGGCAACGGAGTAGTTCGGCTCTCTCCGCTGTCGCTCGAGACTTGCAGCAGCTAGCAGCAAGAATTGCACTTGATTTCTATGCTTCTATGTAAAGGCAAGTTATGGTATGGTATGGAGAGAGCTGAAATCAGTGACTCTGTAGACAGAATGACATGAATGGACAAAAGATTAATTGCATAATAAGAAAGTTATCCTTGCTCATATTGCTCCAAGAAAATTAATTACTGCACTTGGCATATGCACAAACGCTACCGCCGTTTGCTTAAAAGCAACCATTTTCAATCAGCTGTTAGTTGATCTTCGCTTGTTCTTATTTTTGATTGGCTAATATGTACTTTTGCGTCTTTCCTTGTGAATGCCTACATACTACTAAGTTAACGTGTTATGTCTTATTATGTTTACGTTAATTTTCACTGTCAAAGGGGCCATACTGTATTTCTGCTAAGCAGTTTCAGGAAAAGAAATATTTTGGAGCCATGTATAGTGTGTTATTTTTAAACGAAAGCGGCAACACTAGACACTCGAAACTTGGTGGGATGGGGCGAGGTTATTAAGGCTTGTTTCGCATTTTCCTGTTAAAGTGTATTTATAACGTACATTGATGTATTGTAAATACAGCGGGTGTTCCTAAATTGATGACTTAAACATCTAGAGATAATATATATATATATATATATATATATACATATATATATAAAACTATTTTACATAGTTAAACAACCATAGTTTAGAAATAGCCTACGAAGGGAGGGATACACACACGCGCGCGCGAAGGTAGGTTCATAAGTTTCCGGCCTTACCATTTTCTAGGTATAATAAAGACAAAAACTATATTTCAATTTTCAATATAGTTACCCTTTATTGCAATACCTTCTCACATTTTTGAATTAACATTTCAATCCCCTCCCCCCCCCAAATAGTCAGAAGTCTTGTTTGCAAAATGGGCACAAACAGCACCCATCACTTCTTCGTCACACTTATAAATTTCCTTCCTCGAAGGCCCTTCTCGAATTAAATAGTGACTGGTAGGTAGATCTGGGCTGCAGGGTGGATGGTCGATCTCCTTGAAGCCATATTTCTTCACATTTTCCTTTGCAACAAGGGCTGTGTGCGTAGTCGCCGTCATGAAGAAAGCGCACACCAGTACTCGCTTTTCCTCACCTTTTCTCTTTGATGGAAACACATAGTCTGTGCAGCAGGCCAGCACAGCATTCCCAATTTACTTTGGTGTTGCTCTCCTTGAAGTCAATGAAGAGTATTTCTTCACAGTTCCAAAGGATTGTGGCCATGATCTTGGCTGACTGAGTCACCTTGGCCTTTAGAGACGGTGCTTCGCCAAGTTTACGCCTGGACAAGGAATCATAGTAGAGGACCATAATTTCATCTTCTGTAACAATGGTTTGCAGAATCTTTCTTTCGTTGCCACGGCAAAGCTCCAAAATGCCTGACAACAGATGACTCGTAGCTGCTTTTCAACTGAGGAAAGAAGTCTGGGCACTCATCTTGCACTAACCTTATTCATGTTTAAATGTTCATGAATAATTCAAAGGACTGTTGTTTTAGAAAGGTGTGTTATTTTTGTAGCTTTGAGACGCCGGTTTTCCATAATTTTTCGTTCCACAAGAGCGATGTTTTCAGGAGTGAGTACCTCCAAGGATCAACCTCCAAGCTCATCGTCTTAACTATATCTGAGCACTGAACACAGAGGAGCGGAAGTTACAGCTGCAATTATTTATTTAACAGATAAGGTATGACACCAGATAAGGCTTTTGTGAAGGCGACAGTCCTTATCGACGAGGTCGGAAACTTATGGACGACCCTCGTATGTATATGTATGTATGTATGTATGTATGTATGTATGTATGTATGTATGTATGTATGTATGTACACACACATAATATACAATCGGGAAAGCGATTGACAGTCAAAAGATTACGCTTTTCTTGAACGTATTTTGATAACATTTGATAATGTTCCAAAACATCAATGTGCGTAATCTGTTAAACGCGACATGCTCGAGGACAGGACATTCGGAGTCGCATATGTTATCAACACGATGCACCTCTTCAACCTCTAAATTGCACCTCTGGACAGCATTCGAACATCACATTCGGTGAGCAAAGGATTGGCCATGGTGGACCCAATGCATGGCCAGCTCACTCTCTCGAACTCACTCTACTTAATTTGGGTGTGTGTGGAGGCATACAACCCTGGTGTAGTAGATGACAATTGAATTAGAGAAGTTTATGGCTCGCATGTATACTACTCTGTTAATTCTGTGCACAGATGCGTGGGGCTTTGAACATGCAAAATACCTTGTTTCAAAATACATATAGAAGCAAGAGGCTCTTTTTAAACAGTTTTTGTAAAATATTACAACTAAGCACTGAATGTATCGTTGTATACTATTCACAATTTATTATCATTCAGAGGTTTACGACACAATTATTCCAAACCTAAGGTTATTCAACAAAAATCTTTATATGATTCCTAAAACTCTGAATATTACATTCAGTAGATATTCGGTTTTTAGATAATACATATGTGTGAACTTAATTTGTAGCTTTGGACATTTTAAAATTAACTTTACAGCACCGTTTTAAATTACTTATATAATCTGAGGTGAATCTTTTTACGTATAAGGCTAAGTTGCGTTTGGCAGTTACTTTGTATTTTATTTGTTTAATTTTATACCATTTTTAATTATTTGCATGTAGGTTCTTTGGGAGTATTTTATCAATGCTTTTAAAAGGAAATGAGGGTGTTTTGCTTTTGTACTTGAAATTATTTGAGACTTCTGATAAAATATGTATGCATTAAACAGAGTAAATCACCTAACACTATCACCGGAAGATTGCTGAAACGAAAGGTGCTAGAGATGTGCCGTGTTCACTAAATGAAGTTCAGACAAGATGGCCCACGGAAAGAAATTAAGGGGTGCTATAGCACAAATTTATATTTTTTTAAATGAAACAACGACTACGGACTTCAAGAAAAAAACTAGATGAAATTATGACAATTTGGTTTTTTTGCGGGCTTCTAGGTTAATACGATACATTTTCATACGTGGGGCTCGGACTTTTACACATATTACAAACTTCCCATGATCATAAGGGAGGATAATAAATGCTCCCGATTGTTATAACATGTCACGATACATTAAAAGGCTTGTCTCACTATTTACTACATGTAAACACAAACGTACACATATGGTCACGGTAGGCAGGAATGTACGGTACATTTTCAATATGGTACCTAAGAGTTAAATGATGCGGACACCTCTAAAAGTGTCATATGATTAGGCTCGGAATTTTAAATTCAGTCAGGGTAAGCTACAATGTACTGTTGATAACTTCCTTAAATTGTAGCAAAGGGAACAGGCAAGTGCTGTTTTTGGCTAACCATCGGGGAATGTATCGCTTTATCCCAATGACCATGGAAATACTCTAAAAAGAATCTAAAAGTCCTAGACGTATCTAAAGTGATATCTCGTGAACTACTCCGCCTAGATTCGTATAAAAATCTCTTTGACAATCCAATCTCATATAGTTTTATTTTCTTAAAGTCAATAGGCATTATTATCTGCACATATATATAAACATTGTACTACAGTTTCCAATGATTGTTGGAATCGTTGTATAGTCTACACTCATTACCTCTTGTCTAAATTTCAATTCAGTACAAAGCCCACCCGTTTCAGAAATGTATGCGGTGGTAGTTTTATTGATTCATCCTGTAGTTATATTACCTGACAATTCTTCACTTAAACTGTCATATCTTCTATTCGAAGGAGCAGTTTCTCCAACACATTAATTCTTTCCTTAAATTATTCAGTGATTTTTTTTTTAATTTCGTATATATTTTTAGGAATGTGCTTTCTTATTGCATGCTGTCCATACTTATTCGTAAATGTGTATATATATATATATATATATATATATATATATATATACACATAGGAACAGATACCTATGCGGGAATTTGTTCCGTATGCTGCTGCGCAAAAGGCTGGCAGAATGCTGTTTGGAACGCATGGAAATAACAAATTACAAGCTTATATGAAGGAAATGAGTTAGTGAAATAGTGCATCACTCCCCAAAACTTGGCCAATTAACTGGCTATGCGCCACTAAATGCTACTAACATGTATACTTTTATCACTATAACACAAACGTGCATTTGTACTAAAAGCTCTGGTTTTAGATAAGATGCGCGAAAAGAGGTATTTAAGTACTGCTGACAGTTAGTGTTATTTTATTTTATTCCCTTCCTAAGGCAGCACCAAACATTTCAGGTAAACATAAAACGACAATGATCAAGTGCTGAAAAACCTGTAGAAATAGCAAAGGAAGTCTTATACATCGCAAGCCATAGCTTGTTAGACCTGTAGAAGTCGTATTTGTTAACAGAGCTTCCGATTTCCGTCCGCGAGTGAGCCAGGAACGGCTTCCTGTACAAGAAATGTGTACCAGAACCGGAAGAGGGAAAGGTGGGGGGAGCTTGCCGCGGTAGGTAGACCGTTAAGGTTTTCAGGAAGTCGGGGTTCCAACTCTGTAGACGCAAAACAATGCTGCAGAGTTGGAAAATAAAAGGAGAAATAAAATATGAACCACTGCAAAATACTCTGGTTCTGCGTTCGATTTTATAGAATTGCACAATTTTTCAGGAGTAACTGTTCCAGAAATAACGATGTACAGTCAACCATGAAAAACGCCAGACCTTCCACGGTTTAACTACTTGTGAAATGTGGATAATATAAACCGTTAAAACATCGCTACTTGGGGCCTATTCCACAACTGTATGGGGGAAAAATATAAAATAAAAAAATAAATAAAATAAAAAATAAATAAATACTCAAAAGAAGTGTGATTTTCGTTGTTGTTGTTGTTGTTGTTGTTGTTGTTAAATAACGTTTAACGCCCGTTTTAACTACTGAGGCATCGCAGGCGGTGGGCACTGATGATACATGAGATGAAATGATAAACTGGGGAATATACATATATAGGAAGAAAGTGTTCCAGGCCTAAGTTTAGGGTACCTCCCCAGCATTTGCCATTTATGAGAACCGACCGAGGGAAACCTGGAAAAAAACATCAGTTAGGGAGGACGGTCCTGGGGGGAATCGAACCACAGATCTCCCGCTCACGAATCCGCGCCTTAACGATCTCGGTCACCGTGGTGGCTAAAAGTTCACTCCCCCGCATTTTACTCTCAAAATACTTAACAAGATAATGTTGCAAAGCAGAGATGCATATAGCACAACTTTCTGTTATTGTTCTTTGAATGCAACATTGAAGTGAAGCAATGAGATAACATTTGCTTTATGTCATTCACTAGTGTTATTTACATTCAGTAAATAATAATCACGTGACTTCGTGCAGTTAAAGAATATAAATAAACACAAGAATATTTACTTGTACCTTATAAGGTATTTGTGAATATATTCGAAGTAAAGAGGAGAAAATGATAAGAAAAATGTAGGGGGATGCATAAAGGTCCAGAAAGCTGAAAGAGAGAAGAGCACTAAAGTTAGAAAGATCAAATTGTGTGCATTGTCTGAAGTTATCAAATATAACCTTACCCCACCTAAAAAACGGACCCTAGGCTAGGAAACTTTTCATTACAAGGCTTCTTTTGCTTAGTTATAATTTTCTGATGAAGGAACCGTTTCAGAGGAGAAAACTTGCGAAAATCATCCTCCAAACCTTGTAAAGAAGAAAGTACTCTAGATCTTGTTGATCGGGTTACATCTGAAGGTTGGAATTCTGTAACCGATCTCTCCATGATTCCACACGTCAAGGTTGCATCGGTTTTCAACTGCTGCTGGCACCAAGTACACCGGAGAAAGTAAGTGTACGAAACAAGATAAGCGGCAGACCAAACAAAACAAAAGTAACTGAACGAGCTTTTTCACCACTTAATTTAATTTCGGGGTTTGGGATTGCTAGTATTCCTTTTTATCAAAAATAATTTTTAACCAATCATGTATCGGATGAATTTAAGTATATGAAAGTACGGTGGTAATGTTCTATAGAAACTGGCATATGCATATTATTTTGGCAAGCTACTTGTCCAATAAGATAATATTTCTGGATCAATTTCTCAACTACTAACATTACAACACTTTTTAAAATTCCCGAAGATGGTGTGAAAGAGAACATGCAGTTCAACACATGAAGAGCTACTGGTGATCATTTTGAATGTTGCTCAACCTTCTATACAACGACTGCCGTCTTAGCAGAAAGCGTGTGAACATGGTTCCACTGTTTGCAGTATTCCCATGGTATCATAAATTGTTCTTGAATTAGGAGTAGCTGAATAATGAGGAGATAAAACACTAAACCTGGTTCACATCCAATTGGAATAGCCAACCTCTTGTAAAATGTTCATAATGTCCTGGATCGGAGACTTCCAGTTTCCCAAATAGTTTATAAATATGTATTAACATAAAAATTAATAAGCATTGCCAACTTACCACGTTGAATGTCTCCTAAATAGGGAGCAAAAAGATGGCTCACAAATGTACCCATAATTTACACAGAATTTATTTGAGCTAGATAAAAATTAGGATGATTATTTCACTCATGTAACACAATCTTTAAATCGCCCAATGAAACGAAACAAACCTTCGAATTTGAACCAATCACAGCCGGATATTGCAGTGAAATTGTCCAAAAGAATTATCAAATCCGTTTTATCACGCGACGTGCTTTTATCTTGTGGTCAATGTAGCCAACTCTATACCTCCACTATATAATTTCTGAGCACGCATACAGATCACTTTTCTGTGTTTTCAGTAATATTGTAAATGTTTGCGAATACTAATCCGCAGGCCCTGGGTTCGAATGCCGGTCGGGTAAGTTATCTGAGTAAGGCTTTTTTTTTTCTTTTTTTCTTCGGAGTTTTCCTTACCCTTCTCGGAGGTGAATGCAGTTAGCTCTAAGGTGCCAAGTTCTTCGAGCTCATTAATTCGTTTCATTCATCTCTACACACTATAGTATTCAGTCCACAACCTACAGATGTCGCGAGAAGACCAATGCAGTCAAAGCGACAATAAGAAAATATATTCTATCACATAGCTATTTATGGCGATCTTCAATTGTTTAATTATTTCATGTTCTTAAACCAATGTCTTTTACCATCATTTTTAAAGTTTCCTTTCCACTTAACCTTGAGGATAGATGGAGTCGGAGAGCAGTGCCTTAGGCTAAAGAGTGCGTCATCGTCGCTCATTTTCAGTCTGTACAAGTGTGCAGTTCATCTTAAGATCTACCAAATCTAAATACTTCAGTTAAGATTTTACAAAATAATTTTCTTCAGTCATGTTACTAATTTTTTTTTTTTTTGGTAGTTTTACGCTTTAATATTTACATGATTGATTTATTAATTTTTCTCTAATGCTTTTATATGCAGTTTACTACAATATTCTTGGAAATAAATACCATGCTCATTTTATATGCATGTTTTGGGGAGTAAGCTTTCTAAATTTCCTGTTTAATAAACGAAAGAATTTTGCGGTTCGCAAGTCGAAGCAAGCGATTTTCATTTGATATTACCTGTTTCGCCATGGCACATCACGTTTCCATGTGCTAGCTCTACCACATCTTGCAGGTAAACAATTGTTGGGTTATTAAGGTGCTATCTTTATGGGACATCTTTACACTCCTAAGGCACACTTTCCTAACCTGTGCCTCTAGCGCGGAAGTGGGTTACTCCTCTACGTACAAGGTCTGCCAACAATGCATTTCACTGCATTGCTCATGCCTTCAACAGTAAATCACGGCGCTGTTGGCAACGAGCATATTCATGACTTTCTTTGCTACCTTTAATATTCAAATCACGACATTATTTATTATTTTTCTGTTCCGTCATTGCCGCAAATTACAGTAGTTGGGTCTGTGTGTGAAAGAATATTTTCATATGACTTTTTGTTCTATTTCAGAAACTCAATCATTGTTTATTTCTCCTTATTTATAGTACTGGAAATAAAGCGCTAAAACACTGTTCCTACAAAAGTGACAATTAATGTAATTTTATAAAATGAACCTCGTTATTTTTATTATTTTTTTTCGAAAATTGTAATGCAAGGTCAGCATTTTATTGTTCTTTTTACCCAGTAATGTATAAGTCATAGATTGGAAGGCTAGGGGAGTATATTTAAAGTTAAGAAGGAACGTTTATGGCTAGCCGGAGGCGAGGATCATGTCACATTATTAGCTAATTAGGCAGATAAATATATCTTAGAAGACATAGAAACCACTGATGCAGAAAAGGGGTTTTGGTAAACTTTGGTAAATCAATTTTGAATGTGATGTCTGTTGTTTTCTACATTATAATTATGTATTGTAATGCAGCTTGGTTGGGACCTACCGTTACTAACTTGCAGAAATGCACAGCCTTCGTGAATGCTAACAAAAGAGTGGAACATTTCCGCAATTATTCTTAAAAAATAAATAAAGTGATCACATAGTACTTTGGGGTGCTGTTAAGATACATCCTAAAGCTTAAAAAAACGTAGGCTTTCTGTGCCCAAGTGAACAAATGTTTTATAATAGGTTGTGCGTTCCTCCATTATCAATAATCCGTTTTATTTTCAGGAATCAGCCAACTACTGCGTTTCTTGAATTTATTGAACAACATATTCCATTGCAAAATGTAGTGATAATGTTTTCGTCTTCACCTATATTGTTTAAATTTTTCTTAGCGCATCTCAAACAACATTTTTAATAAAAGAAAACAAAGATTAAGATGATAGTATTTGTTCTCAATCTAATAATGCTATTACAGCAATTACAAGTTAAAATATTTATGGTGAGGTTATTCGAGTTACGGGCCGACAGAGCACGGGTACATGCTAAGAGGCTTTGAAAGGGAGTGGTTGTGCATTTGTGTGATATTTGGTGCTTTCACTGTGTGTAAATTGTATGTTAAATTATTCTTTAGTTATGCCACTACATAAACATAGTCTTGGATAGTATTTTATGTACGATGCATATGTGAAAACTGATTCTTGCAAAGAAGTGGTAAGATGATTCGTAAAATTAGAAAATATTCTGACAATTGTGTTCCAAGCAGAGAAACTGTTCGCCAGCTTGTTAAAAAGTTGCGAGAAAAAGTCTCTCTCAATAAGAAACCGCCGCGCGTTTTCTTACGGAAGAAAAGTTAAAGAAATACAGAAATCTGTTATTGACGCTGAGAGGCATCATTTTCAACATTATTATTTTATTCATTTTAAATAACGCTATTATCAATTTTAAATAGTAATTTAATGTTTTCAGTGAAAATATAAATAATAAAATAAATATTAAAACTTGACCTCATTGAAGGCTATAATATAAGTTGTTTCAATTTGCTAAGGGAAACCAATGAAGATATTTTCAATGTTTATAGTTACAATATGGAATATTATCTATTCTTTCATTCTAACTATTATAAGTTACAATAGTCTTTGAATAATTTGGTCATTAAGTTTTTTTTGTTTTTTTTTTTTTAAGGCCATGCTGCTTCTCTACGAACGGTGCTCTTTTTTAATTGGTACGTCCCAAAAAGTGATTGACAGTTTGCTCACCTCCACAAATTACATTGAGGTTAAATCTTATGTTGTGTGAAACCTATGAAAATGTGCTCTTATTCTTCCATGTCTATGGACATTGTGGTGAGTGACTCAGAGAAAGGGAGTCTGTTCAATACTTGTGAGAAATATTTGTTCGTTTCTGCCTCGAAATTATCTATGATTTAGCAAAGCTCTGATCTCTCTCTCAAAATTTTCATTAAACTGCACAGTTATCTTGTACGAGAGTTGTTCAATTAGAATGATCATGATTTTTTTAAGGGATAATTTCTTGTGCTATTGCAATATTTTGTTCGCTTAATGTATAATATACACGTGGTTCTAGTTTCATTGTTGTCACTACCGGTTCCCGCCTGTGAGATATGTGTAAGTCGAAACATGTTCAGTTTCCCTTACAGCAAAATGAAGGTGATATGCGACGAGCAATGTGCTGCTGTGAAATTCTGCTTTCGCTTCAAAAAATCTTCAGCTGAAGAACAAGGAGAGTTTGTTCTTCTCTATAGTACAGCTCGAAGATGGTTTAAAAAATTTAAAGAAAGTAGGCAATCAATTTGAAAGGAAGGTGTACTCGACGTCTCAGTTTGTGCTCCAAAACGAAAGAAAGCATCAACAAGGCAGCTGTCATTGAGAGGCAGGATCTCGAATAACATTAAGAACATTTTTATAAATTCTGAAAATTTCTCTGGGTGTCACCCGCATGTTGATAACTGAAAAGTTGCATTTAAGGCGTGTTTGTGCATGGTGGGTTCCAAGACTGTTGATTCCAGAACAAAACGATGTTTGCGTGCAGGTCTGTATGCAGTTGATAATGGTGTTGCAGGAAGATGTCCGAGTTGTGTCAGAGGTAAAGGTAATCACTGTTGATGAAACTTGGCTACATCATTTTGATCAATCTCTTTCTGGAAGGAAGGAAAAAAAGACAGAAAAAAAAAAAAGCTCCGACTAGGAAAGTTATGATTATCTCATTTTTCGAATGGTTTAGCAGCATGCCGTACCTGCTCACATAACTGTAACAGAGCAAATCTTTAAAGACATGTCCTGAAAATTCTGCAACATAATACCACACACTTGCAAAAGACCATACTTCCGTGTAACAAGTTTAGATGTTGCATCACGATAATGCACATGTTGTTGCTGACCATCTCACAAAAATCAATGTAAAGTGCGTCTCACCTCCCCCATAGTTCAAGATAAAGCCCCGTGTTCCTTTTTTATTTACCCAAATTGAAGAAACTCCTTCGTGGGAGGCATTTTCCAACATCAGGAGCAGTGTTGAAGGCTATGGATTTTCCAGCATGTCTTTGAAAACTGGCAGAAACGTTGGGACAGGTCACTGCATCCAACGAGGGCTACTTTGAGAAAGATCATCAAGGCTATGAGGATGAGTAAAGGTATGTTGTAAAAAAAATGTTCTTTATTGAACAGTTCTCGTATCACATTGTGTTTGTGCAGCCTGCTAGGCAAGATGATCGGTGAGTCGATTCCCATTTATCCCTATTGTTGGCCTTCGCCCAGCCAATTGTCATTTCTAGCCCTTGTTCCTTAGGGCGTTCACAACCTGTCAATGTTTTCTATTAACCGATTGTGATTTTTTGTGTTTCTCAAAGAATCGCGTATGACTGCTACCGTCTTCGGAGTGCTTTGTAGATCTTCCATTTTTTTCAGAGCCTTTATAATTGGTGCTGGTTTGGCGTGCTTGTTGGAATTGGTGCATAGACTCCCCGTTGAGGAAGACTGCCACCCATGAATCCACTTCATATTAATATTTATCCCCATCTATAAACCGCATCTTTCATAACCTCTTAAAACCGACGAAAATAATGAAAATGATGGTTGAACAGAACAATATATGTTGGTTACGTATTTGTGATTAAAGTGAATTAGTACGGCCTCCTTTTTGTATTTCTGTCCTTGCAACATTTTCATACAAACATTTCTTGATATATTACTCATACACGTCTACATTCGATAAGAAAAAATGTCATGTAAAACACAGTAGAGGTATTTTAATGGTTTACATCTCACCACTTAAGTGTAAAGGTAAGAATGACACGAAATGAAATGAATTAGTAAAAATATTATTTTTCAAGATATGGTTTGTTTACCATTGAAGAGGTATTAATATTATGTAATAGAACTGTTACTTATTCAGGCAAACAAAGTATAAAATACAAAATGTAGTTGTAATTAATTAAAGCTCATGGTGTTAAATGGCGGGATGCGGTGTGCTGATCATATGCCCTCCTGCAATACTGCACTCTACCAATGATATCATGATATGGAGGTAGAGGACGCAGCGGTTGCTGCGGTAGGCTAAGGCCGAAAGGAGCTATAAACGCCTTGAGAAGGATTATGGTGTTAAGTTAATGAAGCACAGAAGAACTGTTAATGTTTGTGGAAATAACATTAAATGGTCTTTACAAGTGCACCTGAAGAGAGGAAGGGAAAAAAGTGTTTTAAACATAACTTAGTTCTGTTCACACCAACCCCAAATATCTCAATAAAAACTTTCATTCGGGTATAAATTATACAAAATATCGAATATCTCCATTTTTTTTTTCTTTGTACTCTTTTAGGAAACAAAGATTAAGAAACACAGCTATAGGCATTCCTTCCGTGTCTTTCGCTTTATTTTATTTTATTTTTTTTTTTCTTTTTACTTCCCATTTTCTCGTTTTTCGCTAAAATAAAAGTTTTCCTTGCTTTCTTGTCCATTTAGTCACTTGGCTATTTGTTTCCAAATGATATAAAATTACAATAAACACCCACTAATGCAGCAGCCAATCATCAAAACATTTATCTACTTGATAAAACTAGAAAAGTGAAATTATTTCTCAAAATGAATTTGTACTCTCTCTTTATTGCGAATTGTTAACATCTTGCCTTCGGTTACGGTCACCAAACGTCACGGATTCATGATCCACGTGCATTCAAGCGAGACTTTTTGAATTGGAAATATCCGCACTACATTTTTACGGTTTTCACCTTCTACAGCGAGCTGGAGGCCATTGCCAAGGTAAAATACTTGGTTGCCATGGCAGGCTCAGAGCATGCATATCACTGCTTTGTTATTTCACAAGTTGAGAGTATCCAAGTACACCTACTTAATATAAGTCCTATAGTTTCCAAAAACGATAAATTTGTTCATTTATCACACTTTTTCTTGGTACTCTGTGCCAGCTACACGCGCATGTTACAAATCAAATCTTTTAAATGTCGTTAACAGAGCAAAAGACGTTAACAAATGTTGATACATGAATTTCCAAATCTGACTTTATCCACAAAAGAAAAATATATCTGTAATTTTATGACTAAATAATTATGACTTTCAACCGCGTACCGAGTGAGGTGTGATCCAAGCAGCCAAATAGAAGCCCAAATAATGAAAATGACTACTTTCATTTTTCAATTTTAGGTTTCGATCATCTACATTTATTTTTGTTAGAGAGGGTGCAGTCCTTGAGTTCGGTCATCAGGCAACATTTTAAGCGAAATTTTGATTATTTTAAACTAGAAAGCATACAAGGTCACTTGTCCGCGAATTGTAAGCAGATGATCCTCATATTTAGGTAAATATCTATAATTATATATTACAGAATGTTAATAATACAGTAATTGATGAACGCTCATTATTCTTTACTGATGAAGTTAGGTTTTAATACGTGGTCATGTTTTGAAGCATTGCAGTACAGAAACCCCCAATTTTATACACGAAACCCCCTTGCAAGTAAAAAGAAAATCGATAAACGCAGAAAGATACAGAAATGACTAAGAATCGAGAAGTCGCTCCTCGTCTTTCGTGTAACCTAGATTTCTCTAGGGACAGAAATTCAGGGGCAGCACTGGCGAGCATATGGTTATAATGTTCCGATAGTTAAGAAATCGGTTACATTCGCGTATACAATTCTTAAAAGGTAATGTATGTAAATAAATATTACGAAATTCACCTTATAATTTTCTTGAAGAAAAAAATTCATTCGCTTTAATTTATTCAAAAACTGTAATTAAGGTCTATGTGAAATATCTGCCAGTTTTTCGTCTCGGTCTACCATTCCTCCTAGCATCTTGCACTGAACCTGTCTTCCGAAATGTATTAATTAAATCCAGCATGGTATCTCGGTGTGTTAGTTTTGAATTTGGAAACTTAGAAATGAAATGTTGTTTGGCTTTCACAGTGTAATTTCCACGTTCAGCAAAAACATTTTCAACTAGAAACCCATGTTTCTCTATACCATACGTTTTCTTTGTTGTTTCACTTCACACACCACCTTCACTTACAAATCATAACTAACAACAGCGACACTTATTTAGCATCTGGCACTTTACCTGCTGCAAACATCCGATCGGTGTGAAATACGGAAAATATAATTCCAAATGTAGGAATACTGTTTCTCGAGCGGTATCAGTATGTGAGGAGGAAGTTCTCGATGACCCGTTCGTAAGAGTACACGATTTTTATTTATGGGGTAAGTTGAAAAATAAACTTTTTTTTAATAGAGTTTAACCCTCATTTTTATTACTGAGGCACCACATGCGGTGAACACTGATGATATATGATGTGAAATGATATATTGGGAAAGGATTTTTTAAGGAAGGAAACGTTCCAGGCCTGAGTTTAGGGTACTTCCCCAGCATTTGCCAGTTATGAGAGCTGCGGAAAACCTGGAAAAAAACCTCAGTAGGGAGGACGGTCCTTGCGGGATTCGAACCCCAGATATCCTGCTCACGAATCCGCGCCTTAACGATCTCGAACACCCGTGGTGGTTATAATAAACTGTATGGAACACACATTAGAAGAAATAAAATAAAATATCAGGCAACAAATTGACTAAATTTCGTGAGATGATGCGTATGAATGACAATTTTCTAAAAAAAATGCTAGAAATGCACGGACTTAGCAGGACATTTAAAGTATTTCCTGTCATAAGGTTAGCCATTACTTTCATTGTAATTGTGACGAAAACTTTAATTAGTTTGCGGATATCACATTTGCTGAGAGTTACTGCTCTGAATCGTGAAACGGTCGACAAACCCATGAAATATCAAGCAACAAAGAAGCTATTGACATTGTTATTATTATATCTTCATGCAAATTACCATAAATCCTTCATTACAGAAAACTTGAGCAAGCCGGACGGATTTATATATAAGTAATGTAAATGTTTATAACAATTAAAATTCCTTCACACATTTATTTCTCAACACTTTGAAAACTAATGTAACACCGCTGATGACCTACGAGAAACAAGACAATGAAATGATAGGAAATACTTCAACAAAAGTTTGAGTTTGATATCACTAGAGGTATGCGAGAGGCATTAGAGTCAGCGCAAACAGTAGAAAGTGTGATGTATTGCTTTAAGGATTATGATGAGAGGTGAAATACCGTGTTTGTATGTCTCTCCCGGTCAGTAGGTCTGTGTGGACGTGGCCTGCGGGCTTCCGTGTATTGGTACCCATATATTAAGGCAAATAGCCCTCATCAACATAACCTGCACTCGCGTAGTTCCGCTCTTACTGCGGAAAAAACCGGTTGGCGTGAAGACCTACCAGTGTGGATAAACAAATTAGGGACCTACCTCTTTCACAAATTTTATTTATTTATTTATTTTTTTTTTTCCCCACGTTGGAAATACACTGCACGAATTAATACAGACTTCAATGAATTCGCCAGAAATTTGCTTGTTAACAGTGGGCGAAATCTTCTTCTGTGCTTTTGTTGGAGGCCATAGTAACTTCCTAAACCTGAAACTATGCACTCAGTTGCAGCTTCCTGATCTGTTAAAATCATTATGTCTAACTGCAGTACGAAGTAGAGAAAGGTGCAATAACCTAACCGCAAAGAGGAAGTGTCAGGGGTGACCACAATGCTTCGCAACAACACAAATCGTTGAATCACTGTGCGATCTTGGAACGATATGCTTCTTATAGAAAATTAAGTTCTTTTCGCATAGTTGAGGGTGCTCACAGATGAAATTTGGTCAACATCTTTGGGAAATTGAAGTTTTTGTTTATTTTAAAGTTTAAAAATTCATGAAAACTCGTATTTTCATTATGTAAATATAAACTTTACATATTAGCGCATTTTAAACGCCTGTTGAGGGCCATGAATTATATAAAAATTCCAACATTAATTTAATATATTTTAATTTTTATACTTTTTCATATGTATTCAAAATGTTCCACACGATGCAGTTTTTATTCAATTTCCTTTAGAATTTTAACATATAATAGGAGAAGGTGGAAAAATAATTGTCATGATTTTGAAAACACTTTTACATTATTCAACATACACATTATTTGATAAACTATAAAAAAAATGTCAAAAATATAGGACAAAGTTAAGGAATTTTTTCTGAGGCAACCCGAGCGGCACGAAAAAATCTATTTATATACGACAATATCTTTTAAATATTAAATGAACAAGTTAATATTTTATTTTGTTAAAATTATAAATTCAGCAGTGTGAAACATTAGGCACATTAGCGAGTAAAGTACATAAGATGTTTTTTTCAAAAACATTACAGATATCAACATGGAAATTTGCCCATGCGAATCATAGTATATAGTAGCCCCTCCCCCCTAAAAACTATGAAATATGCGAAATTTAGAAATTCTCCCGTGTGTATGCTTAAAAAAGGAAGGTAAAAAAAAAAAAGATTAGTTGTTTTTGAACCATTCTCTCAATTCTATGTAAAATGGGTTTACTGCATTTCTGGTTATACACCTTCAAAACATGTCATGCCATTCTGGTTACTATTAACTTTATAACAAATGTGCGAAATGAGTACCATTTATTACCACAGTCCAATGACTCTTGTACAGTATTTGGACGAATCAAATGCATCTTCTCTTCAGTTTTGATAAATTTCTGGTCTGTTAGGGTTGACAGTAATGTGGAGGATGGACGTTAGGAGATCTAGTTGGTCATTCTATCCACTCATCTCTTAAGAGTGCAGGAGTGGCATCTTGACATCAGATATCATTTTGTAGCATGTTACCCCATATCAGAAAACACATTAGCAAGCTGGAATTAGGAATTAGGTGTAGATACATTAGTTAGATTTTCTTAGACAAAAAATGGTTCATCAGTGCTATTACTAACCTGCCCATATATTTACTTTCTGCAAACTGTTGCACCATCCAAAGTGAGATTTTTGGTAACCAATATCTCCAGTTATGTAGACTAACTGTATCAAATAAACAAAAGGTTACTCACCGACAAGAGTGGCAGAGGTTGTTAAAGCACGGACTGGTAAAGTTCTATTCCCTCCAGGACTGCCCTCTCTGACAGAATTTTTCAGGGTCTTCATCAATGGAAAATGCCGGAGAGGTATCCTAAACTCAAGCTTGGAACGCCTATCCGAAGTTAAAATTTCATCTCATAGTGAAAACTGGTGGGTGTTAAAATAGTAGCCTCACTTGAAAATATTCCATCTTACAAACTCCCGATGGCAACTGGTCTAAGGTTTCACAAAATTCACTTCTTCAGTTGAAATTATCTTCACATAATTTCTATAAAAATCGTCTTTTGTATTTCATTAACTTACAAACACGTGCTTGGTTGGCAATGTAAATCCCTTGCTTCTTGCCTTAAGCGTGTTTTCTGGACAGACAGTAACACACCAAGAGCTTTTTCATAATTCTGAACAACTTTTTGCCTTTTGATTTTACCTTTTCTTCACACTGCCCGTTTTATTAAACCATTTCACAATTTTTGAAGCTGTGAAGAGTGTTATGTTTCTGTTTGGGTTCATCTAATTAAACAAATCACACGACTATTATTGAGTTTTCATCTTATCACCTTTGCCAACTTCATCAATACTTGTACTTTTTCCTTTCAGTAAGGTTTGTCTTGATAACAAATATTTTACAGTAAGGCTAACTAGCTTTGTTCTTGAAAACAATAATGATGGTCTTCAGTAATCTCTCAATCAACTTCATACATAATTTAAATTAAATAACCGTCCCCGCATAAGGTTGCAGAAAATTAAAAATAATGTAAACAATACAATAACCAGCAAATTAACTTATCCACGTACAAAAGTGAGAGAACGGTTAAATATGTACAGGATGCTATTTAGGAAATTAATGTGTACTATTTTCAGAACTATGTGCAAAATATTAAGTGCTAAGTTTTGAACAAAAATTCACTATAAAGTTATAAGCACTGTTCTATACTTTTTGTTCATTCTGAGTATTTAATAATCTGAAGTATCCACAGTTATCTAAACTAGCCCCTATTTTATTGACAAAGCTAAGTAAGGGATGCACCATAATTATATCGAGAAATTCCTTAATATGTTTAAAAAATACCTTGAAGGATCACAAATTGAAATAAGGCAGTAGCTATTTGAATTTCCAAGCAGAAAAAATTGGCATTTAAATTACTGAATAAAGTCGTTTATTAAATATAATAGTATATTACGATATTACTTTATTTTTATTATTTATTTGATAAGTAGACATTTAAGACAGTTTAGTCATTTTTAGAAATACAATAATTGCACAACATAAATTCATATGTTAGTTTTTATATACCAGAATTATAAAAGCACATTAATGTTATGGTTAATTACTCTGAAGTCAGTGCCTTTTGTATTATACTTATGACATCATTGTATCGATGAAGCTTATTTAGTTCATTTACTTATTGCTATTATGCATTTACCCCAAGAAATTTCAACCCAAGCTGAAAAGGTTCAATTACCATATGGAGAAAATCTTGTGACATTTATCAGAAGGAATACAACAGATTCATTAATTGAATGAACCGTAAAAAATATTGAGAATATTTCAAAAACTTTAATGTTGTCATATATTTCAGAACAGGTTAAAATTGTCAAATTCTACTAATTCATGTAAGGCCAGTTGTATAAATATCAATCTAAGATTATTTCGTCTTAACTTCAAATTAAATGTAACTCGCGAAATTTCACAAGTTAAAGCACTAACTAGAGTTTAGTATTTGTTAAATAAAATGTTTAGCTACATTCATAAACCCGTTTAGATAAAATTTCTTCAATGTTTCACATTTTTATTTCCGCATAATAGCAACGGAGTTGCTTTCAATTTGTAGGTTATGTTACGCTAATCTTATAATCGACATATTGTATATATTTATGATTATTCCGACATCTCATCCGATGATAAATTTCATCGAGCTCCTCTTTATTTCATTAGAGAATTGTCCGTTCCTAGAACTGAATGACAATTCAAAATGCGATTTCGCTTAGCAAAAGATGTCGAAGAACTGGAACAGATGTTACGTCCCGATTACAATCACAAACTAAGCGAAATAGCGCTTTTAAGATTCTATGTCATAGGGGGCTTCCAAATAGTTGTTGGAAACATTTTAAAGTGGAGAAAGGAATGGCCAGTAGAATCATTCATAAAGTTACTAGAGCAATTGCAGTTCTGAGACCTCAGTTCATTAAAAGCTAACCGAAGAGGATGATGTAAGGAAATTGATTACATTCGCAGCTTCCTGCAGTTTTAAGTGCTATAGACTGCACTCACATTGGGACAATAATGCAGAAGTCTTCAGAATAGAATTATACTCTGGTTATTTCCCCCTATGTACGTTCTTATTTCAGATCGAATCTGAATTGTTATTTTTTATTAATTTTCAAGCATTCCCTTATGTTTTAGCAATCAGACCAATAATAATAATAATAATAATAATAATAATAATAATATCCTTCTCACATTTGCTTAAATTTGCTCGCATTCGTTTTGACATTTCCTTATCCACGTTTAAAGACATTAAGAAGAAGAAGAAGAAGAAGAAGAAGAAGAAGAAGAAGAAGAACATACGCCTAAGAGGTGGAAAACTGAATAATTTTTATTTTTTCATGCTGACCATCAACTCACTCCAAACACGAACTTCTGTTTCGCGATGTTGCTATAGGCTTGACAGTTATTGCAAACTCGAGGTTAGTAATCCGAGATTATTTTTACGCAACACAAATTATGATTAACCTCTAGTTACTTTCTAAATTATAGTTAAAACTAATCTCCACTTTTATATAACCGGGCGTAGTAGGTAATATTACCTTAGATTCTGTTTTCAGTAAGACGATACATAAATTGTTTCGTATTATCGTTATGTAATATTCAGTTGATGACTGCATTTGCAATGAAAACAATTTAATGGGCTAATTGTAATTATTGTAATTTTACGCAACTAGCGTCATAATGTGATATTTTATTGATGATTTCGACCAAGAATAAAGATTATATATAATTCTCGCATACATTACCATTGCAATGTTTCTGAGGAAGAGGGAGAAAACCACACAACACACATACGCTTTCCTTCATCACTCCCAAGCGGAAGCTCTTTGATGTACGAGTGTTGCATGCAAAGCAGATCTTGTAACTTGGAGTGTAGTGAGTAGATGTTACCATGTTGTCACATCTTGTTCTAGAACCTTGAGTTTTATGGTGAATAACTATGACAATCCTGAGAAATTTCACCTCCAGTTATCTGCGACTGATTAAAACTGTGCAAAGTGAAAGCGGGAGGATGCGAAATTCTGGAAAATCTTTTGTTGCAAATTCCTCTAGAATGTGTAAACATTTCTGCATCTGCACCAGATTAACAACAGAATAGCGCACCCTTGTTTATTAGATGATGTAAAGGAGAGACTTGGTTTGCAGTGTCTACGATACATGGAAGCCTTTTCTAAGTTGGAAGCCATGTACTGCTAGTCTACTTAGTGCACTCCTCACGGTGTTGTTCCGACAGATCCAATTTCGATTGATTATGACATCTGTTAAGTAGATGTGAAAATCGAATTGAATGTAGCATTTCCTGTTCCTGCTTGGTAGAGGGCAGCTGCACCTGCATTTTATATCTTCTACGAAGAAGCACTGTATAATCTGAAATCTCTTTCAATATTAGAGATGCCTACTGCTCTTTTCAGAAATCTGACTTGTTACTTGTCCCAGCCCAAAGAAAACACTGCGAGGGCCTTAGCAATAAGTACAGTCATTGCCATGTTTAGAGACAGTCTGTGCAGTTCTTCAATGTCTTACACACTCCTGGAGGCTATTGTGCTTTCTTCTGCATGCCGTAGGCTGTAGTGTGATTCTCAGCTCCTCTCCTATGACATCAAATGCAATTTTCCCCTCTTCTAAAAACGATTTGAATGGTTTTGTTTGCATTTTATATAATGTTGTTTTCTACTTATTCCTTACGGTCGTTTGCGTTTCTCTGTTCCTTGAACCTGCGTAATCTAAGTATATTACGACCGATGGGTTTTTGTATTTACTGTCTTTGCTATGTCTGCTATGCCAAAAGTGAATCGTTTAGGGCTAATAGAATATCCTTGTAGGACCCTGTTACTTTGTACCACCAGCATACTAGCACCATTTGAGGAAGCCAATATAATATTTGTTGCATTACCAACTTTCGCTGATCTGCTATGGTTCCCGTTCCTTTAGTTCCCTTGAATAGGTGTGTTCTTAACAAAGGACGCTAGATTTTTAAAAGAAAAGCGCAATGATTAAAAAATATAACCCCTTTTGCTGCAAGATAATTGCAGTCCGCGTCCCGACTTCAAATCCCTTCGGGCAGACCATCTGGACCTTGGGTTTTTTCGTTGTGTGCCCATGTCGCTTAGGTCAATGCTGAGCTAGATCTTTCCCCTCTCTCCCTTTTCATATATCTCCATTCCGTTGATTCTGTTACAGGATCGAAAGTGCCAGGGAGAGGTGAGCTGGTGCGGTTTGGCGGTGGCTTGCGCTTTGGAAATATTTCTGTCCCGGCGTCTGGTATGCAAGCGGTCTCTCTGAAGGACTCGAACTCCTTGGAGGGGTGGGAGCTGCACGTGTGTTGGGGCGTTTTGTCTGAAACAATGTAAGAGACCCCATCTACGTCCTGCATTGCCACCCGTAGACTTCACCAAATCTTAAACAAAGACTACAACGCGTTCACAATGCCTGTGCTCCCTACTCCTTTCTTCTGCGTTGAAATCCATGCACCTCAATTCTCCACTTGTCGTACTTATCTTCTGATCATAATTTAAACCTCAATCAAATTATAATTCCATTCTCTCTATACCTCTACACCGAATCTCTAACTTTTCTTCATTTTTAGAGATGTTACTACTGGTCTCTGGTACTCTCTGCCGTCTCATATCAAGAACTGCCGGTCGCAATAATTTAGAATATTGCTCGGAGATTATTTGTTTGAGAACTTAGCATTTAGCAAGTATTATGCTCAAATTGTAATCGTAATTGTCCCTGTTGAAGTGGAAGAGAGAACTTTACATCTTAATTTCGCCAGGTAAAATGAATAATACTTATTATTAATACTATTTCCTAGCAGTCCATACCAAGTTAACCGACATGAGAGTCAATGTTTAATTTTCAGCATTTGAAGAAACCTACCATATGGAAGTTACAGCTAAATGTTATTTGTGGTCGTGAGCTCGCTGTTTGACGTTCTAAGATGAAAATGACTCCAGAGCACATTCGTGCGATGATATTAATGCATCAGCCAACAAGAATGCCTGGAACCAACGTAGAGTACAGA